>CM053623.1:461198231-461280086 GCA_028646595.1 Phalanger gymnotis
GATTGTGGAAACATTACGTTAGCCAATATGATAGGTGTGCGGTGATACCTGAGTTGTTTGTTGTGCATTTCTCTAAGCAATAGAGATTTAGAGAATTTTTTTTCGTGTGACTACAGATAGCTTTGATGTCTTCATCTGAAAACTGCCTGTTCACGTTCTTTGACCTTTGTCATTTGGGCAATGACTCACATTCTTATAAATTTGACTCAGTTCTCTAGAAATGAGGCCTTTATCAGAAATACTTGCTGTAACCTCCCCCCATCCCCCAGTTTTCTGGTTTCCTTCTAATTCTGGCTACATTGGTTTTGCTTGTACAACCCCTTCTTAATTTAATGCAATCAAAATTATCATTTTACATCCTGCAATGCTTTCTATTGCATTTGGTCTTAAATTCTTCTCTTAATGACCGAGCTGAGAGGTAAACCATTCCACATTCCCCTCATTTGCCCATGGCATCACTTTCTATGTCTAAATCATATGCCCACTTGGACCTCCCTCTTCCTTTTCAGGCTCTACTCCCCTCCTCACTTCCAAGCCTTCAGGAGTGACCTTGGGGCTGGGCCTGAAATGGAGGGTCCTTTCTAGTTATTTCTCTGACTTCCTTGACTCAAAACAATCGGTACTTAGTAACATTCAGATGGTTAGATTGTCTTCCTGAGCTGGGCCTCGGTGGGGAGACCGATTCAAGGCGAGGGCCAGAGGCCCGGCCAGGAGGTGTCATTACCTCACACAAATCCATGGATGCTGCTGGGCTCTCTGAGCACCCCGTGTGTGACGATAGGACCATTGCTCCAAGGGGGCTCAGACTGTGGGGCAGCTTAGACTTTGTGGCTGAATTACATCCCTTCGGACTCTAGTGATGGTTTCTTTGGCCAGGAGTCCAAGCAGTTAAAGACGGAAGAACTCACAGTCTGAAATGCAGCCTCCATTTTCCGACAGGGCCTACTGAGGTTTCCTGGTCTGGACCTGGTTCTGGGCAGGCAGGAGGACAAATCCAGACCCTGGGAAGTCCAGTATTGGTGGGACAGCGCCCGCCATGGCCACTGGTCTCCCCTTGCAGGTTGAGTGCTCTGTGATGAGAGAAGATGGTGTCCTATATCCCTATCCATATGGACCATATGAACGTGTGTGTGTCTGTGAACAGAGGGACTTCTGTCCAGCTTTAAGCTAGGGAAGGGGACTGGACCTGGGATCTCACTGGCAGAAGGAAGTCCCAGGGACACAAACTCCTTCTCCCAATGCAGGTAGATCCCTCCCTGCCAAGGTCTTAGAAATTGGCCCAGAGTCACAGTCGGTGTGACCCTGGCTCTGGGGTCCTTCTGCTCTTTCTCCACCAGCCTAGGTAGTCTCTCATCTTTAAAAGCCTCTAAAGAGAGACCCAGGGGCAGCTAGGTGGCACAGTGAGTAGAGCACCAGCCCTGGAGTCAGGAGGACCTGAGTTCAAATTCGGCCTCAGACACTTGACACACTTACTGTGTGACCTTGGGCAAGTCACTTAATCCCAATTGCCCTGCCTTCCCCCCTTCAATAAATAAATAAATAATTTTTTTAAAAAAAGAGACCCATCCTTTCCTTGGCTTCCCTAAGTATGTCTGGCACTGCAGTGGCCCCATAGAATCCTCCCAGTTCAGAGAGTGCCTGAGCTACTGGCCAGGAGAATTTATAAGAGAATTGCAAATGTTGGGGGCTATACAGTGGAAAGCCTTTGTGTTAGGGCTCCGCTGGTGGGAGGGCCGGGAGTGGATGCTTAGGATGCTCAGCCTGCATTCACTCAGAAGACAATGGCCATTTCTGGGCTCCTCTGGGAGGCAGGCAGAATATGGCCAGGCCTGCTGTGCCCAGCTTGGGGCTGGAAGAGAAAAGTGCCCAGAGTCCAGCTGCCCAGGGGATGGTGTCCCTGGGGGAAGAGGGCAGAGAGAAGCTGGGCTTGGCTCCCCTCCCCATCACTAGTGTTCCTGGCATCCTGGAGAGCAGAGAAATCACTCTAGGGTTGCAGACATCCCCGGAAAGAGGCAGGAAGGAAGCTAGTAATTAAAGCAATAACTGACATTTCTCTAGAAAGCGAATGTTTACAAAGTGCCTTACCTCCGTTGTCTCACAGTAACCCCATGGCAGGGGGGTGGGGGAAGTGGCAGGTGGGGAGAGCCACAGCTATTCTTGGTCCTATTTCATCGAAGAGAAAACAAAGGCTCCAAAAAGTTAATTGATTTGGCCAGGGTCACGCAGGCAGGGAGGAAGCCCAGGTTTGTGTCACTACCAGTCCATGGGGGGTGGAGATGGGCTTGAGGAGGGAAGAGGAAGAGTTGCTGAGGATCTCAAAGCTCATGGAGCTCAAGGGACTTGGCCATGGTCACAGGGGGAGTCAGGGGCAGAGCCAATGCTTGAACCCAGGTCTTCAGTCTGGCATCCTTGCCACAGACCCAGCCCTGGGTCTCCGTCCTGGGTGTAGCTAATGAACTGCAGCCGTTGTGCCAGTCACATGGCTCATGATCCAAGTACCATTTTTCAGCTCTGGGGGTCTGGTGTGACATCTGGGCGCAGAGTGGCTTCCTCCCTCTGGTGCTTTGGCCCACAGACTAATTAGAGTGTGTGCCCTGAGCCCAGCACAGCTGATGTTAAAACCAGGGAGAGTCCACAGCAGGAACAGTGTCTGGCCTGCCACAGAGAGCCTGCAACTAGAAAGTCAGGTTTCTTCGTTTCACTGGGAGACAGGCACACAGACAGAGCAGCAGGCAGAAAGGCAGGAGGCTTTTTCTGTGATGACCATCTTCCACACCTAGCCACAAGGGGGCAGTAGAGGCAGCCGGGCTTAAGCCTTGATTTGAGTCCTATTAGGTCAAAACAGGAAGGCGCCTGAGAGATTGTCTCATCTAACGGTGTCACTTGACAGAAGTGGAAACCGAGACTTCCTGGGTTGGCCCCTGCTCCTCCCCCCGCCTCTGCCTTGTCTCCACGGTGTCCTGGGGCCTGATCTGGGAGCTGGCACCTGCCAGGCAGAGATTTAGGAATCTCCCCCCGAGGTTCCCTTTCTATTAGAAGGGAAGAAACCTGCATGGCCAATGAGATGAGCAAAAATATGGTCCAGGGCATGTGACGGAGGCTTCGAGGCAAGGGTCAGCTGGAAAACTGTACAGAATCCTGAGCCAATGGAAGGCTGTTAAAAGCAGTGAACTCATCCAGAAACACAGTCACCTAGGCTTGGACTAAGCCAAACACACCTTTTCTCAGGACAACAGGGCATTAGGGAGGTGCCCAAGGGCATCTCAAACCTGTGAAGGGCTCCCTGAGTTTTGTGGTATGTGGTGGGGGCAGACAGAATGTGAGGTCGGGGAAGGGACCCTGACCTTGGGACCCAGCAGAGACAGGCTGGAGCCCGGCTCAGGGTCTACATTCTCCTAGATACCCTTCCTAACTTCCTGGCCCACTCCAGCTCCCTCCCAGTGCCACGTGCTCATGTCTCTCCCTCTGGAAGTGACTTGGTATATGCTTTGGGAAGAAACAGAGTTTAGACAATATTTGAGAGCTAGAGTCAAGAAGGCCTGGGTTCAAATCCTGCCTCTGAAAGTTACTTACAGTGTGACCAGGTCACTTCAGAGCCAGTCTCCTGGTGGATCTGCTCGGGTTCGATTAAGACCATGGATCCAGGTGAGTGGCACCTTTACAGGGCCCTCGTGATGCTGGATGTCCTGTAGTGCAGTGTAGGCGCTTACTGGGATTGTACCCACCCCCAGCCCAACTCCTGCTGGGCAGAGACTTGTTTCTGTATCTCCAGCATGGAACACAGTGCCTGGCAAGTAGTAGGTACTTAATAAACAACTGAAGACTTGAAAACCAGCTTCCCTATTTAATAAGTGTGTGATCACAGGAAAATCTGTCAACTTTTCTGGTTCTCAGTTTCCTAATCTGCAAAATGGAGTTACTGCTGCTGTTGCTGTTGGATTAAGGCAAACAAAGGTTACATGACCTGCTCAGGGTCACACAACCTGTTTGAATCTAAAGCTGGATTCAAATTCAGGACTTCCTGACTCCAGGCCCAGAGCTCTATCCACAGAGCCACCAAGCTGCCTCAAAAGGGACTTAGTCAAGTTATGCTGCCCAGCTCACTGAGTTCATAGGAATTATTTCGTTTTTAGCCATGGAGAAGGGGCGCATCCATCTGCAGTCCTCTGGACTCCAGAGTCTAGCACAGCATCCAGCCGAGTTCTCAAGTCTTTCCTGGTTATTTTTCTCTAGAATATCGTTCCATAAATAGTTGCCCTGGTTTTGCTCACTTATTTCGTGTCAGTTCATCGAGCTCTTCTCAGCGTTCTCAGCATTTCTTCCTCACGTAGGGCCCAGTAACATTCTACCCAATCATCTGCGGTCGTCGGCACTGCTTGCCACTTCCCAGACCACATGCTCACGTGGGTTCTTCGTAATGGCTGACGCTCTCTGGCTTTCTGGTCCCGGCGGAGTGAAGCGAGGGTACGTGCTTGCTCTCATGCTTTTTAGTGCGCTGTTTCCAGCCAAGCTGTTGGACATCTTCAACAAAATGACATCGAGGTCAGCTTGGGCACTGAGGGCAAATTATTTAACTTGAAAAAACTACAAGCCAAGACTCAATGAAGTGTAGGAAGATTTCTGCACTCGCTGCAGCCTCTGAAGCTGAGATGCAACCAAGTAGGGATCGATTCTCTGCTGCTTGTGCTCATTTGGGCCTAACGACACCAACAAAACCCAGGTGCTCCACCAGCCAGCACTGCGCCAGCCGTACGCGGAGCCGTTGGTTACCGCAAACGGAGGAGGTGTGAACGCTGTGGATAGGCACACTCAGCTTGCTAGAGTACCCGCCAGGAATGTACGCACAGACGATGAGGCCGACGCACCCATTGCCAGAGCTAGCTCGGTGTTCGAGAGGCTCCGAAGGAAAGTGTGGGAGGGAAGAAGTATTAGCCTGCCTACCAAAGTGAAGGTCTACAGAGCCATGGTGCTCACCTTGCCGTTGTATGACTGTGAAACCTGGACGGTCTGCCGGTGCCATGCCAGGACACTGAATCGATTCCATTTGAACTGTCTTAGGAAGATTCTGAAGATTACCTGGTAGGATAAAGCACCAGATATGGAGGACTTTCCTTGAGCCAAACTGCCGAGCATTCAAACTCTGCTTCAGAGAGCGCAACTCCAATGGGCTGGCCGCATTGTTCCAATGCTGAAAGCACGTTCGCCTAAAAGCCTGTTTTACAGAGAACTCACATAGGGTTCACATGGTGGTCAAAGAAGCGATACAAGGACACTCTCAAGGTCTCTCTGAAGAACTTTGGAACTGATTGTATGACATGGGAGACACTGGCACAAGACTGCCCAGCATGGTGTGCCTCATCAGAGATGGTGCTGTGCTCTATTGAACCAAGCCCAAAAGAAACTCTCGATGCGCAAATTTAGAGACATTTCTCTCCCAAACATTCACATGATCTATTTGGGCCCGACCTCAGGTAGAGCATCAAAGCTCGTACTGGTCTGATCAACCACAGTGGGACACAATGTACCGCCCGCTCGCCCCCACATTGTGATGTCATTTTGGTGATGACACTAAGGCACTACGGACGACAATCAACCAAGCGTTTCTTAAGTGTCTACCATGTACCACGCACCATACTAAGCGCTGAGGTTACAAAGGAAGGCAAAAAGACAACCCTTGCCCTCAAGGAGTTCTCAGTATAATGAGGGAGACTCGAGAAGTAAACATATATACAAACAGACCAGAGAGAGAAGCAACCGAGAGAAGGCGCTGGGATTAAGAGGGGTCGTGGGAGGCTTCTGGTAGAAGGTGGGCTTTTAGCTGGTACCTAAAAGGAAGCTGGGGAGGTCAGTGGTCAGAGCAGAAGAGAGAGAGCATTCCAGAAAGAAGATGCCCGGAGTCCAGAGATGGATGGTCTTGTTCCAGGAACGGTCAAGAGGCCCGGACTTTTTTGTGGCTACCATGAACAGAACTGTAATATAGTTGTTCACTGTGGAGTTTGCACAGACTGTTATCCAGAGACTGTTTAATCCAACCATGTCCTTGCCCAGAGAAGGAGAAGGCCCCCGGTTAAACGGCTGGGGAGAGTGCGAGCGACCCACTGCTGAGGTGGCAGAATTCGCACCTAGGACCTCTGATGCAAAATCCCCAGGCTCTGTTGAATTTGCTCTTTACAGAGAACTCACATAGGCTTCACAGGGTGGTCAAAGAAGCGATACAAGGACACTCTCAAAGTCTCTCTGAAGAACTTTGGAATCAACTACAAGACATGAGAGACCCTGGCCCAGGACTGCCACCAGGTGGATACATTGATGTTTATTTCTTCACCTGAAGGATACATTGTATCTCTCTGAGCCTGTGGGTACAGGGAAATCGCCTCCGATGACCGAGCACCTATTGTGTGCATGCCCCCTGCAGGGTTATGCCCTGGAGCTAAGAAACAGCTCAGTCCCATCCAGGGCCCTCACCTTGGCTAGTCTGGGCTCCAGCGGCTCACACAGCACCTAAGTACTTTCACTAATGGCTGGAGTCCAGAGGCAAAGCTCAGGGCCTACCGCCTGGGGCCTGAGGCTGCTCCTTCTGTGCAATAGCTTAGAGGAGAGGCAAGTTGGGTTTGAGCAGCCTGAAAGGACAGACACACGGGCCGAGCTTCATGCCTAAAACACAGACGCACAGGCTTGAGCCTGGTGCCCTGGAGCACGGACACACTTGCTTTGGGGGCAGGTGGAGTCCTGGAGACTGGGCCAAGACAACGAATGACTGTGGACACATGCCATTCACAGATGTTGGTGAGCACCGACCCAACCCAAGCTCTGTTAGGAAATATGGAAAGGGGATGCTGGGTGTCTGCGACTGTCTGGGACAGTGGCTCCTCGTCACCTTCCAAATTGGCCATTTGGCGCCCAAAGCTCTTCCTAGCCTGGTGCCCTGCCTTCCTTTCTAGGCTTCTTACCCCTTCCTTCTAACCCACTGGCCTCCTGGTTGTTTCTCACACAAGACTCTCTCTCTCTCAGATCCAGACATTCTCATCGCCCATGCCTGGAATGCTCTCTGTCCTCATTTGCACCTCAGATTCCAACCCAAATCCTCCCTTCTGTGAGAAGCCTTTCCCAGACCCCCTTGATGCTAGCGCCTTATCCTTGCAATAACCTCAATTTACCTGGTCTGTGTCTTGCTCGTGCCACACCTCCCCCCTTCCAATGTCCCTGTCGCTGTCTGGGGCATTAGTTAGCCCCTATTATGTGCCATGCACGGTGTTAAGTTCTGTGAATACAACAAGAGGCAAAAGATGGTCCTGCCCTCAGGAAGCTGCCAGTCTAATGAGAGAGACGAGAAAAAGAGATCTGCAGAGGGTGAACTGAGGGTCCTCTCAGAAGGAAGTCCCTAGTACTAGGGGGGATTGGGAAAGGCTTCTTGCAGAAGAGGATGCCTTTAGCTGAGACCAGAAGGCAGTTATGGAAGCCAGGAGGGAGAGATGAGGAGGGAGAGGAAGAGAGGGGCATGATAATGATCAGAATGGAGAGATGGAACGTCCAACATGAGGACCACCTAGAAGGCCGATGTCATCGAATCAGAGTGCGTGGATGTGGGGGGCGGTGAGAGTAGGGAGTCACCGATGGTAACCCAGTCTGGTGATTGAGAGGATACTGGGAGCCTGGACATGAACAGGGAGGTTAGGCAGAGGGGAAGGGGCCTTTTTCCATTAAGGAGAAGGCTCTTTGTTTTTTTTTTCCTTTTCTTATTTATTTACTATTTTATTTTTCCCCAATTACATACGAAAACAATTTTTAACATTATTTTTAAGACTTTGAGTTCCAAATTCTCTCCCTTCCCCCCTCCCCATACCAGAAGGGGCCTTTTTTGGAGGGGGGAGATGATGAGTTTAGTTTTGATGTATTGGGTTTGTCTACAGGACACCTAGTTTGAACGGTCCAAATTGGAGAGTCTGGAGGTAAACGAAGAGATTAGGGCCGGCCGAGGAAATCCGGGAGTCTCCTGCAGAGATAACCATCCACTCCATCACCCAGGCTTGAACCTCGGCGTCATCCCCTGCCTGCAGCCGGTGCTGTGGAAGATCTCAGCATCTTGGCCCTCCAACAGCTGTGTATGTCCTGCCGTCTCACCTTATCACTTGGTACCTGAGTGATTGCAATGGCCTTCCCTCCCCCCTCCTCTCTGCCTCATCTCTCTCCCATCTCTGACCCATCTTTACTTAGCCTACAAGGCGATAAATTGTAGGGTGACCATGTCCCCCCACCCCCTACTCCCTAGACCCCAGGAGCTATCATCTTCAGAATGAAATATAATACTTGAAATAGAATGTAATAATAAAAGTAATGAGACCTCTGCTTGGAATTGCAAGCCCTTCACAAGCCGGCTCCTTCCTACATTTCTTACCTATTTAACTCCCCTCCATAGACACTGTGATGGTCTCACAGTCTCCCATCTCCATACTTTTGTACTGGCCATCTCCGGTGCTTGGAATGCTCCGTCCCCTCTCTGCTCTCAGATTCCTGACTTCCTTCAAGCCAGCTCCAAACCCACTCTCTGCAGGAGCCCAGCCCCCAAACCTTTCTCTCTTCCATCTACTCAGAATCTACCCGCACCTGTACTTTGTAGACATACCTAGTTACATGTTGTCTCTTTCATTAGAATGAGTCCCGTGAGGGCAGGGAATGTCTTTGTTCCTCCTTGTATGCCCAGTGCTAATTCTAGTGCCTTGCACACAGTAGGCACTTAATTACTGCTTGACTGATTCGGTTTCACCAAGGCCTCTTTCCTAGGAATCATCACACGCCCAGACCAGAGGCCAAGGCTCTCCCCTGCCTCACCAAAAGGACGAGCAGTGGCCATTCCGCCCAGCTTGGGGGCAGGGGAGCCGGGTGTTGTCACGCTCACACCGGCCAGAGCCAGCTGGTTCATCCTCACATAGGGCCTGAAGTCATCTTCCTGAGACATGCTTCTGATCCTCTCCCACCCTCCCTCCGAAGTTCCCTGCCTCGGCACTCTGACCTCTTGCCTAGTCCTGTAATTCCCGTCTGGCTAACGTGCAGGAAGGGAATAGTGCCTACTATGCGTCAGCCACTATGCCAGGGTGCTTTTACAAATATTTTATCTGATCCTCACAGCAACAGTCCTGTGAGGTAGACGCTATTGTTTATCCCCATTCTGCAGCTGGGGAAACTGAGGCAGACAGGCTGAGCATCTGAGGCTGTATTTGAGCTCAGATCTTCTTGACTCCAGGCCCAGGGTTCTGTCCGCTGTGGTGCCACCTGGGTGGGGTTCAGAAGGAAGCCAGGCCAAAGCTGGCGGGCCCTGGACTTTGGCGGGCAGGCTGGGCACAAGGAAGAGACCCAAATAAACAGCTTCCTCCTCAGAGCCCGGCAGAACAAGTGAAAGGGGCAGGCTGGGACTATTAGTGACTCCTCCAAAGTACTCGGACTCGCTTCTACCCTGGATTCAGCTGCCCCTTTGGTTCTTTGGAGCAGCCAAGCTACTTTATGGAAAAAGTGAAGCTACAAAGGCTGGGTCCCAGAGAGTCCAGCTGAGTCAAGGGCAGCATTGGAGAACTCCACGGGGTGAAAGAGAAAGAAAAAGCCTTCAGATCCTGGCTTTGCTATCTACCTGTGTCACCTTGGGCAAGTCACTCCCCTGTCCCCCCACCCCCACCCCGGGCCTCATCTGTCCAGTGAGGGGGAGATTACGTTTGAGGTTCTTTCTGGTTTTGAATCTACGATCCTGTGAAACTGGACGGACTTTTGTATCATCAGTGGTGCTGGGGTTTCCCAAATCAAAAGACCTTGGGGTGGGGAGGGGGAGCTGTGCTAGCAGCTCCTCTGGGAGGGCTACTTCTCCCGAGTCCCACCCCGGCTGGTGAGCCCCTGATGCTGAGGGAGGGGGGCAGTGTGGTGTGTGGGAGCTCAGTGTCCTTGGTTCCAGACTCCCTCGGCTCTGCCCACTACCCTTCCCTGGCTTTCTACACCTTCCGCTCTGTCCTCTTCTCCCCAGCTCCAATAGAGGGCAATGTCGGGCAGGGATTCTGGATCTCGGAATAAAGGAGGCTGGCAGGCTATGCCATGTCATGCCACCACAAGGAGGAGGCACCTTGCTGCCACCCAAGCTTCTGTTTTTGGGACAGTTTATGAGTTCTTACTAGAGGCCAGCCACTTTCCCCTTCTCTGACCTCTTCACCCCGAGCTCTGTTTGGCCCCCACAGGGTGAGCTCCACACGGGGGAACCTCAGTGTACTCCAAGTGTTTCCTTTCTGGGTTAGTTTTGTTTCTGCATCCAGATCCTGGATTGCTGCAGGATCCCCTCCCCACCCCCCAAGCTGGGTTCTGCCCCTTCTTTATCCACATGCTGCCTGTTGAGCTTTCTCATGGATCCCAGAGGTTCTGAAGCGCCCTCCCCTCCAGCTCAAAGGAGGCTTCCTCTGCAGACCCTGTAAATCTCCACAGTCTCTGGCAGAAAATGTGCCTCCCCTACCCTGCTTTCTCCAGAGAGCTCGAAGACATGCTCAATCACCTTCCCTTCCTTGGGGTAAGCCCCAGTGCAAGTTTACAAGTCAGGCTGGGGGCCTTTAGCTTCTTGTGTCTGGGAGTGGATCCTCCCACTCACCCTGTTGTCAGGAGTCTGCGAAAGAGTGAGGACCAAACACACCGGCAGACCCAGGGCCCGATGTCTTTGTGTTCCCCAAGGAAGGTGCCCTTTAAGGGCACAACCTGCCAGGGCAGCCCAAAATATGCAAGCAGTGCAAGCATATGGTGTCCTTCAGAGGATCTCCACAGCCCTGTGGAATACAGCAATGGAAGAGGCTTCCTTGGAGTTCACTGGGCCAGAGGATAGAACCACACCCATTGGTGTGCCCATAGATCTTGTTTGGATGGATGGATGGGTAGATGTGTGTACGTATGTATGGGTGGGTGGATGGGTGGGTGGGTGGATGGGTGGGTGGGTGAATGGATAGATGGATATCAGATATATGTATGTATGTATGTATGGGTGGATGGATGGGTGGGTTGGTAGATGGATGAATAGATATATGTATATATGGATGGGTGGGTGGATGGATGGATAAACAGATGAATAGATGTACGCATATATGGATGGGTGGGTGGATGGATGATGGATGGGTGATTAGCACTGCTGCAAATTATAGGACATTCTGGTGGAGGCAACCAGAAATTACCCAACCAAAACACATGCTTGGCGGGGGGTGGGCAGCTAACAACTGCTGGCATCATTCCCAGAAGTTGGCACGTCCTTAAGGCTGACACAGTACCATCTCCATGAGTTTCTTAGATTGGTCATATGAATTTAGTGGGAGAAACCTCATAGACCAAAAAATCCTTCCCCCATCCCCATTTTTACAAAGGAGGAAACCAAGACAACTCAGAGAGGAAGGCGCGCCAGCCCAATTGGCCAAGACTCAGGGTGAAATGGCAGATGGCCCAAGCAGCTGCCCACATGGGCAGGCTGGGCAGAGCGTCCCCCATGCTGTTTAGCAGGGTCACACGACAAACCAAAAATAGTGCCGAAAAGTTGTCCTGGGGGAAGATCCCAGGAAGAGGTCAGCTATGGACTCTAGCCAAGGCAAGCTCGTTAAGTTGGAGCCAGTTCCACCCAAAAGTAGGCTTCTTCTGTAAACATTTCCACTAAGAGTCTGCATCCTATTCTACCCACAACAGCCTCTACTGAGGCTTCCCCTGTGCAGCCCCACCTGGCCTGAGGGGCTATGCCAGGGTGCAAAGGGAAGGTAGATGTGGCTGCTCTAATAGCAGGGGATACAGAGGTAAGCTCCCCTCAAGGGCGAAGGGGGCCCAAGATCTACCTCTTCTCTGTCCTGGGCAGTTAGGAGAAGTCGGAGGTGCAGAGTAAGCTTTCCTTTGCGAAACTAATGATGAGGCCAAGCATTGAAGACAATGACAGGAATGAAGGCTAGTCCATCGTTTTTCTTCCATTTGGAAACTCACCTTTTGGGAGTAGGCAAAATTCTTTTTTCTGCCCCTGGGGACTTGAGACATTTCAATCAGCTGATGCTTAAGTATCAGTCCTTGGGGATTTCCAGACCCACCTGATTTCCTTAGAAGGACTATTTTTTTTAAAGTCTCTTAGTGATATTAGAAGGGACTGCTGAGTACCCTCCTGTATTGTCTTCCTCCCTCCCGCTTTAGGCATCCCAGCTCTGGGCATCCCAGCTCTGGGGCTGCTGGGCTTGGTTCTCTAGGTACATCTGAGGACGTTGAGCATTCTAATGAGCAGCAATCCTTCATTTCTCAGGCACCTGAATCTGAGGAGAGAGAAGCCTCAACACTTCCGGTTGGAGGATGTCTAGTGGCTTTGAAAAGTGTTAGCCAGAAGGCCCTCTTCTGGAGTGCCCACAGAAGCTGGGCATCCCAATTGTCTTAAAGGAAAATTCTCTGACAGGTAATGGCCTCTTGCTTGTTCTAGGTCAACTGAAGCCATGAGGCTGGTCCCAAAGAGGCAGAGGGAGGGTCCCCCCCCCCAAAGGACCCATAGTTCATGTTGGCCACCTCCATATCTGATTTTTTTCCTGCCTTTGGCAGAAACAGGAGACTGAACCACACCTGTGCGTCAACCTAGATATGATGGAGATCCTAGAATCTGTGAGCTGGGCTGGGACTTGGAAGGTATCTGGCCCAGCCTCTTGCTGGAGGCTGAAGGCTCTTTTCTAATGGCCATGCCAATGGCCTGGCCAGCTGCCCCCAGGTCTCTTTGGTCTTCTGGCCAATCCTTCAGATGGCTACACTTGCCCAGCTTTGTATCTTCCATACACCAGTATCCACAGCCTAATATCCT
The DNA here is from genome assembly GCA_028646595.1 of Phalanger gymnotis. Lineage (NCBI taxonomy): Eukaryota > Metazoa > Chordata > Mammalia > Diprotodontia > Phalangeridae > Phalanger > Phalanger gymnotis. The sequence goes on from CM053623.1 coordinate 461,211,049, forward strand.
CCAGCTCAGTGGGAAGCTTAGGGCTGGGGCCAATACATGGTGAGAATTTGAATAACTCATTGGGTCCATCCACCCTGATTTGTGCAAGACCCTCTTCTAAGCCTTCATTGCATCCCAGCTCAACAAAGTCTTTGGGGATGGCTCTTGACTCCTAGTGCTTTGGGGGGGGGCAAGTTCTTTGCCCAAGGCAGGCCCCAATTTCCCCATTATTCCTAAGGGGCTGCAGGAGGAGGAAGAGATCTTGGAGTTGGCTTGTAGTAGGCAAAGTCTCTGAGACTTAGTCTCTCTTCTTCTCCCAAAGACTGGCCATCCTTTAACATGAACGTAGCAGGAGTGGAAGCAGAATGAGGAAGGGCAGTGGCCTTACCTTGGATTTCCTGGCATTTCAGTACAGGTCTAGGTGATAGTTTTAAAAGGGAGAAGGCAGGGAAAGAGATAAAGGAGGCCTTCAGGGGCCTAAACATCTGTCCCCTCTCATGTGAAAGCCAGGAGGGTCTCATTCTGCCTCTGAAAGTGTGTTGAGCACCTCTGCAGGTGGGGGAATCTGGTGGCCCTTATTCTCGGGGAGCTTCCAACCAGGGGAATGAAAAAGCATGGCCAGGGCTATTGATGGGCCAGCCCTGTGGGGTTAGGACACTTCCAGATGCCACAGTGCACAGGGTATGAGCTGGGGCGTCAGAGCACCTGGATTTGCAGCCCAACTCTGCACCTTGCTCCTTGTGTGGCTCTAAGCATGCTGCCCATCTCTGGCCTCCTGTGTAAAATGACCCTATGTGGCCTCTTGGTTTGTTCTGACCTGAATCTCTGATCCTTCCCTCCCCAGGTCCTCAAGGCAGGACCCATCAAGCTACCCAGCCTCCGTACTGACACCTGTATGGGAGCCCTGAGGCAAAGCCTTAAAGTAGAGGTTGGGGCTCTGTGAAGCTTCCTACACATAGGGTGAAAGACAGAAGTGGAGAAGAGGCCTGGCATCCTAGAACAAAACAGTCAGAGGAAGGGAAAACCCCCAGGCCTTACCTTCTGCCCCACCCCCTTCCGAGCCCCTGGTGCCTAGCGGGGGGGGGGGGGGGGGGGGGGCAGGCCAATTAGGAATGGTGATGGAGGATGCCTCGGGACTGGTCACTTCAGTGTCTAGCTCAGGAGAATTCTGGGAATGGCTAGGCTGTGCTCTCTGTGATGGGGAGGGCAGAAGAGGGGAGTGGCCATGGAAGAGGCATACTGAGTCACTGGAATGGACGGTTCCCAATCACAGCGCTCCTGAGGTCCTCAGGTTGTTGGTAGGGAACACAGCTCCCAGAGCCACATACTGGGGAGCTGACGCTGAAATCCAGGCCCAGGTCCTTCTCAGCCCTGGTCACACCAGGGCCAAAGTAGAGTCAGAGACAAAGGCAAAAGCCGAAGGAAGCACATTGCTCAGGCTGAGGAAGGGGAAATGGAAGGAGTCAGGGGTGTTTGTCAGAGAACCTGACCCTTCTGACTGGGCAGCCTTGTATAAGTCATGTCCCACTCCCCAGGCCTCAGTTCCCCCAAAGTAAAGTGATGTATGTTGGGGTTCCTTCTAACTGTAGATTTGTGATTCTAGGAACTGTGGAACTGGAGAGCTTTGAGGAGAGGTACATAGAGAACAAGGTGGGAGGGAGGAGAGAGAGACAGAGACAGAGACAGAGAGGCAGAGAGAGACAGAGAGAGACAGAGAGAGACAGAGAGAGAGACAGAGAGAAGACAGAAACAGAGAAATAGAGACACACAGAGAGAGACAGAGAAATATAAACACACAAGAGAGAGACAGAGAAAGAGAGAATTCTCGGAACTTTGGGTCGGGCAGCAGGAACAGAGGCAGAGACAGTAGCCAGTTAGAGAACCGGGGCTCCACAGAGGCTGGGGATGAGGGGGCACACACAAAGGGACAGGCTCAGTCTTTCCCTCTCAGCCTCCGAAGAGCCCCCGAACCCCGAACTTCCAAGCCCTAGGGGCTGCGAAGGCGGCTGGTGCAGCGGTGGAAGAGAGGGAGGAGGAGAGCAGGGGTTCCCCCCACCCCCAGCAGCCTCCGGGAGCCGCTCTGCAGCGTTAAAAGGAAAGGGGGAAGAGCTAGCGGAGCGGGGCGGAGGGAAGGGAGGGGTCCCGCGCCCCGCGGCCGAGCCCCCGCCTGCAGACAAAGAGCCCGGGACTTGGGGGGAGGGGCGGGGCGGGGCGGAGCCCAGGAGGGGAGAGGGGGGGATGGGGCGAGGGAGAGAGGAAGGGCTGGTGTCACATTACCCCCGCCCCCCTCCCCCCATTCCCGGCAGGAGCGCTAGGCCGGCCCGCCTTCCAATGGGCCGTGGCCCCCCGCCTGAGGCCGCGGGGTGCTTGCTCCCCCCGGGAGGGTGTGTTCCGGGGGCCAATGGGGAGCTGGCGGGGGCGGGGCCGCGCGCGCCCGGGGGGACCAATGGCAGCCGTGTTGTCTAAACAGAAAATACTATTATGCTAATGGCGCGGGCGCCCTGCGGGGGGGGGGGGGGGGGGGGGGCGGCGCAGGTATAAAGGGGCGCGGCGGCGGCGGCGGCGCCGCAGCGCGGAGGCGTCCCCGTACCCCCGGCCTCCTTTCTGCTGCTGCTGTTTCTGCTGTCGCGGTAGCCGCCGCTGCCCGGTGCCCGCCTGTGCCCAGTGCTCGCCTGTACCAGCGCCTGTGGCTGCTGCGGACCGGACGGCTAGAGCTGCCCCCACCCACCAGCATCGGAGCAGACAGGACAAGTGAGTAGGGAGCGGGCTCGGAGTGCGGGAGGAGGGGGGCCCCTTGGAGCAACCAGGACTAGGGCGTGCGCCCGCTCTCCAGCCCGCGGAGCTGCGGACCACGAGCCGCTGTTTCGCTCTCTCCCTCGGCCTGCCGGCCAGCCTGGGCTAACTCCCAGCCCCTTGCGGGGGCTGGCCTGGCCACCTCCTCCTCAGTCGCCCACCTCCCATCACTCGAACCCCCGCCCCGTCCCGTCGGGTGTGTCCTGTCCCGCCCCGCCCCTCCGCACCCGTCCAGTCCGATTCTCCCTCTGTGGCCGCCTGACCGTCTGCCAGTTTCCCCGCAGAGATGGACTTCATGGGCGACCGTCGGGCGTTCCCGGTGGAGGCCAGCGCAGGGGTGTGCCGCACCCTCTTCGGGCCCGTGGACCACGAGGAGCTGGGCCGTGAGCTGGTGGGCAAGCTCGCTGAGATCAGTGCGGAGGACGAGCGCCGCTGGGATTACAACTTTCAGAACGACAGGCCGCTCGTGGGCCCGGGCCGCCTACAGTGGCAGGAGGTGGATGAACACACGGTGCCCGCCTTCTACCGCGAGACGGTGCAGGTGGGCCGCAGCCGCTTCCCGCTGCTGGTGCTGCGCCCCACGGCCTGCCCCCCGCTGCGCCCGGCGCCCGGCTGTGCCCCAGACGACGAGGGGCCGGGGCCCGAGGGTGCCGCCGATGCCCCCGTAGTGGCCATCGCGGATGAGCTGCCCCTGGACGCCGACATCGACTTGGACTCGGGCTTCACCATTCTGGCAACTGCCCGAGCCGGCGCCCCCGCCAACAACGCCCTCATCACAGGTGAGTCCGGCCCCGCCCCCGGGCCAGTCCACATCGAGTCCCCCACGGCTTGCCTAGCCCCGACTCTTTGCTGGTGGAGCCTGTGGGCGGGGCCAGAAAGTGACCCCACCCTAGTGGATTAAAGGGCCGGGCGATTTACTCCAGGAGCGACGCACGCTCCGTAGCCATCGGGCGGGCTGGCAGTCCTTCGAAAGCCGGTAGCGGAGTGGAGGGAGCTACCTCGAGCCTCTTGTTTAGGAAAAAAACGAAGGCTGGGGGTCCCTGGGCCCAGAGGACGCTTAGGCTGCTCGGGTTAAGCCTGGTCTGAGGAACGTGCGTCCTGCACATAGATGCGCCCCTTCAGTCCTGCCTGGGCCCAGACTTTCCTTGATCTGTGGTTTGTGTCTTCGCAGCATTCTTCGTGAAGCGCAAGAGACCCCGAGCCTTCAAACCCTTTCATGTGGGCCACGATCTGCCCCGAGGGCGGAGCCCGGATCCGATCCCTTCGAGCACCGACGGCTCGGACAGCTCGGGGTCAGACTGCTCGGTGGGCAGCTCAGGCCGGGACAGTCCAGCCGGCCGTAGTCGCCGTGTCCGCCGCACCCGTCGAGCCCGCTCGGCCGCCCCTCCCTCTGATCAGAGGCCCTGTAAGCGGAGTCGGTAAATAAGGTGAGTTCTGCTCTGGTCCCAAGTTTAACTCTGCAGCCCACAGCGCGCGTGTGGCCTCGGGGCAGCCTTCCAGTGTCTGATCTTCTCTCTGTGTCTCTGGCAGCCTGCGTTCCAGCCGCCTGCCGATGGCCTCCACTCAGACTTCCCTGTACCCTGGAGGACAGGGCAGGTGCAGGAGGAGGGGGCAGCCCCCCCTTGAGCGGGCGAGCCAGCTGTCCCACCGGGAACCGCCTCCCTTCAAGCGAGCCCTCAGAAGGACCGACCTGCTTTTGTACTTTGATGTAGCAACCGACGGCTGAGCCTGCAGCCCGCCCCCGGGGCAGTGTTTAAGAAAAAAAAAAATCCAGTAAAAAAAAAGTTTGACAACCGTGCAATGTATGAAGTTTTATGTAGAAATTGTTTATAGCCTGATGTGAGTAGCTGGTCCCAAAGTGCGAGAGCTTTAAGAAATCATTTATATAAAATGTGTAATCTCTGCTGGAAACTCCGTGCCCAGCCAATGTATATTTGTACAAAAGTGTAAGAAGTTATACGTGCTAATAACTTAATTCCCTATTTATGGCAGAACTCGACCCTCGCTTTGGCTCTGGGGAATGTGGAGAGACCGAGCCCGCAGCCAAGCAGCCTGGGCAGGTGGGCTGGCAGGGTCCTTCCTCCAGAGCTCAGGCCGGGCTCTCCAGCTAAAGGAACCGGCCTCTAGGTTTCGGGCTATTTTTTTTTTTTACTTGAAAAGCCAAATCTGTTTCCGTGATTCCTTGAGCCGGTCTGTACCACTGCCGTTTCAGTCTTACCACACCTTTAATAATAAAGACTTAAATATTTCTTTGGGTTTGGTCTTCTCTCCTTGGCTCCTCATCCGCCTTCACACGAGCAGCCCAAACTTGGCCTGACAGCAGCAGCCATAGGGTCTGCCCAGGTGGCTGCAGCCCTGGCCAGGCCTTCCAGCTTTTCCTTTCTCCTAGGTTAGCTCCCTTGGAAACCTGCCCCCAGACAGCAGGAAGCCAGGGGTGTTCTCAAAGCCTATTCTTGTAGCTGCCTTTCAGACAAGGGAAAGGGGATGGAAAGAACAGAGGAGGGGCTTTCATAAAGCCAGGAAAAAGGCCTGCACCTGTTGGCAGCTGGTAATTGGCTGAGAAGGGTCACTTGCCTGCTCTAGAAATGGGTTCTGCTTGGGAATACATAATGGTCTGGGAAAGGGCATTTGTGCATGTAGAAAGCCAACAGATAGCTGTGGCCCTGGACCTCATTAAGTGACCTTCTCCTAGGCCCCAGTTTCCCTTCCCCCCACCTCCACCCTGCAGGTCCCCAAACTTGTGCTGGATGGTGGATGACCTGTCACCTCCAAGTGTCTGTCACCTCTCTAGTGGGACCCTGTGATTGTAAGCATTGGGGTGCCAGAAGGTATGGATGAGATAAGGGGGTGGGGTGAGAAGAGACAGAGACACAATGTGTTCCATCTCTGTGCCTAGGCTCTTTGGAGATGAAGTCCTTGTAATCCCAGTCTCTTTGCTCTAGCTGGGTGAGAGGCCACCTATCACACGGGTCCGCCTCTGTCTGAAAGAATCTGGCTTACTCTCACCAGAGGAGAGCCTATTTGTCTTGCAGGTAGCTCGAGGTCCTTGTTTCAGGAGGACAGTTATTAGCAAATGGCTGCCCAATGGGAGGGGTGGAATACAGATAGTGGGTATGGTCCCAGGGAGGGAGCTATGGGCAAGGTGGCACCTGAAGGCCTCCTAAGTTGCTCAGCAGGTGAACCTCTAGCCACAGGATTCTGTACAAGCCAGACCCTGGTCTGAAGCCAGAGGCCTCTTCAGGCACCAGTTTGAGGTGATTGGGGGACTCCTTAGCAATGCCTATAGCCACACAATTGGCCTCGCCTTGGTTGCTGTTTTTAGAAAAGGCTTTCTCTGTAGTCCAAAGAGAGAGCTTTTTTATTGTTGACCTATAAACCACCAAACTGTGGCTGTGAGTGGAGGGGTGAGGGTGGGGGACACACAAAATAGCCAAACCAAGACTGAGAAGAGGCTTTTTGCTTGTGCCTTTGGGACCAATGTCTGTAGGAGACTTTCTCTCATTTCCTCTCTGGCTCTTTTTGAGATGACCTATTACAAGGTGGGCACCCAAAGCTCCCTTGACTCAAGGGGAAGGACTCACAAGGTTTGCATGATACATTTATTAGTTGACCAGTCATCAAGCAGCCAGGGTAGACTCTCAACTGCTGACCTACTGGGACCCCTCAGCTCATGCTCAGACACTGATCTGTGCCAGAGGAAGTTAGACCAGCTTGTACTCCCCAAGCCTCGTTCCTGGGTTTAGCCCCTCTTGGCCTCCTGACCTTTCTTCTCTGCCTGCTCTCTTTTAGACATGAGGCTCAATGACTCCATAATGGCAAAATCTAGTCTGGACAGGAGGTCACTTGACCCAGGTCTGCCCACAAGAGAATGGCAGAGTAGCCCCATTGCCAACTTCTACAGGAAGATGCCAGAACCCTCTGCTCCTAAACAACCGATCGTATTCATTCTGCATGTGTTTGGTATATATTTAAAATGAATGAATGAATGAATGAATGAAAGAAGGCACAGATAAAGTTTACTTCCCCACCAAGTGCTATGCAAAGGAATAGGAATACATGTGCAAAATCAAAGATAGTCTCTGGTTTCAGGGATCTTCCCTTCAACGGGAGGAGCCAATGCAGATAGAGGGGAGTCATGGTGGGGAGGGTTGTTTTGCTTTTGAAAATTATAGGGAGGATAAGTTGAACCCAAGGGGAAAGAGTTGGATTGGTTAGGGTTCCAGAACTAGAAGGGAAGTGGGGGGTAGGGGATGAAGGCATGGTAGCAGATAAGGAAAAGGCCAGGGAAGGAAGAAAAGAAATATTTAAGTACCTGCTGTATGCCAGATGCTGTGCTAAGAGCTCTACAAATATCATCTCGTTTGATCCTTACAACAATCCTAGTAGGTGGCTGCTATTTATTATCCCTTTTTTACAATTGAGGAAATTGAAGCAAGTATTAGTAGAGTGACTCGTCCAGAGTCACACAGCTAGGAAATGTCTGAGGTCACATTTGAACTTGGGTCTGCCCGACTCTAGGTGATGTACCACCAAACAGCTGAGGCTCATAAGCTGTCAACAGAGCAGGATATCAGCTAGGAGGTGTAGGGACGAATGTAGCCATTATCTCTCTGCGCTCTCCAATAGATCGTAAACTCACTGAAGGCAAAGAGTTTCCCCTTCGTCTTTGCATTCTTGGCACCTGGTACAACACCTGGCTCTTAGGAAGACCTAAATAAATGCTTACTTGATTCCACGTCCTGTGTATTAGTAATTCTGCCCTGACCCCGAGTCTTTCTCGAATTATTGGACATCTGAGGCCCAACACAGACAAAACAGGACTCGCCTTCCATTCCCTGATGATCCCCTCCCTCTAGTTCTCAGGTCCCTGTTACCGAGGTCACTCGATATGGCCTGTATCCTTCCACCTCCTTCTCATCGAGGGTCGTCCCTTAATGCAAAGAATGTTTTTTAAGAAGAGAGGAGAGGAAAAAAAAATGAGCATTAAAAAATCTGACAACAAATGCAGCATTTCCCACCTGCTGGCCTGCTGTCCCCTCTGCCAAGTAGGGAAGGGACAGGTTTTCTTTGACCTCTCCCTTGGGCCAGACTTGCTCATTTTAACTCCACAATATTCCTTTTTTTTAAAAATTGTTTTGTAACTGTTTGTCCCATTTCCAAGACTGTAGTTATTGTGTGCGTGTGTTTTTTCTGGACTCTTTACTCCACTCTGCATCAGTTCAGCTAGATTGTTCCTGGCTTCTGTATCCACCGTGGTCATCAGTCGCACTTAGGTTTTCATGTCCCACAATTGCTTTAGCTGTTGCCTAATCGATGGGCAGGTATCTGACTTTATTTTCAGTTTTCCCCTGCTACAGAAAGTGCTGTGATAGAGATTTTGGTTATACAGAGCCTTTTTCCTTCCTTCCTTCCTTCCTTCCTTCCTTCCTTCCTTCCTTCCTTCCTTCCTTCCTTCCTTCCTTCCTCTTTTATTCTTTCTTGGGGGGGTCAATGACCTTTTTGGGGTATATGCTTGGCAGTGGAATCTCTGGGTCAAAGGGTACGGACATTTTACTCACTTCGTTTACATAATTCCAAATTGCTTTCCAGAAGGATTGTACTAATTCATTGCTTTACCAAGAATACGTTAGCATGCCTATCTTCCCACAACCCCTACAGCACTGACTATGCCCACGTCTACCAATGTGTGAAGCATGTGAAATGAAACTTCAGGCTCGTTTTGATTTGAAGTTCTCTTATTATTAATGATTTAGCACATTCTTTCATGTGGTTGTGAATGCTTTGCAATTTTTCTTTTGAGAATTGTCTTCTTATATCCTCTGACTATTTATCTATTGGGGAATAGCTTTTGCAATTACATATTTCTGTTAGTTGTCTATATATCTTGGATGCCAAACCTTTATCCAAGAAATCTGATTCTAGATGCCTTAATTTCATTTGTGCAAACGTTTTTCAATTTAGTGTAATAAGAAATGCTTTATTTTATCCTTTGTAGTGACATTGATCACTATTGGTTTGGTAAAGAACTCATCTCCTATCCACAGCTCCAAAACACGTGCCATCCACTTCTATCCTAATTCTTTTGTTTGGAGGGGGAAAGGAAGGGCAATTGGGGTTAAGTGACTTGCCCAAGGTCATACAGCTAGTGTGTCAAGTGTCTGAATTTGAACTCAGGTCTTCCTGACTCCAGGGCAGGTGCTCTACTCACTGTACCACCTCGCTGACCCTTTTAACCTAATTATTGAAGGCATAATCTTCAATATTCAGGCTGTGTTTTTATTTTGAATTTATAATGGAATATGGTGTAAGCTGTTGGTCTAAACCTACTTTCTGAAAGACTGCATTCAACTATTCCCATCGGATCTTACGTCCTAGTAACAAACAAAAAGCCACCCAATTCAATACAAGTTTGATAGACTCATTTTCCTCAGTTTTCTTAACTGTAAAATGGGGGTGATAATAGCACCTGACTCACAGGGTCTTTGGGAGGAGCAAATGAGATATTTGTAAAAAGCACTTAGGCACATGTATTATGAAGGCAGAATTTATGATTTCAAAGAGAATCATATATATGTCTGAACAGTTCAGAACTGCAGGATATAAGGAATTCTCTAAATAGAAGGCAGAAGAATTGAAGCATTTATTCAAACTGCAAAGTAACAGATCCACTAACCAGCATCCCCATTTTGATATTTTGATCAAAAGCTTCCAGGCCCAAAAAGTCTGCCTCACAAGAGTAACCAGGAGGCCACAGAAAAACATGATGGCATTAAACTAAATCATATTCATGCTTCCCCTCTCCTGTAAGAAGATTACCCACTGGCCTCAAGTCCTTGCTCAGCACTCCTCAGCCCACACACGGGTCGGCTCTGCTTCCACAGCTCCTGCTTCAGCTTTGGCTTTATCTTCACCTTCGGCTGTAGCTGTCTCTGGCTCCAATAGAAAATCAATCTTCAAGCTGTCTTCTCTCCTCTTATAGAGTTTTTGACGTCATCAAAAGTGTCTGAATGACCAGACCTTATTGGTTCTTGAGTTGGCCCCTCGCCTTAGGACTCTGGGAGGTTCACATCCACATAGATTAGGTTAACACCTAATAGGGCATGGCTCTGGAGTTAACACCTCCCCTTAGCCAGGCCCACCTTGGGCCCCACCTCAGTCATCAATCCACACCCACATAGGTTCCACACCTAATAGGGCTTTGGGCCTGGGGCTTAGCACCTAGTAAGGCCTAATGAAATACACTGAGTTACTCAAAGAAAACAAAGGCCATTTTGCTTATCAACACAGCACAGTGTCTGGAACACAGTTGGCGCTACACAATTGCTTGTTTCTTTCACTTTCCCTTGGCCCCCAAGGGAACAGCTAGAAAGGACAATGTGGGGAGGGATGTTGCCAAGAGGCAGATTTAGGCTTGGCATCAGGAAAATACTTCCCAGCCACTGAAGCTCTCTCAGAGCAGGATGGGTCTCTTTGGGTGGTCATGGTTCCCTGTGCAATGGAGGACTATGAGCTGTAGCCAGATGGCCACTCGTTGGGTGTGTTGTACCATAGAAGGAATTCCTGTTTGAAAACTGGTTCAGCTCATTCCCCAATTGATAAATGGCCAAAGGATATGAAGAGGCAGTTACAGAAGAAGAAATCAAAGCTGTCTTTAGTCATATGAAAAAATGAAATATTTATAGCAGCTCTTTTTGTGGTGACGAAGAATTGAAAACTGAGAGGATGCTACTCAATTGGGGAAATTGCTGAACAAGTTGTATTGCATGATTGTGATGGAATACTGTCGTGCTAGAAGGAATGACGAGCAGATGATTCGGAAAAACCTGGAAAGACTTCTATGAACTTACGGAAAGTGAAGTGAGCAGAACCAGGAGAACCTCATACGCAGTAACAGCAATAACGTGTGACAAAGAGCTGTGAGACTTAGCTGTTCTCAGCAATATAATGATCCAAGACACTTCTGAAAGACTCACGATGAAGAATGCCCTCCACCTCCAGAGAAAGAACTGCTGGAGTCTGATAGCAGATTGAACCAGACTATTTTCACTTTCTTTATCTTTTTCATAGTTTTCCCTCTTTTGGTCTGTGTCTTCTTTCACAACATGACCAATATGGAAATATATTTTACATGGTTGCACATATATGACCTGTATCAAATTGCTTACCATCCTAGGGAAGAGAGAAGGGAAGGAAGAAAATTTGGAACTCAAAATTTTATTTAAAAATCAATGTTCACTTAACCCCAATTGCCCTGCCTTTCCTCCTGCAAAAAAAATGAATGTTAAAAATTGTCATTACATGTAATTGGAAAAAACCAAAATATTTAAAAAAAAAAAAGAGAACTGGTTGAGCTGATGGCTGCCGAAGTTCCTTCCTGCTCTTTGGGTCTGTTTTGGTCAGCACCCAGTTCCCTGCTCCTTTTGCCTTTCTCTCCTTTCTCCTATGCTCATGAGGACCAGGCAGCTCCATGGCAGGAAGACCCTCTCTCCCACCCAGCAGCCTTTCATCTCTTGTGCCCTCCTTGTATTTTAGGGCTTGATGGGCAAAGGAGAAGGGGAAGTTGTGTCCCTGTCTCCTTCCCATCCCCTAGAAGGAGTCTTGTTCCTTTCAGAGCAATCCTTGTCCCCTATCAGAGAGAGGCTATGTAGGAATTATCATTAGGGACTAGGGGTGGGACTATACCCTTTTGGACATTCTCACTGGTCATCCAATCCAAGCCAAGGGCTGAGGTGGTGCAATGCATTACCAACCAGTCTAATCCGATCCAATCTGGCAAGTTTACACGGAGAGCCTGCAGGTGCTAAGAATTGTGCAAGTCCTGATGACATAAAGCCTTGATGAGACAGTCCCTGCCCTTAAGGAGAAGGACATTCCACAGTTGGCAGTCTCTCTGCTTACAGGATAGATGCCATTTTTCCACCAAAAGTTGCTTGGAGTCGTGGTTTGGAGTTTTAACATAGAGTGAACTGTGTCCGACCCCAGCGAGAGGAAATAAACTTCCTTCTAAGGCTAGGAACTGGCTCCCCACATGAGTGAGTGGCAGCAATATGGCTGGAGGAAGACGGCAGCCTCCCAGTTCCAGGGACCAGCACTCCTTTGGACGGAAGATTCTGGTAATGTTCTATGCTTCTCTGCACAAGGTTGACCACCTACCCCAGGATCATGGGCAGAGTTGGGGCTCTCTTTGAGTTGGCTTACACCCAGAGTGCTGTAGTGTATTTGGAGTCAGGAGACCTGGGGCTAAAATCCTACTGTAACCATTACGACCAGAGTAACTTTGGGCAAATCACTCCTTTTTTTCCAAGACAGTTTCCTCCTTTATAAAGTGAAGAGCAAGCTCTGGCTCTATGATCCTGCCAATGGGAATGGACTGTGCTCTTGGGGATTTACTTGGGACAAGCATATATGATCTCACCTATGAGTTGAGACATTCTCAATGGCTACTCCATCGAGTCCTGCTCCTCAACCAGCTTCTGGATTACTTGATCCAAGAGCAAGTGGAAAGGCTTGGTATGTGTGGTGAGCCAGTAAATGCCCCATGTGTCTGTGTGTGCACCTGTGTGAGTGCTGGCCTGTGCTGGACAGCAACTCACTCTACTCTGGGTCTTCAACATGAGAATGCAGGTTCCCTGTGGGTAGGGGTTGTTGCATTCTTTGTCTCGTATCAGAATCAATCACATAATTAGCATATGCTGAATATTTGATGGACGACAAATGGAAGCAAAAAGGGTCATTGTTGGAGGCCAGCTGTGCCTGTCTTTTCTCCACGTGTGTAGATTTTATGGGAGTCCTGACAGAAACAGAGTCCATTAGAGCAGAAAGAGATTTTAGAGGTCATGAATCCCAGTCCTTTCATTTTACAGAGGAAGGTGTCATCCTTCCTTCCACCAATCCATCCATCTATCTTCCATCCATCCATCCATCCATTCATCCATCCATCTATCCACCCATCCTTTTTTCCTTCCTTCCACCCATTCATCCATCCATCCACCTATCCATCCATCCACCTATCCATCCATCCATCTATCCATCCATCCATCCATCCATCCATCCATCCATCCATCCATCCACCTATCCACCCATCCATTCTTTCTTCCTTCCTTCCTTCCTTCCTTCCTTCCTTCCTTCCTTCCTTCCTTCCTTCCTTCCTTCCTTCCTTCCTCCCTTCCTTCTTTCCTTCTTCTCTTCCTTCCTTCCATCCATCCATTAATCAAACTATTCATCCATCCATTAATCAAACTATTCATCAATCCATTCATCCATCCATCCATCCATCCATCCATCCATCCATCCATCTAACCATCCATCCATGCATTCATGTTCTCCAAAATTCAGTTGCTTTGGTAATAAGGTCCATTAACTCTTTGTGGACAGTGGGAAAAATGATCATTCCCATAGCAACATTTAAAGGGAGTTTTGCATTCCTCTGATAACTTCCACCAGTTATATCTGGCTTCCTGCCCTAGTTCTTCGGGCCTGCAGCCCCCCCCCCCCGCAGGAAAGGCTATTTTTCATCACTCAGATGGGTGACCAGCCCAAGAATATGTTTATGTCAGCATTTTCAGGACCATAGAATCATATATTTCAAGCTTGAAAGAACTTCAGAGGCCATGTAGGCTAACCCTGTCATTTCACAGATGAGGAGACTGAGGTCTAGACTGGTGAGGTGACAGGTACAAGGTCACACAGGGAGGAAGGACCATTTCGGCGGGTCACTCAGTTCTTCCCTTACCTCCCCATTTGAGCTGGGAATTGGATACCATGGATACTCTTCTCCTAGGAAGTAGCAGCTCTCCCAGAATCCTTTGCTTCAAAGCTCTGCCAACTCTCCAAACTTTACCAGATTTCCTTCTGCCTCTTTTGGTCTGAACCTTCAAAGCCAATGCTCCTTTTTTCATCCCAGATATTTTCTTCTTTAAAAACTGATTTAATTTAATTTCTTCTCACTTAGTGATGAAGTGGCTTATACGCCCAAAAGGGAGAGGGAGGAAGGGAATTCTGTTGACCGACAGTTCAGTTCACATGTCATCAAATGACTCATTTGATGCTGCTTGTTCAGGCCTCCACTCTAATGCCTCATCCCCAGTGAGTCTGCTTTCCCCCACCTCTTCGGTATCCTTCTTTAAGCACTGTTAGGATATGAGGGTATCACTAATTAGGTTGCCACTATCACCCACAAATAGAAGCAGCTTTCAGGCGCCACAGCTCTCTGGCCAATAAAAAGAGTTCCCAGTTCATCACATTCTTGTCCCGCAGAAAAAGAAACAAAAAATAGAAGGAAGGAGGGAGCTAAGAATCAACACTACAAAGTACTTTTAAGGAAGCACATTGTATTTTCCCTGGGGGATCCTTTAAAAAGCTTCCATGAGGAGGAGCTGGAAAGGGAGAAAGGACCCTAGCGAAGCTGGATCTTCCTCTGGAAATGGGCCACAGGGGACTCAGGACCAAGCTAAGGCTAGCCACAACATGGCCGGCCACTGGGCCACCCAAGGGACCTCAAGAGAGAAGCCAAGCCACATTGTTCTCCCAGGATTCATTGCAGGTCAGAGAGATGATTTGCAATTGGTAAAAGATGCCAAAGGAAATAGGGAAAAACCCTTCCCCCACCCAATATATCAGAAGATTAAGAGAGGAATTAAGCTCATGGAAATGCCAGTTCCTACAGTATGTCGTTGTTCAGTGTTTCAATTGTGTCTGACTCTGTGACGCCATTTGGGGTTTTCTTGGCAAAGATATTGGAGTGGTCTGCCATTTCCTTCTCGTCTTCCTATACTCCAGTCATGGAGTATAGCCCATAGAAGTATTAGCATTGGATGGGAAGGGGGCAGATAAATGGCAGTAGTGGCAGGGTGACAGCTTTAATGTGACCCCAAAGGTGAAGCCTCTGAAACCAGGAGCAGAGAGCAGCCACAGAGGATTGGAACGTCAAGCTCCAATGGGGCAGGGGCTCTTCCCTGGCCCAGGGGCGTGGAAAACATGCTGGCTCCCAATGACTTCTTTAGAGCTTTGAGTCCCAAATCTTTGCAGATGGGTAAGCTCAGGCTCTGAAAAGCTCAGAAAGGACTGGGCAGGAAGTCTACCTGAGAAGACCAGAAAATGGCCCATGTAGAATGTTCCTATCAGAGGGGGTGGCTTTCGAAACGACAATCCCAGATACTTCCATGTTTTCTGATCCCCTGGGACTCAGGCAGGAATGCTCTAAACCTCTACTGCCCAAAGTGATGGAGGCCTGCAGTTCAGTACAATTAAATTAAATTACACATAATTCAGCACAATTCAATTCAATTAAGTTCAAACAACATTTATTAAGCACTTTCTTAATATTATCAGGCACTGTGCCAGGTGCAAGACATACAAAGGCAAAAGCCAAAACAGACCCTGCTTGTCCTCCAGAAATTGGTCTTCTGCTGAGGGGAGATAAGCAATTTCTGTTGGTGCTGTGTAGCCATGGGACATGTGGCTACCAGACCAGAACCTTTCACATTTTTCTGCCTAACATTGAAGAAGACAACCTATCCCTTGACCTTCCTGTCTGGGCCTCAGTTTCCTCTTCTGTAAAATGAAAGGGTTGGACTAGAATCAGGGGTGGGGAACCTGCAGCCTTGAGGCCATACGTGGCCCTCTAGGTCCTCAAGTGTGGCCTTTCGACTGAATCCAAACTTTACAGAACGAATCCCTTTAATGAAAGGATTTGTTCTGTAAAACTCAGACTCAGTCAAAAGGCCGCACCTGAGGACCTAGAAGGCCACAAATTCCCCACCCCTGGTCCATGGTCCCCTTCCCAACTCTAGTTAATAACTCTTGCATGGATGAAAGGTTTAAAAATTGCTGTTCATTTATTTTTTAAAAAGTAATTCTGGTTCAAAAAGAATCAAGCTTCCCAAATGGGAGTGCGCCATTTTAAAGATGGTTAGTGCATCCCAGAGTGTACAATTGGAGAGAGATTTGGAGGACCTGGAGGAGAGTCAAGGGGACTTTCTTCCCCTTTGCCCTTTCTCCTTCCCTCCTTCCTCTTGTCCACACCAAGAATGGTAGCCTCCATTTCTTCTGGCCTGCAGCATCCCCTCTTCGAGGGAGGTTGGCAAAAATGGGAAACCCATTTTCCTGGTGAGGAAAGTGCCAACAGCAGGATTTGAACTCCAGGCCCCTGACATCCAACCCAGCATGTCCTGTGGTCTGGCACGACTGTTACTGGGATTATGAGGCTAATGATGTAACAACAGCTCCCACAGCTTTCTTGCTTCAAGGTTTACAAAATACTTATCTCAAACATCCCATGATGCAACTGGTCCAGATATTAGTATCTGCCCTTTCTATGGGTGGGAAATAGGCTTTCCCAGAGAGGGAGGGTAAGAAACTTGTCCTGGTCTCCCCTTAGGCCCTGAGGATGCTTCTGCAAAGGTCTGGACTCTTTCCACTGGGCCGGTGAGGGGACCATGAACTTTTCCTCATGCAGGGATGGAGTGGGCAAACCTGCCCATCTTTCCAAGAACAGAGAGGGCCCAGGACCCTAGATCTGGGGCTGGAAAGGACCTCAGAGGCCAAGAGTCCAAGGCCCTCATTTCCCTGAGGAGGGATTGAATGACATGCCCAAGGCCCAGTAGTAGGTGGCACAGCCAGGACTTGGGCACAGAAACTTGGACACCAAATCATTTGGTTTCTTTTCACACCACTTGGGCTCTCTCTACCTCTGTCTCTGTCTTTCTCCCCCACCAATGTCTCCTCTCTGCCTTTCTTCTTCTTTCTGTCTCTGTCTCTCTCTAACACTTTTTCATCTATAGGAGGTCACTACCTACTTGGGGACACAGGGTGCGATAGCAAATCCCTACAGAGAAGCACAGAACCAAAATTTGAGCCTGACAGAGACTGAGACAAGGTCAGAAAAAGGAGAAGAGAGATCAGGATGTCCTCTGACCACAGAGGGAGTGAGAACATCTGCCCAATCCAAGGACAGCCTGAGCAGGGCATGAGGTCATAGGAGCACAGAGAGAGCTGGAGGAGACCTTCAGATTATCTCAGCCAAGCCTCCCATTTTACATATGAGGAAACTGAGGCATGAGGGGTTGTGATGGAGAATGTGGGTCTAGAGCTGGGAGGGATCTCAGAGGTCATCCAGTCCAATCCCCTTCATTTGACACGAGGAAGCAGCTTCAGAAAAACAAAGCTCAAGGTTGCATAGTACTGAGTGCAGAGTCTGGTTTTGAACTCAGGTCCTGTGAGTCCACACTCAGCACATGGTGAGTCCACTGCCTCCCAGTGAAAGTCACCAGCCCTCCTGGGGATGGCGCTCCCTGCCCCTCTGTCCTTTGAGCCTGGAAAGGATCTTGGAGACCAGTTAGCACAAGTCTCTGTTTTACAGGTGGGAGCCTGAGGCTCCGAGGGCCCGAGGAGCTGATGGGAAATAGGTCTCTAGGCTCCCGTCCTTCACCCGTCAGTGCACAACACGTGAGGCAGCTTGGCTGCCATATACAGGGACTTTGGGCATCTGACCATGGATGTTTGGGAACCCAGCAGCATGGCTGCACTGGGATGGGGGTGGGGAGGGCCCTGCTGGGGAGAAGTAGTGGGTGCACGGTGGATGGCTGCACTGAGTAGCGCCTCTGAGGTGGATCCTAGAGGGGGAGGTGAGTCATAGAAGGAGGCCCAGGAGGGCTCTTAGAAGACTGAGTGCAAACCTCTCATTTTACAAAGGAGGCAACAGGCTCAGAGAGAAGTAACTTGTATACAGATGGCACTTCATAAGTGCTAGTTGATTGAAGGATTGCCCAGGATAACAAACAGTGTCTGAGGCAGGATTTGGAACCTAGGTCTTCCCGATGCTAAGTCGAGAGCTCCATCACACACCCCCTATCTCTGAGGCAAGGCGAGTGCCACCAAGTCCGGTCTTGGCCATATCAGAGCTCCCCATTCCTTGCAGGGTAGCTCAGGAAAGAGTCCTGGGAGATGGGGGGACCTCTTTTCCAAGGCTGCTTTCTGTAGGAACCAGAGAGACAGAAAGAAGACCCTCCCATCAGAGGCAGGTACAAGTGAGCCAAGATGCCATTGGGGAGCTCTCCAAGGAGAGGGACTGGGCTGTGGTCTTCTTCCTGCTCCCGCTCTCTTTACCTTGCCCAACATGGACCAAGGACCAGACCTCCCTAACCCTCCCCCACTCCTTCTCCCTCTTTTCCCTCTTCCTCTTCCCCTTTCTCTCCTCTTCCTCCTCCTCCTCCTTCTCCACCTCCTCTTCCCCCTCTGGTTATGCTCCACTTAATGCAAGACCCTATTCTCCAGCACACCAAGCATCTGGCCCCATTTCAGTCCCCTCTCCTCCTACTCCCCTTCTTGTGTCTTTCTCCATTATTAGAATCTAAGTTCCTTGAGGGCAGGGGCCATTATATTTGCTTATAATTTGTATCCCTGCTATTTAGCCCAGGGCTTGACACATAGTAGCACTAAATAGCCCGGTGCTTGTTCTGTCTGTGTGTCTGTCTGTGTGTCAGGTCCAACACGGCTGGGACAGAATGGATGCACGGGATAGAACCTGAGATCTGGGCGTCCTGGGGAACGGGTAGCAATGCATGGTCCCCTTGGGTTGCGAGAGGAGAGTCGAAGGGCCAGCAGGGGAGCCCAGCTCGGGATTCCCAAGGGCCTCTGGCCACTACGCAGATGAGACTGTTGGGAGAATGGAGAAGACAAATGAGTAGTGTCCTGTACTTTCATGACTCATGATGGCTTAGTTGCCTGAGGACAATGACATCTGGCAGCAAAGCCTTGTGGAGGCTCAACCTGGGCTGAACCTGCTGCCAGAAACCCCCAGCAAAGGAAAGACTACTGCCGGGCGGCTTCTCTTTCTGTAGATTTGGGGTTGGCTATTGGGGCTGGCAAGGGGCTGCCTGGGCCAACCTCGATGTTCTAAGTTTTGGTGTCTTCCCAGCAGGCTTCAGGTAGGGTTTTATTGCTCTCCTCCAGGGGCTCCATTTGTTCCTTCTTCAGCAATCCAGAGCCCGCTTTGAGGGGTCTATATGCGAATTAGTTTTGTGAAATATAGGGCTGAGAGTGGAGAGGGGGCAAAGGTTTATTGGTGCCACAAATAGGAGATATTGAATAAATCTAATATTTATGGAAGTTCCTGAGAGATCTCAGAACCACCTTTGGATCACACAAGGAAAGAAAGAAAGGAAAACGGGATGACTGTAAGCAATGGAAACAGATTCTTTGTCTCAGGATCAATGCACAGTCAGTCAACAAATATCTCTTGGACAGCTGCCATGCTCCAGGTACGCACTGGGCTCTCTCTCTCTCGGGGATACAAAAACCAAAGGGCAACACTCCCCGGTGATAGTTACTGTCCAGTATTTCCATCTTGCTCAGTCTTTTCCACCAAATGTCTTAACCCATTGGCTTGTTTCCCTGTAGAGTGGCTCACTCTTCTGTGTTGGTAAGCAAAATGGTCTCTTAACACTTAGTTGGACCAAGTGCCCTTGAAGAGTTTGGCCTTTGTTTCCTTTGAGTAATTCAGTGTATTTCATTGAGCCTTACTAGGTGCTAAGCCCCAGGCCCAAACCCCTATTAGGTGTGGAACCTATGTGTGTGTGAATTGGTGACTGGAGTGGGGCTCAAGGTGGGGCTGGCTAAGGGGAGGTGCTAACTCTAGAGCCATGCCCGTCTTGAGTCTTACTAAGTGCTAAGCCCCACGCTCTAACCCCTACTAGGTATTAACCTAACCTATGTGGATGTGAACCTCCCAGGGTCCTAAGGGGAGGGGCTAACTCAAGAGCCAATCATAGCAGCGTAAATTCTGGTCATTCAGATGACATTTGATGAGAAGAGAGGACAGGGCCATTAGTGCAGGGCTCTCACTTGTGCTGGTGTGCTGATGCAGAGACTCCAGATGCTGGGACTTTGTTAAACTCTGGTAACTATGTATTGGGATTTAAATCAGACAAGGTCTGTCTGTTGATGTTTGTAATTTGTTTGTATTTGTTCTGAAGTTCAGGGTGCTGGCTTTTTTCCCTGAACTAAGTAAATGATATTCGTATGCTGAATTAAAGTAAGCTTGTCAACCCCTTCATGTAGCTTTCCTTAGTTAAGCAGATGAAAAGAACCTGTGCTTTTGCAGCGTGCTGGTAGCATGCTTGTTGGGGTTGTGTTGGTCTTACACCCCCACAACAGCTGCTAGCTGGATTGTTGAAACATCTTCTCAGCCCAGACCGGGCATCTTAGCCACTGCCCCTCATTAGCTCTCTCCCCGTACTGAGCGCTTCCCCTTGGATTCCCTGTCCCTGCAAGGACTCTTCAGAGAAGCACACATCCTTGCCCAAATGTATACACGACTAGAGCACCAGAAGTGACAACACAAGGTGTCTGCTGAACCCCAAATTCTCCAGTTCCAACTGTGGGAAAGAGTTCTA
Source organism: Phalanger gymnotis (assembly GCA_028646595.1). NCBI lineage: Eukaryota > Metazoa > Chordata > Mammalia > Diprotodontia > Phalangeridae > Phalanger > Phalanger gymnotis. Next base: position 461,231,214 of record CM053623.1, read on the forward strand.
TTTTTGCTTTATTACTTTGTCAAAGCTTCTGATCCAGGTCAAGGAATTTCAGGTAAATCAAGCACCTTTGGACCTTCCTTAGAGACACTCATCTGGAGATTGCTTGGCCAGTGATGTGCAGAGAGTTTTGGAAGGATGGACCAACCATCAGTGCTGAACTCAGGTCGGGATTCAGTGGGTAGAGCTGGACACATCTCAGATCTTGTGACTCTGTCTGCCCAGCAAGAATAAGATGATTTCCTTCTGGGTGGGACCCAGACCAACCTGTCAGAGTATCCCCTGGGGGTGCCCCAACCCCCAATTCCCATTCACATCCCCAAAAGAATAAACCTGAAATACAAGGACCCAGGGGAGCTGGCAGGCCCAGGGGAAGGAGTCCGGCTGTGCGGATGGGACAGGCTGAAATCATGGATCAGACATGCTTTGGTGTGTTGGAAGGAACATGGGGAAAGAAGAGTGCTGAAGAGAGACCCTGGGACAGATTTCTGAGCACCTTCTCTGTCTCGTCTGGGGATGGTTTTCTGCACTACTCCAAAGGCTACAGAAAGTTTGAGAGTCTTCGACAAGTCACTAGTTTTCTGGGCTCCGGGCAGCTGGCCAAGACTAAAAGGTGCATCCCCAGAAATGCCAATCTGCCAGGGTGAAGGGAGTTGCTTTGTAGAGTTCTCTACTGGGGTGAAATCCTGGGTGAAGATCAAAGTAACTGGAAAAGAGATTGGGCGAGGGCCTCTCTGGTGCTTCTAAGGCCTCAATTAACCAACAGATGCCATTGATGAAGCATCTCCTGAGAGCTGGGGTTACGGATGCAAAAATGGAGCCTTGGTCTTTGAGACCTAACACACCAGAGACCCTCCTTCTCCCACAAAGGGCACATCCTGCAGCCTGAGGCCTGTGGGCAGAGACCCCCATCCTTCTTACCTTGGTTCGAGTGCGTGCCCAAGACAAGCAGCTCTCACTGTCCTGGTCCTGAGGGTAATGGAGAGTGTCATCCCTATTAGAGGAAGCCCGAGGAGGAAAGTGAGGTAAGTAGAATTACCCCCTTTATTAGCTGCGAAAACAGGCCCAGAGGAGAGAGAGAATGAGAGAGACACACAGAGATAGAGACACAGAGATACAGAGAGATTGAGGAGAGATAGAGGAGTGAGAAAGGAGAGGAGGAGGAGGAACCTTAGGACTCAGAGCAGCAGAATTGACAGCATCAGGTCCAAGTTACCTAGTTATGGCATGAACCCCCCCTCCCCCACCCAGAAACATGGGACAGAGGTGGGAAAGGGGGAGGAAGGAGCAGGGGGAAGAAGAGGAAGAGGAAGAAGGAAGAGAAGGATGAAGAGGAAGAAGAGGAGGATGAAGAGGAGGAAGATGAAGAAGAGGAAGGAAGAAGGAACAAGAGGAAGAAGAGGAAGAGGAAGAAGGATGAAGAGGAAGAAGAGGAGGATGAAGAGGAGGACACGGTAACCAGAATAGCCTTTATTTGTTCCCTCCATGGTAGTAGGGGCTGTCCCAGATATTGCCACATGCAGGCAGGTGAGAAGGGATTTCTTCTTTGCCCTCCAGACTTTAGAGTTTCCTGTTTGTCCAGGGATGTTCTGCCTTCAGATTTAACCTGTTCCTTTCTCCATTGGAGTAGCCAGGGGTGGGCTTAATTCAGTTGGGTTTCTTTCTCCTTTTGCTCTCTGAAAGCCCCCTTGAGAGTATTGGGTGGGGGGGGGAGGTTTGGGTTAGTTTCCTACTTCCCTGGCAGGTGTAGAGGAGTCCACAGAGGGGCTGGAGTGCCCAGACGAGCTCTCCTCAGTGCTGTGTCCTTGGAGAAGAGGGTGAAGAGATCAGGACCATATTCAGTGTAGGAGAGAAGGACCCAGGCCAGAGCTTGGGGCTGCTGCCTGATCTAGACACATCCAACACTTTGGGAATATCTCTGATCTCATTTCGAAAGGTAAACAGACAATTCCTCAGAGAGAGCGCTCTCTGCTTTCCATTGAATGTAATTATGGCCAAGTATTTCCTGCTGTTTAAACTGTCCCCTTTTCCCAGGCTAAGTCACTTGTCCCATTGGACTGTGAGCTGCTTTAGAGCAGAGACTGAATGCCTTTTGATTTTCTTCAATCCCTAGCACTTAGCACAGTGCGTGGCACGTAGTAGGAGGTTTAATAAATGCTAGTTGACTGAGGTGACCGACAGGGGGCTGGAAATCCTGGCCTCTTCTTATCTGCTCTTCCCAATTGGATTTCTGTAACTGGGTTTTGTGTTCCTTCAGCTCTCTCTGACAGGCCCCATTTCATCTAACTTGAACACACACACACACACACACACACACACACACACACACACACAGCAGAAGACACCATTCAAACATTCTCGTGGCAGCCCAGGCAGTGTGACTGTGATTGCAGGTTTGTGAAAGCCATGACAGCAGAACCTGCCCGAGAGTTAGCAGGTTCTATCAGGCTGGAAAAACTCTGGGTACGATCCTGGTAACGGCTGGACTCTGTCAACCCAACTGAACCGGTCTCTAATCTGTAGGTGGCAGGAGCCAAACGGAGAAGGCTAGAGACGAGAGAGTCAGGAATCGAATAGAAGTTGAATTTCAAAATTAGGGAAAGGACTTGCAAGCAAGGACACATTTGCTGGGGGCCCTGCCCCAGTGGGGCAATCCACTTTCGTGTGACTAAACCCTGATACTCATACCACAGCCCTGACAATGAGGGGTAACGGCAGCAACGAGACAGTCTGATTCACAGCAGAGCTTCATGACCAGAGCATGGGTATTTGTCCCAGCTTGTTCAGCGCCTGCCTGAGCTCAGAAAACACCTGGTGCTGGTCAAAGCAGCAGAATAATTATGTCATTTGGCCAGGGGGTGAGATCATCCAGCGAGTGATCGCAAAGGATTGTTGTTATGCCAAGCTCAGGGCACAGCTTTCTTGCTGGGCCTTAGCTCTGGCAAACAGAGTGTCTCCTAATATCTTGACAACTCTGTCCTTCCAGTATTTGCGTGGCTAAGTACGTCATCAAGAGGCTGGCCGCTTAGCAATGAGAGTTTTGGCCACCACGACCTAGGAAACAAAGACTGCCCGTCAGTTCTTGGCACTGAAGAGGGAGTGCCCTTTTGCTTCTGTAGGAATGATGCGGGGTGGGGCGGTGTAAAGATGAGAATGGGTGAGTGACTCCATTTGTAGCCTATCTGTGTTACTTTAGCTGCAGGCACTTTACGTGTGAGACCCTAGTCTAGCAACCAAGAAGTAAAGAGATTACCAGAGGAGCTGAATCTCTGAATTGTCTCAGTCTCACATCTAGCTGCATGTGGAGCCAGCTGACCAAAGGAAGCTGCAACTTAAGGTAAGGTTCTTCTCAGAAAGGCACCAAAAGGAGCTGGCTGAGTTGCTGTTACAGTCCACTACTAATGAACATTTATTAAGTTCTTAATATGATGCAGATGCTGTGCTAAGCGCTAGATTGAGTAATGCTTCCCGGGAAGCATCTGGTCATGGGACTCATGGCCATCTTGTTCTGCTCTCCTCATGACAAACCTTCTCAAAAAAGATACCATGAAAATAGTTGCAGACTGTGCACTGACATCCTTTGCAGAGATAGAGAAATTATTCGAAGTAACTGACAAGACCCTCTGACTTAAATCCACACATATTGCAATACTCTGTGATTTTGATGAGAACGGGGACAAAAGGTGATATGGATGAAGACAAAGGAATGAAAGATGCCCAAGGCTGGAAGACTACACAGAGTCCCGTGTCTATACCCTATGAATACTTTCTTTAAGAAAATAATTAGAAGACATTGGACATGGCAAGCAACACATCACATGACCAGCAAAAGGCTCAATTCTACTCAGACAGACAGGAAACAACTCTTGATGGATATGGAAGTTATTACTCAACCACCTGTGATAAAAACGGGATTTGGACGGAAGAAATGTCATAGATTCTAATGCTAGCGATTGCATACAAATATTCAGTCAGGGTAAATCAACTGCCATGATAAAGAGAGTTTGAAAAGCACCTTGGTCCTCTCAGCCCTTGATTTACTCACCAAACAGAGGTATATGGCAGCTGAAGACATCACCCATTTAAAATACTAACTGTTTTGTAAAAACCTTAGGGAGAAAAGGAATGGTGGAAAATTAGCTACAGTATCACCTTCTAAGAAGGAGGAAGCTGTGGTTGGTGAGACCAGTTTAAAGATGTCTAGACAAGAGACCCAACTAAACACGATCATTACCGGGACATATAAGTATGGAATGGAAAGGAGGACAATGTACTAAAGAAAGGCAGAAAAGATCTGTGAGAATTTTTACCCTAAACTCTTTTCATCATCAGGGATCATAGAGCCATGTCACCATGGTCTCAGATATGTTCATAAGGGTGGTAAAAATGTCATAAAAGAGAACAAAGTCTGGCAAAGTTAGGGATTAGACCTTGAAGCAGAGAGAAAATCCATGCTGGATTTTCTGAGGTCATGAAGCAGATAATTCACAAGATGGTGGAAGGAGTAGAAGACATCAAAGGTCTAGAGGGAAAATATATACATATGTAAAGGTGACAGAAAGATAGGCCATCAGCAACTTTGACCAACTGTCAAAGTGACCTTTCTAAAGCATAGGGCTGACTTGATAACTCCCCTACTTAATAAAACTCTATTGACTTTCTGTTACCTCATTTAGGCCTGGCATCAGGAAGACCCAAATTCAAATACAGCCTTGGCAAGTTATTTAATCTCTGTTTGCTTCAGTTTCCTCAGCTGTAAACAAGACACATATATGTATATATAAAAATTCATAATATATATATTACTGCCTCTTGTCTTTAGAATCAAATTAAATTCCATTTCTTTGCTTTGGCATTTCAAGCCCTCCCAACCTGGCTCCGGCTGACTTTTCCACGTTTATTATCTATTATTCCCTTTTATGAACTCTTGGGTTCAGTCACACTTACCGCTGTTGCTAATACTCATAATCCTTTACACCAGGCTCAGCCCTGGCTGTCCTCTCTGGCTAGGATTCACTCCTTCCTCCTCCTGACCTCCTTCTTACAATGTCCGTGCCTCTCTTAATTGCCCCCAGCTGCCCACGTCTTTCTCCAGTGACCTCACATTTACTTTGTGTATGGTCTACGTACTATGATTACATGACTGCATGCTGTTTCCCTCAGTAGAATGTAAGGTCCCGGAGAGCAGGGACCGTATTCCTTTTGTCTTCCAGTTCTCAATGCCTAGGGGACCGTCTCCAGTCCTCCTGATCCATATCTGGCCGCTGGACCCAGATGGCTCCAGAGGAGAAAGTGAGGCTGGTGACTTTGCTGAGCCTCCCTCACTTAAATCCAATTCACTTGCGTGTCACGACATCACCTCTCTGATGTCATGGTCCTCTTGGAGAATGAAGGACAAAGAGCAACAGCAGGTCTCAGTGCCTAGCACAGCATTCTACACATATCAAGCCTTTAAATATTTACTGATTGATCGAGCCGCCTTTAATCCCTGGCCTCAGGTCACTGTCACTGGCTGTGGCATCACATGGGTAGGTATCAGCTGCCAGAAAGTGTCCTTTTAATAATCTCCATCAATGCACTACCTTTTCACAATTCTCCTCACTCCAGATGCACTCCTTTCTTCTTCTGTGCTGGACAGTACCAAAGCTCTGGGCATTTTACATAAACACTCAGTGTTCTTGACTCCTAGTTAGAGAGAGAGAGACAGAAAAGGCAGAGACACACAGAGAGACAGAGACATGCACACAGAGACAGGGAGACAGAAGCAGATGGACAGAGACACACAGAAAGAGACAGAGACACAGAGACAGAGACACACACAGAGAGAGACACACAGAGAGAGAGAGAGAAACAGAGACAGAGGTATATGGAGGTGTAGGAAAATGAGCCCAGACTGATCGTGCATGCTTTTATTTACTTCACCCAGAAAGGTGAGAGTACTTGTCCAAAGTCAGACAGGTGGTAGTAACAGATCTGGCATTTACACCTCCGTCCTCTTTTTCCAGCTGTTGCTCAGACCATGCTGTCCTCTTGAGCCACAGGAGGATCAGTAGAAGGAACCAGGGATGTCCTGCCTGGAGAGGAGAAGACTCAGGCGGGGCTTTGAAATCATCTCTCAGAATTCAAGGAGCTCTCCCATGGAGGACAGACAAGAATAGGCTTGCAGAGAGCCATATTTCTGCCATATTATCTGACAATGAAACTGACCCCAAGTAGGTGAGATTGCCTTGGGAGGCAGGAAGCTCTTCTCTAGAAGTCCAGAGAAGGCTGGGTGAACACTCATTAAGAAGACACGGTTGTTCCCAGGCCTCTGAGGCCCCTTCCAGCTCTGACATAGCAAGGGGATGGGGGTGAATTAGCAGGATGCCCACTGGATGTTGCTGAGAACTTCCTGGACTGGGAGTAGGGCTGGGGTTGAGGCAGGGGACTCTCTGTCTCTTGAAGGGATGGCAAATGGCATCTCTCGGGGTTGGGTCCTTGCCCGATTGATGGCCGGCCTTCCTTCTAGGTGCTCGTTGGCAGGCACGACTAGGAAGAAAGACTAGCTGCTTCTTTTATTTTCCGGTCTGGTTTGCTTCACTTCCCAGCTTGGAGAAATCCAAGGAAATACAAGGGTGGCTGCCCTGCCCTAGGTGAGCCATCTCAAAGTGCCTGTGACTGCCTGCTAGGGTCCAGGTGGGCTCTGTCAAAGTTCTGGCTTCAACCCTCGCTCCCTACAGTAGGTCACCACCTGCTCGGGAGGGGCCCGGTGGGGCTGCTGTGCGTAAGGGCAATGGGGGGTGGACCGGAGAGGGGAGATAGACAAGAGCCCTGGGGCCAGCGATTCTAATCTGACCACTTCCCTGTCAAACTAATCCCTGCATGACTCGGATTGGGCGCTCCCGACGTGCTTGGGAAGGCCCTCATCTGAATGAAGCGCACACACTCCACGGGCCAGCCCATCTGCAAAGGCTGCAATTAAATGCCGGACAAAAAGGGGGGGGGGAAGAGAGTGAGCGAGCGAATTAGCATTTCCGTGACCATCTGGCATGAGGAGCAGGCGGTAGGGAACAAAAAGAGGGTTAGGCAAAGGGGCGAGGCGAGCGTGCCACCGCATTGACCTGCAAATGAGGCTTTGTCCCCGAATTAAAGCTGCCTGGACCCCCGGGGACCCCCCAAAACAGGCACCATTACAGCCCATCAGGACAAAAGCCCGCGCAGCCAAACAGTCTGCGGTGCAGGAGAAAGGCGAGCAAAGCGCCATCAAAGACAGCAGTGATGTGAAGGCGCCCCGAGCACCCTGGCCCCCAGCCTCGCACACGCATGCACGCGTGGAAGCGCGCGGGCGCGCGCGCGCGCACACACACACACACACACACACACACACACACTCACAGGACAACCACAACAACACAAACAACTGTAACAGCGCCTTAATTGTGCTCTGGTGGCTGCAGGAACGCGAAAGTGAATTCCGGGGAAGCGCTCCTTGACGCGCTGCCCGGCCGTGCCATCGCTGCCAGAGGAGGCAGGTGGCAGGTGCCACTACTGGCTTCTGTGGCCGGCCCTCGGGCGCCTCAGAAGCAATGTCGCACGCACCGCAGGAGAACGTCCCTTTCTGCAGGCCGGCGCCCAGTCCGTCCCCTTCAGCAGGTCGGCGCCCAGTCCGTCCCCTTCAGCAGGTTGGCGCCCAGTCCTGGCTAGCGCCGGGACAGCCGCCAGGTGACTGGAGACATGCGAGGAGCCCAGCTCAGCAGAAAGGCTGGGGCCCCGCCATCCGGCCTGAACGCCAGCGTCTGCAGCCACCTCCACAACCACACAATCTTCCGAAGACAAAGCGGGTAAATAATTGGAAAGGAGCGGACCTAAGCGGGAACTTTCATGTTCCCCTAGAAACCCCAAACCGACGGACTGGAAACGGGGAGAAAGGATTTTTTTCACGGCCCTCAACGCCTCAAATCTTTGAAAACAGAAACTTCAAAGCCTTTTGAGGGACTTAAAAATCATGGAAAAATCCTCGGAATTGAACTGTGTCACTCTGCCGGGTAGGCGGGCGGTGGCCAGGTGGGGAGTGAGCAGAGGTCGGCGGCTTCTGGGCAGGCTGAGAAACCAGGAAGCTGGACCTTTCCCTGGCTTTCCTGGTTCAGAAATGAAGGATTTTAACCAGTCCACCCAGGTCTGAAGCAGAGGAGGTCTGCCAATAAAACGATACCATCGAGGTTTTTCTCTTCCTCCCTCGGTGCCCAGGTCCTAGTGACTCTTGGACCTGTGGCCTCCCTTGGCAGGCAGCACAAGGCCTGGAGTGGGGTGGGGGAGGGGCAGCCGTGTTGCCCCAGCCTGGGCAGAGGAAGAAGAAAGGAGGATCCTCTGTCTCTAGAGGCAACTTGGGAAACAAAAGCTAAAGGCAATGAGGCCGTGGGCTTGGGGGCCACCATTCGGGGGCAGTCACTGGGGCCTGCTCAGTGGGAAGGGGGTGAAGTGGGGGGAGATGAAGCCAATCAGAGCCGGTCAGTCACTCAACCTCCTTAATTATCCTCCTCCTGCCTGGGGATAGTGGAGAGGTGGAGAGGGCAGCATTCTCTGGGAGAGACCTATCTGGTCTCATCTGGTCTCTGTGCACAAAAAATCGAATAAAGCTTTTCCACCTGAAGTCCTTGTGTCTGGTGTTAGGCAGCATTCAGAAGCCCTTCTCTGAGGGCCCATAGAGACCTGTGATTTAGAGGTGGGGAAAAGAAGCCCAGCAAAGGGAAGGGGCTCGCACATGGTCACATTTGTAGCAAAAGGCAAAACTGCTGTAAAACAAAGTCTTAAACAGAGAAAACAAGGGTTGCCTTGGGCCCATCCCAGACCCTTGGAAATTCTGAGCCAGGACATGACCAAGAATGTGAGGGCAGTCCATTGTAGGCATGGCAACTCTGGTCAGACATCAGTGAGATTATGAAGCAGTTGAAGGGGGCTGTCGGGCAGTTTGTGAACATGTGGAGAACTCAGTCCTCAGAAGCAGCTTCTCCTAGCGTGACCCCTGTTCTACACATGGCATTTCCTTGGCTTTTAGGGTTATCGGACGGGGCGTTCTGGATGAACCGGCCATGGACGTGACTTACAGTTTAGGAAAGCATTTGCCAAAACCACTTATGCTTTATTGCGGACAAGATGAAGAAATGAAGGCTACTCTTCTCTACCTCCTCTGAGATCCAGGGACAACAACCACCTTTCTGCTTCCCATATGACCTTCTAGTTTCCAGCTCCAGTTGCATCCCCCATGCCTAGAATTCTCTTCCCACTCATACTTCTCAGGGACAAAAGCCTATAAAGTGCAGGGGGACTAGTAAGTATCAATAATGCCTCCACAGGCCAACCCCAAGGACTTGTAAGCCTAGGATTTTGTCTCTGATGAGGGTAGATGATGGATGGCTGCTTTGGGGGAAGGCCAGAGAGTAGATGGCACCAACTGCTTATATGGGGGGTTGGGATACCTAGGGTAGTGCTGCCATCCAGGACATTCACAGAATCCCTGAATCTCCAAGCTGGAAGGGACTTTAAAGGCTTCTAGCCCAACTCACACCAGAGCAAGAATCCTTTCTGTAACATGGAAGACAAGTGGGCATCTAGCTTTGGATGTCTTGGGGGAGCACCACCTCCTGAGGCCACCTGTGCCACCTGGGGATAGCCATTAGTTTAAAGAAGTTTTCTAATAGCAAGCCTCAATGTGTCTCTACTCAGTCTGCCCTTGCTCTGGGTTCTGCCCTCCAGGGTCAAAGAGAACAAGCCTAATCCCTCTTTCCCATGTTAGTCTGGCACAACTAAGGCTTGGTGCAGGCTGGCTGGCTCAGTGTGGTCACTACTTCCTTTTCTAAGTGTTCATAAACCTTCCCTTTAATGTTACATCAATGTAGTGTTGAATCCTGCTAACGTCAATATCACCCCCAGCAGTGTGTGTCTTCACATTCGGTTCCACTCTGGCCTACACTTTCTCATTAATGCTTCACAATGGGTCCGCCTGAGGTCCTGGGTGGGGGAAAGGGGCAGACCTTCTCCTAGACCCCTGACATTGTCATTAACCTGTATACACCTCCTAGGCAGGGGTTATTATGTGTGGGGTGACCCACAGTTTCACTTCTTAGGAGCCTGAGTTACTGACTCAGCTTTTCAGAGCTGCGAATCTCTCCCCATCCCCCACCCATGTCTGTGTAAGCCCGGTCCCCCATGTCCTCTTCTGTCAGGACTGCCTTTGGTCAGCCCCTCAGTAGAGCTCTGAACACTCTCTTTGTAGCATCTCCTCTCCTTTGACACTGCCCCCACCCTGGTGCAGATCCTCATCAGCTCATCCCTGGAACCTCATCCTTGAGGTCAGGAAGAAGATTTGAAGGCCAGACTGAGGGAAAGGAGGCAGACATTGAATCACACAAGTTTACTTTGTGGGGCAAGCAGCTCCAGACCACAGTCCAGACCAGCTGGCTGAAATGCGAGTGGGGGTGCTGATGGACATTCAGGATTACATGGGGAGATTCCAGAAGACGAGGAGACTCTCTCTACAAAGCTAGCCTGAGCTCCACAGCTGTAGCCTTGGGTGGGGGGTTCTTCCTGCCTCATACTCTCCCAATATATCACCATTTCTCTCCTGCAAAGCAGACTGGGGCATGGGTGCCCTTTGCAGACAGCAAGAGGTGGACACTTTTAAACTTTTAAGGACCCCAAATCCCACTTCTGATTCGAAATGGTAATTCACAAAGCAACTCCACTTCCCAGTTAGTTTGCAGCAGGAACTGGGGCTGAGACCCTCAGTTTGTCATCCTTAGCATTTCCAAAAGAGAAAGACTTGCCCTAGGGAGCTGACCCCATCTTTGGGAGTTCCTGGGACGTCCTGGAGGAAGTGGGAGAGTTGGTGAGCTTGCGCTCCTCCAGAGAGATTGTGGAGGAGGGAAAAGGGCCCCAGTCTGGGGGACAGGTACCTTTGCTTCGAGGGCCGGGGCAGCATGCCTCCCCTCTCTGGGCCTCAGTTTCACCATCTGTACAATGGTGGGCACCAAATAGAGCCAATGGGGTCATCCAGCCCACGCCCTCACTGAACAGAGGGGGAAACCAAGGCAGTGGTACATGATCTCTGAGAATGCTTGCAGATCTGGTGCTTGTCCCTCCCCAGGAGTCTTTAGTCACAACGTGGATGCCTCCCAGGCACAAGGAGAATTCCTTTCAGTGTGACCAGCAGGGCAGAAGAGCTGAGTGACAGGGGACTCGTGGCAGAGGCCTCTTGGACGATGGAGACAGGCAGTCGGAGGGCTGGGGCTTGAGGGAAGGATTCCAGAGCTTCCTCAAGCTCTCTGTTTCTGTGGGGGAGGGCCTCAGCCAGGCCATGGGGAACAGGGTCTTGGAGCCTGGGAATAGGGAGAGCCCCAGGGCAGGACTGACAACTCCAGCTTCCTCTGGAGACTCCAGTGAAAGCCCCTGGTCTGAGGAAGCTCAGAGAGAGCAAGACCCTTCTCAGGGTCACACAGTAAGCTAGGGCAGGGTCAGGATCAGAGCCCAGAGGAGGGTTGTCACACACAGGTCAGCAACAGGCTGGGATGGCTTGTGACTCCACACCCAGCTGTCCCTTGGCCCCTCAGATGGGAGTTCTTTGAAGTTTTAAGGATCTTGGATACAAGACAAATTCCTCCTTCCATAATGTTCTGTTTGCAGATCACTTTTCCTAGTGACAACTCTGTGAAGGAAGAAGGTGTGTGAATATTATTGTCACATTTTACAGAGGGGAAATGGAGGCACAGAGCCGGAAATCGGTTCATCCAAGGTCATGTAGCTATGGACGAAAGATCCAGACCTTAACCTCAAGCCTTCAAAGTACCTTCCCTTAGACAATCTTCAGTAGCTTTTGAAAAAAGGTTTTTTATTGATATTTTCTGTTTCTAATATCTCTATAAGACCCCCCACCCTGCATCTCCCCCACCCAGAACCATTCCATACAACAAATAGCATTTTTTAAAGAAATAAAAACTTGAGGACAAGTGACAGATACATTGGAAAAGGCCACCAAACATGCATGGTGCTGGTCCTCCCACTGACACGCTGACATCTTCTCTCTCCAAGAAGAGTTCAGCTCCCTGGGGCTGGCCAGCTCCCAACAGTGCCTCGTCCTTGGCGCTAACTCTTGTCAATGCTCCATCCAGTGACCTCACCTTTCTGCCTGTCACTAGGGGGTGGGGGGCAGGGTCCTCCTCTGACATGATTGTTGCCCTTTTTCCTGACTGAGGGGAGCAGAAACAGCCAGGTCTCATGGGCTCGGAATACAATTTCTCTCCTCTTGCCCCCTGGAAAAAACCTGCCCTTCCCCCTCCAAGAAAACAGAGACCTCGGCCCCTGGGCCATTTTGTCTGGTCTGGCCCAGCCCCAGTCCTTGGTGTGGTTGCGCCCCCACCCCCATCCCCTTCATTCCTGGTTGGGAAGTCCAGCCGGGACCTGCAGCCGGAGAACCAGTGATGCCGGTCTGACTTTGCGCTTGCCCCAGAGGATTCTAGGCTGCATTTTACCTGCAGAGGGGCTGAAGGCCTGGCTTAAGGCTCTGGCTGGGGCTCCCTCCTTGCAGCCTGTGAGTGAGCCCCATAGCCTGCTTATCCTGAGGAACTTCCCCCTTCCAGGCACAACTGGCCAGTCCAGCTGAGAGCGGAGCAGCTGGTGGCCTGAACAGCTGGCGGCCGTTACTTAGAAGAGGGATGGCCTCTTCTGGCTTTCTTCTCCAGCGATCCAAACATCACCTTTGACCTCTGGCCAGCGGCCCTGGCCCATTTTCGGCTGAGGTCTTCTTTGGCAACGGACAAAGGTCTTCTCCACGTTGCTTTTTGGGCCCGTTTGGGCTAATTGCCTCAGCCCAGTTTGGCGTGGGTGCTGTGACAGTGGCTGACCATCTCCTTTTTCTCTGGAGACCCAAAAGCTGCCTCCCCAGAACTGCAGTGGGCTGGAGGGGGGATGCCCTAAGGCCTCTATACAATTTAGGATGTGAGAGGCTCAGAGATGAGCAGCCTGGGCTCAGCCACCTGAGTATAAAGCCAGGCAGAGTTGAAGCGACCTCTTGAGCTCATTTCCTGACACCTCCTCCCCTCCCCCTCCCCCAGACATCAAGAACAGTGTTTGTTCACGTGTGGTTATCAGAGGATGTTGGGAGGGCCCGATTAGACGTGGCACTGCGTCACGCGAGGGACCCTGAAATCGTTCTGTCTGCCTGGCTGGAGAGGCAGGGGATTGGCTGTGGGGCCAGGCTTTCTGCAAAAGGATAGGACCCATACCTGCTCCTCTCACAGCACAACAGGTGAGGGTCTCTGTCCCTCCTCGTCCCTTGTGGAGCCTCAGCCCTCCTGCCTTCATCTTCCTTGGCTCTCCCTCCACATCCTCTTCAAACTGTTTGGCTCGGCCTTCAGGCCTTCTTCCTCTGGCCTCCAGAATGCAGGCCTCCTGAGGGCTGTTCCCAACACAACTGGTTTTCCCAACTCCCCATGTTGGCCTAAATATTTCTCCTGCCCTTGAATATATCTTCTTCCTCTCTGCCCATGCCAGCCCTCCCAGGTCCCCGTCCTGCTCAGGTAGCTTTCCTTGATTACCCTGGACTAAAGGGGCCCTCTGACCTCTTCCAGGCCAGGCTGTCTCCGTGGCCCAGGGGGCACTGTGCCAGGCTCTCAGGTCTCCATGGGGGCCGGGCCTCTATCTCTAGACAGACTGTGAGTGAGTGGAAGAGAAACAAGCCTTTCCTGAATCTTTCTTGGTGACTAGAGTCTCAGCAAACACCCATCCTCGGGGAAGCCCAGACTTCCAACAGTGGCCATCTCAATAAGGCCCCACTCGTGCAATGGGTCCCTGCCCACCCTGGTCACTCAGTCTAAGATGGCTTAATGGTGCCCCCATCTCTAGCATCTCAGGAAGAGGGGTCTCCACAATCTTTAATCTCAAAGCCCAAATGGGGAGGGTTGAGAGGGGGACCCAGCAACAATAGTGCCTTTTCCCCCATGGAAATGACTGAGTGTTAACTAGATCTGTTATGGCTCCCCTATCCACTGGGACTTTCCCTTGTGGCCTGAGTGAACTGGGACAGCAAGAGCCTATGCACCAGGCAGGAGCAAAGTCCAGGCCCAAGCTGGCCAGGGTGGGGGGAGTTTCCTGGCAATGTTCCCTGAGTCTACAGAGTGAGGCTGCGAGCTCGATTGATCTTAGAGTGACCCAAAAGGTTGACAAACAGCTGCCAGTGTCTGGGACACCTGGACCTGCTCCTGGGGAGGCCAGAGAGAAGGTGGTAAAGTCGTGCTAACAAGAGGGGAGTGTGGAATTTGCAGATCCGAGAGACTAGGAAGAGGATGGGCTGACTGGGCAGCCAAGGGTGGGGCAGTGCACAGGAGGGCAGCGAGACTGGGCTTGTGGCACAAGGTCATTCACCTGGGCTGTCTGCCCCACGAAGAGTCCAAGAACAGGCATCTGTCATGGGCTTCACACAATTGACCTCACTGGATCTTCTCAGTGAAGGAGGGTCTACAAGGATCGAGGAAGCTGAGGCCTAGACAGGCATTTTTCATTCAGTCAGTCAACAAACATTCGTTAGTCACTATGTGCTGGGCACTGGCGCCTTCCCCCCCCCCCCCGCCCCTGCTGTTCCTGGAACAAGGCACTCAATTTCCCAACTCCAGGCATTTTCTCTGGCTGTGCCACATGAACCCTGAAATGCCCTCCCTCTTCACTTCCCTTTTGACTCAACTAAAATTCCTTCTTCTGTAAGAGGCCTTTCCCCACCCTCTGGTATCCCCAGCACTTTGCACAGTGTCTGACACATAGTAGGTGCTTTATACAAGCTGGGTGCCTTTGTGAATGCCAGGTGCCATCCTAGAACACACAGAACAGCTGGGCTTTGCTCCCAGGGTCTTTGACACCAAAGTTGGGCTCTTCTTCTCACCAACCCATTCGGGGTCCTCTGGGTCTCAGTTTTCCAGCCTTAAAGAGTGAGGAAGGTGAAGGGAGAGAAAGGAGGGGAGTCATGGGTTTAGGTCCCGGATCCTCTGCCTACTGATGCCAGGTCCTTAGGAGTGCCCCCACCTGTACGATGTTGGGGTGCCAGGGTGGGGGAGGGTTTGGTCTGGCTGGTTTCTCTCCAATGGCCTTCTCAGCTTTGTCCCTCTAAGGGGGTCTGTCTCTAGCACTTGACAGTGGCTATAGAGATGACCTATGATCTCCCATAGGTAAGGCCGACTCCCCCATCCCAGGAGAAGCTTTCTCAGATTTTCCTGGTGTGTTTTTCCTTTATGGGTCCATCTTCAGGATGGAACTAAGGACCTTGGGGTAGGGTCGGCTGGGGTGGGGGGTGAGGCTTCTGGCTTTGGGACCTCTCCTAGTGGGAGGTCCCCCATTCATTCTGGGGGGCCTCCCATCCCCCTCCTTGGTTTCCTCCTCTCTGTCTTTTCTCATTCAGGGAAATTCCCAACATGAGCCCCTCGTGGTCGCTGCCCTGTGAGGTCCGGGCTCTCGGGCTCACTCACTTGGTGGCCCCTGTTGGCTTGGCTTCACAGAAGGAAAAACAAATGGGTCTGAGTTATTTGCATCTGTGATTTCTAACATCCCTTCGGCAGCTGCAGGAACCAGGGCTAGGGAAGGGGGTTGGGAGGGAGCTTTCTTGCTCCCTGCACTGGGTGTGCGGGGTGGGCAATGTCACTAAGGGGATTTGAAACACAGGGGAAAATCCCTAATCTGAGCCCCAGCGCTCAGCTCGGGGAGCGAGAGAGTAGCCCGGAGCTAGAGGTGGAGGTGCCTAGTGTGAGGCGGGCTGAGATCAAATCCTGACTCTGCCCCTTCCTGTCCAAGCGACCTTGGCTCAGTCACTGCTCTTTCCTCATCTGTTAGAAGAGGGGCATCCTCTGGGGTCCTCTCCCTATGGCCTCAGGAGAACCACGCTTCGGCTACCTGAAGACAAACAAGAACAAAGGGCCTTGGGGTCCAGGAAGTTCAAGTCCCAGTGGCGGGGTGGGTAGGGCAGACTGGATGACTGCAACATGGAGCTGGGGTCAGACGGACCAAGGTCTAATTCCTTTTCTGCCCCTTGGGCCAGTCCTCTCCCCTCTGCAGGTCTCGGCTTCCCCATGTTTAAAATGAAGGATTTGTGGGTCTCTGCCAACTCAATGACTCGGACTCTGGGAAGGCTTGGCTCCAGAGGGGGACATCTGGCCCCTCAGTTCAGGTCTGGGCCCCCCTTGGTGCAGGGACGACAATAAGAATCACAGAAAGAGGACCCATTGCTGGAGCGCTCTAAGGAATTGGCGTGTCTCATCTTGAGAAGACGGGAATCGTCCTTGTTGTGCTCTGCCCCAGAGGGCAGAGCCAGGAGCTTGATGGAACAGGTTCCCAGTATGGAGAGGCTACTTCCAGAGGCACAGGCTCCGCCC
The DNA here is from genome assembly GCA_028646595.1 of Phalanger gymnotis. Classification (NCBI taxonomy): domain Eukaryota; kingdom Metazoa; phylum Chordata; class Mammalia; order Diprotodontia; family Phalangeridae; genus Phalanger; species Phalanger gymnotis. Next base: position 461,247,596 of record CM053623.1, read on the forward strand.
CCTCCTCCCCAGCCCAGGCATTCTTCAGGCTGAAGCTGGATGACTGTTGGTCAAGGCTGGGATTGAGGGGATGTTGGTGATCAGAAGATTGGACCAGAGGCCTCTGCCGACCCTTGCCTCAGGATGCTGAGATTCTGGGGCTCTGTGGAGGATCCCAAAGCACTTTCTTCTCTGCATCCCTAGGAGCAGGTCATGCAGGAAACATGATCCTCATTTGACAGATATAGAAACTGAGGCTTAGTATCACCAAACACCTGGCTGAAGGCCCCAGAACCTGTAGCTGGTGGCCAAATGATGACTCCAACCCAGAGGCTCTGACTGCATCTCCTGTCCTTTATACTCCCCCCCCCCCGAAGCTCTAGGATGGAGAGGGGGATGGGAGACCCTTAGCTAATGAGGATTGACTCTCTCACCATGTGTGATGGGTCATTAAAGGAAGGCCCTGAATGACCCGAGGTAGAGCCAGCCAGAGTCTCCCCCTCAGCTGTCCCCAGGGCCCTCTGCAGAGACAGTCTCCTGGCTTTGAGGGCTTGTGGGCAGCAGGAAAGGAAACATCTGGGCTACCCAAGGCCGTGTCCTGTTGTCCTCAGCCCTAATGTTCCCAGGCTCTCTGGTCGCCCCCCCCATCTATGAGGCCCTGGACTTCTTACCATCCCAGGCCTCTGTCTTTAAGGACCCAACTCTCTGGAATCCAGCCCATCTTTGTAGGTGTGACTCTGATCCCTTGGATTTTTTCACAATCACTTATTTCAGAGAAAGGCCCCCAGAACTCCCCTTTCTGATGATTCCAGCTGTGATTCCTCCCTCCATCAACACCCTCCCATGGAGCATGTCATAGGTGGCCCATGGTGGGTTCTGTGGTGGAATGTTGCTAGCCCACCGGGGTCCTGGGCTCCAATATGGGCCTGCCTCACCAGAGAGGGATGCCCTGGCTTCTCCTCTGACTAAGGAGTCCACTGAGGTGGCCAAGATCTGAAGCTTGCACTGCTTCCCCTTCTTGGCCTGGAGCTGAAGGTGGCTTGGTGCTGCGACTGCCATTTGTGGCCCCTCTTTGACCAGTGACTCCCTGATCCAGATGGGGAAGGCGGAGGATGGAGTTTTCTCCACAAACTGGGCTTCCCTTGCCTAGCAGCCCAGGCCAAGGCCAAGGCCCTCTCTGGCTCTGGCTCTCTCTGTCCTGGACCAACACCAAAAAGACCTAGAACCTCTGAGCTAATTCAACACTCTTGTTTTACCATGAAGATAAGGATCATGTAACTAGAGACAGAGATGTGATTCCAAAGTGTCTCCTGCACCAAGATTCATGGATTTAGAGAAAATCAGATTGACTCCCAAGCCCCACACCCTCATTTTCTAAATGGGGAAACATGTTCTGTGGAGCTATCTGGATCCAGGCTCTTAGAGTTTGCTCAACATCTTCCCCTGCTCGCCTCCTTTTGAAGAGTCCTGTTAAGTGATACCCTGCTAGCTCTGAGATGTGTTGGGGATCAGAGGCTGCCTGGGTCAAACAGAGCCGGAAGATTGCCCGCCCCCAAGGCCCTCGGTGTCTCCTCTGACAGCCGCCTCGCTGATCCATCTCGCTGGTGACAGTCCCTTTGTCTGATGTGACTGCCCAGTGAAGTCCCGGCTGTGTCTGGCTGATGGTTAGAATCCAACAATCGACCGTGTCCATCCCATGAGAGGCTCAGGGACTCTGTCTACTCCAAGAACATAAAAGCCATACTTGACACCTTGGACCTTATGGATGTTTGGGCATTCACTCCCTCCCCACAATGAAAATGGCACCGTGGGATGGGTCCTTCCTTCCTTCCTTCCCAGTAGGCCGGCAGCCCAGAGGGTTCTGCTGAGTAGGCTCTCTCAGAGGCTCCCTATTTTCATGTAAATTTGTCCTTGTCCACCTGTTGATGGTCACAGGCCCTGGTTAAGGACTGGCAGTTAAGGGTGGAAATACTTAAGTGAGTAGTGCAGAGTTCTTGTAGATCAAGCGGTGGACAGGCGTGAGCCTCCCTCTGGTGTCCCTCAGGGATGGACAAGCCACGGAGACAAGGTCAGCCAAGGGGCTCCTCCCCGAGTCAGGGGTCCTCCACAGCTGGGAGGAGATGGGCATTATCCTTGCCGGCCTCCCTTCTTCCTCTTCCTCTCCTGTCTGGATTGTATGGAAGCCATCATCCCGCCCCCATTGTGGGTTTCCCCTCGATCTTGAGCCAACTTCCACACCCCCCAAAGATGCTTCGCACCATATCTAGCTAGCTGAGCAGCATCTGAGAAGCGAAGGGAGGGCTGGGCCCCAGGGGCCTGTGTGGGACCCGTTTCCCATCTGTATCGATGAGTCGGATAAAGGCCGAGAGAGGCCGGCCTCATCCAAGATGGAGATGACACCAAGCAGGGAAGGGTGGCCAACCTGCTGGACGACAGAGTCAAGATCCAAAAAGGTCACTCCAAGCTGGACCATTGATTGGCAGAATCCAACATGAGCAAATTCAGTAGAGATGAATGCCAAGTCAGCAAAAAATGACTTCACAAGTACAGGAGGAAAAGCTCTTGGGAATCTGGTGGACCTCAAGGTCAAGAGGAGTCACCTATGTGATGTGGCAGCCTATTAAACCCATAGATACCTGTACATACATCAATATTCATATAGAAATATATGTGTATATGTGTGTACATACGTACATGAATATGTAATCATGTTGCCTGTACAGGTGGGCAAGTTATAGGAATACAGCCCCACCCGAGCCTAGCTTCATTTACTTAAAGAGAAGTTCCACTTGGACATCCATTTAATTGTCTCTGTCTCGTGCCCTGAAGAATTGGGTTTGTGTTCTGAGTTTGCTCATCTCTTACTCAGTGCCCTAGGTGCTGGCTTGCCTGATATCCAGCGGCCCAGGCACTGGCTTGCCTCTCCTGTTTCCCCCTCAGGCCTGTCCTGGGAATTTTCATTGACAAGATGGTTTTTCTGCTGTGTTACCTCAAGCAAAATCCTCCTCCTCTCATGGGCAGTCTCTCTCTCTCTGTGAAACAGAAGAGTTGCGCAGGCTCTGACACGTGAATTCCATGGAGGAAAGCAGAGGACCCTGCAGTAAGTGAGGGGTGTCAGAATTATAACCCTTCCCCCCTTGGTCTTGCCTCACCTCGTGTGTGAGACTGTCCTGACTTCCCCAGAGCAATGCTGACTCCTCTGCCCTGGGAAAGTCACGCTGGGCTGTACAGAAATTCTGGCCATCTCCCTGGTCTCCAGGCCATGGACCAAGAAGGGAGGCCTGGGGGCCTGGGGACCTGGGCCAAGGCAATGGAGCCCTCTGCTTGTGTCACTCACCTCTCTTCTTGGTCATGGACTTCTGGCTCCCAGGTAGAGGGAGCCCTTAGAGACCCGATTAATGAAACACAAGGAAGGAGAAACACATGGTAGGAGCAGAACGGACTCGTGTTAGATAAGCATCAAGCTGAATTGTCAGGCCCCTGGTGGGCCTCCGAAGAGAGCCTGTAGGAGCAGCAGTGGGGGTATTGGGAAAGCGTTGGATTGGAGGTGGGAAGGCAGGGGCAGGTCCTAGTTCTGTGCCTTCTGGCCCAGGTGACTTTGGGTGGGTCATTTCCTCTTCCGAAAAGCAAGGGGCTGGATGGCAGAGTGATGGTATACTCTAAAGGCAGGTTCTGGTCTGGGTGTGGATTATATCCCCCCACCCCTAGATTGTTAGCTCAATAAACATTTAGAAGTACCCACTGTATTCCAGGGGAACTTCCTAACAGTCAGAGGTGCTGTCTTGGGAGGAAGTGAGTCTGTCTCACTGGAGGTTATGAAGGGGTGTCCTCTCCATGGCTCCTTCCTAGTACAAGCCTGTGACTTGATTCCCTTCACAGGAAGGCTTTCTCCCCCTCTCCCTTCCCCTCCCCACCCAGTGTAGACAGTAGCAACATCTTTGGAGTCCTTTGCCCTGGCCTTGGTGGGACCCTGGGGCCTGGGAACGGCCATGGATGGCCCCTCTGTCCTCCCTCTGCTTGGGAGGTGGTGAAGAATTCCTGCTTATCGTGTGCTAAATAAATGGACCATTTGACTCCTAGCTGAGATGCGGTCACGTCTGGGGTGGCAGGGCAACTGTTGCCTGGACAGCTGCAGGAAAGGCTCAGTGTCAGGAGGATCCCTTTTCTCTCCATGTTAAAGTATGGATCCGTGCATGTAACTTGAGATCCGGGAACAGGTGATGAAGGAGCATGGAAGGGGCCACAGGAGCTTTTTCCATGGAAGAAGGGGACACATTCACTTGGTCTGGGCTCTGCTAATATTCTGGAGGCAGGGACTGGAAGAGATAGATAGCCTCCATACTGAGGGTCACTGCACTGGACAATTCTGATGCACCAAAGACTTGGTGGGCACCTTCCTTGATCTGGAAGCCTCCACAGCATGCCACAGAGTTCTGGCATCACGGGACTCTTTGGGGCTGCTGTAGAGGGGATCCTTGTGAAGGGGTGGACCCAGGGAGGCCCCTGCCAACTCTGGGCTTCTTGGACTCTCCAAGGTTCTAGGAAAGGACACTCACAAGCCTGTTGCTTCCTGTGGTGATCTTGAAACCTTGAGATGGGCAGTTGCCACATGCCTGATCACAATGATGGGGAGATGCGGAGAGACGGTTGGGGGTCTGTGAAGAGCCTTCAAAGTCTCTACCCAAAGTCCAGATTGACATCAGATCTGCACATGCATTGGGGCAGATGACATCCATAGTACTCTGATGACTGCTCCTGCCTGCCAGGCCAGTCTCTGGAGGGGGTTCCCTCCTGTGCTCAGTGGGGGGTATTTCTGGGCTGGCTTTTGGGTAAGGGAGAATCCTTGAGCATGTGGGCCCCTCAAAGCCTGCTCTGGGCCTGCCAATGGCTCCTGTGTTCTTGGCTCACCAACACTCTCCCCCCTCCATGATCCTCAGGCAGCAGGTGGGATAACAGCAGCTGTCCAGGCTCAGGTCAGGGGTGACTGGCTTGCTGTGCACACCCACACTGGCATGGATAGGAAAAGTCATTTTGGGGGCTGTCAGTTTTCATTGTGCACCCCTTCTTTAATTTCAAAGGTCAGTGAAAGCTGAAACTTTCTTTTTCTTTCCAAGCTCTGGATGCCTCCTGTCTCATGCTGGCTCTGAGGAAATGACCTTCCCATTACAATCTTGGTGCAGGGTAGGAGCAGCTTCAGATCCTCTAAGAACTAGCCATGGTCCTAGGGAGCCAACCGAGCTTTCCTGTCACCTAAGTGTCACCCCCCCCCTCTCAGATATCACAGCCTCAAAGGGCAGGCTCTACTTCCCCAATCTGGGTTAAGAAGAGAGGGTGGGACAGACTCCTGGGGCAAGCCTCGTTTCTTATCTCCTATCCTTCCTGACATTTTGGTACAGAGAAAGATGCACATCCCCCCAGAACCCAGTGCTTATCCTGGGCTCAGGAAAGGACTGTTGACTAACTAGTCAATGTATGGTTTTACCACAGCCTTCCAGGGTTAAGGATCACCCCATTTGTGACTCTGACAACGAGAATCCTTGGAGATTCCATTTGGGGCATCTGGGAACTCCATTCCTTTCCCTGTCAGTCTAGATCTAGGGTCCCTGAAATGGGAAGGACTTCAGGGGCCAGCTAGTTCTACCTGCCTCTGAACGTGAATCTCCTCGAAAGTGTCCCCAGCTAGTTGTCATCAAGTCTCAGCCTGAAGACCTCCAGTGATGGGGAACTCACTACCTCCTAAGGGAACTCACTCCATTCCTGCACAGTTCTCATTATTAGGAAGTCCTTCCTGACATGGAGCTTAAGTATGCCTCTGCATTGTGTTTAGTTCCGCCCGGAACAAGACCCACACCTCTTCCACATGGACTTGACAGCTAACACGTCCTCTCTGAGGCTTTGAGGATCCATTTAGAGCTAGAAGGGATTTTTTAGGTCATTTGGTCCAGATGAGGAAACTGAGACCCACAGAGGTTCAGTGACTTCTCCAGGGTCACACATCTATTAAGTGCCTGAGTCAAGACTTGAACTCATGTCCTCTTGACTCCCAAATCCATCTCTACTATACCACAAGGCCTGTTCCCCAGGTTAAATATTCTCCAGGTCCTTCAGTTAATCCTCATGTGACCTGATCTCCAGTCCCTGCCACCCCCAACTAAGGCTCTGGCAGATGAGAAAAACCTTCCATTTCTGAGACAGTCTTACTCGCAAAGGGGTCTGGGAAAGGGTAGGGGACAACCTGGCTCGGAGGCAGAACTTTGGGACAGGCTGCTCAAAGAGAACATGCCTCCAGGGGCTCCCAATGATGCCTGTCCTGAAACACCCAGGATAACTGAGCCTTGGCTGAATCAGGATATAGGAAAAGTCATGCAATCCTGGCACTATCGGGGCCTCTGTGGCCCAGCCCCCTGCCTCCAAACAAACCCTCCATTCCCAGAAATTGGAAAGCTCCTCGCCCCCTTTCTGCTTAGCTCTCTTCTGCAGACTCACTCCGTGTCTCCTTGTGTTTTCTGTGATAGAGATGGAGAAGAACTCCCAGGCTCAGTCGGCATGAAGGCCTCCTCCAGTGCCCTGACCACCCATGGCCTAGCCTTCTCACTTCTAGGCTCAGCAGATATGCTTGGTCACTCCTGGCACTTTGGCCTGCCAGGCTGCTGCTGGAGAAGGAAAGCCTCAACCCCATAGCCCCACAAGCCACCCCTAGGGAGGTGATGAGCTGGCTGGGAACAGGGCATCTCCATCAGGGAGGACTGATCAGGCTTCACTGAACTGAGTCAAACTAGGACCTTCTCAGGGAATCATGGGTTCTTAGGTTTAGGGCTGGAAGAGACATTGAAGGTCATCTCTTTCAGAGCACTTAAGCAACTTGCCAAGACCCCATGAAAAGGAAGCTAAGTGACACGAGGTCCACTTCTTGAGCTGAGTCCTCTCTACTTTTCAATGAGCTGTAGTAGGTCTTCATGTTGGCCGTGCTGCTAGGCATGGGTCACTTGTGACTTTTACTTCTGTCTTCTCATCCCTTTCTAGTTAAAATGTGAGCCCTTAAAGGGTGGAATGTTGAAGGTGGGAAAAAGGAATGAAACTGTCCCAGACAGTCTCAGCAGCAACCCCTGGGAATTCGGGACCTGGAGAGAGATCCGAGGGCCGGCTGCACTCTCTCATTAGAAGATCTTGGGCCGCTTTCTGCCCTGCCCTGGGCCTCAATTTCTCTTCTGAAAAACGAGGACATTGGCCCAGACTCCCTGTCCGGTCGCCTCTGGTCCTCTCAGCCTATGATTTTTGGAGGGCGCAGTCGCTGCACCCCCGGCCGTTTCCTTTCCTTGGGGAGCTCCAACGCAAGTCCTCTGGTGAGGTGGGCAGGGGAAGGAAGGGAGGGTGAGGGGCTCTCATTGAAGCCCGGGCAATCGGGCCAGGAACTCCCCGAATTGGAGCCTCTGAAAGAGTGGCTAGGAGGCAGCGGGAGCCGAGGGAGCCAAGCCTTTTTCTCAGAGCCCCTTATCTCTGGGCAGCAGATGCTCCGGTCTCCCGCTGGAGATTGAAAACGTCAATAATGGACCAAAATTTGGAGACAATGGGCGGGGGCCGGGGACAAACTACTCCGGGATATTGTCAGTCTCGGAGTCACAGAGCAGCAACCGCGCAGGGGGTAACAATGGGGAGGGGAAGAATAGAGACAAGCGAGGGGGCCCCCGGAGCTGAATAAGGCCGGGGGGCTGCACATGCTGCTGTTGCCATAGAAACGGACCTCTCCCCGAAGAGGTCTGACGGGCCATTGTTCAGGGGACACAAGATGTGGCATCCACCAGATGGTCGTGTGCTCTATAACTCAGTTATCTGGGGGGACCAGTAAAGGAATGTGGGCCTCCTCCCTCCGCCCAGGACACCATCTGCTCTTTCAGACTGCCGGCCGGCCGCCACTGGGCTAGAGGCGACCCGATGGAAGCCCTCCCTCGGCCCCGCCGCCGTTCGAGAAGTGGCAGCTACCGGGGCCGGCCGAGCTGCCTTTAATTAGCTAATTTCATCAGTGGGTTTTCTTTCAGGTAAATTGCATTTCACACCCGAGGGGTTTGCAATAGCTCTTTTCTAGGGACGGAGTTGCCCAGGCTCCCTTCCTCCCCCTCCCCCTCCCATACTTGGAGACTCCATGGCGGGGTCTGGGAGAAAAGACAAACCCCATGAGGACACCTGGGCTCCTCTCCCCTCCCCCAGGGGACTCGGAGCAGGGAGCAGGGGGCGGACGGCGCCGGGGCCCAGCCAACGCAGCGCATCTGGGCCCCCACCCTTTGAAAACATCTCTCCGCTCTCCCATTACTTACAAAAGAGGGGCAACATCTGTTCACTCCCCAGGCCTGGAGATCCTTCCCCACTCTGCTGGGCCAGGGAAAGGCGAAGGTGTCAAACCTTCCTAATGGTGGCCCGCAGGAATGAGAACTTTCTCCTCCGTAGTTCCTGCGGAGTTGGGGCTCGGAAAGGGGGCTTTCCAGCCCTCTTAGCGCAGCTCCATAGAAGCCCAGATATGCGCAGAATACAGGGGGCACAAAGAGATGGTGGAGAGCAGAGCTGCTCCGACATGAGGGCCAGGAAATCGATCACAGGTGGACGGAGCAGGCCGCCCCCAGCTTCCAGCTAGGACTCTTAAGTGCCTTTGCTTGGTCTTTGTCTGGGCGACACCTAGGATTTGCCCCAAGAAGGAAAGCAACATCAGAATCTCGTGAGTCTGGGATGGCGGCTCGGTCACAGAACATCCCCAGGTCACGGCACAGCGGGAATGGGACAGCCCTTGGAACGGAGACTGGGGAGGGACCTTAGAACGTAGAACAGGGCATGCCAGAGAGGAGAGGGCTTTTAGAACACAGACTACAGAACTGCAGAGCTGGGGCAGGGGGTGGGGAGCGGGGGCTGGGAAGCTGACCAGGGATGGCAGGGCTCCTCCTTGCCTGGAGGCTCAAACCCAACCCCGCTGTGCTTCAAAACCCCTCACAATCTGGCTCCCTCCTACCTTTCTTGCTTTATTACCCACAGCTCCTCTTTACACACGCCACATTCCAGCCCAATTGGCCTTGGTATTGTTCCCTCTCTGGCGTGTGTCACAGGCTGTCCACCCCACGCCTAGAATGTGCCCCCTCCTCCCTTCCCCCACTCAGAAACCCCAGGGTCCAGTTGAGGTACACAGCAGGCAGATGCGAACGAGCACAGAAACGTAGTGTGTGATAAAGCTTTTGAGGAGAGAACTTAACGTTGGACGAAAACCAGCAGTGAAATTGGAAAGTCGTGAGGCAAAACCTAGGACCGGACCAGCAGCACAGCCAACTGGCTATTAGAGATCTCGAACTGGATGTCCAATAGAAATCTTAGACTCAATATGTTAGGGAAGGGAAGGAAAAGGAGGAGAGGGGAGGGGAGGGAAGGAAAGGGAAGGAGAGAGAAAGGAAGGGAAAAGGAAAGGAAAGGAAGGGGGAAGGGAAGGGAAGGGGAGGGGAGGAGAGGTGAGGAGAGGGAAGGAGAGGGAGGGAAGGGTAGAGAAGGGAGGTGAGGGAAAGATAAAGAAAGGAAGAGAAGGGAGATGAGGGAAGGATAAGGAAAGAGAAGGAGGGAAGGGAGGAGAAGGTAGAGGAGGGAAGGATAAGGAAAGGAAGGGGAAGGGAAGGGAGGGAAGGATAAGGGAAGAGAAGGAGGGAAGGAAAGAGAAGGGAGGGGAGGGAAGGATAAGGAAGGGAAAGGACGGAAGAATAAGGAAAGAGAAGGAGGGAAGGGAAGGTAGAGGAGGGAAGGATAAGGAAGGGAAGGGAAGGGAACTCAGCATCTTTTCCTCCTACTCTCTCTTCTTCCAAATTCTCCATCATTGTAGAGCACACCATCAATCTCCCAGTGCCTCTGGCTCACAACCTAGGCATCTTCCCATCCTGGACTCCTCACTCTCGCTCGCCTTGGCTCCCCCACCCAATCCAATCTGTCTCCAAGGCTGTTGACTTTGCCTTTGAAGAATTGCTAGAGGAGCCCCTCTTTTCTCCTCTGCTATTGATTTGCCTGCCTCAGTCTCTCCCCCTTCTAGCCCATCCCCCACTCAGCTGCCAAAGGGGTTTTCCCCAGGTGTGGGCCATGTCACTTCCCTGCTCAAGAAATCCCAGGAGCCCCTTATCAACTTCAGGATGAAACACAAAAGTCTCTGTTTTGGTCTTCAGAGCCAATCTCTTTTGGACTGGGCCAACGTGGGTATCTGTTTGGCTTGACTATACATGTTTGTAATGGGTATTTTTCTTGCTTTCTCAAAATGGAGGGAGAGAAGGGAAGGTCGGAAGGGGACAATTTGGACCTGAAAATAAAAGAACATTTGAATGGAAGAAAGCACAGACAAGGACTAGCAGCCATAAGTTATAGCAAAAGTTCAGAAAAAAGACATAGGTCATGAAAACCATCTCACCAAAAGGCTCCAGGAGGTGACACAGACAAGCAGGCAAATGTTGGTACAATCCTGTTCAATTTCTATGTCTACTTAGAAACCCATGCTTTACTTAATGGAGATTCATGGTTTCCTATACAACCTTTTTACTACTCTTTGTACATGGAAATGTTCATGTTTATTGGTACTTATCAAAATCTTTGAAGAATTTATTGAAAAATGGTGAGAAGGCAATAAAATGACCAAATTTAAAAAAAAAGAATCCTTTGTTTCCTTCTAAAGCCAGCTCAGGTGCTATACCTGGCAGGAGTCTATTCTGCTGCCCCCTCCAGGCCGGGGTGCTCTTCTTCCTGACCCTGCCATAGTCGCTGTGTTTACTTATCCCAGTCTAAGTGGTCTTCCCTGATAGAATGGTAGATCCTGGGGAGCAGAAATGGTTTTATTTTCGTCTGTAGTCCCAGGGTCCAACAGAGCGCCTGACGTTCCATAGTCACTTAGTCAATGCTTGCCAATTGATAGGTTGATCTCTTCCGGCTTGTGACAGCCAGAAGAGACTTCTGAGGTCCTCAACCTAACCTTGTCATTTCAGAGAAGGAAACCAAGGTAGCCAGTGAGGGGGAGGGTCTTGTCTGTGGTCACACAACTCATAACAAAACCAGGATTTGAACTCAGGCTTACACTCACACTGACCATGGGTTTTTTTTTCAGTCTATTTTTTATGGAGGAAGAGCCCACAGGACTTTTTCTCTGGGAGTTTGGGGGTGGGTGGGTGGGATGAAACCTTTCCCCAAGGTTGTGGGGCTCTGAGTTGGACATGGGAAGAAGGGTGGGGCAGGGTGAGAATTCAGCATTCTGGCCCTTCTCTAGCCAGGCTGCTGAGCCTAGGTGTGTGTGTATGTCTGTGTATATGCATGTATATCTATGTTTTTGTGTGCATGTGCATGTGTGTGTGTTTATTGGTGGGGGTAGCTGTGCAGCTCATCCTGGTGTTGGCCTTGAAAGGTGGCGGTGTTTCCTGAAGAGCAGCGACAGAGGACAAAGTCGGAAGCAGGAGGAGAATGGAAACTTTTCCTTCTCAGGCCGGTGTTCTGTGCAGGCTGCTGAGCACCAGAAATGGGCCCAGAGGCTTGCGGAAGGAGGAGGGTGTGTGTGTGGGGGAGCTGACGGGCAGAACCCGTGTGGACCTACTGGCCCCACCCCCAGCCAAGGAAGAAGAAGAAGCCCCTCTTCCTGTGGAACCCTCCTGGTGGGCAGGTGACTTCCCAGAATCTCCACCCTCAGAACGGCCACAAAGTGGGGTTATATCCTCCTCCATGCGTGTGGAGGAAGGACACTGGAGGAGGAGGCTGGCCCCACACTCTCACTTAGGAAGGAGGGAAAGAAGCATTTATGTGACCCCTGCTGTGTTGCAAAAGGCTTTGATCCTCACAACAACTGGGGAGGTGGGCGCTATTATTATCCCTATTTTGCAGTTTAGGAAACTGAGGCACTCAGATGTTACCCAACTTGTCTGTGATCACAAGGCCAGGAAGTACCTGAGGCCAAATTCGAACTCAGGTCTTCCTGACTCCAGACCCAGCTCTCTCACCACTGAGCTACCAGCTGCCTCTCAGAGAGAGGGACCATCTTCCTATCCTTCCCTGGACTTGCCTCTACCTACAGCCAACCTCCTTAATCCTCCTTGGGAGCCTGCTGTCCCTGGCAAAGGGCAGTGAGGCAGGTTTTGTGAAGTGAGCACTTATTATGTGCCAACTGTGTACCAGGCACCATGCTAAGCACTCAGGATACAAAGAAAGTAAAAAGACAGTCCCTGCCCTCCTGGAGCTCCCAGTCTAGTAGATTGTTGGAGGCAGAAGAACCTTCTGGACAACAGATAGTTACACGAGGGCTCTGAGAGAAAGAGGAGAGAGAGGGAGAGAGAGAGAGAAAGAGAGAAAGAAAGAGGAGAGAGAGAGAGAGAGAGAGAGAGAGAGAGAGAGAGAGAGAGAGAGAGAGAGAGAGAGAGAGAGAGAGAGAGAGGGGGGGGGGGGGGGGGGGGGGGGGGGGGGGGGGCAGGACAGAGGGAAGGAGTGAGGCCAGAGCCAGCAAGTCAGAAGTTTGAGAGAAGGGGTGTCCTGGGGAGGTGGTGAGCTCTCTGTCACTGGAAAGCTCCAAGCAGGGGCTGTGAGACCATTGCTTAGGGATTATCTCAAAGGGATCTCTTTACTACTGTTTGCACTGGATGTCTACAAGACCTTTGCTGTTCTGGGCTCTTGCTCTCACTTCATACAACTTAGTGATGGGGGCAAAGAAACAAGGGAGTAACTCCCCCCAGGGTGCTGGAGAGTGAGTAGCTGTACTTGGTTGGGGGTTCCAGGTCTGTAGACTTTGGCAAGAACAACTAGGGTAGGGCAGCTGGGATGTTGCCCAAGAATGCTGATTTTGGGAAATTGGCAATGCTTTTAGCCAACAATAGTCCAGAAACAACAGAGCTCAGCGGTTACCAAGAACAAGGTGTTAAAATGGAAAAGGAGCCCCCAGCAGGCTAGGCCATTCTTGTCTCTTCTCTCAGGGCAGCTCGCTTGGTGTCTCCTGCCTCCTCCATGCCTTCTTCTGCTTGCTCTAGGGTGCCAGCCTTAGGCACAACCATTCTGAGGTCTCCATCTGACTTGCTGTCCCTTGTCTCTCAGCCTCTCTGTGTCCTGGCCACCCCACCCCCACCCCAGAGCTCCTGGGAGCCCTGCTCTGCCGAGTGAAGTCTGCCAAGCCAAGGGCCCAGATAAAGCAGGGTCAGCTGTGTCTAGTATCCTGCTGTTTTTTGGTTTGAACCCTTGTAGTGCAGATGTCCAAACAAGCCTTGCTTGGCTTTGCAGCTGGCCCACTCCTCCCCCAGGAGCATCCTCTGCTCTCTCAGCCGCGTTGGCTGCTCGCTAGCCCTTGCTAAGTGGCCACCTCTGGGGCTGCTTGGCTGGGCCGATGGGACTGGGGGCTTCTCTGCTACCTGAGTGACCTCGGACAGGTCACCTCATTGGGTGTCCAGCTTCTCTTCTGGAAAGTCAGAGAGCTGGACAAGATGAGTTTTGAGGTCCTTTCTGGTCAGTCCCCTGCCTCGGGACACTCCCTAGACTCAGCCTGCCTCTGAGGCCCACCTGAAGGGTAAGGCGAGCACTTTGGGGCCATTCATTCATCAAAGCCACCAGCAAAGCTTGCCTGCTGTCTCTCCTCCAGGACAAATCTCTGGAAATAGCTTCAAGCATGTCTATTTCAGGAAACCCATGTGAAGGAGTGCCCGCGGTATGTGTGTTCAGAAGGAGCTGTTGACTTGTGGGCACCTGGGCCAGCCCAGGGCCAGAAGGCAGTGGGTGAGGGGTGAGACCTGGAGACCCTCAGCCAGCTTACTGTGGGGGTGGGGGGAGGAGCCCTTCTAGAGCTGGGGGGTTCTGGGAGGGTGGACCAGCTCCTTCCTCCACATGCAGCAAGGTCCTAGAGACCACCAGGTGCTTGGTGGGCTGAAGGGTCATCTTTCTTTCCTTTGTTCCAGGTAGGGAGAGGCAGAGCTTGCATAGGGGGTGGGTGAGGTCTGGGCACTATAGGGATGGAGTTGAGGGGGAGGAATGATGGGGGCCACCTTCAGGCCACAGCTTCCCTTTTCTGGGCACAGCAGTACGTTTTCTCAAGGCTCAGACCCCTCAGGTACCTGGCATAGTTTAGGAAAGGCGGGCGCCTTGGGGAAGGCCAGTCCCTCCTGCTCACATTGGGGCCTTCCCTTGGTGGGTGGAGTGTCCTGCAGCTCCTCAGGGGACCCACAGCACTTGGGCTCCCTCGGGTCCCAGGCGGCCCTCCCCTACTGCAGAAGGAGCCAATCCAGAAATGCTGGGAGATGGCTCCTTCTCAAAGAGGGTAGTCCAGCTGGGGGCTTCTAGCAGATGTACCATGCTTACTTCAGCCAAACCCTCTAGGTTGGCTTTGAGAGCCCCCTTCCTTATTGCAGAGGGTGCCCCAGCCAGTGGAGGGGGGTGGGCTGCACCGGCCACCTCAGATTTCTCTTTTTTCTCCTCCCTCCAGGGCAAACACCCCACAAATAGCCCCTACGTCCCAGCCGGCTGGATGTCTGTTTACTTTGTAGTTAACAAAGGGCCAAGAGTCCCTTCCTGACATTTTTCTTGGGGGCTTGGGGATTCTTGCCAACTGACTGGCACCAACCCATTGTATGGTAGCCTGGCAACCCTTGGGCCACATGGGGCTGTGAGAGGCTGCTGTGTGACCTTGACTGAGATACCACCTTCTCTGGTCCTCAGGCTGGGCAGACTGACCGAGCTCGGAGAGTCCCAGAAATAGGATAATTAGTACAGTCTCCTCCCCCACCCCACCCACCCATGCACAAACATACCAGGCTTATCCCCTGGAGTTGGGCCTCCCTGGAATGGGCCCAGCTGAGTCTGGGGAGGAATGGACAAAGTCAGAGGGAGGGAGGGAATTTCTCCCCTGGAGCTAGTGCAGAATTTGTCTCCTAGAATTGAGAGGAGGCAATGGGCTTCCTTTCAGGTCTAAGGCCTTGCTGCTCCTGGCTTCCCAAGGAGGTACTTGGTGGAAGGGAGTGACCTGGGGACAGGGAGGGGGACAAGGACAACTGCCCTAAGGGTCTGGATCAGCTGTGCTCCAGGAGATGAAGGCAGCTGTCACCACCGAGTCAGGGGGCCCACCTGAGAAAGCTCTGGGGAGGGAGGGGGAGGAGGCACGGGATTAGATCCTCTAACCTGGGGCCACCTGAGGCTGCCTACATACGATCTCCACTGAAGTCCCACAGCAAAACTCAGCCTCTTTCAGCCTCTGCTATCATTGCCTGGGCATTGTGAGAGAGAGCCCCCTTGGACAAGGGATGTCTGTGCTGGAGAGGACCTTGGCTGTCGTCCAATTCAATCCTCTTGTGAGGAGAGACACTGAGGCAGCTCAGAGTGGGTGGAGAATTGCCAAGGGTGCCCAGGGACTTATCGGTTTTTGAGAAAGTTTTGAGAAAGGGCCCGAGGCACGGTCTTCTCCAGACACGCACAGAGAGGACCAGAGAAGCCACTCACACTGTCAGCAAAGACTGTCCAGGAGAAGCTGGCAGAACGAAACCCAGCAGTGGCCCCAGAGTCCCTCACAGGTATCCCCTACAAGCCTTTCCCTGGGTGTTTTGGGCAGGGGCTATCACTGGCAGCTCAGGGCTGTGTGGCTAGCCCAGGAAGAAGAGGGACGAGGAGGAGACTGGAGAGGAGCAGGTCAGGGATGCTCACCCAAAGGTCTCCTCAGGCCTCAGGAAACTAGGCCATGGAGCTGAGAGGCCCAGGCTTTGGGTCAATGCTCCCCACGGGGAGGAGGGATTTGGTTTACTCTGCTTGCCACACCCCCTAGGGCAGAGCCAGAACAGTTAGGTGCTTGGGGAGCCCTACAGATCGAGTCTGGCGTCAGCAGAAATTTTCCACCAACAAGAACTTCCCTGGAATGGAAAAGACCCACTGAGGGCATGGGAGTTCCCATCCGCTTCAAGCAGAAGCTGGAGGACCCTCACCCAGTATCTCGGAATGGGGATTTCCATTGGGGTTGAGATTGGATCAGCCGGCTCTTCCCAGTTTGAGATTCTGGGTTACTGCCTCCTAAGCTAAAGAGGGTGTAGATTTCTCCAAAGTGCTTTGGTTATCAGCCCACCTGTCCACTGAGTGTGTCTACCTGTCTCCTGTCCTTAGTAGAGATCCCTGGGAAGCAGGACAATTTAGCCACCTGGACTTTACCCCTCACTCATCCTGGGCCCTTGGTTAAGCCTGTGGGGCTGAGGTGAGGACAGAGAGCATTCTAGGGACCCCGTGTGGGAGTGTGGGGGTGGGAAGGGACCAGTGCAAAGCAATGGAGAAGGTGAGAACCCAGAAAATTAGGGACATTTAGAGCAGGGAAAGGCCTTTCATCCCTAGGGCTGGAGGATGGCAGAGCTGGGAGGGGCCCTAGCCGTGGCCAGAGAAGCAGCCTTCGGTGAAGCCCCTGTGGCTTGGGGGAAGCATAGACGTACAAGAACCAGAAACCCCAATGGTGTCACAGAATGGAAGGAGTCTCTTTGTTAGGAATCAATGCCATAGGGGCTGAATGTTGGCCCTCAGAACCTTAAGAGATTCAGACTGCCTGCCCTCAGTTACACTGAGCAGCAAAGGGCAGACAGATCCTTGCAGTTACAAGGATGAAGTTCTGAGCTCAGTCAGTCAATACACATTTTTCCAGCACCTGCAGGCTCCAGGCCTGGTGCTAAGCTGCCCTCAGGGAGCTCATAATCTAATGGGAACTCTAAAGGGAGGAGGGCTTGGAGCAGGGCCATGATGGTGTTTCAACAATTCGGCTAGCAGCTGCTGTGGGGGGTGTAAAACCCACGGCAACCAGCACACAGAACATTGCAAGCCCAGGTTCTTTTGATCTGCTTTACTAAGGAAAGCAACGTTAAGCAATCTTGCTTTAATCCAACATACAAATATCATCCACTCAGCTCAGGGGGGAAAGCCAGCACCCTGAGCTTCAGAGCAAATACAAACAGAACAAATAAACACGAATCAAAAGACAGATTTCTGTCTGACAAAATCACAATAGGCAGTTACCAGAGAAGCATTGACATCAAAGCCGGGGAGCTCATGACAACGGCTGGCCCAGAGTCACGCACCTGCGTGGCTCAGAGCTCAGAAAGACAAAGCCAACCTCTGCGTTTATAAATCTGGTTCAGAATCAAAAGTGAGTCATACGTGCAACTCACCCATGTGACCTAAAATCATCACCAAAATGCAACTTCAACCCACATGGTCTAAAAGCCTCCGGTGTCACAAACATGTCACTCAAACCCATGGAAACTAGGCTTTCCCTTGAGGCAAGGAGGTCCTCAAGGACTCCTAATTTAATCAAGGAAACAAAGGCTGAACTCTTTAAGGGCACTTGGTTGAATAAGTGCTAAGAGCCCATCTTGATTCCCAATACAGATGGTGAAGGAAGAAGAGCAGAACTGGGTAGGAAATGAAATCATTTTATTTTAACTTTAAATTTAATTTAGTTTTTTAAATTAAGAAGCATTTTATTTTCTCTCCCCTCAATTGAACCACAGCAAAAAAGAAAAAGAAATCCCTCGTCATAGTTGTGCTTCATCAAACAAATCCATGCCCCAAGACCCACTCCTTCAGCACCTTGAGATGGTCCACCGCCTCTGTGTCTGAGGCTTGGGGCTCAGGCACCAAAGTCTTAAGAGGATGTGTGTGTGTGTGGTGTGTGTGGTATGTGTGTGTGGTGTGTGTGTGTGTGTGGGTGTGGTATGTGGGTGTGGTGTGTGGTGTGTGTGGTGTGTGTGGGGTGTGTGTGGTGTGTGTGTGTGTGATATGTGGTGTATGTGTGTGTGGTGTGTGTGTGTGTGATGTGTGGTGTATGTGTGTGTGTGTGTGGTGTGTATGTGTGTGTGGTGTGTGTGGTGTGTGTGTGTCTGCATGTGTAATTCAGAAAGACTCCTTCTTTTGTGGAACATGGAGGGAGAGGGTGAGCAAAGCCAGTTTCTTCAGTGATCCCCCTCGTGTTCCTGGCTGGCCTATAGGGCCCTCAGGACTATTCGCTTGAAGGCGAGAAAGTCTGAGGGTGACCCCTCCAAAGAGTTGCTGAATTGCCACATGCCTCACATTCATCTAAGGTAAAAGCAGGCCTGCTTTTAGAAAGGACGTTAGCAGAGAAGGGTGCTGAGCAAAGAAGCGGCCTGAGCTCTGAGCCCAGGGGCAGCTGTTTCTAGTGGGAGTGGGTTTCCTTTTAGGTGTTTTGTAAAAGGAACCTCAGAACCAAGGAATGGTCCCCCCTGCACAACCAGTGGATGCTGTCGGCCTGCCTTGGCAGTTGGGGCCATATCAGATTTTGTCCCAGGCAGCCAAGCCGTGAGTTACTTAATTGCCAGGGCTTTGGTGGGAGCAGCTCCCGGGTGGGCTGCACACAGTGGGGCCAACACAGACTGGTGTCTGCCTTTCTTCTCAGAAAAGGCATCTTTTGTGTGACAGTAACACACCTGCACAGGTTGGGCTGGGCTTCCTGGGGGAGGCAGTTTCAACACCAGCCCTTTCTCCTCATTGGGGATGAATGTAGCCAGCTTGGGCTCCCTCAAAGCGGATGTGTGATCAAAGCTGCTGGAAGAAGTGGGTCCCATGAAGCTTCTGGGCAGTTGGGAGAACAGAGAATGAGGAACTAGGAATGGAGCGGTGTTCCCAGAAGGTTGCTGCTTTTGCTCCCCATTGGAGCTAGGAACAGCGGGGGTTTTTCGTCTTGTATCTTGCATGGAGTGAGGACCAGCACTAGGACAGATGGTATCACCTCTGAGATGCTGAAGACTCAGTTTTCACATTTTCCCACCTCCCCTCCCATCTCTGGAGCAACAAGGCCATGCTCACCTCCTGGAGTCCTACTAAAAGCCCATTCACCTGGCTCCAATGATGGACTAACAATTCTGTTATTGAAATACAGGCATGCGTGCCAGAGCTAAGAACACAGTATTCATCTCTCTGAAGCATGGGCCAGTGACAAGGACAAAAGAAACTCGAGAAGAGGATATTTACCATGGAGAACTCCCTGGTGAGTGCGCTCAGCTCAGAAGTATCCTGGACGAGTGGCTATTGACAGAGGTGGTCCAAATTATCCTGCAGCCAGAGCAAGGAGGTAGAGTAGTGATGGGTGCCTCGCAAGAGGCTGCCAGTGTCCTGGTCACCTCCACAGCCTCAGTCCACGTGGAGCTTCATGACCAGCCGAGGAAGGCCAGTAGAAGGGTGGCTAGTTCAAACACCTTATTTACTTGGGTTTGGTTAGCCTAGAGAAGAGAGGATGTGTTTCCACAGTCCGGCCAGCAGCTGTTGTGGGGGTGAAAGCCCAGCAACAAGAACGCTACCCGTATGCTGCAAAAGCACAGGTTCTTTTGATCCGCTTAACTAAGGAAAGCTACGTGAAGGGGTTGACAAGCTTACTTTAATTCAGCATACAAATATCATTCACTTAGTTCAGGGGAAAAAGGCAGCACCCTGAACTTCGGAAAATACAAACAAATTACAAACGTCGACAGACAGACCTTGTCTGATTCAAATCCCAATACATAGTTACCAGAGTTTAACAAAGTCTCAGCATCCAGGTTACAAGCTGGAGGGCTCCTTAGCTACAGCTGCCCAAAGTCTCCACACCAGCACGAGTGAGAGCCCTGCACTAATGGCCCTGTCCTCTCTTCTTATAGGGCTTCAGACGTCATCAAACATCATCTGGATGACCAGAACTTAGGCTGCTATGACTGGGTCTTGAGATATTCCCTCCCCTTAGGACCCTGGGAGGTTCACATCCACATAGGTTAAATTAACACCCAATAGGGGTTAGAGCCTGGGGTTTAGCATTTAGTAAGACTCAAGACCGGCATGGCTCTGGAGTTAGCACCTCCTCTTAGCCAGCCCCACCTTGGGCCCCACCCCAGTCACCAATCCACACCCACATAGGTTCCACACCTAATAGGAGTTTGGGCCTGGGGCTTAGCACTATACCGAATTACTCAAAGGAGACAAAGGCCAACTATTCAAGGGCACTTGGTTGAACTAAGTGCTAAGGAGCCCATTTTGCTTACCAACACAGGATGGGGTGGGAATGGTGGAGGGACTAACGGCGATCTGCACTTATTTTATGGACTATTGCCTGAAAGAAGAATCAGGCTTTCTCTGCTCTGTCCCAGGGGGCAGAACCTGTGGATGGAAGTTTCATTCAAGGCAGGTTTAGGCAGGTCACCTTCTAGGCACGGGGCAGAGTAGGCTGCTGCTCTTTGGTCCTCCTATGCCTGGCACAAACAATGCTTGGCACACCCCAACAGGTGTGCACAACGCTTGTCAAGTGAATCACACACAGCCTGGATTGGAGGGCTTCTGAGGTCCTTCCTTTTGGGTCTTTCCAACTTCAAGATTCTCCAATCTTTTCCTCTTGCAGGAACTTTTCATGTCTTGTTTTCAAGCAAAATGAATACAAAGGCTGGGGCCAGATGCCATGAGATTGCCCGCCTCAAGTGATGGCAAAGCTCTGATGGAGAAGACGAGATTTGGCAACCACAGAGCTCAGAACAAATGGGTGCTTGTGATTGGCACTTTATCTGGTGATTTCCTGAAGACAGGGTGTTCCTACAGCATGGATTCCTTGAATACAGGTTCTTACAGATGAGCCATGGACTTTCTGATTTACTAGCTGTGGGACCTTAGGAAAGGTCCTTTCTCTCTGGGCCTCAGTGTCCTCCCTGTATAATGAGGGGGTTTGGTGAGCTTATCTCTAAGGTCACTTCTGGGCAGTGGCTTCTTTCTTCAATCTTTCCCTTTGGAATGGCCAATAGAAGCTTTTCTATGATGGTGCCATATTGAATTCTCAATGCAGCTTGTGGAAAGATGACTAATCATGGGTCTCAGTCATCCCAAGAGCTCAAGGTCACCTTGATGACTTTGCTCAGGGGGTCCGGGAGAAAGCACAGAGGACATCATTACAGATTATGGACGAAATACCCCTGGATTTGACCTCCATCATGTACTTCTGGTCAGGTATGAGTTCGTCACAAATGCCATCTTTTCCTGTGGCCTTCTGACCCTTTGAGCAGGATCCCAGTTGGGACTGTGTGGGACCATGTGGACCATGGAGCTCTCCCAATCCCAGGTGATGTGAGCTTCTTTCTGATGGATTTTGAATCGGCACAATCCTTCTTGCAGAATCTTTGCTTCCTTGAATCTTAGGGGCTGCCCCATGAAAGAGCAAGGAGGTTTGTCCTGATTGGCCACTCAGGGCACAAATAGGAGTAGGGGTGGGATGGGACAAAGAACCAAAACGAGGCTTGATGTCAGGGAGACCTGAACAGTGAGAGCTGTCCATTGGGAGAAACCTGGCTTGTCCTTCATTGCAAATGTGTAAGCAAAGAGTGTTTGATCACCTGCTGGGTCTGAGGAGGAAAAGGAGGAGGAAGAGGAAGAGGAGGAGGGAAAGGGAAAGAAGGGGGAGGAGGAGGAGGGAGAGGGGCAGGAGAAGGAGGGAGAGGGGGAGGGGAGGGAGGGGGAGGAGGAGGGAACTCTTCTCCAGGTGTGTCTTTTCCAACTCTGAAATTCTATTAAATTCATGGATATTTAAGCAGAGATGTTGGCTCACCTAAACTGATTGTCAGGAATTGTGGTGGGTCTCTTTCCTGTGTTCCTCTGATTATGCTGGCAAAAGATTTCTGCCTGCATGTTATGGACAGAACAAATATTGGAATTTTCCCTTTTATTTCTGTGAGAAACTGTGATGCAGCATCATAGGCAAGGGCCTCCTTTGGGGCCGTTGTAAATGGTAAATTTTGTTCAGTCAAGCATTGGTGTTGGAGAGTGTCCCCGTGACCTCCCTACACAAGGCAGTGGTGGCTTCAACACCTTGGCTTGTAAGCAGTCACCCAGACTGTACACAGATGGGCTGGTTCAGTGAGAGACGCAGTAATGATCTCATCTGGCTATGGAGTCTGAATATGAAATTGAAATCTGTGTGTGTGTGTGTGTGTGTGTGTGTGTGTGAGAGAGAGAGAGAGAGAGAGACAGACAGACAGACAGACAGACAGAGACAGACAGAGACAGAGACAGAGAGACAGAGAGAGACAGAGACAGAGAGAGAGACAGAGAGACACAAAGAGACAGAGAGACAGAGACAAAGACAGAGAGAGGTGGGGGTGGGGAGCGGGGAAGCAAGAAGGAAAGTGTGTGAGAGGAAGTCAGCCAGGCCATCTTCCCTTTCCATCTGGCTGTCCCTCTGCTATGTCCCTCCATCAGCTCGGTCACTACACCCTCTATGACAGTCTTTATCAGTGAATGAGAGCAGACTGTCCTCTCTATCTGCCTTGTCCCAAACCAGTCCATGCTTCACCCCAGGGGCTGGTCTGTCAGGACTGGAAGCTGCTGCCTGCCCTACAAGCTGAGTGTCTGAGGACTCGTGCTCTGGGAACAGCAGCAGCAGAGGCTGAGAGGGCAGGGAAGTAATGCTGACAGGAATGACGGGGTGGAGCGGCGAAAGGATTTTGAAGGAAACAGATTCTAGGTGGCGGCAGAGTTGAGACGGAGAAGGAACCCAGGCAGGGCAAGAATTTGAATGCAAGCCCCAAGACTCTAGAATCCGCTGCTTTTTCCTTCACAGCCTGACTATTTGTGCCAGGATCTCCTTCCCCCCAACTTTCTTGGTCTGTGGAGCCAAAGGGGCTGCCCTCAGAGAATCTCTAGTCTTTTTCTGTAATGGAACCTACCTGGGTTTCTGAGGTAGGATGTCACATGGGCTGGGGACTCAGTAAAGACTGTTCAAAGGGAGGTGCCACTCCCTCCCCCCCCCCCCCCACCAGGCCTTTCCTTTGGTGGGGCATGAGGAAGCTGAATTTCCAGATACAAAAGGCACATTTCTTTCTAATTCAACCATTTAATAAACACCTATATGCAGAGCACGGTGCTGGGTGGGGAGGGAGGTAGGGGTGAAGAAGGGATAAGATTTTACCAGGATAGAGCCCCTGCTTCGGTAAATAGAGGCCACATGCCTGCCCCAGCCTATAGTCAGACCTTCAGGAATGTTTGTTCACTGACTGACTGACTGACAGCAGCTCCAGGTCCTGGGAAGTTTCCCTCCCAGATCTGGAAGAGCCAGATTAAAATCATCCCTGACTAATAATGGGTGGGGTAAACTGGAACCCTAACTGTTTGTGGCCACTGTGTGGAAAGTGAGAGAAAAGTGAATGCTAACAAGTCCAGAGTGAGAGGGAGAGAAAGGCAGCATGGGCTGGGTGGCCCACTGGTGAGTGCATCTAGAAAGGCAGTGCCTTGAACCCTCCCAGCTTGGGAAGAGGAGCCTGGGAACTTCCCTGTGTCAATCTAGGTGTACACAGAGTGGGGTGGGGAGCTGAGTGGAAGGACCCCAGAAATACCTTTTAGTCCTCTGGGTGGGGCCTCCAGAAGAGACAGCTTTTAGGAGGTGGAGGACCAGGGTGCTGGGCCCTGCTGAGGGACCCCTCTGTGTGTGCGTCTCTCTGTGTCTCTGTGTCTCTGCCTGCCTGTCTGTCTCTCTTCTCTCTCTCTCTCTGTCTCTCTCTGTCTCTGTCTCTGTCTCTGTCTCTCTCTCTCTCTCTCTCTCTCTCTCTCTCTCTCCCTCCTCCGCCCTAAGCCTGGTCTGGGTCAATGCTCTGGTTCCCATCCCTGTCCCCCCAGATGGGAGGCCCCCAGCTCTGGCCACCTCTGCCATTGTAGACAGACATTCTGAGCCAGCATATTCTGCAAGTGAGGGAGAAGACTGGCCAGGGAGAAGCTGCAGGCCCTCAGAGGACATTTTGTGGGTGGTGATTTGGGAGCCAGACCCTGGAGCTCATGTGTAGTCTGAGGAATGGTCCCTAAGTCAGCCTTTCCTGGAAGCCTCGGCTCAGGGGCCTGGCTGGCTGGGTCTTAGCTCTCAAAGCACATCCCTCCCCCCTTGCCCAGAGCACCTCAACGCTGCTGAAGTGTTGCCTTAACCTTGGGAGAATTCCATGCCTTCATCCAGTCCCTCGCTCCCTTGGTTGGTTCATTCCTGATTTTCTGTGGGCTCCCTCTCCGCAGAGCTCTGCACTGGGGGCTGTGGCAGGAGGAGGGAGGGTGTTACAGAAACAGAGTCCCACGGCCTCTGAGTGGGAAGGGACCCTCCTCAGACAATGATCCCTGAATCTGGAGTAATTCCTGCGCTTGGCTTCCCTTCGGCCTCTGCTCAGCCCTTCAGGGATGGAGGAACCTGCTGTCCTTTGGGACGGCTTTCTTGGTGGTCCCTTGGGCAAGTGCCTTCCCCTCAATGAGCCTCAGTTTCCTCATCTGTACAATGCAGGTTTTTGCACTAGAGACCTTTAAGTTCCCTAGAAACTCCCATTCGTTGATCCATACGTAGATGAGGAAAGTCTGGTCTTTGAGCTTTATGGGGTCTTCGCTTTCTTTTATTTCACAGCGCCTCCAGGAAGCAGGCGGTACGATGATCTCTATTTTATCAAGCAGGTCGCCATAGAGTAGGTGGTAGCGCTGAGCTCTGAACCTGGTGCTCCGGATTCCATGCCCAGGGCTCTTTACCATAAGGGACTCTCCGATAGGGGCATTGACTTTGGGAAGCTGGGATCTCTGTCGGGCAGAGAAATGTTCCCATGGGGCCTACACATATCTAATGACCGACCAAAAGTGAAGTCTGAGCCCAGGGCCTTTCTCTGATAAGCTGGTCCGGCTACTTGGCTTTGGTAGAGGGGGACCTGTTCTATGGTGGACCCTGTGTGAGAGCCCTTGGGGAAGACACCAGCCATGTACAACCACAGGGGATTGGCCGTGGCCTCAGTCTATTTGTTGGAGTAGGATGAAAAAAGGAAATGGGCTGGAAACCAGGAAACTGTAGAATGCTCTGCATTTATTAGGAAATGAATGGAAGATTAATACCCTGAAATTACATCGTGACCCTCATTAAGAAACAAACCCCCAAATCATCACAAAATTATCCTGATTGCCAGAAAGCATAATGCCCAGAAATATTCCCTATTCCAGCTCTCGGTCTCCATACCATTAGACCTCATCTACTGTGCGGCAGTCAGACCAGATTGGGTCTGGTAGGATGCGCTGGGGAGAGGCAGCCAGCTAGCCCCCCAGGTCGTGGGACAGCCCCCTGAAGTGAGTCAGGGAAGCCCAGCAGGCCTGCCGCTACTGGGAGGGGTCCTGAGGGCCAGGTTGGAGAGCTCCGTTTTCTAAGACTACTGTTCTCCACTGAGCAGTCCCAGGCCCGCCTTGGGGTTAGCCCTGTCCACAGCCCATAGCAGGATGGGAGGTTGGACAATCTGCCCTTTTTCTCCAGCAAGAAACCTTTGATTGGTAAGGTCTGGTATACGCTGTCACGAGGAATGCCAGGAGGGCATTTTCCACGGACTTTTGTCATTTGTATGGATTGATGAGAAAGTGATCACTCTTTGAGGCAAGGCATTAGAGGCAGGCTCCTCGGAAGACCACCAGACCCTGGAAGCCACTCGCAAGGTTCTTGTCTCTAGAGAGGAGCCGGCTATTCCTGGTCCTCAGAGTAGGGTTTTCTAACGGTCCCCTCAGATTAGACCCCTTCAGTTTCCCCTGAAGCAAGGCAGTTCAGAGAAAAGGAGGGTATTGCTAGCTTCGGCCTTCCCTGTGGGGCCCTGGGATGGGAAGAAGGGGGCAGGCTATTCAAGGGAAGCAGTGAGCACCCCACCCCCCTCCAGCTACCTGCCTCAGGGGCCCTTTCTTGTTCTATCATTTAGATAGCTCACAGACAAAGTGGGAGGCGAGACAGAGTGAGAGCATGGTCACGGCCACCAGAGGATTTCAAGCCTCCTTTGGAAGGAGAAGCTTGGGATCCCAATAACCTTGTCCTCTGCTCTGTCCCAGCCCACGCTGTTTGGGTCTTTTCAGATGGACGAGGTTCTGCCAATTCTCCAGCTCCTCTCTGCAGAAGGACAGCCCAGTCCCAGATATTAGGATACCCTGTGCTCTGACAGTGCCCAGGGCCCCAGCCTTTGCTGTTGGGCTGGGGAGAGCTTCTCAGGCTGAGGCCACCCTCTGCAGAAAGGTCTCATCTCTCAGCCTCCATGTTGTCCTCCAGTCGGGTGAAGGGGTGAGGATGGGGGAGGCAGGCTTTGGTTGTCAATCACCCCTGTTTGCTTCCTTCACATTGTCCCCCAGCCCACCTCCACCTGGGGGCCTGGAGCCCGAAGGCCTCCATCAGGATGCTTCATCTGGCATCCTCTTGGGAACCGTCAGCTGTTCATAGGTGGGGAGGGCGTTATTGCCTAGGAAGAGTTCGGAGCTGGTCCTCTGGGAGGGTCTCCCGCTCCCACCGCCGCTGCCACCACTCTGGTCCCCTTGTTGTAAGGCAACCAGGTGATGTAGCATGTCTGTGATGAGGTTGAGCTTCTGGTCCATCTGCATCACCTGTAAAGACAGACAGAGCTGTTAGACAGACAGACCACCCAGGGAGAAGGATGAGTCTCTGAAACCTACAGTCAGCCCCTCCCCCACCCCAACTAGAAGCCTGGTGGAGCCAGGCAGAGGAAAGGGGACCCTCCATGGAAGGTGCAAAGGCCAAAGGGAAGCGCCCCAGTGCGACAAGGGGCTGCATGGAGCCAGGAAGCAGGGACACACTTGTGACTTTGAAGCTTCTCTCCCCTAACCCCTACCCCCATCAAACCATAGAACTGGAGGGGTCCTAGAGAAGAAAGAGCTGTTGTCTCCCATGAGGGGCTCTAGCGACCTGGCTAGACTGTGGGGGAACCATCAAAGAATGATGCAGCAGCTTAGAGTTAAGGTAGTTGGAAATAAACCTTTCTGAAACCTGTCATTCATCTGGTAAGCATTTAGTAAGGGCCCACTGTGTGCCCAGCACTGTGCTAAGTGCTGGGGAGAAAAAGAAAGGACAGTTCCTGCCCTCAAGAAGCTCCCAGTCTGATGCGGGGAGAGAACATGCAAACAGATGTGTACAAGAAAGGCAGACAAGATAAATAAGGAGCAGAGAGAAGCCGCCAGCCTTACGAGAGGCCAGGGAAGGCTTCCTGAATAAGGGGGGATTTTAGCTGGGATTTAAAGGAAGCGGGGGAGGGAGGAGGGATAGCCTTCCAGCCTGGGGGAGGGGCAGCCAGAGAGCTGTCCAGCAGCCGGTATATGGAGAGCCTTGGTCCTGGCAGGAGGCTGAAGGCACCGGAAGTTGGGGAATAAGGTGCGAAGACTGGAGAGGTGGGAGGGGGCTAAGCCAAGAAGAGCTTTGAATGCCAAACAGAGCATTTTGTATTTGGTCCTGGAGGCCACAGGGAGTCACTGGGGGTTATTGAGTGGGAGGAGTGGTGGTGGTGACACAATCAGACCTGAGCTTGAGGAAAATCACTTTAGAGGCTTAATGGAGGACAGATTGGAGTGAGGGGAAACTTGAGGCCGGCAGACCCCACCCTGCCATAGTCCAGGAGGGAGGTGATGAGGGTCTGCACCAGAGCGGTGGCAGTTGCAGTGAAAAGAAGGGAGCGTATCTAAGAGGTGCAGCAAGAGCGAAATGAACAGACCTTGGCACCATATTGGACGTGGGAGGTGAAAGACGGCGAAGGATCCAGGATGAGTCCTGGGTTGTCAGCCTGGGGGACTGGGAGGAGGATGTCGCCTTCTGAATCAAAACGACCTCACTGTGCTTTAGTCAAGATTCAGTGTGTCCAGCTGTGGCCGATCAGGCCGAGAGGAGCTCGGAATGGTCCACCACAGGCTGGGCACAAATAGTCCGTGTGAGCTTTTGGAGTCAATACTCCAAACTTGCACACCCTGCGTTTCCTTTGAGCTGTTTCAATTCTGCTTCGCTCACAGAGCACAACACCTTCTCTGATGAGGGCAGGCCACGCTGAGCCGCCCTGTGCCAGTGTCTCCCACATCACACAAGCAATTCCAAAGTTCTTCAGAGAGACCTTGAGAATATCCTTTTATGTTGCCTTCTGCAGTAATAGGGAAGGTGGTGGAGTGGGGAGGGTTTAGGGGAAAAGATAACGAGTTCCATTTTGGACATGTTAGTTTAAGATGTCTACTGGACATCCACTTTGAGACAGGAGACTGGATGTCAGCAGAGACTATGGTGGGAAAGGTAGATTTGAGAACCATCAACACAGAGATGGCTATTAAATTCATGGGAGCTGATGAGATCCCTGAGGGAAGCAGTCTAGAGGGAGAAGGGAAGAGGTCCCCGAAGAACCCCTATAGTTAGAGGGTGTGATCTAGAGAAGGATCCAGCGAAGGAGACAGAGAAGGAGCAGCCAGACAGGGAAGAGGAGAACAGGAGAGGCGGCATCCACCAAAACCTGGAGAGTGCCAAGCAGAATGAGGATTGAGAAGAGGCCGCTAGATCTGGCCACAGAGAAAGCTCTGGCAATTTGGAGAGTCGTTTGGGTGGAGTGATCAGATTGGAGCCGGGCAGTGAGGGGTTGAGAAGAGACCGAGAAGAGAAAGGGGGGCAGCTCCTGCAGACGGCCTCCTCAAGCGGTTTATCCACTAAGGTCAAGAGAGATAAAGGGCCATAGTCAGTAAGACTTGATGTGAGGGTGAGGGTTTTCGGAGGACGGGGTGGGGGACTCTCGTTTAGCTTGTTTAGACAGTAGGAAAGATCCCACAGTCGGGAAGAGACGGAAGATAAGTGGTAAGAGGGACACGACAGAGGGGACTATCTGTTGGAAGAGATGGGATGGAAACTCATCTATCATCTGGACGGTCTCAAACCCGGTCATCTGATTTCGGAAGGAGGGAGTCGAAAGCGGCAGGGGGTGACAGGAAGAGGGCTGGATTGAAAGCCAGAAGATCTGGTTTCTAGCTGCAGCTCTGACATGGCCGAGCCAATGTTGTACGCTGTATTCTCTGGGCCTCAGAATCATCAGGCATAAAATGCAGGAGGCATATTTTTGTTCAGTCATTTTTTCAGACCTGCTTGACTCTTTATGACCCCATTTGGGATTTTCTTGGCAGAGATACTAGAGTGGTTTGCCATTTCCTTCTCCAGCTCATTTTACAGATGAAGAAACGGAGGCAAACAGGGTTGGGTGACTTGTCCAGGGTCGCTCAGCTAGGAACTGTCTGAGGCTGGATTCGAACTCAGGAAGAGAAGTCTTCCTGAGGCTCTATCCGCTGGGCCACCTGGCTGCCCCTAGGATTTAGATTACATGCCCCTTCAGTTTAGCAATCCGGTTCTAGAGCAGGTGGGGTATGAGCGCTATCTTCTAGCTGTTAGCATGTCTCTAGCGAGAGAAGAGCTGGGGAGGGAGAAGGATGAGGGCAGGGCTCCCGCAATGAGTCTGTGGCTACCGCGTGCCCTCTCCTCCCCCTCCTCCCCCGCCCCCCGCCCCCCGCCTGGCTCTGGGCTGTTAATCCTGTTTTTGGTGGGAGATCAGAGATGGATCCTGGGATAGGTTCAGCCAATTCTATGGACAGTTATGGAGAGGAAGCTGGGGTGTATGGGAACTGTCCCAAGCCTCTTGGAGGATGCAGGGGAGAAAACCCATCACAGTCTGAATTCCGCGCCAAAAACATCTCGAGGCTGGCCCTGGGAAATGCTTCAGAATGGCCGGAAGGTCATTACTCTCTGTGAGCCTTGGGTTGGGAGTGGGGCAGGAGAGGGCTCCGAGAAAAGCCTCCAGGAGTTTGTTCGAGTCCGCTCTCCTCTTAGATGAGAGAATATTTGGAGAAAGAAAAAAAAGTTCTTGGCATAGTGCCTGGCACATAACAGAGGCAATAACACACAAATGCTTCTTCCCTTCCCTTCCTTCCTGTCCTCAAAAACTGGGCAAGAGTGCAGCAGTCTTGTGGACTTGTCTCAGAGATAGCAAATCCCCCACCAAATGGGCTCTGAGAACCTGAGAAGACAGGAAGGCTGGGGAGGCCATAGAGCCAGATGGACTCGGAGATGGGGATGGGCTGGTCTCGTGAGAACATGGCCACTTCCTCTTCTGAATCGCTTGCTTGTTACTTGTTCAAGTCACGAATTTTTTATACCTCAGTTTCCCCATATGTAAGCCAAGCCAGTTGGACCAGAGGATCTCTGAGGGGCCTCCCAGTGCTAAAGCTGTGACCAGATGTCCTTGGACACAACTTTCTGCTCTGAGGTGAACAACCTACATGACGTGGCCAAGCCCATTTCAGTTGCCAGGACTGGCTCCACATTTGGGCTGCATGTCCCCAGCATAGGCAACAGCTTGGTTCTGGCCTGGGATGGGCACATCCCCATACCCGAGGTTCTAGCCACATAAAATGGTCCTTGGCTATGAGGAGACAGATGTCTGACAGACAGCATCGAGAGCCTGCTCCCCTGGTTCATTTCTTCTGAGAGAGAGCAGAAGGAGGAAAACCATTTCCAAAAGGTCTGGTGTGTTCTTAGCTGTGTGCCAGCAGCCCTGGGACAGGTAGCCAGAGGAAGATGCCCCCTGACCCTCCAGAGGCTCTCAGGCTATCTGGGGAGAGCAGGCTTCAACACCAAGAGTCTACACCTCTCCAAGGCAGCATTTCAAGGGTGGGAGAGATTCTAGGAGGAGTAGTGAAGAGTTTGGCCCAAAGGCTGAAGAACTCAGCAGTAGGGGTGCAGCATGGGAGGTGGGGGTGGGGGAGAGACGTGGCTTCTTGGCAGCCTGAGTTAAAAAGGCAAAGATGTTTTTGTGAGCTGAAAGGTCTATCTCATCATCTGTTAGGTCAACAACCATTTATTATGTGCCTACTACGTGCCAGCCACTCTGCCACTCTGCCAAGCTTCAGAGACATAAAGCAATGCCGTAAATCTAGCAGTGCCATATCTCAAGGAGCAGTCTGATGGGGAAGGCCACGTTCTTACAACCATGTATAAACAAGCTATATACAGGAAAAGCTGGAGATTATCTCAGAGAGGAGATACTAGATTTGGGGGAGGACAGGGAAAGGATGCCTAAAGAAAGGGGAATTTTCGCTGGGACCTAAGGGAAGCCAGGAGATGGAGGGGAGGAGGGAGAGCATTCCAGGCATGGGGCACAGCCAGAATGAATGCCTGGAGTCAGGAGATGGAGTTTCATATACTAGGAACAATGGGTCTGCACTTAGACTTAAGAGGAGGAGCTGGCCCAGCTCTGTCCAGCGCGTGGCACAGTGTCTTCCTTGCAGTTAGTAGGCATTTAATACATGCTGATGGAATTTAGCTGAATCCCACTGTTGACAGTCTCAGTGTGACTATGAGCAAGCTCTTACCCCTTTGGAACCACAACTTGCTCATCTATAAAATGGGAATGACAATCCCTGTGGTACCTTTCTCTGTTATAGAAACTAAAGATTTCCTAACCGCGAGAACTGTCCCAGAGGGGAAGGAGCTTTCCTGCAGGCTTATGTGGTCCCCCTCCCTAAGGGCTGGAAGAGTCCTTGTTGGGGCTAAAGGCTTGGGGGGGGATATTAGGAGTAATTAGCCCTGAGGTTCCTTCTGGGGATGAGATCTTGGATTCAGTGGTTTTCTGGTCGGTGCCAATTCTATATAAGTGTGTGACCCATCAGTGCTGCTGGACTCCAGAGGGGTGAGGGATTCCTAGGGGGAGGGGGTGGGGTGTGAGCCCAGAAGGTTTGACTGGCAGAGCTGGGGGTGGGTGGAGGTGGGGAGCAGAGGTTGGGCAGGCCGGGAGCAGCAGCCGTAAATCAAGGCTGCTCCCCAAATGACATTTTCTAATCTGGGGTTGAGCGAGTAACCAGGCTTAGGCATGGTGGGGAAGATCTGGGTGATAAGGGAAAGCCTAGTAGCTCGTGACTTCCAGAAGCCCCTCCGCAGCATCAGGGGCCTCGGCAGAAAGTGGCAGTGGGCTGGAAAGGAATGCTCTGAGTCATCTGTCTGGGTGCTAGGAATATGCTGGCGGCAATGGGCTCCCTTGCTGGTTCTAAGGAGCCGAACTTGGCCTCTGAGGGGAGCCTTCCCCTCAACCCATCCCCAGGACTAGAGCAGAACTAGCCTGGAGGCAGGAGCAGAGCCAGTCCAGCCGGTGTCCACAGGAAGGGGACTGAGCAAGGTGAGGGTCTTCCTAAAGTCTTTGGACAGGGTGAACACTCTTCCTTGTTAGGGGGCAGGCAGGTGGGCTCCAGGACCTTTGAAAGCCACTTTGAAGGGAAAATGGGAGGCTCTGCTTGGGGCAGATGGGCCTTGGGCTCAGCCAGCCAGGAGACACAATTGGCCTCCCCATCTATGGGGCCTCCCTCCATTTTTCAGAGCAACAGAAATAAGGAGACAGTGTGCATGGATGGGTCATGGAGCACTCCTTGAACCATGGCTGACAAGCTGGCCAGACTTCTGGAGGCCAACTGCTCAAGGGAACAGATTCTAAAGGGCCCAAGTCCAGCTTCATGCCCACCTCACAGCTTGGGTGGGAGGTCAGAGAAGACCTTCATCACCTTGTCCTAACTGGTCATATTACAGAGAAGGAAACTGAGAAAGCCTAGAGAGAATATACATGTCCAGGGTCACACAGATGTGAGAGCTGGGATCCATTCTTGGGTCTTAAGACTTCAAGCTTAGTACTCTATTGAACCAGACAATCAATCAATCAACACACATACATATACATATGTACACACACACACA
>CM053623.1:461280186-461311038 GCA_028646595.1 Phalanger gymnotis
ATCCATCCATCCATCCATCCATCCATCCATCCATCCATCCACCCACCCACCTATCTATCTATCTATCTATCTATCTATCTATCTATCTATCTATCTATCTATCTATCTATCTATCATACCTACTATGTGCTAGCCACTGTGCAAAGCTCCAGGGATACAAATCAAAAGCACTCTCTGCCCTTAAGCAGTGCACACCACACTGAGTCTGTGCCTCAGTTCACAGTCTGGGTGGGAAGAAAGACCACATGGTCCAGAAACAGTGAGAGAGCAAAAGGAGACAGGTGGCCACGAGGGACACATTCCAGCAGAACCTGGAAATGCTCTAGAATGAGCTCGAAGGGAGAGTCTGGTATGAGCTAGAGTGGTCTGGGAGGGCTTCCTGGAAGAGGAGTTAGTGACAATACGTTTCCTTGCTAGGACTGACGCCACCATTTTGTGATAAAGTGTTCCAATGTTTGTTTTCATGTGTTTTCAATATTAAGATAAATACGTGTGGTGTAGGATGGTAAACAACATGTGTGTCACAAACAATTGACAAATATGTGAGAACCCAAGATAGGACAGACCCCCAATGGGAAAATCTGATCAATAGCCTGGTTATTAGTATAGGTAGCAACCAAATTAATTGGTAAACAAATTAGGTTCCCTGCCACCAATCAAACGGCTTGGGTATAACTTGGTATAACCAGCAAGAGCCAATAGCTAGAAGTATCTAGAATGCTAAGAAACCCTCCTCCTCCTCCTCCTCCTCCAGCCTTCGGTTTACTCTTGGGTCAAGACCGAAGTGGTTCCCTTCATTTGTGGCTCAAGCTTGACCGATGGAGCTTCCACCTCAGACCTCAACCTTGACTCCGACCTCCAGCTGGGCAGAGGAGGAACCTTGCCGTTGAGTCGGAACAAGGTGCGCTTATCAGCAAGCTCTAGGAAATCAAGTCCTCTCCGGGTTGACGCTTATATGTCTGTGAGATTGTATGCACTAGTGCTGGTACTGAGAAAGCAATGTCTGAGCTGGGTTGTTACACTCCTTAGCACACATAGGGCAATTGTGGGGTGCTCCTATGCTGCCTGTACCAAGGGGCTGGGCCTGGAGGGTCTACAGACAGCAGAGAGACAAAGGACAATGAAGAATCTCCCATGGCTGCCAATTTACCTTTGGAATCCAGACACTCTGAGACATACAGCCTCCACCAGACACATAAATACGGGCCAGTGAGGATCCGTAAACACGCCAATATAGCCCCCATGGGGATACCTCAGAGGACTGTTTGGCCAGGGAGCCAGCATGCTGGGCTTGGAATGGGAACTGGGGTGTCACAAGGGAAGGGCAGCTGGAGCAGGAGGGGCCCAGAGTGAGATTCCAGACTTCTCAGAAAGCCGGGAGACAAAGACCTGAGCCCTCCCGCTTGCTCTCTGGAGGCATGTGGACAAACAGATCCTGAAAGGTGGTATCTCTGCAGAAGGAAAAGGCTGGCATTCTCCCCCACCCCACCCTTGCCCCTACCCCACGCCTGCCTGCCAGCTCTTGGTCCCTTGAGATTGAAGGGCTCAGCACAGCCCTTGGCACACAGTAGGCACTCAATGAATATTTATCAATTGATTGAGGAGTGGCCATGAGACCAATGAGCAGAGAGAATCAATCTCTTCCTCCCCAGGCTGAAGCTGTTGGGGGTTGTGAGTAGGGGATCTGAGAAAGAATTAGGGACCTTCAGAGGTGCTTGTTCCAAAATGCTGGGAGGGAGGTCTGAAAAGAGAAGAGACCAGCCAGGGAACAAAGGAGGCTGCTCTGGGAAGGGCAGAGACAAGCTTCCTCTTGCTTCTCTAGGAAGCAGCTCCTAAATTCACCTGAAACCTGCCTGTTTGAGGCCTTTCCAAGTGCCTGGGGCTGGCACTGCCCTCATGCAAGGGCAGACCCTTGGTCTCCCCAGCTAGCTAAGTTGGCTGTGCCCTGGGGAAGTGCTGAGTCTCCAGAGCTCCTGGGACAGACCCACCTGCAGCCCCAAGTTGACAGTCACTGTCATCGGGCTGAGCTAGGGAGGAAGGAGACCTGATCTTACTCAGGGCACCCACCACTCTAGGCCTGCCCCAGCCCAGGAGGACCTCTGGGTTCTGGCCTCAGCTCTGCCAGCAGCAGTGTGGGACCTCCTGGGTCACTTCCCCATTCTGGGGAGCGGGAGGCTCATGCTCTGGTAGGTCAGGGAGGGAGATGTCTTATGCCTTGTGAACAGGTGGCCATCTACCCCATGGAGAGCTGGGGCCAGCCTGGCTGACTCCCCTCCCACCATCCCTGAGAGGATTCGAGGCCTTAGCAACTCAGTCTATCTACCAAAAGAAGTGGGCAAGGCTCACCTTACAGTGACAGCAGCCAGGCGGGGGAAGCCCGCCAGTCTCCTGAGGGCCTGGCCAAGGAGACACTAATCCCGTGGCTGGAGCAGGGCCGTAGGAACGGCGGGGTGCCCCTGGAGGCTGGACAGAAGGTCGTGGCCACCTTTGCTCAGATTCTTCCAGCTCCCTGCCTCAAGTCTGTCTCTAGGTCTCCTGTAGGTGGTCAGAGGCCTAGTCCTGGCCTGGCCTTTGAGCCATCATCTGACTTCTTCTAGCCTATCTGGTAGCTGGGGAATAACCCTGGGTGGCCGAGGCAGGAGCTGGATATCTGGATCAGGTTCCAGATGGTAGTTGTGTCGGAACTATGGTCTAAGCTGGGGCTCCAGTTGGCATCAGCTAGGATTGGGGGCTGGTTAAGAGTTTTCTTGTTCAGTCATTTTCAGTCACGTCTGACTCTTCATGGCCCCATTTGGGGTTTTCTTGGCAGAGACGCTGGAGGGGTTTGCTATTTCCTGCTCTAGCTCATTTTACAGATGAGGAAACTGAGGCAAACAGGGTCAAGTGACTTGCCCAGGGCAACACAGCTAGTAAGTGTCTGAAGCTGGATTTGAACTCAGGAAGATGAGTCTTCAGGACTTCAGGCTTGGTCCACTCTGGCCCTCAGGCCTTTCTGACCAGGCCCACCTCTGTTATGTTGACTCCATAGCACATATGACAGCCAGGTCCAGGTACTGGTTGGTTCCGGTCAGAAAAAACAGCCTCATAAACAGCAGAAGAAAGCTGACAGTTTCACAAATGCGTGTCATTGCAGGGCAGCTGCCCATCTGCAGAGGGAGGCCTCCCCATTCCAAACAGTAGCTAATGGCAAATGAATTTTATGAGCCTTTTCCCTAAAGTGAGATGATGAAAACCAGAGAAATGAAGATAGGCGAGGCTGGAATGGGGTTGGGAGGAGGCTGGGTCATTCCAGGCGTTTCTGCCTTCAAAGCTGCTGGAAGGAACCTAGAGTCTAACCCTCTAATTGTACAGTCGAGGAAACTGAGGCAATCTGGAGAAGGCAGAGGCTTGGCTCAGCTCAGCCCCGCTTCCGGAGAACTTTGGTTGGCCCAACCCAATGGGGGGACCCTTCTGTGGCTGGATCCTTCAGCAGTGACAAGGGTCCCCGCAACTGACCCAGGCTGCTCCCAAGTGGCCCATCCTCCTCCATGACTTTCTAGCTTCTGCCCAGTTCCCGCTTTCATTGGCCCCAAGGCTTTAGATGCCTGAGGAATGAACAATAGCCCCTCTTCCTTCCTATTCCCCCTCAAACAAAACAAAAAAACTAAACCCAAACCAAGGAAAAATAACACAAAATGAGAAAGCCTTGAGCTCAGCCAGGCAAACCTGGTTTCCTTCCGAAGTGAAGGCCCCCCTTCTCCCTCAGTGCTCCAGAGTGGAGCTGTGGCTCGGACCAAAAGCCTGCTGCCTGGGCCTGGCTCACTGGGGCCACTGTGGCACAGCATGCACAGAGGATGCCAAGATTTAATTAAGAAACAAGGGCCAAGATATGCCCTTGGAGGCTCCTGTCCTCTCTGGTGCCTCCATCGGTGGCCTAATCCTCCATCTGGGCCACAAGCACCTGGGCCAAGAGGCTTTGCTGATATTGAGGAGCCCAGCAAGCCCCACTCTGCTTGGTCTAGCACCTTCCCTTAAGGAATAGAACCTATCCTATTGAATGCATTGCCCAGTGGTCAGCCCCTGTGTCCAGCTCTTGGCTTCACACATCATTGATGACCTGCAGACAATGAGGTCAAAAGAACATTGATTAGAAGGGAAGATAGGCTTAGGAGACTAAGGGGTCACGGATGACCAGCTGGAGCATGGGATGCACGCATGTCAACAAACCAAGAGGGAAGAAGGAGCCTCTAGGGGAGAACCCCGCTCCAGTAAGTCACAGGTCCACTGAATTCCATTCAATTCGATACCCATTGATTAAGCTCCTTTTGTGTACAAGGTAAAGTACTGGTGTATTAGAACCTAAGAGATTTTCTTGGTCCTCCATGGACATACAGAAAGCTTCATTCACTGGGGTTTTGGGATATGACCAGTACTTCATACTGGGATTTGTGGCTGGGCTGATGTTGACCCATGTCCTGTCTCAGCAGAAAAGAGTTACTGAAAATGAAGCCGATGCCTTTCCATTGGGGAAGGACTGAAGATGTGGTGCTTGAGTGTAATGGCATATTATGGTGGTCTAAGAAATAACCAAAGAGTGAAAAATTCAGAGAAACCAAGGAAGATTTATATGAACAGATGCGGAGTGAGGTAAGCAGCACCAGGGAAATAGAACAGAGAAAAAACCCAAACCCAGGCCACGGAACTGCAAGCTGCCTTGTCATAATGCCCCAGCTCGGTCCCGAAGATGGGACCAGATAATGCACCTGCCTTCCTTCCTTGCAGAAGTGAGGGACTGTGGGTGTGAAGGTTCCATTGCCACAGGGATGAGCTTTCTTGAACAGCTTTCTTCTTCCTTTCATTTTATCATTTTTCTTCATCCATAGGAGAGAAGACATTTGGAGGTAAAGGAAGGGGATATAAAAACAAAACATACCCATAAAAATTAAGTTTAAAAAATTAAAGAAAAGGTTTTCCAAACCGATGCGTAATTGGGCAAGATTCCAAGGGAGAATGCTAATGTTATAGGAGAAAAGAAAGTTTTCAAATAGCCTTCAGACCACTTCATTATTAACCAACAACAAGGGCTTATTAGAAATTACTGCCTTTGCCAAGAAAATCCCACTTGGGGTCATGAAGAGTCGAGTGTGATTGAAACGACTGGACTACAACAAATCCGATACCACTGATTATGGACAAGTCCCAGACCTCTCTGACCCTCAGTTTCCCTATCTGTAAAATGTGGTAATAATGTCAATGCCTCCTATTTCCCAGGGAGGTTGTGGGGAAATGCTTGGGTAGTGCTCCCAACGCTGTGGAAAGGGAAGATGCCACCAATGCACTCTCATTCTGTATCCCCCAGAGGCGGAAAACATCTTTTCTCTACAGAGTCCACCATTCACTTAAAAAAACATGCACAGCTAATTTAGATTGTGTTTCCTTCTAATGACTGTGGATTAATGAGGTTTGACTGGGCTGTAGAAGGCCAAAGACACCAAAGAAATGTCTACAGAATTTGTTGGCTTTAGATAGGCCCTGCAGGGGGGCAGGGCAGAGTCCAGGACTGAGGCTGGGGCTGAGCAGGGTCCTCTGGGGAGCAGGCCTGTGGCTGAGCTTGGTTGGGGGTTGGGCTTGAGGCTAGCTCAGGGGCTAGGCCTGATGAGTGCTGGTAGTAGTCAGGCAAGAAATGAGGCTCCCCCCACCAAATGTGGAATTTCCCGCCCAAAGGAACCAGTCTCTCCATGAATCTTCAGGAGCCTCCAGACCAAGGAGGCCTCGGTGGGTCTCTCCAAAGGCATCTCGGCCAGATCAGGGCTGAGGATCTGCAATGGAGCCATTATCGGCCATTTGATTGTTATTAACTGGCCCTGGAGACAAGGCCTTCTTTATATCCTAAAGCGGCTCTCCAGATTAATAAGCAGATGACTTAGGAGGCTCCCAGCAGAGAAAGAAGGCAATTAGAAGAAAGGACAGCTAGTTAGCAGTCTCCCTAGCGGCTCTGGGTAATTAGCCCAAAGGCGGCGGAGCTGTCTGTTCGATGTGGTTATGAATCTGTTTTCAGAAGAAAATCTCACAAAAGCATCTTTCAAGGGACATGTCTATCGAAAAGGATCTGTGTCGGTGACTCCAAGGGGAAAGCCTTTGGGGGCCTCCCGTGGCCTGGCCAGGACAGAACTGAGAGCCCAGGGGAGGACAAGCCCACCGGAGCTGTGCTAAGGGCCCAGGTGGGCCCAGCCCTCAGTGGGGACAGGAATAAATGACTGTTTCTCTGGGCCTGATCCAGAGGCTTCCAGGTGACCTATGATTCCAGACAAGATTCCTTGTCTGCTTTTGTGTCCTGGAGAAAGCGATTTGTGGGTGGGGCTGCAGGTATAGTAGGTCACATGTGCATATGTGGTGGGGCAGGCATTTTTCAGGGGGGGCCATGGAGGGGAGGAGAGGGTCAGTTGATTCCCCACCCTGCCTCTGGGCAGGGACCAGTCCCAAGTCTCTTGGACAAATGGCCTCGGTCTGAAACAAGGACCATCCTCTGGTCATTCTCAGGGTTTTTCATTGGCTACCTTTGACTCCCCATGGAGCTGCCCATTATGGTGGGTCAGGGCAGGGCCTGGACCGAGGCTGGGGCTGAGCAGGGTCCTCTGGATGGAGGAGACAATAATTGACTCTTCCAAGAGAGGATGATAAGAATTCCATTTCTCAGGCACAGTCTCCTCCTCTCAGTTTGGTGACATCCCAGGAGAGCCGGAGGGTCTCACCTGGGATTAGGGGAGCAGCCTGTCTGTCTCCTCGAATTGAGGTCAGGACAGAGGCTCAGAGGATCAGGAATGGCCCTTTCCCTTGCCCCTGGTAAAGGACACAATAGGACCGTCATTTGATTCATCTCCTACTAATCCATTTCCAAGCTGGGGTCACTTAGGCCCCTGATCTTGGGGTGAAGAAGGGAAGAGAGCTCTCCAGATGGCATCTGAACCCTTTAGAAGATCTGCCCCTTGCCCCAGGCAGGACCTCCAGAACCCAAGTCTAGCTGGAGAGTGACATCCACACAGACTCCTGTGCTGAGAGGCCAGGGATGCTTTAGTAAAGGACTGGGCAGTGGAGATGGGCCCCAGACCAGGAGAAATGACAGGAGCTGGGCGTGGGGCGTGGGGGGCACAGCCGGGGCTGGGGCGTGGGGGGCACAGCCGGGGCTGGGGCGTGGGGGGCACAGCCGGGGCTGGGGTAGGCCACGGGGACTGTGCTGTCTCTACAAGGGCTGCATCGCCTCCAAATGTAGCTCGCTCAGCTTCTCAGAAGCGGCTAGCCCCTTCATTGGCAGCCTTCTTTAGCATCTGCACCTGTCGCTTGCCCAGACAATGCGCAGGCTGGTCCTTCTGTCTTCCCGCCCCTCAGCCCGCTCCCTCCCCTGAGCCCGAGGTCACCAGGAGGCCTCTCTCTGTGCCACCGGTCGCCGCAGGCTCCTGACGATTCTCCGGCTAATTCCATTCTCGGCTGGGGCTTGCCGTCAGAGGCCGGCAAAGAGCCTTTCCGTGGGAGTCACAACTTGAACTTGGCCTTTGCTGAGCGTGGTGAGGGCTACTGCCTGCCTAGTGAACACCCGGACCAATCGTGTACTCCACTGACTTGGGGTCACCCTTCGTGGCAAAAGTTTTGAATCGGGCCCCTGGGCGGACAGCATTTATTGCTGCTTCAGCCCCCCGGTCCACCCAGCATGATGGGAACTCCAGGCCCTGTGTGTTCCTGAGGCCCCGGACTCTGGCAGATGCAGAAAAAAAGGGGGCTGGGGAAGGAGGACTTCCGGTGGGGCTCAGGCTCCGCCCTTAAATCAGGCTGGGTCCCCCCTCCCCACTCCTACTGAGGAGCCCTTAGAATCTGCCTCTGTTTAGGGGGAAATGTGTATCCTGGGGGTCAAGGCAGCCTTCAGAAATCCCTTGCCCCTCCCCTTCGCCTGCCTCCCGGAAGCCCAGTTATCTAGTGCCCGGGACAGGACTCAAAGGCTCTCTCATCTACTTATTCTCCCGCATCCCAGGGCCCCACCCTCTCCCCCAACAGAATCTCACAAACTCCTTGAAGTGAATGACCATGTACAAGCATAGACCCAAGAACGCATCAACCCTTCGGGTGACACTACCAAGGGGACCAGAGCCCCTGCTCTCATGGGCATTTCTGGAATGCTGGGAATTTCAGCCACTATATGAAGGGGTTGGGGCCTTTCATTCACTTCCTCTTCACTCCGTCTGTCTTTGCCGCTTGGGAAGATGGCCAGCTGCTATCCTCCCTCCCTGCTGCTCCTAGGGACATGGGGTCTTACCAGGGCTCTGGAGAACTTGTGAATGGGGTGGGGTAAGAAGCAACCAACGACACACACCATGGGTGTGGTGCAAGATTAGACCGGCAGAGCGCTTGAAACGGGAGGTCAAACGGTCAGAGTTGGAATGGGTGAGCTTAGAACCCAGAATTGGGAGGGGCCTTAGAACCTAGAATGTCCTAGAGTTGAGAGAAACCTTAGAGTACATAATGTTAAAGCTGGGAGGGACAGCCTCCCTGGAAGAATCTGGAACATGAAATGTCAGAATGCAGAACCTTAGAACACTAGATTATCAGAGCTGAAAGGGACCTCCTAACCTAGAACATGGAATGTCAGAGCTGGGAGGGCCCTAGAACAGAGAAGCATAGACTAACCAAACTGGGAAGGACCTAGATACCATTAGACCAACCTGCCCCAGTTAGAGAGCTGCTGCAGCCCCTCTTCCCACCCCAGCATCCCTGACAAGTCATCACCCAGCCTGGGCTTGGTCTTCCCTTCCCCGAGGTCTGAGACAGACCGTTCCACTTAGAGAAGGCTTGAAGCCTGGGGAAGATGAGGAAGTTTGGAAGGTCAGAAGTCAGCCTGGAGAGTCTGGAGTGATGAGGTTTTGTAGAAAGGGGAAAGGCCCTCAGAAGGAGTCGAGGGAGAATCCCCTGAGGGCAGGCACGTGCCCTCCACAGGCCCAAGGGTTTGCACACAGCAAGTGCTTAGGGAATGCTTGTGGAATCAATGAATGAGTCATTTCACACCAGCTGCACACTTGACAGAGGAAGAGGAAGAAATAGAGGCAGCGGGTGGAAGCCAAGGATGGAGACCTTCCCTTCTGCTTTGCTCCCAGCTCCTAGCTCTTGGAGCTGTCCTTTGACTCAGCATGCCCTCTTCTTGGGCCAGGCCTCACAGACCCTCCTGCTGCTTTCAGTCTCAGGAGCTGCCCGGTGCCCAGACAAACAAAGGGTGACCCAGACAGGATGGGTCAAAGACCAGACCCACGCCCCGACTGTCCTTGACAAGTTGGCTCTCTCTGCTACCCGGGGCTGGTTCTCCTGGACAGGTGCGCTCCACACCTGGAGCGTTTTTTTCCTCTGGGTGGCATGAGGTGTTCTCTAAGTAAGCTCCCTCCCAGTCCCTTGAATCTGAAGAAGTCTGATGCCCCACTGAGGATCCTGGGAGGGGGCTTCTTGGACCTCGTATGCTCACGACTCTCAGGAATGCCAGAATCGCTGAGCCGGAAAGGACTTCTGAGGCCTTGTGTCCAGCAATCCTGGGGCCAAAATCCACACTAACTCCAGAACTGAGCGATATCTCCTTCCTTGCTCCATCCCTGGGAGTGGCCTTCAAGGTTCCTTGAGTTCCGAGTTCCTTAGACCCTCGCTGGGGTCACTGGGCAATTCTTTCTACCTGGCTCCCCATACCCTTGCCCCTGAGCTTCTTTGGGCTGGCAAGCCCATGCCCTGGGAATACCACACTGTGGCCAGCCCCTGCCCCCTAATTACAGTAGAGATTTGACCCTGGGCACAGTGAGGCTTATGAACTGGGCTGTGACTCCAGTGCTTGAGAGCAGAGGCTCCACTCATCCGGGACAGTTTCCTGCCCCAGACTATTAAAAATATTATCAAAAATGATTAAAAACAATGGAGGGAGTAAGGACGGAGCGCTTCTGAAATACTTCTTAGTTTCTTACGTGGCAAAGGAAATGGCTCCACAGGACGGGTGCCTACATCTTTTTGGCATAGCTTCCACTGAGATGAAAGATTTTGGGTTCCAAGCCAGGATGTGTGTGTGTGTGTGTGTGTGTGTGTGTGTGTGTGCGTGTGCGCGCGCGCATGCTCGTGTATGTGCTCGGGCTAGTGAGGCAGTGGTGGGGGAGGGAGGGGAACACACACCTCAGCGGAAGCCCAGGCAGGAGCAGGAGTGGGAGAGAGAGAGGGAAAGGGGGTGGGGAGAAAGGAGGAGAGAGAGGCAGACAGAGACAGAGGGCAGGAAGAAGAGGGAGGAGAGAGACAGGGAAGGAGAGAGAAGGAGAATGAGGAGATAGGGGAGGAGAAAGAGCAGAGGCACTGAGTGGGGAGCCAAGGCAGGAGAAAGGTACCAGTACACACATCCATAATATCTGGGCGAGAAAAAGCCGGATCGTAGGGGTAACTCTGAAAAACCAAGAAGAGGCCAGGAGAGCCAGGAAGGCCAGGAGCCTGGAGAGGAGCCAAGGAGGGGAAATCTTAGGCTGAACATGCCCCATTGCAGGCAGATTCCTGAGGGTCGCTGAAAAGTGAGATTGGTTGGCCCAGGACTGAACCCAATCCAGAATAAACCTGCTTCTTGCACAGAGGGGCCTGCACAGCCATCTCCAAGAGGGAGGAGGGAGCCCCCTAAATGACATCTCTCTCCATGTCTGAGGAGAGGGGACCGATTCTGGCCTGAGCCTTTGGACACCACTGAAAGCAGACTGCCCCGAGCAGCTGCCAGCCCCTGCCCACCTGCTGCCACCTGGCTGTGCCAAGGTCACCGTTCCCTCTGTCTCTGGTTCCCCCAGATCTGCCCCTCAAAGTTAGCCTAATCAAAAGGCAGCTGGAAGTTGCTG
The DNA here is from genome assembly GCA_028646595.1 of Phalanger gymnotis. Taxonomy (NCBI): domain Eukaryota; kingdom Metazoa; phylum Chordata; class Mammalia; order Diprotodontia; family Phalangeridae; genus Phalanger; species Phalanger gymnotis. Next base: position 461,291,046 of record CM053623.1, read on the forward strand.
CCGGCCCAGGAATGGCACTGGGGGGCTGGGGAAGGGGCACCCCAGAACCAAGGGGAGGACAGCACAAAGATTGCCAGGGAATGATGAGCTCAGGCAGCCATGATCCAGCCAGTGAGGGGGTTTAAAAATACCGAGGCTGCCTCCGAGGGCTGCCACAGTTCCCATTCTCAATGACTAAAGACACTACAGATAATCTCTTCTGTTCCGACAAGAGCCCAGCAGTGATGCTGTCCACTCTCTCTGGATGGCTGAAGCTGAGGGAGGCAGAGAGGACCTCTGGCCTCTGGCTGTCGCTGGAGTCTAGGGAGAGTGAGGGGTTGTCCCTGGGTGTCCTGACTGCTAGGGCTTTTGCTGTTCCATCTCATTGAAGATTCAGTTGTAGGGAGACAGATTGAAACTTGGTGCTGGCTCTGACTTTGGGAGCTGCACAGAACAGACCTGGGCCTTTTTTTCCATCTGAGAAATGGGGGCAGATGGGCTAGTCTCTGAAGGTCCTTCCTGGTTGGAGGCTCATCCTATGGTTCTCAGATCACAGAGCCAATGGGTGTTGAATGGCCGTGGGTGCAGAGCTGGGCTAAGAACCCATGTTTCCTCCCTCCCAGTCCTGTCCTCCTTCTCCTTCCTCATGGCAGATACTCTGCTGTCCCTAAGGACCGGCTCCAGCCTCTCCTCCTCCTTTGGCCAAGTGCTTGCCCTTCCCCTTAGAAACTGCTGAGGTCGCAATGATGGATCCTGCCTTGCTTGTAGACGGGAGGAATGGCCTGGGTGACCTTTGCCTCCTGGTGTCTCAGCTTTCCTATGATCTATTTCCCCCAATGGAGCCAGTGGGCCATTTATGGGGGAGATCATTAAGAGAAGGTGAGGCCTTCTTCCCCAGACACAGTGGAGGCTCCTCAATGGGGCTTTTCTGTTCGTGACCAACCCATAAAACCATCTGCTTCTCACTGACTAAGGACACTTTCCTCATCTCTTTCCCTTAGGCTGCCAAAAGGCCCAAGAGACACCAACACTTGTGGGGTGACACATGAAGCCAGGTGTGCACTTGAGGGTGACAAGAAGAGGCCACAGCCCTGAAGCCAGGCCCAGGTTGTCTCTGCCTTCCCCTCCCCCACCCCTATCTGTTCTATGCTCTGACTGCCAACTCTGGGACTCTCCAAGGGTCCCATTTCCATCGAGGTGGCCCAGGTGTCTGTCCTCAAGAAGAAGGGGTGCTCCCTGTGCTCCATCCAAGGGAGTAAAGAAAAGGGGGAAGGGGGCCAGAGTCAAGGTCACCATGTCTGAGTTCCTCTTGGCCACTGTTTCAAAACCTGGGCATTCTTTTCTCTCCTGGGGGCCTGCGGGAGACCTTACCCATCAGTGGCATCCCCAGGAGCTCGTCTGGGAGTGGGGAGCAGGGCAGAGCTGCCTTGGGAAAAGGGTCTATCAGGGATGGATCACTTCCCCATTCATTCTGAGCTCTGCTGGATTTCTCTGGCATCAATTTACAGCAGAAATCCTGGGAGGTGGGAATTGGAGTCTTCTAAGACCCAGCATTCCCTGGGGAGCTCAGGCTCTGGGCCCCCTTCCTGTGGCCACTGCCAGGGGGTCTGGTGGTACAGCTTCAGGGAGGCAGCTGCCAGGAGCCATAGAAAGCAGAAGGAGGGATGTCAGCTGAGGCTTGAAGGGAGCCAGGGAAAGCGGGAGGGGCAGATGGAGAGGGAGAGCCAGAGAGAATGCCCTGATGGAGAGACAGAGCTTCTTATTCCTGAGACAGCTGGATGGAGGGGCATGCGTGGGGAGTGAGGTGGCAGGAGCCCGGAAAGGTGGGAGGGGGCTTTGAAGGCCAAGCAGAGCATTTGTGTTTGCTCCTGGAGGACTCGGGGAACTGCTGGAGGTTACTGAGGAGGGGAGCGGCAGGGTCAAGGAGGGTATTTCTGAGTCCTTCTGGCTCTAAGTGTAGTGGTCTTGATTGTGTGAATGGCCCCCTTGCTAGGCCTGCCTCCCCTCTGGCTGTTCTCCCAGCCCCCAGGACTCAGTTTCCTCTTCTGTGCAATGGGCAGGGGTAGACTTGCTGGTCTCTGGGGGAGCTCCCCTCTTTGGATCCAGGATCCTGTGCTCTTTTGTGCCTTCACCCTTTGTTTCCAGTTCAGCTCTTTGGGCCAAGGAGGCCACATTTTCAGACGCTTGAGAACAGCCATACTGGGGAGAGGGGCTCTTCTGGCCAGCTCAGGCATCACCAGTTTCTCCTACTTCTCCTAACACATATGGCCTCATCAGCAGGCCTGTCCCCATGCTGGGCACTGCCAATGAACACCCCCCTCGGACGCTCCGTGACCCTCCTGAATGTGTCTCCTAGGGCTGAGGACAGCCCTGGCCAGGGCAGAGGACAGAGGCCATGCCCCCTCCCCAGGTTTGGAAGCAGAGGCGGCTCAGCGCCAGAAAGAGAAGAGCCTCCACATTCTCGGACATGTCCAGGGATAAGGGTCATAGAACATACAGATGTCAGCCCTTAGTATGATCGTGTCTTCCCCTACTCAAGAGCCTCCAATGGCTCCCTATGGCCTCTAGGATCCAGTGCAAATCCTCTGTTTGGAGCTCAAAGGCCCTCACAACACGCCTTCTAGACCGATTTATATTCTCCACCTCATTCCCTCTAGCTCCCAGTCAGGTTGAACATCTCGCTGTTCCTCCTACCTGGCTCTCTATCTCTCGCCTTCACGACTTTGTGCTTTAGGGGCTCTCCTTCTCCTTGGAGCCCCTAAAAACTTCCAAGCCCCAGCTTAGATGCCACCTCGAAGAACAAGACTTCTTCAGCCCTACGCCCCTCCTTTCTTGGCCTTCCTCGGCCCTACCCCCCTCCTTTCTTTGGCCCCACCTACCTCCATGGTTGTATATTTTGTATCTGGCTATTCCTTGTTTCCTCTAATAGGATGTGGGTGCCTTAGCATTTATTAAGTGCCTACTATGTGCTGGCATGTGCTGAACACTGGGGACGGAAAGAAAGGCAAAACCACAGTCCCTTTTCTCGAGAAGCTCCTGTCTTGGTTTTTGTCTTTGTCTCCTCAGTGCCTGGCCCAGAAGAGGTGCCTGATAAATGAGTGCAGTTGTTGCTTTCATGGAGAGATGCTGGGACTGGAACCCCCAATTTCTTGGGAGATGGACTACTGAGGCCTAAATTCCCACCCTATGTGCCCCGCCCAAAGACACACCCACAGGGGCCGCTTTGAGGCAAATCTGCCAGACTTGCCTGTCCGATCTTTGGCTGCCTTACAAAGTCACTGCTCCCTACCCTGTCTCCCTGACCTCAGGCTGCCCCCCGGATATTGGAGGGCTGAACCCACCAGTCCAGAGGCCAGCTCGCACTTTCCAGAGTAAGAAAACATTATGACTTAACTCGGAGCCCCAAGGGGTCCTCCTCTGGAAAGGAAGACAGCTTCCCACAACAACCTGGAAAGCACAAAGCCCTAGGACTCTGCCTGTGAAACCAGGTCCCGGCTCCAGTCCTGGTTGCCCCTGGGGGGGCAGACTACTCCCTTCTAGTCATCTCTTTAAGCAGTCCCCAAGAAGAGAAGGCACCACCCTGCTGCACAGCTTGACCCCTGGGGCAGAAAGCACTTTGGGGTGGGGCAAGCAGGAAGTCAAGACCCCCAAAGCCCCCACCGCTGGTGATGGAATGGAACCGTAAGAAGGGATGGAGACCATTGAGAGAGCCAAGGAAGGTGAGCAAACCAGGCATGTACTTTACCCCTGGTCCCCAGAAACGTAAAACGAGCAGCCTGAAGAGACTCCAGAGGGCTGAACAACGCAGAGTCGGCCGGCTCCGGGGGCCGGGACAGGGTCGCCCTTAGTGGAGTGGAAGGAAGAGCCTCCCAGGTGGTCCCTGTGCAGGTGACTGGCTTCTTACCCTCACTGGTTAGAAGCGGGTGAAGAGCCCGGGCGGGGGGGGGCGGGAATTAACCAGAAAACACACAGAGATCGAGAAAGAACAATGTTAAGGGATGTGAAAAATATAGACAGGAGAGCGCGAGAAGGAGGGGGCTCCGAAGAGGGCCCAGGCAGGGCCAGCAGGCGCGTCTCACAGCTGCCACCTTACAAGTCCAGATGATAGCATGCCACAGAAAAAGGAGAGAAAGACTCCCAAAGGAAAGCCGAAGCCAGAGTCCAGCGAAGGGAGGGAAGCCAGTCCCAACCACTTCCCTTCCCTTGGATGGGAACTTCCCGCTGGTACTTGACTGCTCCACTCGCTCCGAGGACGGCTTCCCCAGGGAGCAGAGGAGGAGACACGTGAGTCACCCCAGCTGTCTGTCTGTCTGTGGGGCTGTCAGGGCACCAGGGTCTGCCTGAGAGTCTCCTGCCAGTCACTGAATCGTCTTCAGCAAGCCCTTCCCCTCCCTGAATCTCAGTTTCCCTTCCTGTAAACTGTGAGGCAGGACCAGCCAGTCTCAGGGTCTTTCTCGGCTCTGATGATATTCCACGTTCCGTGTTCCAAAGTCCTCCTCACTTCCTCCATTTTCTTAGTTCTCCCCCAGCCCCTGATGTTCCCTCTCTTGTTCTAAGGTCCCTTCCATCTGTAAAATCCTCTATTCTGTGTTCTAAAGTCCCTCCCAACTCTAATTTTTTTTTTGGTCTAAGGCTCCTTCCCGCTCTTACCTTCCCTGTTCTATGTTCTATGTTCTATGTTCTATCTTCTCAGCTCGGACGCTCTCTGTTCTATGCTCGCCATGCCTTAGACAATCCCATGAGTCTGAGGCTTGTTTACATTGACTAGTGGATAGTGGAGATGCCTAGATGTCTTCCCGGGCCCAGAGACGATGGACAGCTTATATCAATCCAGTCACCTTGAAGGTGAGCCAGGAGAGATGATCGGACCCTCACGTCAGGCGATGCTCCCTAGGTGTGGCTGCTTCCCTGAGGGGTGCCCGACACCATCCTCTGGCGTCATCCAGGTCCCTCCATTCCGGGATGTCTCTGGGGCTCTGGGCATCACTGCCCCGTAACAAATGGGATGGCAGGCCGAGTGCCCACACATCACCTTGCCTGGAGTCTTTGGGAGGCTAGAAAATATTAGGGCTCAGGGTCTGCCTGGAAAGAGATCACAGGACTCTCCCTGTGCTCTAATTTATGGCAGGGGCCTGGGTGATTGTTTACGGCCCCTTTCTTTTAGGGTTTCGGCTCTCTGAGAATGGACCCTGCTTTTACTGCCCATCCATCCCTGAGGGGCATTTGAGAGACTTGCTGGATCTGCTACCACTGGGAGGACTAAGGCCACTGGAGCATAGAACCCAGAAGAGAGACTTTGTTACTCTGGGCACAGGCCTCTGGCCTGGGCCAGTTGGGGTAAGGGGTGTGCTGGGTGTAAGCCCAGGCAACTTTTCCACATCCACCCCCACCCCCACCCTCACCCTCTTACAGCCCGTCAGAGGCAGATAAATAGTGGAAATCACCCAAAGTTCAAGGGCCACCACAGATGGAGAGTGACAGGAACCCACTAATGCCCTAGTCTTGGGATGAAGGAGCTCCCAGACCAAAGGAGGCAGGTGACCTTGCTCCAGTCCATTCTTTTCTCTGGCCTCATCTTCTTGGTCTATAAAATTCAGGGCTAGGATTCTACAGTTCTGTGAAGCAGTGGCTGGTGGTATCTCTCTGACCCAGATGGGGAAACTGAGGCAGGGATTTTCTCGCTCATGTCCAAGGTCACAGCTCAGTCACTGCGGGGTCCTGTCTGACTTCCAGCCTCTTCACAGCTGAGACATCACACTTTCCCGGGTCCAAAGCCATTGACACAGTGCATGGCCTGCTTAATCCATCCAGGGCCCTTTGGGCCCTTCAGTCCATGACAAGATTTTCTCTCAGAAGGAGTTGGGATTGCTATGCCACATAGAGCCTTTCTCTTCAGGCTTGGGCTGCTCGTAGTGAGGATATAATGGGAGAACGTATGTAAAAGACTTGCTTTGTCAACCTCAAATCCTGGCACGGAGGAGGGTGGTGGAGGGGCTGCAGGCAGGAGGACCGCCTCTGACACTTACTAAAGGCTCTCTGAGCCTCAGCATTCTCATTTGTGAAATAGGGCTAAAGGGCATGTTTTTAATAGGACCAATGTATAGATAACATATGAAAAGCACTTTAGAAAGTCCATCCATGTGTGAGCTATGATTGTCATTCAGACTTCTCTCCAAGACCTCTATCCAAGGATGCTAGCCGCTAAGCTCAGGGGAGCCCGAGAGGCCCCTTAGTCCAAGCCCGTTATTTTATTTGACCACAGAGGTTAAGGCATTTGCTCAAGGTCACACAGGCAGTAAGGATCTAAACCAGGTTTTCTGATTCAGGAGCCCTGAAAATGCTGAAATGATAAAGTCATTGTCTATGGCCTCTGAGAGTCCCTTCTCCCCCATAAGAATCTGTGCCTTGGGGATAGATGGGGGTCCCTGGGACAGGCCCTGAGCTGATGCAAGGTCTAGGAGAGGGACAAAGAAAGCATGCCCTTTGCCACCTCCCAAGAGCTTCCCCAGGTGCCCTCCCTTCCTCTGGGGACTTTCTGCTCCGGGTGGCCTGGGAGTGAGCTGGGGAGCTGGAGGAGGGGAGAGGCTTGGGCAGGCTTGGGGACTGGGGCTGTCTTTTATCTCCTGGCTGTTCATGCCGGGGCTTGCCTTAGGCCCCCTCAGCCGGTTGATGTGTATCTACTGGTACACATAAAGGGTGTCTGCATGGATGTGCTGCTGGTCTGCTGAAGTCCCTGGGGACAGACTGTGCTATACTCACACACACCCACATGCACCCACACGCCCATGAGCATGGGCTCAAGCACATGCCGTAAACCAACTTGGGAGAACAAAAAAGACAGAATTCACTTAAAGTAAAAAAAGACAGACATTAGGGAAAGAAGGAAGAACATGGCTAAATTGGTGGCAGATTTCTTCCTGTCTCTTGGAGCCAGAGCTGAGTTCTTCTGCCCTGGGAGCGTGGCTCTAGGTTTCTCTCACAGTGGGTGCTATGAGAAATGTTTGCTAGATGGGTTTGTATGCATGAAGACCTCAGTGAACATCGTGGAGGGCAGGGCATCCCCAGTGCTGATCACCATGCCCTGCACATAGTAGGTACTTGCTAAATGCTTGCTGAATTTAATCCACATTACATAGTCATTCTATCTCAGGCCATCAACTCCTCAAAAATAGAATCGAAGATTGTAGACTGAGGAATAATCCAGGAGAATGTCAGCTCCTTGAGGGCTTTGTCTCTGAATATCTAGTGTCTAACACAATCCTGACAAATGCTTGAGAGCTAGGACTGCCTTGGAGGGGAAACTGAGGCCCAGAGGGGAGGGAGACCTGTCCAAGGTCATCAGCCTCATTAAGGACAGGGCTTGCTCCACTCTGGGAAGCAGCTCTTGAAGATATGGGAGTCTTATCTCAGCTTTGATGGGATGGGCAGTCTATGGACATTGAGTGGTCACCAGGAGGATCTTTGGGGTTCTTCCCACCCCCAGGGTCTTTCCATACCTCTTTGCCCCACAATAGGAGATCACTCCCAAAGAGCAATTCTCTAGATCTCTGACAGGCTGCAAGCTCCTTGAAGGCAGGGACTGTCTTTTGCCTCTTTTGTATCCCTAGCCTTAGCACACTGCCTGGCACATAGTAGGTGCTTGATCAATGTTTCTTGATTGATTGATCAATTTTGCGTTGCTTGTATGGTAACTATTTGCAAAAAGACCACAACAAAAATAATGGTTGCTTATACACCAACATTTTTCCCCTCAAAAGTTAAAGAGGCAGAGAGATTCTATGATGCTAGGTGTTCACAGGTGATATTCCACAGTAGATCACATTTTGTCACCTCGTAATTGACTGAAAAATGTTAAGAACAAGATTTCATTAAAAAAAACCTCTAAGAAAATCCCCAGGGCTAGACATATTCACAAGTGAATTCTACCAAACTTTTAAAGAACAATTAATTCCAATACTATATAAACTATTTGGGAAAATAGGCAAAGAAGGAATTCTACCAAATTTCTTTTATGACACAAATATGATGCTGATACCCAAACCAGGAAGAACCAAAACAGAGAAAGAAAATTATAGGCCAATTTCTCTAATGAATATTTATGCAAAAATTTTAAATAAAATACTAGTAAGGAGATTGTAGCAATGTATCACAAGGATCATACACTATGATGAAGTGGAATTTATATCAGGAATGCAGGGCTGATTCAATATTAGGAAAACTATCAGCATAACTGACCATATCAATAACAAAACCAACAAAAATTATATGATTATATCAATAGATCCAGAAGAAGCTTTTGACAAAATACAGCATCCATTCCTATTAAAAACACCAGAAAGCATAAGAATAAATGGATCTTTTCTTAAAATGATAAGTAATACTTATCTGAAACTATTACCTAGCATTATTTGTAGTGGAGATAAGCTAGAAGCCTTCCCAAGAGAATCAGGAGTGAAGTAAGGATACTCACGATTAATACTGTACTAGAAATGCTGACTATAGCAATAAGACAAGAAAAAGAAATTGAAGAAATTAGAATAGGCAATGATGAGACAAAACTATCTCTCTTTGCAGATGATATGATGTTATACTTAGAGAACCCTAAAAATCAAAAAACTAGTTGAAATAATTAACAACTTTAGCAAGGTTGCAGGATACAAAATAAACCTACATAAATGATCACCATTTGTCTATATTACCAACAAAGCCAAGCAGCAAGAGACAGAAAGACAAATTCCTTTTAAAATAACTATAGACAAAATATTATTTTTTAAAGAAGTTTTAGATTCGGTAGCCAAATACTGCCATTTATAACATGGCTTGCATCGGTGGAGCAATAACATGTAACAACAGAGACAGCCTTGTTTGACGCCCGCAATAATAAATATTCCACAAGGCACAACATAGCAAGAGATCCGCTTCCCAAAGGAGTTTGGCACAGGGTTGGGGGTGGGGGGACAGAAGTCACATTCAGAATTCAGACTGAAGAGGGATTCTCTCTAGATGCTCCTGTGAGAGGATGACATTGGTCTGGTTGCATCATGTCCTTGAACTTTGCAGAATCTTCTGGAATAGAGATGAGATCCCTTAAAGAAATTAGCTTAATCATCCATAAAGCAAAAACTAAGTGAATGAAGAAAGTCTGTTGCTCAGATTATGCATCCAGATGGCCAATCTCTAGATTGTTTAGCGCTCACCTATCCACATAGATTTATATCTGATCCATATTTTATGTCTATTTCCATATTTATATTTCTGTGTCTGTGTCAATATCTTTATCCATGACAGACTGTACAAATGCACAAGGAGCTGAGCCCACAATCACACAGGAGGAGATCAGGCTGGGATCACCTTGGTAACTCCAAACTCCTCCTGGAAATAAAGGCTCATTTTTAACACCACTGTTTTATAGCTGTCGTCCATGTGTGGCCATGAGACAAACGGCATTAGTGGTAACGGAGAGGCCCGGAGCGGGCAGGTGTGAGCAGGCTGCAACATATCATGAACACAAAACCTTGAGACCGAGTTAGCAAAGCAGATGCCGTCAGGGAACTGTGGGAGCAGAAGAGAAGATGGGCCAAGCATGGGATGAGAGCGAGGGATGGCAGGCGGAGATGGGTGCATCGGCTAGACCGCTGAGGCAGACAAGAGTCACCTGGCACAGACACCCAGCACGGGCGGCAGCCTGCGTCCTTAGAACGGTGAGCCACAATCACTGGAGTGTTTGAATCCATGCCTGGCACTGTGCTAGTGTGCACGGGGTGTGCCAAGAAGAAGAAGAAGGAAAAACAAACCATGCCTGCCCTCAAGACGCTTATACTCTACTTCGAGATCTAGTATGTTCACAGGACAGTTAACAGTGAGCATGTGCCGAGTCACGATGGAGGGCAGGAAACACCTGGGGGGAATCAGCAGAGGCTAAAGTCTCTGAGCCGCGCTTTGAAGCTGGGCTCCCGTAGGAGTGTGCCGGTCCTCAAAGGTTAAAAACCTGTCCTTCAATGCACCCCGTATTTTCAGTTAATTCGAACAGGGTGTCAGCCTCTGAGATGGACCCGCAGAGCAGCCACAAAGGAATCCTCTGCATCAGGTTTACCAGGACTCGGCGAGGGGAGGAAACATCCAAGGTTTTACTTTTTTCACAGAATTTAGAAAGAAAAGCCCGTTTTTCAAATCCTTTTCCAAAGCCTGACCACCGTTGAGGGAGTGCTCCCAAGTATACTTGCGAGCTGTGTCCTGGGAGCTTCGCAGAGGCCTCATTCACAGAAGACTCGTCCATTGGGAGTTTTCACAACCTGCACCGGGAGTCATATGCTTAGACGTACACTTGTCCCCGGGATGTTTGGACCCAAGCAGGGCATAGGCGTGGGGAGTGATGTGGTTGGGGAAGGGCAGCATCTGCTAAGCACATTGCACTAAATGCTTAACAAATTTTATTTCATTTGGTCCTCACAGCTCTGGGAAGTAGGTGCTACAATCCCCATTGAACAGCTGTGGAAACTGAGGCAGATCAGAGTGGAGTGATCTGCTCAGGATCACACAGGCAGAAAGTGTTTGAGGCTGGATTTGAACTCAGGTCCTCCTGTCTCCAGGCCCAGCATTCTATCCACTGGAGCACTGAGTGGTCTTTCTTCTAGGAAGAGCCCAGAGCCCTGGGCTCCAAGGAGGCCCATCCTAGAGATGGAGGCAGCTCACGAAGCCAGGTTAGTAACCCAACTCAGGGAAGAGGATGGTGGGGCGATGGAGGAGCCATTGGTCCAACTCAGACCCTTGGGATCTGTTTCAGAAGGCTTCCCCGTCCATCATCTCCTCTCACAAATGCTGGCTGGGCATGCCACTGCCCTTTTCAGAGGTGGTATTTCATGGCTAGATGGGGTAAGGGACGCTGAGTCTCCCAATCCCCAAGTTGATTTGCCCTTCAGCCCCACCTCTCTGTGCAAGACCATGGCCTGTCTGATGCTGCAGGAGTCAGGGAGAGGCTTGGGAGGGCTGGGGAGCAGAACTCAGGACTGCCTCTGACTTATGGCATCTGGGACGAGGCTTCCTTGATTTCCATGAAGACTCAGCTCAAAGCTCACCTTGAGGGAGGCCTTTCCTATCCCTACTAGGGTCCATCTGCCCCAAGAGCTTCCTCCTCCTCCTACCCCCCTGGTCTCCTCCACATGTGACTGGATGGATCGTCCAGGAGCATAGCTTTGGCCTTGCCCCTCCTCCCAACCATCAATAGCTCCCCACCACCCACATTCCTAAGCTCAGCTTTCCAGATCCCCTGCCATATCTTGGGCAGCTTGGTCTCCCCCTCCTGCTATCCTGCCCTTGGATGAATCCAGACCGAGTTCTTTCCCAAGCCTCTTTCCTTGTTTAGTGACTGTTGACATTGGCAGAATCACAGAATTGCCAAAGTGGGGCTTAGAGATCCCCAGTCCAGCACCCTTGTCTCACCAGTGGGGGACCTGGGACCCTGGGAAGGATCAGTTCGGGTTCCCAGTGGCAGCAAATTGCAGAGCAGGATTTCACACCCAGGTTCCTCCTGAAGCCCCATCTCACTCCTTCCTTGCCCATGGTCCCCCAGTGAATACTCTACTCATCCTCCAAGGCCCTTGTCAGATGCTGCTGCCTCTGGGGAGGGCCTTCCTCGGACAACTATAGGAGTTTCCTTGTATTTCTGTGATAGACTCCACTTATCTCCTGTGACCCTGGGAAAGCCCCTTACTCCAGGCCTCAGTCTCCCCATTTGTATGATTATGAGGTTAGACTGGATAGTGTCTGAGTTGCCTCCCAGTTCTGATGCTCTACGTTCCACGATCCTATGAGATTGTAAGTGCCTAGGGACCCTGTCTTCTCCCTCCCTGTACACATGCCAGGGCTCACTCACACACTCACACAAACACACACTCACACTCATACACTCATACACATACCTACACTCACAAAGTGCACTCACATACACGCACTCATAGTCACACACTCACACATTTATACACACAGTCACATACACACGCACTTAGACACACTCACACTCACACACACACTCAGTCTCATACACTCACACTGACACTCATATACACACACTCACACTCACACAATACATGCACATTCACACACACGAAGACACACAATAGAATTTTGGGATACGTCTGGGTGATGAACTCTGGGGCCAGTCTATCTGCCTTGTTAGCCTGGGCAGAAACAGACCAAAGAACCACTGGTGTGAAATGGATCTAGACGTGAATTCACTTAGTAGATTTTCCATTAGATTATAAGCTCCTTGAGGGCAGGGACCATCTCTTGCTTTTTTGTGTGTGTCCTGAGCATATAGCAGAATGCTTGGCACATAGTAGGTGCTTAATCAATGTTTATTGATTGATTGATTTGATTCAATCAGGGGAAAGCCACCAAAGGAACCCAAAGGAGCCCTGAAGACAGCTTCAATGCCTGCCCAGTCGGGGGCTGGGGGCTGTAACCAGTAGAAAGTTCTGGTCAGCTCAGGAACAGCTTGGCCAGAGACCACCAGGGTCTTGCACATGGGTCACTGGGCAACCCTCAGCACAGGCCAAGGCCTGAGAGCAGAGTCAGAGAAGGGAAGGCTGACCAACGGAAAGCTTGGGGGTTTCGGTGTTCAGACTTTCTATTCTATCGATGGAAGGCCAGGAAATTTCTGATTCTTGGGGGACCAGCATTGCCCAAAGTCCCCACTCCACTCCAGGCCAAAAATAAAGGCTCCTCAGGGAGACTCCTGGCTCCCCCCAGCCCAGGAAGGCTGTGCTCCCACCTGTTTGGAGGAAGGACTTCTCAGGATCTGCCCAGCCCAGCCTCAAACCCAAATGGCGCTTGGTGAGCCTGAGCCCATGAGGGCCAGAGAGGAGGCTCTTTGGAGGCCACCGAATCCGGGCAGAAGCCACAGGTTCCAGCCTCTGCTTTCATCCCCCAAGTCCCCGAGTCCCCCCTGGAGTGCTTCCCTTTCCATGCTGTTGTATAGCTATGGGAGCTCCTGTCTTATCTTTTCCAAAAGATTGGAAGCTCCTCGAAGGCTGGGGCTTCCTACCTTCTTCCTCTGGGAGTTATGTAAGGATTGTCTGTAGATGGTGGTGTCTGCACATCTTTCCCTGCTTCCCCCACTCCCAAAATAAAGCCCTAACACAGCTGCCAAGCTCATGGTACGGCCAGGGAGGTGTGAACGGGAAGGTCCCCGTGGGCCACCGGTCCTGGAATTGACCCAGCGAGACTGTAATTTCCTCAAAGAGCGCCATCCACTGCGGGGGGCAGACGAGGCAAGCCCAATGGCTCAGACACCATAACATCCTTCACGATAGTTGGGCTGAGTCAGTGGCCTACGCAGAGTCAGCTAACAACATTCGTCCCTTTGTTTATTTTATCCAACAGACACTGGGTAGGTATCTTTACTCAGTAATTCACGCAATTCCCTTCAATTGGATGCCCATTGAGAAGTGCCAGACCCCGGGGAATACAAAGACATAAACTACACAGACCTGCCCTGTTGGGGCCTCTGAGCCCTTCCTAGGGCCTGCCCCCAGGGAGCATAAGCTCTAAATACTTGGTGAAGATGGACCTCTGGGAGGCCTGGGCTCCCTCCATCAGGCTCAGGCCTCCTAGCTGCCATCGAATCTTGGGCTCATTCCCCCCCCCCCCTGGCTTCCGGTGGTGGGGGCTGCCCCTCCCTCAGGACTACTGGGGAGTGGCTCCCAGGAAAGACCCGCCCGCTTATGGGATGGAGATTAGAGATGTATGGAAAGGCAGCTACCCCAGGCCTCGGGGCAGGGCTGGGCCAGGACTCAGGAAGAGCCGCATTCAGAGCAAGCCTCCCTTATGAGGTGGTGACCCTGCACTGAGCCACTGCCTCCGATTCACCATCTGCAGAGTGGAGAGGACTGTAGCACCGGCCCCCCAGGGCTATTACAAGGATGACACACGATCATGTTTGTGAAGCACTCGGGGCTGTCTCCAAGCGCAGGAGGCCATTCATACACGCTAGTGCCCTCCCTGCCCCATCAGCCCAAGTTACAGCTGAGGGAACTGAGGCCCCAAGAAGGGAAAGGTCTTAGTCAAAGTAACAAAGAGGTTAAAGGACGTAGCTGGGATTCGAGACCACAATTTTAACTCATGTGCTTTCTATTGTACCACGGGGTCTTTCTGGCCTAGGCTGGAGAGAGACACAAAGACACAGAGACAGAGGCAGAGACAGAGACAGAGGCAGAGGGAGAAAAGAGAGAAGAGAGACACAGAGACAGAGACATAGAGACAGAGAAGAGAGACAGAGAAACAGAGAAAACAGAGACAGAGAGAAACAGAGACAGATAGAGACATAGAGATAGAGACAGAGAGACGGAGTCAGAGAGAAGACGGAGACAGAAAGAAGACAGAGATAGAGAGACAGAGAGAAGAGAGACACAGAGACAAGAGACAGAGAAGAAGGACGGACACAGGGGAGAGAGAGAGAGAGAGAGAGGAGGCATTTGGAAGGCGATGGTGATGGGCAGACAAGTCTCTGAAGCACCGCCCCGCCCCCCTTCCCCCCCCCCCACAGTTGACCTGACTCTAGGCATGGTGGATTATTTACTTCATCTCTTCAAGGCCTCCCAGGTTGCTGTGCCCACAGCTGCAGAAGGTGGGTTCTATTCCCTCAAAGCTCAAAGGAAAGGCATGGTGGAGCCTGGGAGAGTGGCTCAGATGCCCAGGTTTGGGAAGAGCCAGCTGCCGTGGGATGGAGAAGGAACCAGAGACGGCATCCCATGTTCTCTGCACTTACCCCAGCTCAGCAAGGGGATGTCTCACTCGGGGAGTGGTCTTTTCCAGGGGGATCTGCTTCTCCTGATCCTGGGGGATGGGAGGCTGTGGGAGGGCAGGCTGAACTCAGCCCAAGGGAATTCACTTGTGCCCTTATGGCCACCCCCATGGCTCGTGACTTCCCTTCCAGAGAAGATTCTAAGGAATTGTCCTGGGGAGCATTTTGGGCTCTTGTCCTGTTGGCCTTCCCAAGGAGGGGCAAAGATAGTCCTTATCTAGAAATCAGGAGGCCTAGACTCTTGGCCAGGCCCTGGACATCCAGTCTGTGCTGGAGCATTCTGAAGATGGACCTGGCCAGCTCTAAGAGCATTCCAGGGTAGTGAGCTGCTCGTGCTGAGCCCAGTCTTCAGAGCTGACCCGTCCTTCTGGACCCTGTATGGGTCAGAGCTTGAGTTCCCCCATGTGGAAGGGTCAGTCAGCAAGTAAACAAGCACTTATTAATTCTTGACTATGTGCCAGGCCCTGTGCTAAGTGGGTTGGGGGTCGGGGTATTTACAAAGAAAGGCTGATGGAATAGGCAGGTTGGTTGGTTGGTTTGTGAAGCTCCCCACCCAAAGGAGTGAAGCCCTTGAGCAGCCCAGACACAAAGATGAGCCGGGGGCAGTCAGTGAGATGGGCTCTGGGGGCAGCTCAGGAGCACCAGGAGCCCCCACCCCTAGTTCAGCAGCTGGACAGAAGAGGCCAGGTGCCCCTCCACTCTCCTGCCCCTGCCCACCAAGCGAGAGTGACGATCCCAGTACCGGGGCCAGCAATTCCAAAGCACGAATTCTTTGCTTCAAATTTAGGACAGTTTCGGGGGAAAAAAAGGCTAGAAGGCAGAAAGATTGTGGTTTGTCTTGGCTCAGGAGTGAGCACACACCCCACCTGCATCTGATTCTGCCCAGCCTCCTCCCCTGCTTAGGAGCCCTAGAAATGCAGGAAGTCAGGGGGTAACGGAGAGAACGGAGAGAGAACACTTTGTACTAACAGCCAGACCACTGGGTAACTTCGGCAGCCAAACCCCAATCTCAATATGGAAAGACTTTAGAGAGAGATCCAGCCACATCTGCACCCACGATGGGTCCGGGCGAGGGGGAGGGGGCGGCCCCTCACAATCGCCCGTTTATTCCGGGTTTCTCACCTGCGGCTGTGCGTATTCATGGGCACGGCCCCAGGGCCAGGAACAGGGGACCGCTGGGTCTGGCCCCCTCCCATCCTGCCCACTCTGCCCAGCACCTCCCTCTTGACAGTCCCGCACACACTGGAGTATGAACTCCCCTGCGGGCTCGGGCTCTTTCCTAAGGCAGAGGGAGACAATGGAAGGGAAGGGGTCCAGATTGGAGGTCATTGGGAGGCTGATGTGAAAGAGCAAGGGCCCTTGGAGGCCATCTAGTGCCCCCCATCTCACAGATAAGCCACCTCAGACCCAGAGAGAGTCGACCCGCATTTATTAAGCACTTACTGTGTGCCTGGCACTGAGCTCACCACTGGGGACACAAGGAAAGACAAGTCCTTAAGGAATTCCTGGTCTAACGGGAGATGACCTGCAGACCGCTGTGGACGCAAAAGCTCTAGACAGGACCACGTGGAGATAAGGAACTAGGGAAGGCCTAGAACTGAGGAGGCCTTTAATTGAGACTCCAAGGAAGTCAAAGAAGCCAGAGCTGGAGCCAAGGACAGAGATGATGCCGATGGAGAAAAGGACATTTTGTATGAGGTCACAAGTGACAGGCCCTTGGAGGCCACTCTATCTATCCTCTGCCACAAAGCTGTGTGCTAGTGGGGCCAGAAGGGAATGGTGCCACTTGCTCATTGGCCTTAGGACACTTCCCATAAGCCTCAGTCTCTCCTTCTTCCAAATGAGTACATCTTCTACCCTGGTGGAACCTTTGGGAGCTGCCAGGCAGACCTACCAAAGCCACAGTGGGAGGACAGATGGAGCACTCGACACAGTCCAGAAAAGGAGACTTCCTCTGCAGTTCCTCCTTGGAGTGGTGCTGCCCACTCTCTTCTGTCTGCTCCCCCGCTGTCCAGTAGCACAATAGGCCAGGTCTCTGGAAAGGCCCCAGCCCTCCCTCATGCTCCCATCTCAGTCAAACCTGGCATATTTCCACTAGTCTGTCTGTAGGAAGGAAGGAGCTTTCCCCATGCCCTGAACTCTGCTAGGCTGCCTTCTCTGCCCGTGCTGCGCCCTGTGTAGCTGCCTAGCTCTAAGCATCCTGATAGCGGCCACAAGTAGAATGAAACTCTATGAGGACAATGGCCGTTTCTGTTTGTCTTTGTGTGTCCAGTGACCTGCACACAACACACGCAATACACACAACACAGACATTACACCCAACATACATATGAAGCATGACATACACTTGTTGGATTGAAGCAGACTGGCTGTCCTGCTGCCCTCCAGTCCTGCAAGCCAAAGCTGCTTTGAAGGGCCTCCAGAGGACAATGAGCTATCAGATGGTGCTTGGAAACACTGATGAGAGGAGACCCCAACCCTTCCAGAAAGTACCCCCGAAATGCACAGTAGGAAGAAGGGGGTGGTGTGAACCCAGGCAGGTGGACCTGACTGCACCTGAGGCTAGGATGGAGGGCCAGCTAATCCCAATACTGAGCGGCACAGAGCTTTAATCAGGGCCATAGCTCACACATCCTTAGGCAGTGTGGTTCCCTGCCCCCCACCGCTGCTTCCTAGGCTCCCCATATTGGCTCCAGACTAGTGGGGCTAACCCATCAGCTTTAGCTCTACTAGAGCTCAGGACTCCTGAGCCCAAATGATTCACCAGCCTCAGCCTTCCCAGAAGCAGGGATTAACAGGCCCACCACCAACCAGGCAGCAGGTAGCTTTTCTAATCTAACTCTTCCAGGAGGGTGTCAGACAACCCTGGGCGTGGCCTGGGACCCACTCCCAGGAGCCTCCACCATCACTAGCCACCCAAAGACTGCCCAGATTTCAGATTGCCCTTTACCACTGCTTCAAACCTGAATCACTAGAGAGTCATTCGGAAATCCTGGGGCCATACAAATGTAAGAGCCTGACTGCCTGCTCTTCGTGAGAAGGCTGCCGCCCCTCCAGATGCTTCCAGAACCTCCTTTGTCAAATGATCACAGGGGCCAATCTCACCCCTGGGGAGTTGCTCCCCCCACCCCTGCCATCGTCTGCCCCATGCTCTGGGTCCAGAACACTGAGGCCTGCCTGGGAGGATTTGTCCCTTTCTCCAAATGCCACTGGATGTCCCAAAAGCCTTTTCCACTCTCAGAGGCTGGAGAGTGTGCAGTGGGTGCTGGACTGGGAGTTGGGAAACCCTGGCTTGGAGTCCTCAGGGCCCCGTTTAATAGCTGCGAGACTCTGGGCAAACCGCTCACCTTCTCTGGGCCCCAATTTTCCTCTCTGTAAATTGGGGATAAGAAGACCCGCAGTCTCTGCCTGGGGCTGTGGGGAAGAGGCTCAGCCACAACAAAGAAAGGAAGCCTCTGACAGCTCTGAGCCCTGTGGCACCCCACCACCCCCGGCAGCCGCTGCTGCAGCAGCCGTTGGTGAAGGAAGCTCCCGAAGGGGAGCCTAGATGCCTGGCCCACGGGCAGCCTGCCAGCGGGATAGCTCAGAAGGACCCTGAGCTGTCCGAGCTTGGCTGGATGGTGAAGACCAGCCCTTGCTCTTGACTCAGCACTCTGCACCAACTGCTGTGGGGGAGGGGGGCAGAATCCTGAGCCCCCCCCTCCAGGAGGACCCTCCTTCGAAGCCTCCAAAGGCTGAACCTGGGGTGGGGGGGACCCCTGCTAGGACTGGGGGCCGAGAAGCCCCAGGCTCATCAAGGCAGAGCTTGGAAAGGCCTGAGAGGTCAGAGAGTCCAGGAAACTAAGGCTTTGAGAGCAGTGGCTTGGCCAAGGTCACTCAGGTATTAAGTGGCAGAGCTAGGAGTCACAGAATCTTGGAGCTGGAAGGGAGTTCAGGGGGCATGTAGGCCACTCAGCGTCTGAGTAAGAAGTAGTCACTGGCTCCTTCTTGAAGCCCTCTACAGAGGAGAAACTGAGGCTCAGAGATGGCATGTGACCTGCCTAGGGTCACACAGGCATGGGAGCAGGGCTGGCACCCCTAGGCCTCTGGCTCCAAACCCCACATGGGGCATCCCCCTTGCATCGGCCTGAGGTTGCCCTGAAAATCTCAGGGAAGGGCACGACTGGCCTGAGTTGCCCTCGTGGGCCCTGGAGCCTGGGTGCCTTCCTGAGGAGCCTGGGCAGGCTTCAAAGCGGTAGGCACAGGCCTCACCCAGGTCCTCCTGAGGCCTGGCTTCCAGCAGGAGGCTCAGGGGACAGACTTGGGGCGCCCAGGGGCTTCTACAGGCTCCAAAGTGGTGGGCATTGTAGTGGGCACAGGCCTCCTCGTGGTCCTGGGGCCTGGCCTCCCACTGGAGGCTCGTGGGATGGACTTGGGGGACCCAGGGGCTTCTCCCAGAAGCCTCCCTCCCCTGAGGGCAGTACCTACCCCCTGCCCATTATTCCTGGTTGTTTGTGGCTTGTTGGAACGCAGTTGTCCTCACCCTGTCTCCCCATAGACTGGGAGCTTCTTGAGGGCAGGGACCCGCTTTTGCCTTTCTGTGTATCCCCAGTGCTCAGTACTAAATAAGTGTTTGCTGACTGACTGACTGACTGACTTTCTGGGGACCAGGGCTCTGGTTGGAGCTTCAGCCTTGCTCTTGGGCAGGCTCATTGGCAGGTTTGTCTTCTGACCTTTTCCTCCCATTGAAAATATGAGCTCACATTTCTCTAGCCTGCTGGGCTGCTCAGGCCAATGAGCCTCCAGCACAATCCACAGTGACCTCCTCGGTGGAGCCCCAGCCCCGCCCCTCCCCCGGGTATTCTCATTTTCAAAAACTGTCTAAATTTAACCTTCCCTCCCCTGCAGGAAAACTGGATGAGGGAAACCCCTGGCTTCCTCACTACCGAGAGGGAAAAACGGAAGGAGGGAAGGGGTGGGGGGAGAGAGAAAGGGGGGACAGGGGAGTGGGGAGAGACAGAGAGGGGTGGGAGTTGGGGGAAAGAGACAGACAGAGATGGGGGCCAGAGGGGGAGACAGACAGAGGTAGGGTGGGGGGGGGAGAGAAATAGAGATGGGGGAGAGACAGAGACAGAGACAGGGGAGACAGACAGGGAGAGAAAGTGACAGACAGAGACAGAGATGGGGTTGGGGGGAGACAGAGAGGAAGGAAGGAAAGTCAGACAGACAGAGATG
>CM053623.1:461311138-461339021 GCA_028646595.1 Phalanger gymnotis
ATGGGGGATGGGAGGAGAGATAGAGAGAGATGGAAAGAGAGGGAGGGGGTAAGGAGAGACAGCGAGAATGAGAGAGTGGTAAAATGTGGGAGGGACAAAAAAGGAGGGGAAGAAAGAGAAGCTCAAAGGAGAGAAGGAAGGAGAAAGAAGAAAAATGGAGAGAGAAAAAAGGAAAGTAAGAGAGGGAGAAGAGAGGGAGAGACATTGAGAGGAAAGTGAGCCTTCTCAGTTCGGCCACATCCTGGAGGTGCCAGAGCCCCACTGACAATGCGCCCTTCCCCCTCCTCCCCGTTGCTTTTTTAATTAGAGGGCAGCCTGGAGGCCCCAGTGGCTCCGATCCTTCAGAGCTCCTGGTGCTCCTCGATGGGCTGCAGCGGCCAGGGCTCCTTCCCAGGCAGAGGAAGGAAAGGATTTTCATTTTTATGGAATTTGCTGACTCCAAAACCGTTTTTATGAGCCTGCAGCCACAGTGGCTGCCGACCTGGGGGTGATCTTTGATCCAGACCCCTGTTCAGAGGACATTGCCCCATGCTAGCTCTGCACCCCTGGACCCCGGGCAGGATTTCTTTCTTTCTTCCTCTCCCTCTCTCTCCTTCCCCCTCTCTTTCTTTCTCTCTTTTCCACTCCTTTCATTTTTCTTTTTCTTTCTCTTTTCTCTCCCTCTCTCTCTTCCTTCCTTTCCTCTTTTTTCCTCTCCTCTTTCTTTTTTTCTTTCTCTTCCCTTCTTTTCCTCTTTCTCCTTTACTCTCTCTTTCTCTTCCACTCTCTTCCTTTCTCTTTCTTTTCCTCTCCTCTCCTCTCCCTGCAGGGCTGGCCCTGGCCCAGGGCACTGCCACCCCCCTCCTTCCTACATGGACCCTGTGACAGGGACCTCTCCATCTCCTGGTGGGGGCGCTGGAGTGGAGTACACACAGCCACCACCCCTGACCTTCATCTCATTTATGTAAGACTTTGGGCAAATGTCTTCCTCTCTCTGGGTCTCAGTTTCCCCATTGGATAAATGAAAATGTTTGAGTAGACGGTTTCAAAGGAAGCTCCCAGCCCTAAGTTCTTGGATACTCCAACATGTCCAGGGAGGGGACAGGTGATGCCCAGAAGTGTCATTGACTCCTCAGTGGCAGGGTTAAGTTGGCCCAGGACAGGGGATTTGTTCAGGCACTGAATGAACATTTATTAGGCACCTACCTCATACCAGAGCCTAGGAAGACAAAGATAAAACCCAGATGGTTCTTGCCCTCAGGGAGCATCTACTTTATAGGGGGGGGTGGGGTGGGGTAGAAAACAGAACAAGCAAGACAAAGACATAGAAAAAACGTCAAGAGAAAATGCAGAGTAATTTCTTAGGGGAGGGCTGTTACAGTGGTGGGGGCTCTCACAAGAGCTCCTCTAAGAAGCACTACACCCCATCCTGGCCGTCCTAGCCCAGTCATGGAACCTGTTGATCCAGAGTGAGAGGGCCTGCCAGGACGGAACATCTCCATTCCTAGCCGAGCACGGCCACACAGCTGTGGGTTAGGAAGGGCCAGCTGTTCCGGGGGAAAGAAGACAGCTTTCGTGGACAAAGAGCCCTGCTTGTGAGAAACAGCCTGGGGTTGGGGGAAGAGCGCGGGCCTTGGAGTCCAGACAGGCTCGGAGGCCATGGGGCCACTTCTGGTAACCTCAGTTCCATTGGTAGGCTGGGGCCTGTCTCTGAGGGATCTAGGGGAGGAAGTGCTTTCTAACAGCCTTGCAGAATGCTGGGGATGGGCCGAGCTAGGTCTGAACCTTGGTCGCTGCACACCAGCTGTGCATCCCTTACTCATAGTAAGAGGGTGATGGGAGTGGATGACAGCCCAGGAGAAGATAAGATACTGGATGGAAAACACTTGGCAAATCTTATGTACATGCTATCTCTAAACGCAAGCTCCTCCTACCTGTGCGACCTTGGGATGGGGGACTGGTGATGATGCCATCCCCAGCCCCCTGGGGTGGTCTAGGTTTGGTGAATCTTCTTCTGAAGGGGCTGAGGAACCATGCGGAGCACAGAGGCCCCACCCTGCTTCAGAGCAGGCCCAGGTCATCTCTGAGGGTTCCTGTCTGCTCACTGGTCCAGTGAGTTAGGCCACCAGAGACAAGGAGGAGAGAACAACAATCCTAGCCTCAGGGAGCTTACCTTCTATTGGGGTGGGGCGCATGAGTGGGTCACACCATGAAAACAGACACAAATCCCAAGCTGAGACAGAATAAGGACTGCGGTGTTTGGGAGGGTTGAGGAGGTGGGGAGAAGTACCATGAACCAAAGGACTTGGGAGAGCCCTCCTGGAGAACGAGGGGAGGGAAGGAGGGAGAGTCTGGTGGCATGCCACCTAAGAAGCAGCTGAAGGCACTTGTGCAGCACAGAGAAGAGGAGACTTGGGGGTACCCAAGATGCTGACTTCTGCCTCAAAGGGCAGGACTGGGAGCCTTGGGGTGAGCTTAGAAAGAATGATTTGGGCTGCTTCTAAGGGATAGTATCCTGACAATCTGGGCGCCCTCTTCCCTGGAGGTCCTCAGGCAGAGGCTGGACCACCACTATGGGGAGGAGTCCTAGAGAGGACTCTGGCCCTGCTCTGAGGCCGTAGCTGAGGCTCTTCCAGCTCTAAGATGGCATGCAGCAGCCCAGTCTATGGGGACGGGAGGGGAATGGGATATGGCTCCCAAGTGGAAGCCAAGCCTCTACCTCCATGGGACCTCTCTGCAGTGAATGCCGAGTCTTGCTGGAAGGTGGCAGAGGGAGTTGGCTTCCCCTTTAGTCACCAAGGACCCTTGGACATACGTGCATGAGTGCATTTCTGGAGAGACGTCTGCCTGAGACGGGGACAAACCTATCCATTCGGGAGATTTCTCCAGCTCAACACCGTATATGGCAGGTGGGGAGGGAAGACTGAGCTTTGGTGCTCTGAAATCCCTCTTTCTAGGACAGTGTTATTAAGAGATGTTCTGCTTGCCAACCTGCCCCATGAGGGACTGGGGGAAAGGAGGGGCTGTGGGAACTCCTGGGAGGACAATGCCTGGTGGGAGGCTGTGCATCCGGGTGTCGAAAAGGCCACAATGATCGGAAGGTGAAGGGGAGGTTGGCCAAGCTCACCCCACCCAGGATGGGCCTCAGCACAGGCCAGCCTTTTGTGTGGTGATGAGGAGACTTTCAGGGCCATGTCCTGTCACTGCCTTAATCTATTTTCCTGATTTCAGAGTAGGATGAAGCAGGTTCAGGGGATGCTGGAGGTAGCCAGGTCCTTGAAGCAGCTTCTCCTCAGGTCCAGCCTTGGAGAACATGGTCCAGGGCTCTGAGCACATCAAAGAACCCAAGCCAGAACCATGGGGCACAGAGGTCAGAGCTGGGAGGGGCCTAAGAATGAAGAACCTAGAATGTCTGAGCTCAGAGATGTTAGAACACAGATGATGGATGGAGCCTCAGAGATGGAAGGGGTGTTAGAACATTGAACCTAGACTTTCAGAGCTGAGATGGCCTTTAGAACACTGAACATGGAAAGCTGGAGCATGAGGGAGCCTTAGAACACAGAACCTAGAATGTCTGAGGTGGGAGGGACCTTAGAACAGACAATCAGAGCTGGAAGGGGCCTTAGAACATGGAACTTGGACTTTTGGAGCTGAGATGGCCCTTAGAACACTGAACAGGGAAAGCTGGAGCCTGGGGGAGCCTTAGAACACAGAATTTAGGGTGCCTGAGGTGGGAGGGACCTTAGAACACAGACAATCAGAGCTGGAAGAGGCTTTAGAACATGGAACAAGCTGGGAGGGACATTAGAATGCAGACTTGGAAGGAGACTTAGAACATAGAACCTAGGCTGCTAGAACTGAGATGGCCCTTAGAACACTCAACAGGGAAAGTCAGAGCTGGGGAGAGCCTTAGAACACAGAACCTAGAATGTCTGAGGTAGGAGGAACCTCAGGACCTAAAATGTGAGAAGCGGGAGGGTGCTCCCAACACAGCCTATTCAGGCTTGGAGGAGCTTTAGAAACCATCTAGTTCCCCTGATTCGAAGGGGAGTAAACTGAGGCCCGAAACGGAGAACGGGTTTGCCCAATGTCCCGGGGCATCGGGTGCAGCGGCTGTGATTTCAAACTCGCCCAGAGGCGTTTGGTGCTGATTACGCCCCTAGGTGCAGCTGTCCGAGAGGCCCAGGATGAGGGCAGGAGCCTGAGCTCGGCCCCCTTCCCGCCTCCCATTCCAACCCCTCTGTGGGCAGAGTTTTCCTTTGCCCGGGCCCAAGGAAGGGGAGCCGCCATGACAGACACATACGTTCGTCCCCCTGAGTTCTTCTCCCCTCCCAGACATTGGAGACCCGGACTCCCGGACTGTGTCCCGAGGCAGACGCCTCCGACTCTAACCCTCCTGTGAGCAGCTCCTCCACGTCCTCTGGGTACTGTGGGCTCTGAGCTGAGCCTACATGTCCAGCAGAGGCGTGACCAGGGTCGAGGACAGTGGACCGTCCTGGCCTCACTTCTGGAGGCCCCCCTACCCGCGCCCTTCAGGGCGTTAGCTTTTCTCCTCACGGTCTTATCCCAGTCATTCTCTCTTCTGGAGCTGCCGCCTACCCAGCTCCGAGCTCTCCCTTCACAAGAACTTAATGAATGCTTTAGTCCGTCGGTAAACGTCAATTGCTTAATCCGTGTTAACTGCCCGCCACAGGCAGGTCCTGCACTAAGCCCTGGGGATACAAAGAAAGGCAAAAGATGGTCCCTGCTCGTGGGGTGCCCACGCTCCAATGGGGGAGGATGACAAGCGCAGGATCGGCGGACACTCTATAGAGCGGAGGCACGAGCCCAAAGGGGAATCTTCCAAGAGGAAACTTCACGTGGGATCCCTAGAGTTACCGAAGGACCCGGAGGGCCCAGGCACCTGGGGCCCCTTGGCTCTACCCTGAAGGTAACACATGATGGAGAAGACTTTCCCTGCTCGGGTGAGCTTACTGCCGCTTGGCCTCACTACAAGCTAATTCACAAACGAGTCAAGACACCAGCCGGGATGTCACTGGTCCTCTTGAGAAACAAAGGACCAGCACCATCATTACCATCAGCACCGCCGTCATCAACTCCTTCCCACAGATGATGTCTCCTCTGTTTATTCAAATAGTCCTCCTGAAATGCCCCTCCTCCCTTTCAGAACCCTCGGCTTGGAGGACAGCTAAGTGCGAGACATCCTTTCAGAGGCTTGGTTAAGTTTGAACTTCACCTGAATGTTCGCCAGGGACAGATGGAGGGAGTAAGCATTTATTAAGCACCCACTGTATACGGCCAAGCATTGTGTTAAGCACTTCACAGATTTCCTTTGCTCCCTAGAGTAGCCCTGGGGAGCAGGTGCGATTATCATCTCCATTTTGCAGTCAAAGAAACTGAGGCAGGCAGAGGCTAAGTCACTTGCTCAGGCCACACAGCTAAGTAAGTGTCCAAGGTTGGATTTGAACGCAGGTCTTCCTAACTCGGGCCAGCACTCTCTCCACTGAGCCATGTAGCTGCCCCAGAGTCAGAATTACCCAAGAAGGGGGAGTTAGGGGTAAAGAGTCTTGTGGGGGGGGCACCCTTCATTGTGGGAGGGGAGGTTATATCCGAGTTTGGAGGAGAGGTCTCTAGGACTGTCCGGTGGTCTCAGCTGGCTTACATCTAAACCCCTTGGGGGCAGCTCCTCCCTGGCCCCCAGATCTTCTTCCACAGAGGGTCTGGCCACAGGCAGCAGAGAAGGGCTGAATGGCCAGCCCAGGAGCGAAGGGAAACCACTGTGGAGGAGCCCAGGCCTTGAGAAAGCCATGCTGGCTTCCACACAAAGCAGATGTTGTCCAAGTCCGTCCAGCTGCCGTTGGAGCCAGGGAGTCCAGACCCTGGTCTGCTTCGTGGCACCAGTGAGTATGGGTGGCAGTTAGACTGCAGGGAAAACTGGAGAGACCATGGGAGGGGACTGTGGGGGACCATGGGAGCGGGGCTGGGGGAGGCTGGGGGAGGTTCAGGCACAGCCCCGGCGGCACCTCGAGACACGTCGCCACTTCCTTAGACAGCCCCGGCCCCCAGAATGGCTCCTGGCTTTCTGTTTGCCAAATGAGCAGGTACAATGACGGCCACGACAACAACCCACAAAACACCACGCAGCACCAGCTTTGGGCTTTTTACTGGAACCAGATGCTGGTGGAAGCGGGAGAAGCGTGTGGAGGAAGGAGACGCTGGAGAAGTCCTAGTCCGTGGAGTGAGCGGCGTTCTGTGGGACCTGACTCCCCTCGCCGCCCCAGCACCAGCCTGGTGATCAAGGTCTCTTCCCTAAAGCTCTGCAGGGAGCTCATGGCTCGGCCTTGACACTTCCTGTCACACACCCGGCTTCCCTTCCCGCGCCGCCCCAGCACTAGACCAGGCGATCAAGGCCTCTTACGCCCATCCCTTCCACCGCAGGGAGCTCATGGCTCCTCCGGACACCTTCCATCACACACCGGACTCCCTGGGATCCTGTCCAGTCTTTCTGATTGGTTCCCAAATGAGTCTTGGCTCCCTGCCGCCTTTATTCTGGCTTCCTCCTCTGAGCCCGTGCCAGTGCAGGACCGGCTTACTGGACACTTGCTAAATGACACAGACTTGAGGGAAGAACCCTTCCCTATGCAGATGGGGGGCACCTGCTGCCACAGCCTCCTTTAGGAGAAAGCATGACTTTTCTGGGAGACTACCTAGGAAAAGCTTCCGTTCCCTTTGACTTTGGCTGATGCCTTGAGCCCTGGAGATATGGTGGGGGGCTCACTGGGGAGAATATCTCTATTTTCCAGAGGGCAGCGGGAGGATTCATCCTGGGCCAGAAGAAGAATGTGGCCTGAGAGGACCATTCCTGGGCCAGTGAAGGGAGTGCAGTCTGGTTCCTCACCACCATGCATCTCACCTAGTACCAGGGCCCATGTGAGTTGGTGTGGGGGCACCATCCATCTCAGCTCCAACCATCCTTCTCACCTTACTATTCTATTGCCCCTGGGAATGTGAGGAAAGGGGCAGCCTTGGAGAAGCTCAGCCCTGCCCCCACTGAAGGAAGCTTCATTTGGGGCTGGGGTTTCCTCGGTACCCATCTTACTCCAGGGAACACCTGTCAGGCTCAAGTAGGAGAGGACAGCTACCAGCTGAGTGGCCTCTGCGGGGAGGGCAGCTGAGAGGGTGGAGGAGGGGAGGTCAGTGTTGGGGTGGCAGCCACAAGCCCCTGGACAGGTGAGGAGATAGGAGGCCCAGGCAGCTGGGCCTAGGGATTGAGTTTGGGGTGGCTGGGTGGTATTACTGAGCTGACAGCTGGGGCAGGGGGGACCCTCAGGGAGGGGGCAGATAGAACAGAAGCTGGGCACAGGTGGAAGGACACATGCAGCCTGGGGGGGGCAGGAATGTGGCATCTGTGATGTGGGTGAGACAGAATCCTCTTGTCCCTCTCCCCATCCATGCCCTGCAGTCTCCTCTAGTGCTGGGCCCAGAAGTGGCCATGGTCACTGGAACCCTGGAACATGGGGCTGAGTCCCTAAAGGGAGGCATGTTGTGGAGAGGCATTCTCTTGGTCCAAATGGGAAGTTCCTTCCCAAGGGTGGGGGCTTTTATCGCACGCCTTCCTAGACATCTGTGCCAGGTCTAAGCATTTGTTTGGTCCCAAGAAACAGAACCAAAAGCAAATGATGGAGCTTGGGTGGGGGAGGGACCAATTGAGGCTCAAAAGACTTAGGTGAGGGAGGGACCAATTGAGGCTCGAAGTTAGGGCAACGTTCCTGTCAGAAAGAGTCACCCAAAGTGGCCTGGTCCTCCCTCTCTAGAGGTTCTTAGGCAAAGGATGGATGCCCATTGGTTGGGGAAGGGGATGTTGAATTCTTATTCAGGTGTGGACTGGCCTCTATAGTCCCTTCTAGCTCAGAGAGTCAGAGCTGCTGTGACTTCTTTGGGAGTTGACACTGCCTTGTTCTAAGCCAGAGGTGGGGAATCTGTGGCCTCAAACCCACATGTGGCCCCAAACCCACATGTGGCCCTCTAGGTACTCAAGTACGGCCCTTTCACTCAGTCATGTAGCCTTGAGGCTGAAGTTTCCCCAACCCTGTTCTAAGCCTTTGGGTCCTCCTTCTTAGTGGTTGTGCCCTTGGGAGGGCCCTCATGGCCCTCCCATAGCCCATACCCACACCAAGCCCTATGGGGCTTCTAGCCAGGAGGCCAGAGTTCTCTTATACAAGAAAGAAATGATGAGAACCAAGCTGCATGCACAAATCATTCTTAGATCTCAGGTTCTCCAGTGCCCCCCAGGTCAGCAAGCCTCTGGCCACCAGTGGCCCTTTGGTTCTGATGCAGACACTGCCTGTGGGGGCTGGCCATGGGGGCGATGGCTGCAGCCCCCAGGATCGCTTTCCCTCCCCATCCTGAAGTGGGCTCATCACACTGGCTGTCCTTTTCAGCTGGCCCAATGCTGAGGCTCATAGAACCGGCCAGGCCCTGTACTCCCCTTCTCCATGGACACACACCAACATCCCAGAGCCTGCTGGGCGGGGTACGATCTGGCCCCTCAGAAACTGGCGGAAACAATGGAATATGTTTCTACAACCGCTGCCGTGGCTTCTGTCCCGGGGAGCTAGGGCCATCTGACGGCAACCACAAATATGCTGGAATTTGGTGGAGCTAGCAAAGCCTGCTCACGTCAAAGACAAATGAGCTGAATGCAATAAGCTACTGATACCGTTAACCCTTGGAACATGAGGGAGCAGGGCCTGAAGAGTCGGGAGGAAGGCAGCAATGGAATGCAGAACTCCTCCCAAGGAATGACCACAGAGGACTGCCTGCCTCTTAATGATCTCCATGGTGAGACCTAGCCAGGGGCACCAACTCTCCTGGTCCATCCCAAGGGCTCAAGTGTGTGAGAGGACCTTGCAAGCAGGTAGCAGCTGACCAGCAGGGGAAGGCTCTGGCCTTCCCTCTTGGAGGAAGAGGACACCTCTAGGGTACTCCTTGAATGGTCTTTAGAAACACAGAGCTGGCCTTACCTGGAGGCAGTCCTGGGATTGGGTAAGGGTACACAGGGCCTCATGTTGCAAGGTTTCCTTGAATCTGTGTCCAACGTGTGTCCTTCACAGGGGAGGTGGAAGGGAGATGCAGGAAGCCACAAGGCTACAGCTGGTCTATTTTGAATAGGCTAACTTGAATTGTGCGGCAAAATATTCATAGCAACAATATTCCAATATTAGTCCCGTATTAGTAACGACCGTGATGAAAATACAGCCACCAGAAATCCCAGAAGGGCTGTTCTCAAGGCTTTTTAATTATTGTAGATGATGCAAGACATGGTCCAAGCTGTGCAGTCACCCTCACTGAATGCTTAGAAAAATGCGGTCAAGTGTCCAGAACAGAATCAGCCAGCAGAAGCTCCCTGTTCTTCATGGGTCAGCAGGTGACAAATCACCTTGCTTCAAATACAGATGCCAAATATCCATGAGAACTCAAATATTAAACCATCCTGAGATGGGCGTCATCACAGACCAAGCTGTTGCCCACAACCAGCCAGACGTAACAGTGATTCGAGAACGCCATTTTTAAGAGCTCTGGCTGTGCAAAAATACTCACGATCTCTAAACCGAGTGTGACCCAAAGCTTTCAAACTCTAGAGACCAAGCAGAAGGACCTCAAGCCATGAAAGAAAACCATGAAGGATACATTCGCACCGTGGCCCTGCTCTAGGGCCATCTCCAAAAGGCTTCCTGGGAGCCTTCAGAAGATGAGACCACTCCCAAGACTTGGATGCAGTCGCAAAAGCTCTTATTTTTATCTACTATTCAATAGTCCACAGAACATTAAATACAAGAGAAAAACTAGCAAGATGTCGCCTCGTCCTCTGCCCTTGTTTATCCGAACTCCTTCAAACAAGGTAAGAAGGTGAGGACAGCATGAATAACTGTGATGCCCTTGGATTAGCCACGAGCTTTGTTTACACAAAGAGAGCTGTTCACGATAGCACTACAAGAGAAGGTCGTGGCCACCAGAAACCATGCAGAAACGCATCCTTAAGGGTCTTGGATTAGCAGAAGTTTGCTAGAAAATGGTAGAAACAATCCTAGATACGTTCCACGACAATGATATATGAGGCAAGAATAATGCTGATGTCTCGAGTGACTTTGAAAGGGAGACGCGCATCCTGAGAATGGAATTTCCAACAGCCCATTTTGGGTTTGATTCCATGAATCCAACTAGGAGACTAGCTGAACCCAAATCATTTTAAAAGCTGATTATCTGCTATAATCGTTATAAGCACACTCATTCTCCCTCAACATTTAACTAAGAGACGAAAGATTTCAGGACCCGTCTACAAAAAGATGTACGGCAGCCATGGCCAAGAGAAAGACCACAGGCAGAAAGCCAGACTATGAAGGAATATTCTTAAGAGAAGGGATCAACACCATCATGGAAGAAGCAGCTTGAGAAAACCATGGAATCTTTGCAGAAAGCCGGGTTGAAGGACACAGCCAGCGTCTGCCAGCGTGGACAGGAGACTCAGTGGGAATCTTGAACACTGTATTGCCCACCGAAAGCCAATGAGAAAAAATGGGTTTCTTAAACAATAATTAAAAGTAAAAGCCAAAGGATTAAGGCGACGTAGAGTCAAAACAAAGAACAAAATCAACTCTTCGGCGTGAAACAGAACCCATAGCAAAGAAACGAGAGGAGGGTCACTGAAGAAGGAGGCAGAAAGTCTCTGGTTATCTCTAGTCACAAGGGTCTCAAACCACTCAACACCGTGTTTTAGTTGGATCCCCTAAGGAAACAGAGAGAAAGACCTGTCCCCCTGGTATGACGAAGGGCAGAATGACTGCACCAAGGCTGACAACCCGAAAGCGGCGGCTGCAGAAGAGACTCTTCAAGTCTGGTGCAGACATCTTGCAGGGCATGAGTTCTACCATCGAAGCCCTTCCTGGTTCCGCTTCTCAGGAAAGCCTGCCACCATCTTTCTTAAAAGAAGGGCTCACCTAGTATTTTAGGGGCTTTAATCTAGGTCAGGAAGGGACCTTTGAGACCAGGTAGTTCAACTTTCTCCCTCATCTTACAAATGAGGAAACTGAGACCCCCGGAACTTCCATGGCTTGCTCAAGGTCGTAAGGTCATAAACACCAGAGGTCAAATAGTTATTAGAAGATGAGAACACCATGACCCTCTAAACATAAGCAAATTAAATTTATATATTTTATGCAAAACATTCAGAATTATATTACTCAAAGAAAATCTATTATACTCGGAAGAAAGCAATGTATTGGTGGAGGAGCAAAAGAAATGTACCCCCAAATGGCAGCTCATTATCGATGCAATGATTGTTAAACAAACCTTCCCAAAGGGCAACAATATTTGCAATGATTGGCTGTCGTGGTTATTGCCAAGCACGCTCACAGTGTAGTCCTGGATGGCAAACATATAAACATGTAAAATATAATTCTAGAATATCTGATGTCCGCACCAGCCAACACAATCATGTCAAGAACAATGGATACAAACACGGCCTGTCGATAGATCTCCACTGCGCTGACATCTCTCCTGAACAGAACTGAGCGTGGCTGTTACATTGAAGGGGGAGTCACGCCATATCGAAGTATATGCAGATGTAAAATCGATGTGCACGCGTGGTATCGAGTTATGGTGGCTTAAATCACTACTTCGTCTCATGGGCACTTTCTCCGCTGATGTTAAAATGTCATCTGAACTGGAGAAATGTAAAATTCCTAACATTCTCCGGATGGAAATGAGAGATTTTCAGCTCTTGAGCTCAAAGGGAGACAATGGATGAAAACGATACCAGGAGCTTGGTTTTCTACAAGTAAGAACACTGAAAATATGTGTCAAGGAGAAGCTGAGGCTGTGGACTGTCCTGAGCCAGACGGGTTAGCTGTGACCTGCTCATCCCCAGAGCGCAGAAGAAGGAGTTATGGGGCCATGACCGGGAGTTGCTAAGAGGTAGGTTTAGGCTCCATGTCAGGAAAGTTCCTGGCAGTGGTCGCCAGCTATGATTGAAATGGGCTGCCTTGGGAGGCTGGGTTGCCTTTCACTGGGATTCTTCAGGCAAAGACTGGGTGACCATTTGTTGGGGACCTCAGCTTTGTCACAGGCTGGTCCAGCCCCCAAGCTACTGCCTGGCTCAAATTCTGTGACTGTGAAGAAAAAGCCAGAAGCAGGAGGGAGGGACAGCCAGGTGGAGAATTCAAGCAATGCCCAAAGGAATCATGGGAAATTTGGTCAGCAACACTCAGCCTGATCCTTGGCGCCAGATGCAATTAGGAGCAGAGTTAGAGGTGCCAGCCTGAGGGCCATTGGACCAGTGGGCTACAGATGATGTTCTCTCTCTCTCACCAGATGAAAAGCAAAGCATTTTCCTAAATGAGAGATTAAAGTCCAGAGGCTGGAGGCTAACGAGGGCCTCTGACAGCGCACCAATCCAGAACTGGCACCTCTGCCTCCCTCATTTCCTGTGGTGCGTCATTATCTCCTTAATGGGATAGTTGTCAAAAAAAACTGTCCATTCCCACCACACCCAGACTGAGTTCCCAGTTTCTGAGTTAATGCACCAGAGCATTACAGATTGGAATAGCGGCAGGAATGTCCTCTGTGGGCCCAAGGCGTGAGAATCTGTGGCTTCCTCCAGCTGTGTGCAGGGTAGCCCTTTCCAGGCTCCCTGGACTTTGGATGGTAGGAAACACACACACACACACACACACACATGCAGCACACACACGCACGCACGCATACACATGCACGTGCACACACACGCACACACATGCAGCACACACACGCACGCACGCACGCACGCATACACATGCACATGCACACACATGCACACACACACACATCTGGTGCCTGATGCCACTCAAGTTTAAATTAACCCATGAGCAGCTGATGAGTGAGAATGGCTACCTTGGTTCCTTAGGCTCTACTACCCTGGGGCACTGCAGTGGCAATTGGGCGTGGTCCATGGGCTCCCACATCTGGGCCTGGGGATGTGGAGCACACGGGGTCTCATGTATCACCATCTCCATGGGGCTGCCTGTATTCCCTGGGAGTGGGAAGTGATGACTCACTTGTGCCCCACACAAGGGGGAACCCGGTGAGCTGATACCAGTGGAGTGGAGGGCAATCAAGAGAGGAAGGGGCTGTGGATGTAGCTTCAAAGGGGACCCTCTTCTCCAGAGGGCAGGCAGGCTCTGTTAGGCCTCAAGGAGGGAGAATGTGGGTTCTTATAGAGCCCAGCAGAAGGGGCAGAATTAACAACAGAGGGCTTTTTATTTATCTGACTTGGGCCACCAGTTGGGGTGGGGTGTCAGAGGCGGCTCGAAGGCTGGCCATCGCCCAAGTCAGCTCAAAATCCTCCCCCTTAGCACCTCCTGTGCTGAGGGGATGCATGGTTAAAGCAAGATGCAGCCCTGCCCCGGGAGCTTAAAATCTGCTGAGAAGGCTAAGGTGCATATCTAGGTAACAGAGAAACTGGAAAGCCCCAGTTATAACCTATAAACAAGGAGGGGAGGGGGACAAGAATAGGAGGGGGAGGGGGGAGGAAGAGCCACTCACTCTATCTGTGGCATTCAAGGCCTTCCAATGAAGTGAATTGAGCAAGCATGGATTAGCCACCTGGCACATGCCAGGCCTCATTTGGGCTCTAGAGCTACAAGTACAAGAAGGAAAACAAGCAATTCCATACCCATGGCACTTATTCATTGTTCACACACTCTAGGGATGAATCCCCTGAAGTGGAGGCCTGGATTCAAATTCATACCACTTCAGGGATGTCTCATTCATAGGGCCTCACTGGAAACGCCATAGAGTTGGCAGCTTCCCATGGGAGGCTGACCCCAGATGACCTGGAGGGAGCCCCAGGCTCTGAAGAGGTGGGGGAGAACGTTCCAGACGTAGGGGCAGCCTGTTGCCAAGCCTGGAGGTGGGACAGAACAGGATGGGGTGGGGAGGAGGAGGAGCATTCTGATTCAGCCCAAACACTAAGCATGAGAAAGGATCCAGGGACCATCTTGGGTCCCTAGAGTCCTAGCCCAGAGGAGCCGCCTCCTACTTCACAAGTGAGAGGAGAAGCCACGTCAAAGGTCACACGTAGCCAGTTGTGCCAGTAAGGCAAAATGGGCTTAGTTTAATGGGTGCCTTGAGGAGTTTGGCTTTTGTTTATGGTGAAAGTATTTTCACCTGTTAAATGCTAAGCCCCAGGCCCAAAGCCCTATCAGGTGTGAAACCTGTGTGGGCGTAGATTAAGGACTTAAAAGGTGCCAATTCGGGAACCAATGGGTCTCTGAACTCTGGTCTCTAGTTGTTGAGGCAGGGCTTGAGAACGTCAGAGGCTTGGCTTCGAGGAGAGGTGAGAAACTACAGCTGGAAAAAAATCCAAAGCAGAGCCGACCCCTGTGTGGACCCAGTTAGAGCGAGGTCTGGAGGCCAGTGAATATGATTTATGCCATCTTATTTTTCTGTGGCCTCCTGACTACTCTTGTGAGGCGGGCCTACTGGGCCTGGAGGCTTGTGTTCACAATACTGGAATGGGGAGGTTGGTTTGCTAATTTGTTGCTCTGGGCCCTGAATAAATTTTTTGATGCCTTCTGCTTGGAGAATTCTGTATACCCAACGATTTCGAACCATTCAGATATTTATATGATCCTTTTTGAGATCATAAATTCAGCCTTCCTAGTACATCCCCTCTGGACGCTTGAATTTCAAGTTGACCGGTTTTTATCATATAACCAAAAAGAACAAAATTGCATAGGTAGACTGTATTATTATTAATGTAATTTTATTATTTTAAAATGCACAATAAATTCTTAATCTAGACATTTCTCATAAGGTTAATTCAGGCTGTAATTTCATCAAAATGTTACGTATACCTTCATATACATATATACATATATGTATGTATATACATATATATATACACATACATATAATTTTTGAGATGACTTCTTCCTGTTTCACCCAGTTCCATAATTTATACTGATATTTGTTGGTGCTAGAGCTTAACCTCCTTTCATGGGAGTTTAAAAAAACTGTTTTTCCTAGGAGAATATAACACAGAAAAAATTTCTAGGGAGATATTAGAGGGAAAATCAATGCTTCTTTCCCTTTCATATGTCTAAAAAAAATGATCTGGTTAAGGCCATGCTGGCACATAAGGAGAACCATGATCTCTAGGACAAATTGCACAACAGTTAGGTAGCTCCAGGGTTAGAGGGCTAGACTCTGAATCAGGAAGACCTGATTTCAAATCCTGGCTCAGACTCATATTAACTTTCTACCCCTTGACAAGCCACAATTTACTTCACAGGGCTTTTGTAAAGATCAAGGAAGATAACATATTTAAAGAGTTTTGCAAACTTCAAAGTACCATATAAGTGCTAGCCATTATTATTACTCATAGCCACATGTACCATATCCTCTATCCTCACTATAGTCACCCACACAACACTCTCCACTTACTGCAGTCGTATCAGTCTAAATGTGTAAAGTTTCTTCCTTTGGACTAAGATATTTCTTTGAATAGGATCTTGTCAAAGATCCTATATTTGGGAAGAGAAAGAAAACCTGTCCACCTTTTATGAGATCTCATTAGTAAAAACAAGGTGCTATGTAAATGGAACTTATGATTAAATGACGCCTTTATTAAGCTCTTATTCTTTGCAAAATAGAGGGCTAAGCACTGGAGACGTATACAAATGGAAAAATAAAACAATCCCTCTTCTGAAGGCACTTACATTAAAATAGTGAAGGATAGCACATGTAGAAGATCTCAGCCTCAACTCAAATGGAAAGGTTCCAAGGACTTTAGAGTACTGCAGCAAAGTAAATTGTAATGCCTCCTTTTTGTTCTTTGAAAAGTATTTTATTTTTTTCCCCACAATTACAAATCAAGAAGTTTTTAACATTCATTTTTACAAGATTTTGAGTTCCAAATTTCTCTCCTTCTCTCCTTCACCTCCCCTCTTCTGAAAACAGTAGGCAATTTATACATATGCTATCATGTAAAACATTTCCATATTCATAATGATTGTGGAAGAAGAAACAGATTAAAAGGGAAAAAATGAGAAAGAAAAAGTAGATGAAAAATATTCTTTGATTTGCATTCAGAGTCCATCAGTTCTTAATCTGGATATGGATAGCATTTCCCTGCATAAGTCCTTTGATCGTGTCTTAGATCATTGAGCTACTGAGAAAAGTTAAGTCATTCACATGATACTGATGATACTGTGTACAGTGTTTTCCTGGTTCTGCTCATTTCACTTTGTTTCAGTTCATACAAGTCTTTACGGGTTTTCCTTTAGTCTGTGTGTCTCTCTGATCAAGTATGTTTCTCATAAACAACATATTGTAGGATACTGGTTTTTGATCCAATCTGCTATCTGCTTCAGTTTTATAAGAGAGTTCATTCTGCTCACATTCATCATTAAGATTACTACTTGTGTATTTCCCTCCATCCTATTATTCCTCCTGTTTGTCCTTTCTCTCCTTTCACTCCTTCTCTCCTTGCCAGTGCTTTGCTTCTGTCTACCACATCCCCTGATCTGCTTTCCCTTC
The DNA here is from genome assembly GCA_028646595.1 of Phalanger gymnotis. Taxonomy (NCBI): domain Eukaryota; kingdom Metazoa; phylum Chordata; class Mammalia; order Diprotodontia; family Phalangeridae; genus Phalanger; species Phalanger gymnotis. Next base: position 461,327,693 of record CM053623.1, read on the forward strand.
TGTCAATCCCTAAATTCCCTCCCCGCAATTTGTTCTTCTTCCCTCCTCCTCCCTCCTACTGGCTTCGCTACTCCCCTCTTACTTTCTATATTCATCTGATTGTGTATATTGTTCCCACTTTAAGCCAATACTGATGAGAATAAGGTTAAAGCAATGCCCATACCACCTCCCCCATCTTTCCCTCCACTGTAATAGGTCTTTTGTGCCTCTTCATGTGAGATCATTTACCCCATTCCACCTCTTCTTTCACTATGCACCCATTTTACTCCTCTTTCTCATCCCTTGTTATTTTTTCTTTCCCTCAAATATATTTTATACCAGTACCCTCTGTCTATGTTAATTCCTTCTATCTGTACTGTCGGTGATATAACTTTTAAGAGTTAAAAGTACAATTTCCCATGTAGGGATATAAACAGTTTAGCTCTATTGAATCCTTTATGTTTTCTTTCCTCTTTATATCTATTTATGCTCCTCTTGGGTCTCGATATTGGAGGTCAAATTTTTGATTTAGTTCTAGTTTTCTCCCTATGAAAGTTTGAGATCCTTCTATTTCATTGAATAGCCATTTTTCTCTTGATGTATTGTGCTTAATTTTTCTGGGTAAGTGATTCTTGGTTGAGTCCTAACTCCTTTGTCCTCCAGAATATCATGTTCCATGACCTCCAATCTTTTAATGTTGCAGTTGAGAGGTCCTGTGTGATCCTAATTGTGAGTCCTCCATATTTGAATTGTTTCTTTCTGGCCACTTAAAGTATTTTTAACTTAACCTGGTCATTCTGAAATTTGACTATAATGTTCCTTGAAGTTTTTATTTTGGGATCTCTTTCCTGAGGTGATCAGTGGAATCTTTCAATGTCTATTTGCCTTCTGGTTCCAGGACATCAGGGCAGTTTTCTTTGATAATTTTTTGAAAGATACAGTCCATATCTTCCTTTTCATTATGGCTTTTAGATAGTCCAATGATTCTGATATTGTCTCTCCTGGATCTATTTTACAAGTCACTTTTTTTTTCTCATGAGGTATTTTAGATTTCCTTCCATTTTTTTTCATTCTTTTGAATTTGTTTGATTGATTAATGATGTCTCATACAGTCATTACTTTCCACTTGCCCGATTCTAGCTTTTAAGATGGTGTTTTTCCTCAATTATTTTTTGTACTTCCTTCTCCATTTTACCAATTATACTCTTTAAGGAGCTGTTTTCTTCAGTGGATTTTTGTATCTCCTTTTCTCTCTGGCCAATTTCACATTGTAAGCAGTTTTCCAAGCTGTTGACTCTTTATCCATCCCCCCTTTTCTTTCCTCTTTCCCCTCCTACTTCCCTAGAGGGTAAGACAAATTTCTATACCCAGCTGAACATGCATGTTATTCCCTATTTGAATTTTGAAATTTGATGATGGAAAGGTTCAAAGAATGCTCACCCCCATCCCTTCTTTCCCTCTACTGTAATAGGTCCTTTGTGCCTCTTCATGTGATGTAATTTACCCTATTCCAACCTCCCCCTTTCTTCTTCTATTATAATCCTTTTTTTAACTTCAATTTTTTTTATATCATCAAATCAAAGCCAACTCGTACCCACACCCTCTGTCTATGTATACCCCTTCTAACTGTTCTAATAGAGATACAGTTATCAAGAGTCGCAAGTATCATCTTCTTATGTAGGGATGTTAACAATTTAACCCTATTGAATAACATGGTTGTTTTTTCTTTCCTGCTTACTTTTTCATGCTTCTCTTGAATCTTGTATTTGAAGGTTGAATTTTCTGTTCAGCTCTGGTCTTTTCATCAGGAAAGTTTGAAAGTCCTTTTCCCCTGAAAGTTTATGCTCAGTTTTGCTAGGTATTTGATTTTTGGTTGTAATGTAAGCTCCTTTGCCTCCTTATTACATACTCCTTTCAATTATCAAATTAGAAAGTATGACTCTTGAACATTCTGTGATGGTTCAGAGGTTACTGGAACTTAATGTTGATGGCCCTACTTTCCTAAAAAGAACCTTAGCCCACAAGCTCAGATTATTTTTGCTATGTTCTAAAAGATTAGTAGAAGTGGCTTTTTATAATTACTTATATTATTAACAACTGACATTAGCTGTACATATTTCAAAAGATTGTGCTCACAACACACTTCAATTGAAAATATTAATTCCATACATATTTACATGACCAGACCATTAGCGTGATTGAGTCTTTAATATTTCACAAAAATTCTATTAAAACTAACATTTCCTTGGAGAGTTTCATGAAATGTAAAATACCAAATGCAATAAATGGAGGAACAATATTAAAGGAAAGAAATAATGTTACCACCAATCTTTCTTTTCCAAATTGTACCTTACTGCTTGTTTTCCTGATGAAGAATGTCACAAATTTTTTTTAAAATATATATTTTATAGATATGTTAGTATTAACGAAAAATCATGGCATGCAAAGCCTAATTTAGAGGAGGGGCAACTGTTAGCTGTATACACACATATATACACATGGATATATATATACATATGTGTGCATACACATGTGTGTATGCACAAATATATTTAGAGACTTCTAAAAATGTGGGTACTTTTAGTTTGGAAAATAATATTTTAATAGTATTGTGCTATCTGGGGCAAGCCCTTCCCATGTGGAGTCCCTCAGAATAATTATTTCATATTCAAGGTGGGTTCCGTAGCCAATCAAATCCATAGCTCACAGCTCCTTATAAACCTAATTACTTTTTCTCTAGTCAGCTACTGAACACAATTTGTTCAAAGTGAAGGCATAGGATTTTTCATTTTTCAAGTCATGTCTGGTAGATGCTGGATTCTAGATACTCTTTGCTGCTTATTTGTAGGCCAATTAGTCAATTTGCATTTATTGAGCACCTACTATGTTATAAGCACTCTGCTAAGCACCAGGGATTACAAGGAAAAGCAAATGACAGTCCCTGCTCTTCGGTAGAAGGGAAACAGTTACTGCCTCAGCTCTTATATGGTAGGATTACTATCTATAATTTCTACTTGTTTTCATGCTGACAAAACTTTAGTGACAGCTAGCATGTCCAGCTAACAAAATCTAGGAAAAGTGTACCCTGGCTAAAATGAAGTCTTCTTGACTCCAATATCTAGATACTTCTAATCCTTTTTACAAATAACGTTCTTGATTATTAGTTTTCTGCACTCCTAAAATGCTTTCAGATTTTGCATGCAAATAAGTTTGAGCTAGGATAAAAGATAAGCCAAAAACTGAAGGTCAGTTTTTGGTATCATTCTAACTCACATCCCTGATTTTGTTATGCCTATCTGTCAGCATGTCAGTAGCTAAATCCTATTTCCCTGGGGCTACATTTTGGCCAATCTTAGTATGTCACTAGGGCAGCTAGGTGGCACAGTGGATAGAGTGTCAGGATTGGAGTCAAGAAGACTCAACTTTGTGAGTTCAAATCTGGCTTTAGATACTTATTAGTTGTGTGACCATGGGCGAGTCACTTAACCCTATTTACCTCAGTTTCTTCTGTAAAATGAGCTGGAGAAGGATATGGCAAACCACTCCAGTATTTTTACCAAGAAAATTTCAAAACTTCACAAAGAGTCAAAACAGGACTGAAAGCTACTGAACAATAATATATCACTGCCGAAATACCTAATATACTTACGAATTTACAGCCTAAATCAAATTACTTCCCAACCTATGGGTTGTTATGCTCTGTCCCAAGGATAGCAAACTCACATTAGTATGAACTTCACTCACTTGGGACTTATGGAAGCTTGACTTAAAGTGAGTCAAAGCTGGTCTTTATGAGCTGAATATGATTTGCACATAGTTCATTGTACTTTGGATAACTACACCGCATACTAGTTAAAATGGGTTTAAAAAATTTGAAGACATTGTTAGTGCATTTGTTCTAGCAATCATATCACACATTGAATAGTCGAAGGAACTGGGGGTGCTTAGCTAAAAGTAACACTTAGGACATAATGAGAATTGTCTTCAAATATCTGAAAGATTATCACATAGAAATTGAAATTGATTTTTAAAATTATTCTAGAAAGCATTACTAACACTAATAGATGGAAGTTACAGGGAGGCAAATTTTAGCACAATAGAAAGCAACTTTTTCTAATAAATTATGCTTCCTGGAAAGAAATAATAGGCTGAGTTTATAATTCATATTTATATATCACTTTAAAGTGTACAAAGCATTTTATTTACATTATCTTAGTGCATAATGTATGGTATTATTTTCCTTTAGGTCCTTCAGGAAGGGGAATAGATAAGGCTCCCCTATGAATCAGACATCTACTGAGACAGGAAGCTGGGAAAGATTATGGTCAGAAATAGCAGGTTGGCTTGTTGTATCAGGGTTCAGTTGTAAAATATAAGGGGCCAAAGGCAGAAAGCAGGATCTAGTTTGGACTTGTCATGCTATAATTGACAAAGTCGGAGGTACAAGTAAATAAGGAGTTCAGTGGAAGGCTGGCAAAAGGGTTATGTGTGTCAAGGCCACAGAATATATAAGTTCCAAATAGTTCAAAACAATTTATAACGTTCAATTTCTTAAGCAATTTACTGGATAAGTTGGGAGCAGTTTAGTTATACAGGGCATAGAGCTCCCAGCCTATAGTCAGGAGGGCTCATGTTCCTGAGTTCAAATCTAGCCTTGAACACTTACTAGCTCTGTGACCCTGGGCAAGTCACTTAACTCTGATTGCTTTAGTTTCCTTATCTGTTAAATGAGCTCGAGAAGGAAATGACAAACTAAAATCTGTATTCCTATTTACACAGTATTAAGATTATCCATTCATGACCAAACTTGCCACTTTTATGGCAGTGAGTCAGCTGTAGCCCTAAAGGCACAGACTTTAGGTATCAGATGCTTGGTAAGAAAAATCTGTCAGCAAAGTTGGTAGAAAGCACCAATAGGTTACTCTGACAGACTTAAGCAAAGAAGAGACATATCCAGAATATTAAGCTATTCCCCATATTTCCAGATGTCACGTAAGGCTATGTGCTATTCTTGCAATAAATTCTGGTGCAGCAGTAGAATGTAAGCTTGTAATAGTTATTTATTGAAATTGCACAGGAAAACGTGCATGAATAACAAGTATACTTTCAATGAGCACCTTGCAGTTATTTGCAGGTGGTTGTGTATTTTGCTTCACCTCCTCTTCATGTTATTAGTCTGCATGGCCAGCTGTACCTTTCTTTAAAACCTTGCAGTTTCCACAGCCAGGGCCCTTTTTGGATTTGATTTCTACAGGCATTGCTTAATCAGATAATTGAGAGAAAAGCAAAAGGTACATCACTTCTGTAGGAGTAGATAGAAATAAACCTACTGAACAGATATGCAATGATTCTTTGGATGTTCCTTACTTAGGGCAATATTCTCTCCAAAGATTGAATTCAATGCCAATAGACATGTAAGTTGTTTCTGGTATCATTTTATAGGTGCAGACATTAAGGAACAAAAAGAAGAAATATTTTTTTAAGCTAAGTTTCTTTACCTGTGTTTCCAGAAAAATTAAATGAGTCAAGTCAAACCAAATAATTTATGAGATAATTAAATAAGGAGAATTATTTCCTTATCATATATGATTGTTAAGCCAAATAATTTAAGTATTTATTAACAACCTATTATGTGTGAGGCGTTGTGTTATGCATTGGATATATGGCAAGAAAGGAAAAATCAGTCTACTCTCAAGGATCTCATAATAGCATTTTCAAAATCCATAATAAGAAAATGTGACCCTGAGTTAGGATTTGAACTAAAAATTTTACTGTCCCATTAAGTGATGGTAACCTTACAGGTTCCATCTCATCTAGATGTTCATAGAAGGCTTGAAATCTTAAAAAAATGGTAGGGGGTGAGGGGATTCTTGACAATTTAAAGTCTGGGTTATTTATCAGTGTAACTCATAATACAACAAGATGCACGGTGTTACCTAAATTTTATCAGGGGGAATGAGAAGAATCTCGTGTACAATATTGATTATTCTTTCTGTGAAGATCACCTGGCTATTCTGTATATCAGAAAATGGGTAGTGTGAACTTATGACCTCTCTGATGAATGTAAAAGGATCCTTCTGGCACAAACATTCATCTTCCCTTGCCTATAAAGGAGCCTGGCTTAAAAAGCCTGCAAATGAATAACGCATAGAAATGTCTAACTCTTGACTTGATGACTAAATTAATCTACTTCTGAGTAGGAGTAATATCATATTCAAGTCCTTTGAGGTGAGAGAAAGTGCTTATTTCTGGAGATGGTTGCATTTACTCTTTTTTCACTCTGTTCTCTTTAATATCGCAGAGAAGCATATAATATAAACAAGTAGCAACTATTCTGAGGTGGGCATGGCTTTATAAATTGCCTTTGCTATATACAAATGGTTTCTAACTTATTCTCATGTTCTTTAGTCTTGAATAGGAAAGGAAATTATTATCAGCAAAGATTGTTGCAAGACTTTTGTATTGCGTCCAAATGACCTAAGATCTTAATGTCATGGCTATCTGCCCCGTGATGTTGGGAGGATTTTCAGTCTATGTAGAATTTAATGGAGGGTAGTGAGGTGGCACAGTGGGTAGAGCACCAGGCCAGAAGTCGGGAAGATTAGTTCAAGTATGGCCTCTGACACTTCTTAGCTGTGTGATCCTGGACAAGGCACTTAACCCTGTTACTCAGTTTCCTCACCTGTAAAATGAGCTGGAGAAGGAAATGCCAAACTACTTCAGTATCTTTTCCAAGAAAACCCCAAATGGGTCACAAAGAGTCAGACATGACTGAAAACAACCTAACACAATAACAGAATTTAATTCTAGGCATAGAAAAAAAAAGGAGCCTATTTATAAAACTCTGGTCTGGATTTCTGGCATTGTGGTAACTTCTAGAGCGAAATGTGTGAAATTATGTATCTTTTGAGTAAGTATAAAAATATGACTCTTGCTTCTGGGAAATTGTGTAAGATCTAGTGATACTTATGCCAGTAGACCAGGTTGCATTTTATATTCATTCTTTCAATACACTAGTATTTATTAAATGACTACTGTGTCCTAGATATGGAGAGAAATAACAAAGAAAAATAAGACTTGGTCTTTCCCTTCCAGCAAAGCCTTTAAAAATCAAATTAAAACAAATGAAAGTAATACTAATTTAAATATGTAAGTGCATTTGCAAAAGTATAAATGTTATAATATGAGCTTATGGGGAATATATGATTTTAGAGGTAAATAAAGAAATACTTAAGTGAAGTATTTATAGCTTCCCACACTTTTTCCCAGGCTGATGTCCCATATCAGTTCTGGGTTTCTAATTTTCCCTGGCACTTTTGCTTCTTTCTTAATGTCTTGAGTATTTCTTTCCATAAAAATATACCTGCCTTACGTGCATTTGCCAAGCAAGTGAGGCCACTACCACCACTTTGATCATTATTTCCCCTCAGACCTTGATGGAGACAGCCCAAGACCCTGAGACAAACACACTTGGAAATAGCATTGTTCCACAAACTACCAGACGTGTTTCCAGACCAGCCTCTACAGCTATCACTGAGGAGAGAATCATTGCATTTATTTGCAATTTTTTTTTCGTTTTTCGCATCTAGAAGACTTGTTGGAATACGGCCTCTGATGCTTCTTAGCTATGTGACCCTGGACAAATACCTTAACCCTGTTTCTCACTAACACCAGCAAACAATTGCTAATCAACTATCACCAACAAGCAGATAGGCTTAGAAGGAGGCGTGGTAGTGTCAGCATCCTCAGACCAGCAATCCTACATCTAGATAAGTCTACGCAGACTTCAAAGAATCAACTCCTGTGGGCAAAGGACCAGTTATCCCAAGTAACTGCCCGCCAGCTACCACCCACATAGCTGGCAAGTTGTTGTTATTATTTTGTCCTTAGTTCTTGAAGAGGAACATTCTATCAGGGAGGTGATGCCATGACAAGCAAGTGGATTGGATTTAAGTAAGGGAAGGCTGTACAAAGTCACCAACCTCACTTTGTCCTCCACAGCCATCTGGGTCTATGGAAAGATATAAATCAGGATGACTGTGTGCAATGGAAGACATTGGCTTTTTAAAGCTAAAGTCTTTAACAGGTCTCAGTTGGACTGAGGCAACACCAAGCTAGGCGGCACAGTGGATAAAGTGTTGGGTCTGGAGTCAGGAAAATGTATCTTTCTGAGGTCAAAAGCAGGCAAGACAACCTGGATAAAGCACCAGGGCACTCTGGGAGTGAGACAGGAGGTGGCATATGCTGGTGAGGACAGGTCACCATTACCACCTTAATCACCATATCTCCTCATACTCTGATGATAACAACCAAAGACCTTGAAACTATGAGCTTTGGGAATAGCCATGTTTTCATCCCAAGACCTTCAGCCCTCATCCTGGGATGCAAATACCATTGAGGTGTAACCTGGCAACTGCTTCTGTAGATGCTATAGTCACATCTATTGAACACCCGAAAGAATGAGTTATTGTCACCAAAATTCTTGGAGCTGTCAAATGGTTCAATATCAGAAACTGATATGATTTTAAATGATATTTAAAAAGAGGCATTATGGAAGATGGCAGAATAAGCAGTATATTGCTGTAACTCTCTTATATTCATCTCTATATAACCAACTAACCATAAAATAATGTCCCAGAATAAATCCTGGAACATTAGAGCCACCAGAAAGATGGTATGGAGTTGTCTTTTAGCCCAGGAGACTTGGAGGATCAGCAAGAAAGATCCATCTCTAGCGTAAAAGGTGAGCACATTCCAGAATAGGAAGCATCCCAGCAAGCCAGCAGCAAGCCTCACCTCAGCAAACCAGTGGTAGCTCCTGAGCCCCAGCACAGTGGAGCAGGCAAATGCCAACACCAGGATCCCACATGCCTTAGCATAGTCAGAGAACTGGCAGACTCCAGCTGCAAGAACCACCATGTGCTTTGTGCAACCACAGGTAGACAAGCTTTTTCCAGTGGCCAGACCTTCAAGTGTTTCAGCGTTACCTGTGGAGAACATCCTATGGCAACTGGACCTCCCTGTGCTTCAACAAGGCTCCTGGCAAGCAGGCATCCTCCAGGAGCTGGACGTCCATATGCTTCAGTGCAGCCCTATGCAAACAGGCATCCTCTAGCTGCCAGACCCCCTCCATGTGCTTATAACAACAATGCTACTTGCCACACTACTGTGGCTATATAAGGCCAATAACCCAATAACACCAGCACACAGGAGGGCTACTAGTACAGATTCTTTGATCTGCTTTTCCAAGGAAAACAACTTTAGGGGGTTTACAATCTCACTTCAATTAAACATACATATATCATTCACTTAGTTCAGGGGAAAAAGTCAGCACCCTGAACTTCAGAGAAAACACAAACAGAAATTACAAGCAGAAATTATACATACAGAACAAAATAGCACCAATAAGCAGACAGGCTTCTAGCTGTCTGTCCAAGATATTGCATACATAGTTACCAGAGAGAGAAGCAATATCTGGGTTTTGCAAAGCTGGGGGCCTCCAATGGCTACCCAGAGTCTTGTCTGGTCAAATCACATGACACTCTTCCAGGGAGTGAGCCCCCAAAGCAAAACCTCTTGTCCCACAGTCCTGAGAGTTCTAGCTTAACAGCTACTCTGAGTATATATACCCTTTTTCAGGGCATAAGGACTTCACACCTCTTGAAGGCTTCACACCTCTCCTGACTTAATTAGCAAAAGTATGTGGGCCTTCCTACAAACAAAGGCAAGACTCAATAAAAGGCGCTTGATTGCCTAGGTGCTGAGAAGCACTCCAAAAGAAAAAAAAAAAGTAAAAAGTCCTACTTTGATTGCCCTTACAGTGCTTCATTGTAGCCCAGGGAAAATGTGGAAAAAACCCTCCAGGCCTCAGCAGACGTCAGACACCACAATTAGAACCAAGTAAGCTACCAGACACCACATAGAATCAAGTAAGCTGCCAGACCCCTATGTTCTCCAGCAGCATCAGCCAACTCAAACTTGACCCCACAGTACAGTTCCAGGCTGAGGGTCCCCCATGGGCCTCAAGGCAAGATCAGCACAGCACCAGGTAAACAGTCAGGGCCTGGCACAAGAAGCCTGAATAAGTGCCCCTTCCCCCCCAAGAACAGAGCTCGAATTTAAAAGAAGGAAAAAGCCCCCCCCCCAAAAAAAAGGATGAGTAGAAAACAAACAACAAAAAAAGAATCTGACTATAGAAAGTTATTATGGTGACAGGCAAGACCAAGGCACAAGCTAGGAAGAGGATGACAATGTCAAAACACATATGAGTAACCCCCCCTCCCAAAAAAAATGAGAAGTGGTCTCAAGTCCAGAAAGAACTCATGGCAGAGTTAAAAAAAAAAGCTTAAAATTATATGAGAGGTAAAAGAAAGAGTGATGCAAGAGAATTATGAAGGCAGGGCAGGGAAGGGAGGGCAGAAGTAGAAAAGGAAAGGGAAAAGAAAAGGGGGGCTGTTAGGAGGGTGGGCAGATTGAGGGTGGCAGTGGTCAAAGCAAAACACTGATGAGGAGGGACAAGGTGAAAGGAGAGTGAAAAGTATAAATAGGGAAAAATAGGATACAGGAAATAGACAGCAATCATAACTATGCATGTGAATGAGATGAACTCTCCCATAAAATGGAAGCAGATAGCAGAGTTGGTTAAAAACCAGAATCCTACAATATGTTGTTTACAAGAAACTTTTTTGAAGCAGACAAATACACAAAAAGTAAAGGTAAAATGCTGGAATAGAATATAGTATGCTTCAGCTGCAATTAAAAAAAAAATCCAGTGGTAGCAATCCTGATCTCAGACAAAGCAAAAGCAAAAATAGATCTAACTAAGAGAAATAAGGAAGGAAACTACATCTTGCTAAGATACCATACACAAAAAGTAATATCAATACTAAACATACATGTATCAAATAGTATAGCATCCAAATTCTTGGAGAAGTTAAGTGAGTTACAGGAAGAAAGAGACACCAAAATTATACTAGTGGGGGACCTCAATTTCCCCCTCTCAGAACTAGATAAATCTAACCACAAAATAAACAAGAAAGAAGTTAAAGAGGTAAATAGAATATTAGAAAAGTTATGTATTCTAGACTTCTGGAGAAAATTGAATGGGGATAGAAAGCAATATACCTTTTTTCCTCAGAGGTAAATGGCACCAACACCAAAACTGACCATGTATTAGGACATAAAAATGTCATACTCACTGTGTTGTTAAGCAAAATTGTCTCATTAGCATGGCTTTTGTTTCTTTTGAGTGGAAGTACTTTCAGCTGTTAAGTGCTAAGCCCCAGGCCCAGGGCCCTGTCAGGTGTGAAACCTGTGTGGGTGTGGATTGGTGACTTAGGAGGGGCCAGCT
>CM053623.1:461339521-461360132 GCA_028646595.1 Phalanger gymnotis
TTGTTGCTCTGGGCCCTGAATAAATTTTTTGATGCCTTCTGCTTGGAGAATTCTGTATACCCAACGATTTCGAACCATTCAGATATTTATATGATCCTTTTTGAGATCATAAATTCAGCCTTCCTACTACACCAGTAAATAACAGACTGAAGATCGGAACCCCAGGCTTCTGTCTGCAGGGCCAGATTCTGTTCCCTGCATCTCTTTGGGAAGCAAAGCCGAGAGTCTCTGCTTTCCTTCCCTGTCCAGACCCTGACAGGTGTGCTTTGAGTCAGCAGTGTCTGAATCCTGTCACCAAGGCAGCTGTTGCGGCCAAAATGCAGCCCTGCCTCGTGAAAGCCATTCTGTCTCAGGTTCAGGGCTTGTAGCTCTCCTGTGGAGCTGAAGGGGTCTCTGGGGATGGTTGTGAGAATTTAGTAGGCTAAGGAAGTCTGGGGGGACATCTTTTTAGACACAGGTGTCTCCCCGGTGGGGGCCGTAGCCCCCCAGGGCTGTTACTGACAAGCACCAATGCCAGCTCTGATGGCCCTAAGACTCGAAGCTGGAGTGAGCTAAGTGCCTGAGGCTGACAGCTGTCTCTGTGGCCAGCAGCCACCCCACCAATGTTTCCAGCCCTGAAGCGTCACTGAAAAAGGGAGCAGTTGCCACAGCCTGTGCCCTCAAGAGAGCCAGGGGCCCCCGATTCTGGACAGGCAGAGGACTGTAAAGGGAGGCAGACTTGCAGCCGGGACAGGAGACTAAGCCTGTGATGACATAGCTTGGTGGAGAGGAAGGGAGTCCCCTGCACAGGGGCCTGGAGCCCAGGCAACAGATGAGGATGAGGGCGAACGAGATGGGTGATGATGATACACTGGTCTGGTGTCAGGAAGACCCGAATTCAAATCCATCCTCGGATACTTGTGAGCCGTGTGTCCCTTGGCAAGCCATTTAAATCTGTTTACCTCAGTTTCCTTATCCGGAAAATGAAGATAATAACAGCCGCTACCTCGTGGTAAGGATCCAGTGAGGTAATAATTGTAAAATGCTTAGCACGACGCCTGGCACTTAGTAAGTGCTGTCTAAAGGTTAGCTAGCTAGCTACCCAGAGCTAGGAGGGTCCCTAGAGGTCATGGAGTCCCATCTCAGTACAAAAACATCTTCCACACCATCCCGGACAGTTTGCCACTGCCCCACGTCCCCTTTTCATCGCTGGACAGCTCCAGTGGGCTCTGGGCTCTGGGCTCTTCTCCAGATGGGCCACCCTGGCCCCTCTGCAGCTTCTCCCCCGATTCTACTCTTCTCGGAGGGGCTGCCCAGCTACAGTTGGATGGGTAGATGGTGATCACCCCTGTCCCCGCCCCCCTTCCACCTCCAGTGTTCTCCAGGCTGCCCATCCCTGGCTCCTTCAGATGAGCTTGGTCCCTTCCATCTCTGCATCTTGATCTCCTGTCTCCTCATTACCCCAGCTGCTGTCTTCTGGACAAGGCTGGCTTGTCCATGTTCTGACCCGACTGGCCTGACCAGGGCAGACTGTCCAATATAGATGGAGTGGAGTGAATGGAGTCAGATTGGGGGCTTTGGGTCCACTCTGACTCCAGGGCCTCAGATCAGAGGCTGAGCCGCACGATTTCCACAGAGGTCAATGGGAGGAACCCATCCCCATTCCCATCTCTCCTAGGAGGTCTTTCCTGAGGCCCCAGTCATTCCTGACAGAGAGCAATGGGCTCTCTGTCTAAGACGCAGAAGGAGACATTCATTTTTGGACCTCTCCAGGGTGGGAATTTTTTTTTTCAAATAGGGGTGGGGAAGATGAAGGGGGAGAAAAAATAAATGGTAAATGAAAAAATGTAGAAATATTAACTGTTGGAAGGAAACAAGCATTTATTAAGTACTTCACCGGTGCGCTAAGCTAAATACTGGCGTACAAACAAAAACACAGTCATTCCTTTTAAAAAATCGCGCACGCACATCACATCCTCCCCAGAGAGAGTAAGCGCCCTGAGGGCAGGAACCATTTTTGATTTGGTGTTTCTATTCTCAGGGCCAACCACAGAGCCTGGCACAGAGTGGGCGCTTGAGAGGCCTATTTCCCTTGACAGCAATAAGCTCCTTGAAGGCGGCACAGCGCCTGGCAAATCCTCCATCCCCTCAAACCTTCTCCTCTCCTGCCGCTCCCTCCAGGAAGTCTCTCTTGCTGCCCCCAGCTGCCCCTGTGCGCCCTCTCCCCAAACTCCCTTGAGTTCGTCATCAGTGTATCCGCTGGACGCGGCATCTCCTCCATTCGGTGGTAAGGTCCCTGAGGGCGGCGACGGCCTGATCCTCTCCTGGGTATCCCCAGCCCGAGGACGGCGCCTGGCACAGAGACGGAAGCCAATAAATGCCTGCTGGTGATCTACTCATTCATTTGGATCGATGCGTGCATTCTTGACTTGCTTTGGATTGGATGAGAGATGCCTCCTGGGGGCGGGGCCAACTCGCAGCCCGTTAGACGCCACCTCCGCGCTGCACAGGGACCAGGACGGCCGCGTGCCTCCAGGGAGGTGTGTGCCCTCAGCTCCCTTCTTTGCGGTGTGCATGGGATGGGGCAGCCTCCGGCTTGTCAGCCGCCGCGTCCTCCTGGTTCTACTGAGGACTCAAGAAGTAAGTGGAATTTTCTGAACTCTCAGCCCATGGGCCTGGCGCTCCTGCTTCCTCGTGGTCCAGTGGCTTAGGACGAGTAGACACTGCCTTGGTATACTACGGAGGGCCCAGAGTACTTAGCCATCCTCTGGCTTCCCTTCCCTTAGGGCCATAGGGAGTGAGCCTGGGGGCGGGGTGGAGACTTCCCACTGGCCTCAGGGGAATAGTTGTGCTTGAGCCCCGAATCCAGGAATATGGTGCCAAGTGTCCAAGACAGCTCAGAGACTGCTTGGCTCAGCCTTGTTTCGGAAGAGCTTTAGGCCGGTGACTTTGCTCAGCTCCCTCTGGGATGACGTCTTCCTCCACCTTCCTCACACTCACTCTGAGGTGCCTGGGCACAGGCCATCAGTGAATGTCCCCCAGCACACACCGCTAGCAGGGGTTCAGCATGGCTAGCTCTCAGTTACTTTCAGGAGTGCAGGAGAAAGGTCAGGAAAGTGAGACACACTCTGACATCTCTTCCTGAGCCCTTCCCTGTGGGCACTGATCTCCACCAGTGAGGAGAGAGTCCCAGACCCATGGGCTTTGGGGTCAGACGAGGTACCCATCCATCGCTCTGTTCATCCGTCTGTCCATCCTATGGACTGCCTATCATACCAATATCTTCAGATGCCATCCACCAATCCATCCTGCTGTCCCTCTGCCCCAGAGCCTGCCCTGGTGAGTGCTGGTCCCTCAGCCCTGCCTCAGGGCACGCCTATGGCCAGGTACAGAGTCCAGCCTCCCCAGGCCATGGGTCTCTGCAGCACCAAAACATCTGGGCGGAAGGGGAAAGATGCGGCTGAGAAGCCCCGGAATGGCCATCAGCACCATGTCAAGTGATGGGCTGGGGCCAAGTATCTGGAGGTTTGGCACCGTCTGGAGAGAGCATCTGGGTGATCGGCTCAATTTTGCACCACATGTGCTGGCTTCACGTATGGGCCGTTAGAGACTGGGTGATGGAGGCAGGAAGTTCATTTCCCCCCAAGGCCAAATGTTTGATAATCAGTTCCCTGCACAGGCCCAGGTGGTGCCTTCCATCATGAGAAGTGAAACATGAAGGCCTCAGGGCAGGGGCCCATCCCGGACTGTCTGGGGTTCTTGTGCTCCCTGAACTGTTCTTGGGAAAATGGGCTGCCCTGGGGTCGCAGTCCTCAGTCTCAGGCATGGGTTTCTTCTCCCCTCCTCCACCCGCCTCCTGCCTCCAGCCTGCCCAGCTACTTCATTCTAGGATGAAGCTCTGGAATCACCCTCACTTGCTGCCCATCATGGATGCCGACCTGCCCCAGCACTCACCTCTCCCATCAGAAAACACCAGTCTAATCAGGACAGCATGATCATCCCCATACCTAGAAGGTGGCCGAAGCATCCCCACTGGGGTCTGCTGGCAACCCAAAGGGAATGAAGTAACCTCCAGCAGAGCCTCAGAAACAAGAAAGAAAAAGAGAATCGGCCTCTTTGTCCACAAGCCCTCAATGAGACCTGGAACTGTCAGTCAGCTCTCACTGATCTAATAGAATAAAGGCACAAGACCCGTCCCACCTCCCAGAGGCTTCAGGGAAAGGCCTGTTGGCTACTGACGCCGATGCAGAGGCTGAATCACTTCTAGGATGACTGTCTTTAATGGAGGTGTGCCGCAGGTGTTGTCTAAGTCACTGCTGTTGTTTAACAGTCAAAGTGTGTGTGTGTGTGTGTGTGTGTGTGTGTATACACATACCCATTTGAGTCCAACTGAGAGATGGGGAGCAGGATACAGACAAAGAGACAGAGAGAGACAAGGAGGGAGAGAGGAGAGGAGACAAAAAAGAATGTGCTTTGGAGGGGGAGGACCAAGGACACCAAAGGGGTGAGAGGAGGAGAGAGGGAGGGAAGAAAGGCCGAGAGCAAAGAGGAAGAGGTGGTGGATGGGGGGAGGGAGGAAGGCAGCAGAGAGGCCACGGTGGAGACTGAGGGTGAGGGCGAGGGCCTGCTCTCGGCTCAGGCCTGGCCCCAGGGGCCTGCAGGGACTCTCTGCCTTCTGCCCCAAAACCTCTTAAAGAACGAGGATCCCAACCACCAACCCCATTTTAACTGGTTTGAGCAAAGAGACTCTGCACAAACCCTCCAGTTATTTATTTTGTCAGAAATGAGGAAAGCCCAGAGCAAGCCTGCAGGGATCCAGGATGAGATTTATTAGGGCAACAAGCAGGCCTGTTTGTGTGGTTACTGCACAACAGTGCCTTGGCCTTGGATCGAGAGGGAGAAGTCAGAGCCGGCTTCTCGCCCTCCAGTCATGGCCCTGCTGCTGCGGCGGAGGGGGAGGCTCAGGCTGTCTGGGCCTCTGCCTATGTCTCTCTGCCTCTGTCTCTATCCTTCTGTCTTTTCCTCTTTTCCCCTCTTTCCCTCTTCCTCCCTCCCTCTTCCTTCTCTTTCTTTCTTTCTTTCTTTCTTTCTTTCTTTCTTTCTTTCTTTCTTTCTTTCTTTCTTTCTTTCTTTCTTTCCTTCTTTCTTTTTCTCTCTTTCTCTCTCTTTCTTTCCTTCTCTTCTTTCTTTCTCTCTTTCTTTATCTCTCTTTTTTCCTTACTCTCTCTGCCTCTCTTTGTCTCTGTCCCTGTCTCTTTCTTCCCTCCCCTTCCCCTCTCCCTTTCTCTCCTTCTATGTCCTCCACTTCCCCCTGTCCTCTCTCTTCTCCCCATCTCCCTCTCCCCGTCACCCTTGTTCTCTTTCCTTTTCTGATGTGTGTTCTGTGCTGTTCTAGCTCAGAGTGGGGAGGGGGATTCAAGGAGGGTGGGCACCCCATGTTCCTTTGTGCCTGTCAGTCTGGAGCAGGGGAGGAGGCCTTCCCTTCCAGGTTTGGGGTCAGCTTCTGAAGATCCCTGCCCTAGGCTGGGGTCTGTCAGACTCAGGACATATTTTGCCCTAGCTCCATTATCATAATTAATCTGCATGAATCGTAGCTGGTGGGCATAGCGCTGGACAGCAGCAGATGGAGGAGGAGACGGAGGAGATAGAGTACGGCAAAGAGGGCAAATGCCAGATGTAGCTGCCCTGCCCAAAGCAGGAGAAGGAGTTGACTGTGAGTTCCAAGGATGGGGCCTCGGACCACAACCCCAGCAGGCATACAGAGAGGCCAACAGGTCTGGAAAGCATGTTAGGGGTCATCTAATCCAAGCCCTTCATTTTACAGAAAAAGAAACTGAGACACAGAGAGGGGCAGTAACTGGCGGCAGAACATAATTTGAACTCAAGACCTCCCCCTCTTTTCACTGCCAGGCTCCAAGCACTTCCTCATCTTCCTTTGCCCCTGCACCTGCCTGTCTCAGGAGGAAGGCAGGGCGGGGGCCAGAGATGGGGACTTGGCCCAGGCTGCACAGCTAGGTTAGCTCAGGCTGTCTCTTTCCTTTCTGACAAGATGTGCTGCTGATTGGCCATAGGGGCGGGGGTAGGTGGAGGGCAGAACTACGGAGAGCTGGGTCCCCTGCCAGGAGCTGCCGTCCTGATATGAGTGGGAGGGCCAGGCCTTGGCCCTCAGACCCTCTGAGTGACTCAGTCCAGCTTCCCTTTCCAAGGTCCCAACAAACCCGCTTGAGGAGCAGAGAACCCACTATCCCAAGCCCACCCCTGCCTAGCAGCCCTTTCACAGGAATCCAATGACATTTACTGATTGCTGGGAGACTGGAAGCGCCTGGAGGGCAGGAATCTGAATGCCAGTGCCCAGAACAAGGCTTTTCCTCAGCCAGTCAATACTTTAAAAGGTTGCCTGTGCTTCTCATATTTTCGTGGTCCTGTGAGACTCTGGCAATTCCCTTCCTCTGAGCCTCAGTTTCCCCATCTTTTAGATGAGAAGGTGGGAAATGATCTCTGAGCCTCCCCCAGCTCTAACATTCTTCAAGCCTTTGACACTGCTCTGCTGGGCACCCCACATTTGTGCCTTCTGCGAGACAAGTGTTCCCTTCCTCCCTCCTTCCTCCTTGGGCTTCCGTGCTCCACATGCCCTGGTTTTGAAGCTAGACAGGCTTGTGAACCCAAGCTTGTTCCTGAAGCCCCAGGCCCCAGTGGGGGTTAGGCTGAGCAGCTTGGGGCCCTGCCCCTCCTTAGCTGGCCAGGCTCTAGTCCCGGCCCCTGCTCAAAGCATAAGTAGATGCAATTAAGAGGAGAGACTGTGCTCTGGACTCTCCTGAGCCCTCTGTGCAGCAGGAGCTGGTTTCTTAGGCACAGGTTAGAAGGAGGAGCAGAGGTGCCTGAACAAGGAATGTAGGAAGTGATGGGAGTGTATGTGTGTGTGTGTGTGTGTGTGTGTGTGTGTGTGTGTGTGTGTAGGAGGTGGGTGTCTGCTGTAGGATATTAAGAAGCACACATGGAGACCAGGCCAGTAGCTGAAGCTGTTTCCAGCCTGGCCTGTTCAGGTCTCCATTCCATCCAGCCATAACTGTGCCTTCTGGCATCTGAGGCTATCCCTGGCATGACAGTGAACAGTGAATATTCCAGGGTCCTGGAGGTTGGGGGGGTGGGCGGAGTGAGAGGGCCCCTCGGGCTTCTAGCCAGCAGGACCACTTGCCTGCGGCATCCACAGAGGATTGAGGGTCCTCAGTCCCAAGGGTAAAGTTCCTCAGGGTGCCTCCCTTTCTGCTGATGCCCAGGAAGACTGTGGTGAAAGGGCAGTTTTCCTAGGCCTGCAGCAACTATGGCTGCTTCCTTCTCACTTCTTCTCCCCTAGCCCCTGAGGAGGCAGGGATGGCTATGAGGGAAATGATATGGAACAGGAATGAGCACTAAGAGGGACCTTTGGCACCATCAATTCCAACTATATCAGTATGAGACCAGTGCCCAGACAACCAAATGCCCAAGCTATCCACACCCAAGCCACTGCAGGAGAAAGGTCCAGGAGGGAGCGGCTGGGTGCATCCTGTCAGCATCACAGCGAGGGATGGAGCCAACTCCAGGCTTGGAACTATGCAAGAGGAAGACAGAGAAGATGTCAAGGCCCAAACCTCAGCGAAAGTCAAGCCACCAGGAGACTGAGCCCAAACCCTGAAACAGCCTCAGAAGGAAGGGCCTAGTCTTCGCTCCGGACTAAGCAGAGTCAATTCATGCAACCCAAGAGCGAGGGAGGGAACAGAGTCTGATCCAAGGGCAAGGCCCCAGGCCAGAAACTGAGGCTATATATATATATGTATATATATATATATACACATATATATATATGTGTGTGTATATATATATATATATACATATATATATATATGCAAACAGAAGAACTACTACGGCCTGAGAGAAGCCCAGAAAGCAGGCCCAGAACCCAAAAGAAGAGTATAACTCTATAACAATTCTGAGTAGAGCCTCAGAGAAAAGAATATTCTAGCCTCAGGGACAAGAAGAGTACCTGGAAGAAATAAAACTTGAGACACAAAACATAATGTTAAAAGAAACAGAAGTTTGAGAGGAAGCAATGACAAATACCATTAAGAGCCCTGAAACTTAGAATGGGCCAAACAGAGACTAACACCTCCATGAGAAAACAGTAACTATTCCAACAAAATCATAAGGAATCCAGAGCTGGAAGTAAAATGAAACTTTAAAGAACCCCACCCATCTACTTCTAGATAGAGGTGATGGACTCCGCGCAGAGTGAAGCATTTTTTGGGATGTGGCCAACGTAGGAATTTATTTTGCTTGACTATCTACACACGCTTGTAACAGGTTTTCTTTTTCTTACTTTTTCAATAGGTGGAGAAGGGTGAGGTAGGAAAGAAAGAAATCACAACTGAAAACAAAGGAAAACTGAATTAAAACAAAATCAAAAGACTAAGGGGAAAAAAAGCCAAAAGAAAATGTAAGGTAGTCACTATCAAAACCAACTTATCTGAAGAGATAATCATTGGACTATCTAAAAATCATGACCCAAAAAACTAAAAAGCCTTATTCCAAAAAATCATAAACAAAATCTGCCCAGATCTTTTAGAACCAGAAGGAAAAGTGACTGTAGAACGAATCCATGGATCACCACCTAAATATATCCCCAAACGAAAATTCCCACAAACATCATAACCCAAATCCAGAGCTTTCAGGTGAAAAATAAATCACAAGTAGACAAAAAGAAAGAATTTAAATTCCAAGTAGCCTCAGTCAGGATCACATATGACTTCACAACTGTATCAGTAAAGAAGAGGAGAGCTTGTAATATGATATTCCAAAAGGACAATGATGAAGGCGTGCAACAGCAACGACCACTATCCGTCAAAACGGAATATAATCCATACCTTTAATGAAATAGGAGACTTCCAAGAATTCCTAATAAAAAGGCCAGAACTGGCGCAGGTTTTGAAAGGAAAACACCCGAGTAAAGAGAGAGACAGAAAGGTAAATATATGTGGTAAGTTGGAAGGGGTTGTATGAGAATTTTTTGTTTACATTCTAATGAGAGAAGAAATGTGTTCTCTCAGAACCCTACTGTTTTCAAGGCTCATGGAGAAGGTTAAGTAAGATGAGGAGAAAGCCTTGGGGTGGTTTCTTACAGTTTTGATAGTGTTAAGAAAAGAAGGAAAGGAGAAGGCAGGGGAGAGAACTTGCTATCTCATATACTAGAGTTACAGGCAATGAAGAGTCTATAAATGTAGGAAAAAGAGTCAGGGCCACAGGAGTCCCACAAAAATGATTTTCATCTGAACTGAAAAAAAGAGATTGAACATACTCACATAAAAAGAAAGAGTGTTGTGTAGAAATATATTAAAGTCAATAGGGAAATAAGTGGATACTGGGTGGGGGGCAGTTTAAGAGGGGAGGGTGAGTTAGATGAGGGTGTAGTAACGTGCAAAAGCAAACGTAGCTTTGGATGGTGAAGCGTGAAGGGAGCATTAGACGGGGGAAAAGAAAGAGCAAAAGCCCGTGGCCTGGGGTGGGGCGAGGGGAGCTGGGCAATCGGGGGGGGGCATATTGTTTCAATTATTGGTCTCTAGTGTTAAGCAAACTCTTCTTTCACGACCTTCTGATTGTAAAGGTGGAATGTAGCTAATGCAATCCTTAAGAGAAATGCACATGTCCAAACACTTTCATCAACAAAAGAGACAAATAACAAATTGATGAATTGGGGATCTATTTTTTTAAATAGAAAAGCAACAAATTAAAAAAACTCAAATTATATAGAAATTCGGCAAAACTAATACTAACAAAACTGAAAGCTAAAATATAACTGAACTGATCAATAAAACTAAGCTCTTTTCTGAAGAAAAACGATAAAGGAGATAAGCAGTTGGCTTGTCTGATTTTATTTAAAGAGAAAAACTAAACTAACAAAAATATAAAAGGAGAATTCCCAATTGAATAGGAAATGAAGGGAACTAGCGGAACTGTTTTATCTAAGTATATTCCCAAAATTTGATAACTTAGATGAAATGGATGAATATTTACAAAAAAACACACCCAAGTGAACAGAACCAAAGAAGGTTATTTAAATAACCCAATGTTAAAAAATTGATAAATTTAAAAAAATTGGCAACTGGCAACCTGCAAATTCAGGCCAGGTTTCTTTAGTCAACTTAACAGTTGCATCAATCTCTCCCCAGGTTTTTCCAGTCTTTCTAAAAGTCCATGAAGTCATCAAGTTACCCCAGGTTATTTATGTATCAAAATACTTTTTCCATCACCTGTTGGAAAATGACGGATACCCTTGGGGTGTCTTGCAATATAAGCTTAAACTGATAAAAGCCACTTGGGAAAAATAAAACATTTGAATAAGCAATAAATGAACTCCCAAAGGAATAAATCTTAGGACCAATTGAATTTATAAATAAATTATTTCAAACATTCAAAGAATAAATAATTCCATGATTACATAAACTTTCTGTAAAAGTAGGAAAACAAAGGTTCCTTCCAAACTTTTTCTACAGTACAAATAGGATATGGATACATAACCAGAGAGACAAAGAAGAAAAAGAAAACTATAAACTACTATCCCTAATGAACATAGAAACAAAAAAATAAATAAAATATTACCAAAGAGTCTATAACAATATATTTGAAAGATTATACACATGATCAATTTGTATTTATGCTGGGAATTTAGGGTTGATTAAACATAATAGACAACATTAATAACAAAACCCCCACATGATTATTTCAATAGATGCTAAAAATAAAAAGCTTTGGAAAACTCTATATATTTTTGTAAAAAAACAATAAAAAAAAGCATAGGAATAAATGCTTCTTTCCTTAGTAGGGTAAGCAGCATTTGTTTAAAACCAAGATTTTACATGATAGGTAACAAAGAAAGCCTAGAAGGCTTCCCAATAAGATCAGAGATAAAACAGATATCTCCACTATCATCACTATTATTTGACGTAATGCTATAACAATAAGACAAGAAAAAAAGGAAATTGAAGGAGCAAATATAGGCAAAGGGTAAATAAAATTGTCCCTTTTTGTAGGTGACATGATTAGTGTATCTAGAAAATCCAAAAGCATCAGCTAGAAAATTAACTGAAGTACATTATAACTTCAGCAAAACAGCAGAATATAAAAATAAACCCAAACAAATCATCAGCAGTTCTGTATATTGCCAACAAAACCCAGAGGATGACAAAGCAAGAGAAATTCCATTCAAAATAACTATAGAATGTATATAACATTTGGTAGTTGATCTGCCACTTACAGAACTTACACTTACAGAAACTATATGACTATAACTACAAAACATTGCTTATAGAAATCAAGACAGACTTAAAGGATAGTAGAATTATGCATTGTTCATGGGTAAGATGTACCAATACAGTCAAAATGGTAATTTTATTCTTATTCAATATCAAACCAGTTGACCTACCAACGGATTACTTTCTAGAGCTAGGGGAAAAAAATAATTAAATTCACCTGGAGGAACAGAAGTTCAAGAATCTCAAGGAAAATAATGAGAAAAAAATAGTAGAAATAGGGCTAGCAATGCCAGATGTCATGCTACTATACAAAGTAACAAAAAGAAAAGTCTTCCTGACTCCAGGCCTGGCTCTCTAGCCACTGCACCACCTAGCTGCCCTTACACATGGACATACATTCACATATGCACGCATGCACATACACTTACTCATACACACATTCACAATACACTTACACAACTCACATATGCACACGTGCTCACACACATACACTCATGCACACTCATTCACACACTCAGACTCACCCATTCTCACACTCTTAGGCTTGTGATGGGTTGGGGTTGGGACCTAGTTACTTTCCAAATTAGGATGGAGGCTGGAAGGGGAGGCAGTGTGGACAACCCACTGTAGAACAGCCCTTGGAAAGTCGGGAGGGCAGCAGGCAAAGATTAAGCACCTACTGTGTGCCAGGCTCTGAGCTAAGCCCTGAGGATACGGAAGAAGACAGAAATGAGCCTCAAGCTCGAGGACCAGCCTCTCACCTCGAAGCCCGAGAGAGCCCAGGGGCCTCGTCAGGGTGCTTGACTCAGACAGATGTGGGCATTTCAGGTGCGCGCTCCCCTAGCGTCCTCTGCACAGAGCCCTCTCAGTTCCCTCTGGCCCTGGGGAGGGGGCGGGAGAGGCTCCCTTTCTTCATGTGGTTTCCTTTGGGCCCCGACGGTCCCTTCTCAGATCCGCAGCGTACTTTCTAGCACGAGTCCAGGGGATGTGGTCTGAGGCAGGGGGCTGGGGCCAGTGCCGATCAAGGAGCTCTCCCGCTCCTGAATCCATCCTGTCTGCTTGTCTCAGACACTCCCCTTCACCATCCGCTGAGGCGTGGGGCTGGGGCCGCCACGGAGGGATGACTCGAGAGCCATTGGACGTAGGGCCCTGAGCGCTAGGGGAGCAGAAGAGCCCAGCGGTTTCGTGGGGGTGGCCCGGCAGGAGCCGGGGGGAGGCGGGGAAGGACAGACTAGGGAGGCCTCGAGCCCTGGCCAGGAAGCTTGGTCAATATTCATGAGGCACCTGGGCATCCGTTCCTTGGGTAAGTGTGTGCTTGCCTGACCTCACAGGACCCCAGGGCCGTGCCAAGCCCGCGCGGGCTTGGCTAGCCAAAGAGAAGGAAATGGGATTGGACAGCAGCAGAGGAAGCTAGGGCTGTCTGCGGAGCGAAGGCCGGCGCTGATCAGTCGCGCGCTTTGTCTGCCTGGGCTCTGCCTTTCTCTTAATTGACCTGACAGTTCTGCCCCTCCCCTCCCCCGTGGGCCCCGCCCGCCTGGTCCTGAGGCGGCCTTCTCAGATCCCAGGGGCCCCTCCATCGGGACAAGACGGCTTGCAATCCTCCTTGTTGTGCCAGATCGTCTCTGACGCAGTAGGAGGAGAGCTGTGCCCATTTTACAGATGGGAAGGTACCTTGCTTCAGGTTACAAAGCAGAGGACTGGGGACTGGAACCCAGTGCTTTTCGTCTTCCTGGGTCCTGCATGTGTCTTGGAAATGCTTCTAGGTCAGTGAGAGGTTAAAGAGCCAGAAGGTGGGTTCCAATCCTGGCTCAATCCTTAGCTGTGTGACCTGGGGTAAATTACTTTCCTTCTCTGTGACACAGTTTCCATCTCTGTAAAATCCCGGCATCCCTCCCCCACTTTGTGAGGAGGCTACTCCCTCAGCCTTCCAGTGGCAGAGTAACAGGCTCCTTACCTGCCAGGGGCAGCTGTAAGAAGCAGAGAGGGCTACCAAGAACAACAAGATGCTGTGCCTGCCCTCAAGAAGCTTCCAGTCTGCCTAAGGAGATGAGACAAGGTCAGACACATAACTGAGTCTGAAACTGGCCCAGAGTCTGGGTCATCAGGAGCTCAGAGAAGGGAGGGGCTCTTAGGCCCCCGAGCAATCAGGGGCAACTTCCTGGAAGAAGTGGGCTTTCCAGGGAGGAGTCAGAGCAGGGGCCAGAAAGAGCAAGGCCCAGAGCCCAAAGGTCATTGGTCCTGCCATCCTTCTATGGGGCACAGATGCCGAGCAGCTCCGCATCTCCTTGGGCAGCCCAATGGCCAAGGTGTTGCCACTTGCACACTCTCCTGGGGTGGGAGCAGTGGAAGCCCGCCTGGAAAGGCAGAGGGGGCACCTGGCTCTAGGATCTGACAACCGGGGCTCCAGACCTTGGTGGCATTGGGCAAGTCCTCTCTGGGAAGCGGCAGGTCCTGAGGATCCCCCAAGACATCCTGGAGAGCGAGGAGCTGGGGGACCAGAACCCTGTGGGGCAGGGGGCTGCCTCCAAGGAGAGGGAAGGAGCCCTACTCAGCTCACTCCCATGATCCCACACTCTCATATACAATGCACATGTGCTCCCCTACCCACTCAGACATGGGCACACAACACACAGCCTTACACAGGCATTCTTATACACTCACTCATGATTTCACTCCCTCTCACACTCAGGCCTCCATCAGTGAAGTATTAATGGGCTCTGAATTAGAAATGGATTGGTGGAGACCCCACAGCCTGCAAGGAGCCAGCTCAGCTGAGCCAGCCTATGGGGGACCCCTCAAAGGGAGAGAAAGACTCTCAGGGGTCTCCTGGCATGCTTCAGGTCAGCATGATGCCTCCATGTGTAGACATCCATGACTTTGCATTTTAAGTTTGGGAACTGAGAATGGGCAGAGAAAAGAGGGTGCCTCCTGCTTGAGAGATGTAGGGGTAACTTCTGTCCTTGCTGGAAAGGCCAACATCCCTTTGTGAAAGCTAAGTGATGTCCTGTTTGTGATCAGTGCTGGGAAAATGGCCAAAGGCCCATCTAACCCTGTTAGAATTAGCCTTGGGGTTACCATGGAAGCTTCCTCAGAGGGAACACAGTGTAAGACTACAGTATGAAGAGCTGGGTTCAGGTCTTGCCTCTCACCCTGACTGGCAGTGTGAACCTATGGCAGGACCCTAAGCGGCTCCCTATAAGCTGCTGAGAAGGCACCGGCCTGTCCTGGCACTTTGTAGCAAGGAAGTCACAGGCCTAGGCCAGGACCTAGCCCTTTCTGCTCAACAATATTTGATTTTGCTTTTCTCAGACTTTGAGGGCCCTGCTCTCCTGGCACTCTTGGGTGCAGGGTGTTTGATCGCTTCCACCAAGGTCAGTTTAACTCCCTGGACCCAGGCGACAAAGCTCAGGCTGGTCATTTCCACCTGTGTAACCAGGTGACAACACCAAACTAGTCCCAGATGGTTGGAAGTCACAACTTATGTGACTTCTTTACTGACCCCTGAAGGCTGAAAGTGCCCTCACAGATCTGCTTCTAATGATTAAAGGTACATAGTTTCTCCACAGAACTCTGAACTGGACCTCAGCAGAATTTTGAAACAGTCGAGAAGAGCTTTCTCCACACTCAGGAATGCTAATAACAAAGGACGCGATTTCTTTCTCGCTGACTTAGCTCTGTCATTCTGATGGCAGGATGTCTGCCTGACCTTTCTGTCTAATTCAGGGGCTATCATCATCTTCTACTTTACTGCTCTGACTTCTGGTGGCCTCTGGTCCCCCCTTTCCCTGCCTCCTGTTGCATATTCTGGTCAGCTCATCACCAGCAAAGGCTCAGGGAGCCCATGGGGCACCTCACCTTTTCATTACACCCAAGCATTGGCCACCTTTGGGTCACTTAGGAAGCCATGCCCATGGAAGCTGACAGTGCCAAGGCAGAGGCAGGGATAGAGGCTGGAGAAGAACAAAGGGGGTGAGAGAAGGACAGAAAAACAAGAGAGAGAAAGGAAAGGAAGAGATGGATTTGTTAGCGAGAGACAGCACCAAGGGCCACAGAGATCACCTCTCTGTCTCTGTCTCTGTAGAAAAGACCATGCAGCCGAAAGACAGATTTCTGGAGCCATTTAAGATGAGCTTCGTTCAGAGAGCCATCCTTTCTCCCTGTTTAAGAGGACATTTCTGAAGACACTGAGACAACTGCTATTTTAGTCCACGGGGAAATGCTGGCTGCTACATACCTTCCTTGACACTTGGGGAAGGTCTTAGCTATTCCAGATTCCTATGTAAAGAAAACATATCGCTCAGCGGCCTTCATGGAAACACCAGGAATGGAGCCAATGGATGGGGAATGGCTGAAGGCAGTGACCTTTCAAGAGCCAAGGCCACAGACAGCACGTTAACAGCTCGGAGGAATAAAGGTCCTATTGACCCGGTCACACTTGTGACTGAATGCTTCCATCTTCCCAGGAATGGAGGAGGAGCAGCAACACGCTTCACTGGGATGTCCCATCCATATAGCAACCCACCAAAACATCCGTGCACTTGTCCACATGCATTTATCCATGTATCTACCCACCCATCCAGGAAGAACTGAGTTCAAATCCAGCCCCATACATACAACACAAGTGTGGCCTTGGACAAGTTACCTAACGTTAAATCTGTATTTTAGCTTATAAGTAATGGGAAAGATGCCAATTTAGCGCGAAGTGTTTCATCCCTCAGGGGCTACTTATACTAGTAAAATCACAGGGCAAGGCTTCATTCCTCCTGCTTGAGTTCCATGCTTTGGAGATCCCAGCCAGTCTGGAGATTTCTGGATTCCATGAATGGAGCAGGCCTGGTCGCCGTCAGGTTTGGACCCTGAGCTGCCTCACGCTTTCACCAGTGACTACCAACTCTACTGGCATAGATGGCATGCCCAACAGATTGGTATGTGACACCACTCTGTGCAGCAGAGCCATGATCCCAAAGCCCACGAAAAGATCGGACTGAATCTAAGAAGATGAAACTCACCAGAGATGAATGTCAATTCTGACAGGAGGGGAACAAAAATCATCCTCCCAAATATATGGGGAGGACTAAAGAGAGTGACAGTAACTGTTCTGAAAAAGACCCGGGGGTCTGAGTGGACCATAAGCTCCATGGGAGCCCCTCATGGGATATGTCAGCCAAAAAAAGCCAGGAAGATCATGCACTGCGCACATCTCCTAGGGGCAGGAGGCGATAGCCCTGGAGTGTGGCTGTCTGTCTAGAAGGTGACTGAGGAGCTGGAGAGGGTCTGGAGCAGGGTGACCAAGAAGGGGAGGATCCCAGAATCCACGTCTGAGATACAAGAACTGGTTGAAGGGATTGGACCCTGGCATAGGTGAATTATTCCTAAGCCAACTGTGAGCTGGGGTTGAGAAGATGGATCACGGGACAGGTGGAGTCGGGATGGGCTGGGCAGGTAGGGAAGGATTCAGATCACGTGATTTCCAGGCCCCTGGGTGGGTGGGTGTGAGGGTGAGGAGGAAGGAGGCAGGTGGAGACCAATGTGGCTGCGTTCAGTTTTGCCCCAGGGGGTCCTGCATCTGGAGACTAAGGAAAACTGGCTGAGGCTCAGGCAGGCCCATCTGGAGGCCTCGCCCATGAAGGGAGAATGCAGACGCGTTCCAATACAGAAAGACAGACAGTCTCCCCAGGAGCAAAACTGCTAAACGTCGACCACTGTGGAGGGCCTCCCTGAGCCCCTCAAGGGCAGAGCTAAGAGGGCCCTAGGAATCTCCTTCTGAGCTGCCTCTTTCACAGATGAGCAAAGTGGAGTGACGGGGGAGGGCAGACAGCACAGCTGGTGAATGGTGTTGTGACTGCCTATCCTCTTCACCCCACTTCAGGCTCTTCTGCCACCTACATGGATGTCTCCTGGGATTCTAAGCCTCCCAGGGCAAGGACTGAGTTGTGCACTCCTTTGTAGGTGGAAGCTCACCCAGAAAAGTGCTTTACACACAGTACAGAGTCAATGAATCGATACAGTCACACCAGGACTAAACCAAGGCCCGGAGGTGTCGGGGCCTCCCAGCATCACAAAACCATGGGGCACCCTGCATTGCCCCACTCTCACACTGAGGCTGCCCATGTTGTCATCTGTAGGACACTGAGTGGTTCAGGGCCATCTGTGACCAGGAGGCCCTCCTTTTACAGTAGCTCCCTGATGCCTAGACATGCTTCTTTCATCTAGTTCCTAGTTTCAGGATACCCAGGCTCCTGGCTCTTAGATACCAGGGGGAAGGAATATTAAAGAAAAGGCATTGGCATTCCAGGATGAAGACTCCTCAGGCTCCATTGGTAAATCTTGAAATGTTCCAAGCCATTGCCCACAGCCAGGATGGCCCGTGGGGTGGGGAGTGGGTGAGGAACTGGCAAAGGCCAGCATACTGTGAGCACCATCTCTGAGATAATGAGGCACCCCCAGTGACGGGCAGGGTGAGTCTCCAAAGGGTGCCCAGAAATCAATACTGGGTTCCCACAATTCCTGTCTATATGGCATCAGACAAAACAGGCCAATGTGTTGAAAGAGACACAAGGCAAACAGAAATATGGGGAGGGCAGTCACTTCTTAACACTTCTTAACTCGGAAAAGTCCTCCAGAGATAGACATTGGCAATCTGCCTCCTCCTACATGATTCTAGGGCTCAATTTCCATGGGCCAGGAGGCCGGCTCCTCTCCAGAATAGACCCCACAGCCTCATCTCAAATGATCCTTCATGTAATCTTCTGTTGAAGGCCCAGGTCACCAGTGTGAACAGAGAGGCTGGGCCCTTTCCTGGCCCTGTGTTGGAGCCACAGCCCAGACCTCAGGCGGCCCTCAGTATTATGGGGAGAGGGGGTCCCCTGGAGAGCTTCTGGTCTGTGGGGAAAGGCATAGTACACCAAGCCCTTGGTCTGAGGCAGAAGCACGGTCCTCCTCTTAGGGAGCCCCCTGTCTGAGGGGCCCCTGCTCTGACTCTTCAAAGCATCAGTTCTCAGAATTCTTATCTCCCTCCCTGCAAACCCCCACTCCAAATGAGAAGGGACTGCCCAGGATGGGGCTTCCTGGAACATCCATCATCAGAGTACAAAGCTTTTGGCCATGTGAAGGTGTCCGGGATAACTGGTGAGCAGGCTAAGGACTCACTCTGAGAGGGAGGGGCATCTACACAACCTCGTTGGGGCAACAAGCTCACCACAATGGAAAATAACGGTGAGGAGGAGGGGGATCCTGCCTTCTGAAGCTGCTCCTGCTTGACTCTCGGTTTCCGCCCTGCCTACTCCCCAATCCAATCTTTTCCCGCTTCTTCCCGCCCCCAGCGTGGCCACAGAAAACTTCCAGGCAATGCTGGGAGAAGTCCTCGCCAGGCTGCCCAAAGCCCCAGATATCACTCCTAAAGAATCCCAGAGTTGGGAGGGGCTGAGAGTAGAGAATGTCAGAGCTGGGGGCACCTCGTTCCGCATTTCTACCCATCACATATGTGTGGTCCTTCTCTACATGGCATTCTATCTCTCATATCCACATCTTTGCAGGGGCCATCCCAAATGCCTGCAATGCCCTCAAGGCTCAGCTGAAATATCATCTTCTAGGGGAGGCCCTCCCTTGGATGGACGCTCTTGACCTCTTGTGGATCTCATGTACATACACCTACGCATCCACAATTTTCCTCTCCTCATCTTGATTGTAATATCCGTTTTTTTTTTTTTTTTGCAAGGGGGAAGGCAGGGCGAATGGGGTTAAGTGACTTCCCCAAGGTCACACAACTAGTGAGTGTGTCAAGTATCTGAGGCCAGATTTGAACTCAGGTCCTCCTGACTCCAGGGCCGGTGCTCTATTCACTGTGCCACCTAGCTGCCCCTGAATGTAATATCCTTGAAGGCAGGCCTGCTTTCCTTTTGTCTCCAGATGGACAGCTCTGAGTGGGAGCTGAATTGATCCTGGTTGGTTGATTGCTCAATTGACGGAACAGAGGATTTCAGAGCTGGAAGGGCCCTTGGAATCCCCAGAGTCCAAGCCCCTGGTTCTACAGATGAGAACTCAATGCACTGTCTCCACTGGCATTGCATCAGGGAATGCGTTGGTGCTTGGGTGGTGGGGTGATCCATTAGCTTGTTGGCACACCAGCTTGGCCTGGTCTGGTTGACAAACCGCCTGTGGGCACCTCTTGGCATGGATCAGTTGAGGAGGGGAAGACAAGCTAGAGAATGGGAAAGACTGGAGCTTCAAGATGTTTCTCTGAGAGCCTGGCAGGGAGGGCACCTGACAAAAGGATAGGCAAACCCTGCCAAGCTTATGGTTTTGCCTAGAGCCAGTTCCGTGTCTGATCTAGCGGCTGCCTTCTCTGCCAGTGATCAGAGCCAGGGCAACAGAAAACAGTTTCCCTGGAGGCAAGGGCCTCTAGGGATAGAGCATTGCAGAGGCCTCCTGTGAGCCAGTGGCCCAGGGGGAAGCCAGACAACTTTGGCCCCCCTACTGTGAGTGAAACACCCAAATCTCTCCTTGCCCACCCCTGGCCTTGCAGCCCCAGGGCTACCCACAGGACCAGAGGGGAACAGGTTCAGCCATGTAAAAGTCAGAAGGACCACCCAGAGCCCCTTGTCTTTCCAAAGCAAGCTTGTCCCTGGACATCCATCCATCCACCCATCCATCCATCCATCCTCTATCCGTTCATCCAGCCAGCTAGCCAGTCATCCATCCTCCACCCATCCTCCACCCACCCATCCATCCATCCATCCATCTGTCCATCCACCCACCCATCCATCCATCCATCTTCTATCCGTTCATCCAGCCAGCCAGCCAGTCATCCATCCTCCACCCATCCTCCACCCATCCATCCGTCCTCTATCCATCCATCCATCTGCCCACCACACATCCAACCATCCAGCCAACCAGCCAGTCAGCCATCCTCCACCCATCCATCCATCCATCCTCTATCCATCCATCCATCCATCTGCCCATCCACCCACCCATCCATCCATCCTCTATCCACCCATCCATCCATCTGCCCATCCACCCACCCATCCATCCATCCTCTATCCATCCATCTATCCGTCCTCTATCCACCCATCCACCCACCACCCATCCAACCATCCGGCCAACCAGCCAGTCAGCCATCCACCACCCATCCATCTTCTATCCGTCCATCTATCCATCTACCCATCCATCCATCATCCATCCATACATCCAATCATCCATCCATCCATCCATCCATCTGTCCATCTACCCACCCATCCATCCATCCTCTATCCATTCATCCATCCACCCATCTATCCATCCATCCTCTATCCATTCATCCATCCATCCATCCACCCACCCATCCGTCCATCCTCTATCCATTCATCCTTCCA
>CM053623.1:461368498-461404020 GCA_028646595.1 Phalanger gymnotis
CATCCCTGGGCCTTCTCCTTCCTTCCTCTTCAGCTTGACTTCCATTCTTCTGACCCTGAGTGAGAACATGGGATGCAGAGAGCCCCAGGTTAGGAAGTAGCACCAGGCTTGTGTTCTGGTTGTCACTGACTGGCTCTGCAGCCTTGGTGACATTGCTTCCCCTTTCTGAGCCTCGAGTTCCCCACCTATAAAATGGAGCCAGCCCTAGGGGCAGGCTGGCCACCCAGTTTTGACTCAGAGGGCCTGGCTTCAGACTTGAACTGCTTCTTGTTGCCCAGGGCCTTTGATGCACCTCTGGGATGGACGTACGGCCTCTCAGCCTCCTGTGCGGAGCAGACTTCGCCCGGGAATGCCGTCCGTGCTGAGATTCGGCGGTCTCTCGAGTCCTTCCACTCCAGCGTGAGGAGTTGAGACAGAGAGAAGATGACAAACGGACTCGGTCATGCCTCCCGATGACCATGCAGCCAAGTGCAAACCTGGCCTTTCCAAAAGAAATGCGATGGAGCGAAAGGAATGTATTGATCCCAGCTCGGGCTTCCCTTGGCCTGAGTCTGCCTCTTGGGACCAAAGGCCTTTGTATGGTCTGTCCAATTCATCTTCGGAGCGCTCATGGAAATAATGAAGCTGAACCAGCAAGGCCACTTTGTCCCTGGTCCCAACGGCCCCCATCGCCCGCCATTCATCAGGAGCTGTCTGTCATTAGAGCACACAGAGCAAGGCTGGAACATTTGCGTCTGGCCAACGGAACGCCTCTGTGAGGCTAATCGCTTCTGTAAGTAGGTAGGCCCACAGACACTGGGAACAATGGCAGGGCAAGAGGACAGCAGGCGTCAGGCACCCTCCCTCACTTGGTCCCAGCCAGCGATGGATAGGGGATGCCCAGGCGATTGGGAGGATTGTGTAAGGCTCGTACGTGAGCACTGAGGAGCTGGCAAGAGGGGCACGAACAGGGGGAGCGGGGAGACGAGTCAGAAGGCACCAGGGAGGCTTGGAGAGGGGCCAGACAGAGAGAGGGACCAGACAAAGCCTGGATGAGGCTTGGACAAAGGCCTGGAGGTGCGGTCCCCACATCTATCACAAGAGGGGTCCTGCAGGTCCCCTGCGAGCTCCCAGCCTGACAAAGTTAGCCGTGCAGATGAATACAGAGCGCCCCCTCTGAGCAGGGGTGCCTGGCCTCATCCTGAATCACCCCACACTCACTGGATTCAGGCTTTGGGTCGTCACAAGACACCAAAACCGTCGGCTTGCGTGTGAACGCTGACTGACTGATTGCTGGCGGCTTGTATTGATTCATTCCCTAACGGCGGGTGGCCTGTCCTGCTCTGGGCATCACACAGAGAAACTGTGTTGGACCCAGCCCCCAACCCTCTGGGGATCCCAGTCACTGGGGGAGGCTCCTAGCTAGAGGCCTGACCGGGGCAAACCAAAGGGTGTCTTGGGCAGGGGCAGATAAGCAGGAAATCCTGCCTCTGGTTCTGGAGGAGGAAGGACTCCCCATGGACCTGAAGCCAATCTTTCCATTGAGATGCAGAAAAAGTGGTGGTCACACTAGAGGGTTAGCCCCGATGCTGTTGTGGCCTAAGCAGGGCAGTACCCATGAAGCACACAGAAGCATCCCCAGAGCCCAGCAGAGGGGCCGCTTTCCCTACCCACCTGGGGGCCGAGGGCTGAGGGTAGGCCCAGATGGAGCTCCTGTTTGGGTCCGGGAGCCAGAGCCCTTGGCCTGGTCCCTGGCGCCTGCTTCCCAGCACAGGCCCAGCTCCACCCCTGAGGTCCTAAGAGAGTCAGAGGCACACTGCCCCAGCCAGATGCTGCCTGCCAGCCTCGAGAGTGGCCTCCCTCCTCCCTGCCTTGCTAAGTGGGATGGCTTCACGCACAGATGGAGGCCATGGTGTTTGGCTTCTGGGCATTGGGCTGTTTTTCAGGCCCAGGTTTTTTTTTTAAGAGTAGAAGGAGGAGGAGGAGGAGGAGGAGGAGGAGGAGGAGGAGGAGGAGGGTGAGGCGAAGGCGGATAAGAACAATTCCCCACCCTCTGACCCTCCTGCGTCCCCCAAAGTGGCTTGTCAGCAAAACCCTCTCTCAGCACAAGGCTTGCCAAGAATCTTCTGGCTGGGGTCTGACACCTCATTGAGATGGAATGGGAGGCCGGGGGAGGGGGACAGGAGCTCCCACCTTTGCAGCTGCAGCTGCTTTTGTTGGCGGGAAGCCTATCCCAGGGGCCCAGAGGGACAGGGCTGAGTGGAAAAGACCCGGCGATCTCTGTTGAGAGCCTTAGCCTCCTCCTCCAGGGAGCCCCCAGCCCTTGCCAGGGTCAGCTGGGCAGGATAAGACTCAGCTCTGTCTTCTGTGTGCTGACTCTAGACCCTTTCTCTGCATAGGCCTCAGTTTGTCCACTGTAGAATGAGTGTGTGGACCCAAGATCTCTGAGCCTGTTCTTAGTGCTGGGATCCCAGAGGCCCTAAGGACCCCTGCTGGGGCAGACTGATTTAGAAAACCACATACTAACATTATCTGTATTCTACTGTATTTTTGTTTCTTTTGTTAAATATTTCCCAATCTCATTTTGGTCTGGTTGGGTGTTCCGGGCCACTGGAGGAGGGCTGGCTTGTAAGGGACCCTGGGGATGCCTCGTTTGACAGATAAGCCAGTAGAGGCTCAGTAAGTGAGATGATCTGGGAGCAGGAGAAGGATTCTGATCCCAAGCCTGTTTTCTCTCCTTCCTGTCACACTGCTCCCTATGTCTATGGGAACACCCCTTGCTCTGAACTTTCGAGTTCTAAGGACCCTCTCAGTTCTGACGCTCCATGTTCTAGGTCTCTCCCACGGCCGTGGATTGGCCGGAGCCCTGGCCTGGCAGTCAGCTGACCTGGTGCCTGCTCCCTCCTGGGTGCGTTCCCCTCAGCAAATCACTTCCTTTTCTGGGCCTCAATGTTCCTCCTCTGTAAAAGGAGGCCTTTGGCTTCTAATATTGGCCTTTTATGAAGGGGATTTGTTCTGTGAAGTCTGGATTCAATCAAAGGGCCACACTTGAGAGCCTAGAGGGCCTCAAGGCTGCAGGCTCCCCACCCCTAGGTAGAGCCTCCTAGGTCCCTCCCAGCTCAGAGGACCTGTCTCCAGGCACAAAGCCTGGGGCCCAACCCACAGCTGCTCGGTCCTCCTGGCCCAGTCCTCAGGCTGCCACTGACCACCCACCCCGCCCAGCCAGCCTGAGTCAAGCAGAATGGGTCTGGCCTTGTCCCTGAGCTGAGCCAAGCCTGAAGGTCCCGTGGCCCAGCACTGACCCCTCCCTGACATCTGCTCCTGAGTACCCCCCATAACAAATGACGCCACTTAATTCAGTCACTAGCTTTCCATTACACAGATATGAGGTAATGCCCTCCCCAACATCTGCATCTTAACCTAATTAAATCCTAATAGCCTTAATATATCAAGGAATCGGGTGTGATTAACAGCCCTCACTATCCATCCATCGCTTTGTCAGCCGTTACACATCATAAAGATGGCCCCGTGACCAAGCCCCCTAAGTGTGGGAGACCAAATTGTTGTTTGGGAAGAGACAGCCCACACCCCGGGTGATGTGAGAGGCTCGGCTGTGGCAAGGGAGGCCCAAGCCTCAGCAGCGAGGCCGAGGAAGGACATGAAGCAGTAGGAAGGAAGTAGAGTCTGTGCCTCAGAAGCAAGCCTCTCCTGGGCCTGCTGGGCCGGCTAGAAAGACATCCTAGGGACACAGGGGTGATGGATGACATTAGAGGTCATCTCACTGGAGCCCCTTCTTTACAGATAGGGAAACTGAGGCCCCAGGAGAAGAGAGAAAAGTCTTGTCCGAGGACTCATAGTGCTGAGGGATAGGGCTGAAATGGGAACCCACGTTCCCGACCCTCCAAACCAGGGCTTCTTGCATTGTGCCATACCGTCAAAGTCGCAAAATGGACCCTCCCCAAGAGGGGCCACCAGGTCCAGATCTCATCTCCTCGGCAGTAACTCATCCCCCCGAACAAAGGCTATGCAGCTTCCTCTATTATCCCCAGCCCTTGCCTGCTCCCAGCCCAAACTCGGCTTCCCGTTCTAGAGAGGTATCGTAGGCACCTGGAGAAAATGTTCCCTCTTCACTATGTTCTTTCACTCACTCATTCGTTGAACAAACGATGATTCCTAAACTCCAAATAAGCCCCGAGGGCACTTTATAAAGCAACCTCCTCACTTTCCAGAGGAAGTAAGGACCAGAGAGGGACAGAGACTTGTCTGAGGTCACATGACCAGCCAGTGACCCCTAACATAGGGGACAGCAGAGCAGAAGGAAGAGCCGAGGTTCTCCTCGCCTCTGGAGAGCTCACGAACTCCTCAAAGAGATGAGACGTGCGGGTAAGCCAAGGGAATACCTATCCTGTCTGGCTAGCAAGTTAGCGCAACATGGAGTCTGTGAGGGCTCAGGGGAGGAGACTGAGCTTGTGTAATCACGGAAAGCCTCTGGGAGGAAGCTGGTCTTGAGCTGGGCCTCAGAGATAAAGGAGGACTGGGGCATGCCCCTCTGTAGCCTGTGCTCCCCTCCCCTCCACATTCCTCACTTCACCGAGCCCTGCCCCAAGGCCACCAACTAGACCCTCCCACTTGGGGGCATCCTGCCTGCCCTAGCCCTGGTGGCTAATTCTCCCCGTGTGGCGCCTGCTTAGAAATTGAGCCCTCTGTTCAAAAGCATCCTCCCTGGCTCTACGCTCCTGGGGCCCTAGTTCGCGGCCCGCCTCCGCATGTGGTTTGGGCAGGTAAAAATCAGTTGTGTTGGGCAGCAAGTCATGATCAAGTTCAGAAAAAATAAAGGAGACCCCCCTCCCCCAAGATTGCTGCCCTTTTCCATCAGCAAGAGCAGCCTGAGGCCAAAGACAAACAGCCCATGCCTCTGTGGCCCCTGGGGAGATGGCCACACAGGGAGGGGCTTCTGGGGCCTTTGGGAAGCACCTCCTTGGGCCGCTGTTTATCCAGGAAACTGAGCCTCACTACCCAGTGGCAGGCACCGACTTTGTGGCCGGGCAGGGAACACAGGGCCTCTGGGCCAGCCGAGGCTTGGTGGGATGGAGGGTAGAGACCAGCTTGGAGCCAGGAATAATACCCGGTTCAAATCACTCTTCTGACACTAACTAGCTGAGGTCCCAGGAGAGTGACCCACCTTCAGGGTGTTTGCACAGGCAGTGTCTTAGGCTGATGGAACTGGCAAGGCTGGCTTTCGTTGTTCTAGGGGCCCTCCCATCTCTGACCTTCTGGGTTCTAGGTTCTAAGATCCCACCCAGTTTCACTCTTCTGCCTGAGGACTCTTCTGGCACTGGTGTCCTATCTTCTATGTTTTAAAACTTACCACCTCCGAAGCAACGGTCAGGAGATTTCCCGGAGTTGCCGCCAAACCCCAATCCCGGAGTGTACCCAGTAGGCCAACAGGCCCGAGGTACCATAAACATCTACCCCTTATTAAAGGAACTCTGCTGAGCCCCCTTCCTGCGCATCCCAATGCAGGGTTATGCCTGAAGAGACCTGGAGAAGGAGGAGACATAAGCCTGACCTATCTGGAGGTCAAGGTCATGGTTTGGTTGGGGATACGAGACTCACTCTGACAAAAAATGACAGAAAAGCCCAAGGTGATAGGATGGTCCAGAGCCATGATTTTAGGGCTTTCAGTAATATGGAAAGTCCAGGCCTGAGAATGGCTCCATATTGGGATGGAAGATGGGAGCTTGGCTGGGGTGTGCGTGAGTCCCCAGACACACACAAGGCTGCCAGATGCACAAGGAGGAATCGGCCCTGCTCTGCTTGGCCCCAGGGGGTAGAACAGGGAGCCAGGGGAGGGAAGAGGTAGGGGGGAAGCCAAAGGGTCGGCTGAAGGCTGAATGGTAGGAAGACCTTCCTCACATTGAGAGATGTCCCCAAGTGGGAGGGGTTGCCTGGTGGGGATGGGCTCTCCTTCCTTCACCCCCCTACTCTGCCCTAGGCTGGATGGCTACCAATGGGCTGTGGTGTGGAGAATCTCTTTTGGACCAGATGACCAGATGGCCTTGGCTTTTCCTCTGAGCAGATTCTTTGAGATTCTCTGTGGATGTGAGCGTGTGTGTGTGTGTGTGTGTGTGTGTGTGTGTGTGTGTGTGTGTGAGCACCCTGGTGCACACACAAGTGCTATTTCTGGCTATTCATGAGAAGACAAAGAAAACTGCTCACCATGTCCCCAGAACCAAAGGGCAGGTGGGACAGCACTGAAAACCCAGGGCAGGCCCTGAGGTGTCCTGGGATTAGGAGAACCGGCAGGAGGAGAATGTAGCATTTGCCTCTCCCCCAGAGTGCCCATGGCCAACCCAGGTTATCGATAAGACAAAGGCAGGGTAGGGCAGGGAGAGGCGCCTGGGTCTGCTGCATTGGCTGGGCTTGGCGCCGGCCCCATTTGTGCTGAGTGGGCACAACAGGGCCATTTCCCAGCTAATCTCTCAGTTTCCACAATGTTTGGGGGGAGGTGGGGAGAGGGAGGAGACGGAAGCCTGGGCCACATTGGGGAGAAAGCATTCCATGGAAAATGGGTTTTTCATGCCTCAGAAGTCAAGCCAGCCAGCAGGAAAGGGTGTGTGCCTCACTGGGGAGGAAGCCAGGACACCTGCCTGGTACCCTTTTGCTCTGTGGAGCCCCACTCTGCCCATTTCCTGTAGGGCTTGGGATCCCACAAAGCATCCCTTCAGCTGGTTCTTTGAGGAACCTGCCCTACTGTCTGCTGCTTTCCTGATCTCCCGAGGGAGGCTCACTCAAGGCTCCTCCCTCCCCCCTCCCCACCAGCTCAGTGCTGGCTCCAGGGGCCCTTGGAGCTTATGGAGTTGATTACAGAGCAGGGGAAAGCTCGCTGCCTTTTTTTTGGCTAGGTCCTAGTTGCCTTTTCAATTTCAAAGTCTGCTGACACTGCAAACAGAATCCCCATGCTTGTATCCCCAAAGTAGGCTGAGCTGGTGGGACCAGGGGAAGGAGGGAGAGAGGGAGGGCATAGGGAGGGATTCACACTTCATTTGAACACAGGAGGACCATGGAGTCACCCAGCTCCTCACGCCACTGCTCAGGGCAGTGTGGCACAGAAGGTACAATCTGATGCAGATTGTACCATTTATCGCCTGTGTGACCTGGCCTTAGTCTCCTCATCTCTGTAATGGGGGCGGGGCAGGGTAGATGGCTTCCACCATCCCACATTCGACCCTTCTGAGGGGCTCTTACTGCCAATGGCTCCTAATGCTTTCACTGCGCCGCTGAATAAAGCTGGTGGGGAATCCTTTGCACTGTGAGGAATACCTGCGCTCTGTGGGGCCAGCATCCACTCTGGGTGTAGCTGGGTAATAAAGCGAGCACCGAATTTGGAGCGCAAGGACCAGGGTTCGAATCCTGACTTGCTTCCATGCTCCCCGTGGGCTTCGGGTAAGTCTCTTTCATCTGTGGGGCAGCAAGGGGGTGCAGTGGAGACAGCAGCCAGCCTGGACTCAGGAGGACCGGAGTTCAAATCCAGCCTCAAACTCACTAGCTGGATGATCCTGGGCAAGTCTCTCACCCTGTTTGCCTCAGTTTCCTCATCTATAAAATGAGCTGGGGAAGGAAATGGCAAACCGCTCCAGCATCTTTGCCAAGAAAACCCTGGAAGGGGTCACAGGGTCGGACACGACTGAAAGCGACTAAATAATGAACACTTTTCATCTGTGGACCTCAGTTTCCCCCTCTGGCCTAGCCTCCATGACCCTGACCCTCTCAGTTTTAGGAGGCTGGACTTCCTAATAAAGTTCAGACAGCATCTGCAGAATTTACTTAAAGATCGCCTCCCCCACTCCCTCCCCCTCCCCTGCTGCTCTGAGATCTGCCACTGGGATTAAGGACAGAGCCAGGCATGCTGGCAGTTAGCTGGGTCCCCTCGAGAGCCCTCTGATTTCCAGGGCCCAGCTTTCTCCAGAGTCAGCAGGGCTCATACTGGAGCTGTCTGTAGCCTTGATGGCTTCTGAGATAATTCGGGTCCTCTGTCTGGACCTCCTCTGCCTCTGCACCCTGGATGGGGGCCTGGGAAAGCTTTCCCGGGCTCTGAGTGAGAGGGGTCCACAGGCTGAGGGAGGGTGGCGAGGTGGGCACCAAAAGCTTTGTCTCTCTCGGGGCAGGGTAAGCTGCACTAGTCATCAACTGGCACTGCCAGGGAGGGGAGGAGAGGAAGCAGACTTGTTCTATGCCACTGAGGCAGGTGAGTTAGGCAGAACAAAGCTAAGAACTCCCTCCTGGAGTTCAGCCACTGGGCTTCACCTTTCATCTGTGCCTTTGCCTAGCTATGTGACCCCAGAATAATCAGTCAGCCTCTGGGCTCCTTCAGCTGCCTCCTCTGGAAAATGAGGGTTTGGCCTCGATGGTCTCTAAGGTCTCTTTCAGGCCCAACTCTATGGTCCTCTGACCCCAGAGGTCAGCCAGTCTCTGGCCCTTCCCCACCGGGCACCAGGGCCACACCAGGCCTGGAGGGACCAAGTGTGCTGGGCTTTCTGGCTCAGCCCAGGCACGGCACGGGGGCAGAGGGGGCAGAGTCCTCCATCAGCACCGACGCCCAGCTGCAGCACAATCTGCATCTCCACGGCCATGGGGTTCCCACAGAAACCAAGCCAAGGAGCAGCCACTGGCCAAACAGAACTTGCTAGTTTTCGTTGGGCGCTCTGTAGATCAGCTTTCTTTAGGCGGACGGGAGGCTTCGGTGAGATAACAGCCTTCTGTGACCACAAGAGCGGTCATTTCTCAGGCACAGAGTGGAGACCAGGTAAAGGGACTCAGTCCTGTTTGAGACTGCCCCACCCCCAGCCCGCTAGCCCCAGAGAGGGATCACCTTGGTCCTGCCGGCCCAGGCCCGCCCATCCCACCACTGTGAACACCGGCTCTATTTCTGAAGATCTGGGGCCTCTTTGGAAAGGCCCCTGCTCCACTGGGCCCCGGGACACCTAGAGCTCACAAGGGCCACCTTCCCGAGCATGTGGAAGATATAGTCTTGAGCAGCCAGCCCCGCCCCCCGGGCTTTTTCAAAGACAAAAGCAAAGCCACTGGGGTGGGGGTGGAGGTGGGGGGGGTTAGTTCAGCTAGAGGAGCTGCTTGGGAATCATTCCCCCATCATTGTGGCTTCTGTGGCCTTGGACTGGCCAAGACAAGGTTCTCTGGCCAGAGTCTCCATCTCAGAGGAGCACATGTCAGCCAGCCAAGGCCACGCTGAGCCTTAGCTTAGGTGCTGCTGTCTGGGGCCCAGCGGGCGAAAAGAGGTCTTGGAGACCCAGCCAGAGATGTTCCAGAGTTTGGGACGAAAGTGTAGAGGCCAGAACTAAATCCCAGTTTCCTGAATCCTGGGGCAGTGGCTTCTGGTCCCCAGATGCCTTTGCAACGAGAGAATATGAGATACACAGAGGGGGAGAGAGAGAAAAAGAGACAGAGACACATACAGAGACAGAGAAAGAGACATGGAGAGACAGAGAGAAGAAAGACAGAGAGACAGAGAGAGAGGAAGAGAGACAGAGACACACGCAGAGAGACATAGAGAGAAAAAGAGAATCAGAGACAGAGAGAGAGACAGAGAGAAGGGAGACACAGAGAGAGAAAGAGCAGGGAAAGAGAGAAGGAGGAGAAGGAAGGGAAGAGGAAGAAGGAGGAGAAGGAGAAGAAGAAGGGAGGAAGGAGGCAGACAGACAGATCGCACAAGAGTGAGCAAGGGAGATTGTGACTACTGTGAGTCATGGTTAACACACGTGTGTACTAGGAGGTTCCGGGAGGTAGCCGGGAGTGACCAGGACAGCGAACAAGGGGCCTGGCCTTCTGTGTTCAGAGCCGTTCTGGAGTCTCGGGTTGGCTGCTCAGAAAAGGACCAATAAACCACAGACCAGATCATGCTACTCCCTTACTCAAGAACCTCTATGGACTCCTGAGGGCCTCTAGGACACTCATCAATTTGGTCTTCAAAGCCTTTCCCCGTGTGGCTCCCCCTTCTCTCCGGGCTGATCTGCATGGCTCCTCCTCTCTGTTCCAGCCAGATTGGTTTTCTTGCTGCTCCCCAATTAGTACCCTGTATCTCTCTGACTTTGATCAGCCTGTGCTCCCCCTCCCCCTCCCTCTTTAACTTTCAAGTCTCACCTCAAGTCCTATGTCCTACGCAAGGTCTTCCTGGATTCCTCCATTTGATGGTTTCTCTATCCACAACCAGAAATTACTTCATATTCACTTTGAATTTATTTTGTCTAGATTTTCCCCCTTATTCAGTTATTCAGTCGTGTCTGACTGGGGTTCTCTTGGCAGAGATCCTGGAGTGGTTTGCCATTTCCTTCTCCAGTTCATTTTACAGATGAGGAAACTGAGGCCAGCAGGGTAAAGTGACTTGCCCAAGGTCACACAGCTAGGAAGTGTCTGAGGCCAGATTTGAAGTCACAAAGGTGTATCTTCCTGACTCCAGGCTCAGAGTACCTGCCTGTGTGCATGTTGTTTACCTCCAACGGCATGTAAGCACCTCAACAGCAGGGATTTTCTTTTGCATTTTTATCTTTGTATACCTCACACTTAGCATAGTGCCGAGCATAAAGTCATCACTTACACCACCTTTATTGAATTAACAAATGAATGAATGGCCAGCACTAAGTGTCTCTGACTGATTCATGACAGTAGCTTTGAAGTATGTTCTAGAAGAAACCCCTTGAAGCAGAAAGCTGAGAAACAATTTTTACAACCAGTATCTTTGATAAAGACCTCATTTCTAAAATATACAGAGAATTGAGTCAAATTTATAAGAGTACAAATCATTCCTCAATTGATAAATGGTCAAAGGGTATGAACAGGAAGTTTTCAGATGAAGAAATCAAAGCTATCTACAATCATATGAAAAAATGCTCCAAATAACTATTGATTACAGAAATGCAAATTAATTCAACTCTGAGGTACCACCTCATACTTATCACACTGGCTAACATGACAAAACAAGAAATGATAAATGTTAGAGAAGATGTGGGAACATTGGAACACTGATGCATTGTTGGCGGAGTTGTGAACTGATCCTACCATTCTGGAGAGCAATTTGGAACTATGCCCAAAGGGTTATAAAACTGTGCATACCCTTTGATCCAGCAATACCACTACTAGGTCTGTATCCCAAAGAGATCATAAAAGTGGGTGAAGGACCCACATGTACAAAAACATCCATAGCAGCTCTTTTTGTGGTGGCAAAGAATTGGAAATTATAGGGATGCCCATCAGTTTGGGGAATGGCTGAACAAGTTGTATATGAATGTAATGGAATACTATTATTCCTTAAGAAATGATGAGCAGGCAGATTTCAGAAAAATTTGGAAAAGATTTAAATGAATTCATGCTGAATAAATGAGCAGAACCAGGAGAACATTGTACACAGAAACAGCAACATTGTGTCATGACCGTCTTTGATAGACTTAGCTCTTCTCAGCAATGCAAGGATCTAAGACTCGTGATGAAAAATGTTATCCACATCCAGAGAAAGAACTATGGAGTCTGAACGCAGATTGAAGCAGGCTATTTTCTCTCTCTTTTTTTCTTTCTCATGATTTTTCCCTTTGGTTCTAAATCTTCTTTACAAATGTGGAAATATGTTTAATAATATTGCACATGTATTGCCTATATCAGATTGCATACCTTCTTGGGTATAGGGGAGGAGAGGAAAGGGGGGAAAATTTAGAACTTGAAATCTTATAAAAGCGAATGTTGAAAACTAAAATAAATACATTTTTTTTAAAAAAAGAGGGAATTGCAGGCAAAAAAAAAGAACAAATACCTTGACTCATCTCTGTGACCCACTAGTACAACCCATAAGGAGCTGACTTAATTGATATGAGGAAGTGGATGAAGGACCAGACAGAGATTAAGAAGGCTGGACATCCTAGAGTACAATAAAGGAGGTCCTGTTTGGGGCTAGCCAAGGAGATACCTGGAGTGGCCCTAGGAAAGCAAGAAACAAAGTCAGGTGTCTCAGACTCTTATGAGGCTGCTCCTTCCTTGAACCAATGGCTCTTTATGATTCCACTGGATCATGGCCATCAGGTGACCCCATTGCCAAAGAGTTTCAGTGATTGTAGAAGGTTATCCAATCCTTGCCAGGGACAGATGGATAAGGAGAATCTCATTCATAGAATGTCTGATCTGAAAAGTACCTATGAGAGCCCAGAGTCCCATATCCCTGGACAAGCTTCTATCCTAGTAGGAAATGTGGAAGAGACTTCCTGCCTGAGGCTGGCATTGCATCAATTTTGTGGTCTCCAGGTGGGCCATCCTGACTGCTCATGGGGCTTCTGACTCCCTGCTCCCTCCAGACCATCAGGTCTGCCAGCCCACTCCTAAGCCTGGCCCCTAACCCTCACTTTCAGCCTTGCCTGGGTCCTTGCTCATCCTCCCTTCTCTTGACTTTCCCTTCTCTATTCACCATGGTCTTCCCTAGTTTGGAATGGACCATCTCTCATGGACTTAGAATCTTCTCTATACAACTTTAGTTGGTTGATTTGTTCATTTGTTCTAATTCTAATTTCTTCATTCTAATTCATTTGAGTAAATATTTATCATAAAAATTATTATGAAATGACAACATAGAAAGCACTTTGCAAACTTGGAAACA
Organism: Phalanger gymnotis; assembly: GCA_028646595.1. NCBI lineage: Eukaryota > Metazoa > Chordata > Mammalia > Diprotodontia > Phalangeridae > Phalanger > Phalanger gymnotis. Next base: position 461,381,130 of record CM053623.1, read on the forward strand.
ATGTATAAGTGCCAACTATTATTATTTATTAATATTAAATGCCTGCTATGCAAGGCACTGCTCCAGTCATGGGAGATGTGACAATGACAAAGAGAAACAACCTCTGATTGCAGCGAGGGTAGCATCCATGGGTTTAACTGGAATATCTGTGCAGATGATTCCTTGATCTATCTATCTATCTATCTATCTATCTATCTATCTATCTATCTATCTTTCTTTCTTTCTTTTTTTCTTTCTTTCTTTCTGTCTGTCTTTCTACCTATCTATGGCAAGAAACAAAGAGAAGGAAAAACATAAGACAATACAGTAAATAGAAGTAAACAATTAACAATCATTACTGTGAATGGGTTGATTTCACCCATAAAATAGAACAAGGCAACAGAATGGATTAGGAATGCACTTGAAACAGAAAGTTATACAAAGAGTAAAAATAAGAGGCTAGTCCATAATCTACCACACTTCAGTAAAAAAAAAAGGCAGGAGTAGCAATCATGATCTCAAACAATGCAACAGTAAAAATAGACCTAATTAAATGAAATAAAAAGGGAAACTATGTTTTTCTGAAAGATACCACAGACACCAAATTAATGTCAATACTAAAAATATATGTACCAAATGGTATAATATCTAAATTCTTACAGAAAAGCTAAATGAGTTACAGGAAGAAATAGTAAAATAATAGAGTATCTCAATTTGTCCCTATCAGACATAGATTAAATCTAGCTGAGAATAAAAAAGAAGCAAAAAACCTTAATGGTACTTTAGGAAAAAGAGATGTGGTAGAACTCTGCAGAATATTGAATGGAAATAGAAAAGAGTACATCTATGTCTTAGCTATGCATGACACCTTCACAAAAAATTGTACTAGGACATAAAAACCTCATAAACAAATGCAGAAATACTATATGTATCTTTTGCCAACCAAAATGCAATAAAATCATGCTCACTAAAAGCCATTTGAAGCAAAGATTAAAAATTAAGTGGAAACTAAATAACTTAATCCTGGAGAATGTGTGGGTCAAAGAACAAATCAGAAACAATTTCTTTAAATATAATGACAACAGTGAGACAACATGGCAAATTTTCTGGTATGATGCCAAAATGGTACTTAGGGAAAAATTCATATCTCTGGCCACTATCATCAATACAGGAAAGAGCAGATTAATAAACTGGGCTTACAACTAAAAAATCCTAAAAAGCTAACAAATTAAAAAACTTCAAATAAACACCAAAAGAGAAAGCCTAAAGCTCAAAGGATAGATTCATGAAATTCAAAGAAAAAACCCATTGAATTAATACAATCAGATTTTTTGGGGAAAAAAGATAAGCCATTAGCTAATTTAATTTTTTTTAAAGAAAGAAGAAAACAATTATTAGTATATAAAAAGATGAATTCCCAGGAACAGATGTAATGATACAAGTAAACTGTGTCAAACATCTAAATAACAATACTACACAATACAAGATAAATGATAATTCTATGTAAACCATTTGAAAAAGTTAGGGGAAAAAAGGTTTGCTACCAAATTTCTTCTATGACACAAATATGGCCTTGCTACCTAAACCAGGGAGAGTAAAAATAGAGAAATAAAACTATAGCCCAATGTCCATAATGAATATTGAAGAAAAAAATTTAAATATTAGAAGGGAGATGATGGCAACATATCACAAAGATAATACACTATGACCAGGATAGATTTATTTTAGTAGAAATGGCCAAATGACCAGGAATGAAGGTATTATTCGATTGAGAAAACTATAAAGGTCATTGATCATATTAGTAACAAAAATCATAAAAATAATATTTTCTAGTCACAGATGCAGAAAATGCTTTTGACAAGATGCAACACCCATTTCTTATAAAAACACTAGAAATCATAGGAATAAAGGAAGCTTTCCTTAATATGATATAGTATCTATCTAAAAACAACAACCATCCACAATCTGTAACGATGATAAACTTGAAGCTGTTCCACTAAGATTATGGATAAAGCAAAGGTGTCCATTATCAACATTACTATCATAAACAGTACGAAAATGCTAGCTGTGGCAATAAGACAAGAAAAGGAAACTGAAAGAATACATGCATAGACGAAGAGGAAGCAAAATGATCACTTTTGCAGATGATATGATGATTTATTTAGAAAATCCTAGTGAAATAAATAAAGAGCTAATTGAGGCAATTAACGACTTCAACCAAGTTGCAGGATATAAACTACATGGATATGAATCATCTGCGTTTCTGTCTATTATCAACAAAATCTAGCAGGAAGAGACAGAGAAATTCCATTTAGAATAACTACAGAACATCTAAAAGATTTGGAAGCAGGTTTACCCATCAAGGCATACGCAGGAACCATGTAAACACAGTTACAAACCACTTCATACAAATAAAGACGGATCTAAATCATTGGAGAAATACTAATTGTTCATCAGTGGTCCAAGACAATACAATAAAAATGACAATGCCGCCTCAATTATTTTGCTTATTCAGTGACATACCAATCAAACTACCAAAGAATTGCTTTATAGAGCTAGAAAAAATAACAGCAAAATTCATCCAGATGAACAAGAATATGAAGAACATTAGTTTTAGAAAGTTGAAAGGAAGGAGGCCTAGCAGTACCAGATCTCCAACCATACTACAAAGCGATACTTGTCAAAATATATTAGTACTGGGTAAGAAACAGGGGGATTGATCAACAGATTAGGTACACAATACACAGAAGCAAATGAATACAATAGACTAGCATGGTTGATAAACCTGAACATTCCAGTTATGGGGCAAGAGCTCACTATTTCACAAAAACTATTGGGAAAAGCAGAAAGCTGACTGGCAGAAAGTAGGTACAGACCAACACCTCATGCCATCAACCAGGAGAAGCTCCAAATGGGGACAGGATTTAGACATAAAGAGCAATATCATAAACAAAATAGGGGAGCATGGAAGAAATTTCCTATGAGATCTATGAATGAGGGGAAAGTTCATGACCAAAGAGACAGAGAGCCTCACAAGGTATAAAACAGAAAATCTGCATTTTATAAAATTTAAATTTTTTTTGCACAAATAAAATCAATGCTTCTGAAATTAGAAGAGAATCAGAAATTTGGGGGGAAAATATCTTTGTGGCAAGTTTCTCTGAGAAAGGTCTCATTTCCTGTATAGGGAAGTGATTGAAACTTATAAGAATAAGAGCCATTACCCAGTTGGTAAATGATCAAAGAATATGAATAGGTAATTTTCAGAAAAAGAAATCTAAGCTATCAATAGCCATATTTTAAAATGTTGGAAATAACTAATAATTAGAGAAGTGCAAATTAAAACAAATCAAGATACTACCTCACACCATCAGATAGATAAAGTTGAACCCTCCAAAAAAGAAAGAAAATGACATACTAGAGGAAATGTGGGGGGAAAGCCACACTAATGCAGTGTTGGTGGAGCTGTGAACTGGTCCAGCATTCTAGAGAACAATTTGGAACTATGCCTCAAAAACTATTAAACTGTGCCTACCCTTTGATCCAGTGATACCACTACTAAATCTAAATTCCCAAAGAGACCAAAGAAAGAGGTAAAAGGTCCACATGCACAAAAAATATTTATAATAGCTCTTTTTGTGGTGGCAAAGAAACCTAGGGGATGTCCACCAATTGAGGAATGACTGAGTAAGTTATGATGGATGAATGTGATGGAGCACTATTGTGCTGTAAGAAATGACGAAGGGAAGGTTTCAGAGAAGCCTGGGAAGACCAGTAGAACTGATGCAGAGGGAAGGGAGAAGAACCAGGAGACAATTGATACAATAAAAAATGATGTTGAAGAGACCAATAACTTTGAAAGACTTGGGAACTCTGACCAACACAATGACCAGTCACAAATCATGAAACATGCTATACACCTCTGGCTATAGCACCTTGGGCTGCAGACTAAGGCATACATGCCCCCAGGACAGGGCAATGGCCTGCCCTTTATCAGACCAGGCCCAGGGCTAGGCTGCAGACACATATCCAAGCTTAACTGGTCCTTCTGGGCTTTGATAGCATGCAATTGTCATTACATCTGGAGAGATGCTATTGGTCAGAGCTGACTGTGCTCCTGAGGTGATGGCCTTGTACCCATTACTGTAAAGATTAGATACCTAATCAATGCTCAGATGCCTGAGGGTGGGGATATGGGAGAACAGGAGCTCTTTAAAAAAAAGCCCCTAGGATCCTCTACATCCATTTAGCACAATCCAAGCCAACTATGCAATCGCTGAGAAGGGATGAGCGGCTTCATTAATTCTAGATCCAAGGGGTGGCACTGAGTCCTCAGAGTCATTGTGATCAGCCCTGTGGTCTGTGGATCCCTGCTGCCCTCTGCCCTCCAGGCTGTCAGTCACAGGCCAGACACACACACACACACACACACACACACACACACACACACCTGCCCTGCCTTTTACACACAGACAGACACTGTCCCACTCCAGATGACAACCAGGCCAAGCAGGATAGAGCATACTTTGAAACTTAGAAGTTTTCCTTTGTAACTATCCTTGGAAAATTCAAACACAGCCTTAGCCTGTCCTAGTGTGCTAAAAGATGGCTCTGGAACAAATGCCCACTGCCTCAGCCACCTCACACCTTGCCATGAACCAGGGATGGTGGTGCTGTGACCCCTGGCTGCTTGCCACTTGCAAGGAAAGACTCCATTGGTCACAAATAAAAATCAGGAGAGCTCTTGTCCCAGACAAGGGAGTGAGATACCACGGGCGGGGGTCCAAAGGAAAGCTTGGGGCAGTAATGGGGAGGGGCACTCAAGGTATACAGCCCCTCGACTAGGATGAGGGATGCAGGCAGATCACCCAGACACATCATTTATACTATGTAGAAATATGTCAGGCAGGGTCTCAAGACAATCTGGGGAGCTTGCTCTCTCACCATGCTGGAAAATAGCCACAACAAGAAGATGGGAAACCTCAATTCCCTTGCAGTGTTCAAGCTGAGAAGCAAGGTCCTCCCTGCTTCTGGAGAGCCCGCACTTGGCACACAGGCAACGGAAAACCAACTGAGACAATAGGAGACACTGAGCCTTGGCTCCTACCTTGTCTTCCACTCTGTTCAGTCGGGCTCCAATCGTGTTATTCCCTCGGTCTTTATTCTTCTCTGGAGAAGAAACAGACATGATGAACTGGGTGAACAACAGACTCAGATTCAAGCACAGTTAGGCACTGAATTGGTAACCCCTGGGGATAATAAGGGGCTCTAGGCAGCTCTCCTACAGCCCTTAGACAACTTTTCCCTCTGTGGACCTCAGTTTCCCAATTCGTAGAACAATGGGGTCAATCTAGATATTCTCTAAGATTCTCCAAGAGCCTCTGGTGGAATCCTCACCTCTGGGACACTAGTCATTAAAGTCCATGAGTTTTTGCTCCTCTTATAAACCCCCAACATATACAATGAGACTCAGAGAAACAATGTTACCATTTAAAAGTAATTCTGTTTCTCCATGATTCATGGTCTATTTTCTTTGCAAGCATCTCTCTATCAAACACATTTACTTCCCTACAATTTCTTCTATGCCCAGACACCACATTGTATTCTTAAAAAACCAGGACTAAACAAAAATTTAGTAACTAGATCTTATTTCAAAGAGACTGGGGGAGCCTCACTACCTAAAATTGGGGTCCTTAATCTTTCGTGACCTTCTTGGCAGCCTGGTGAAACCTATTGACCCCTTCTCCGAAGAGCGTTTTTAACTTACTGTATAAAATGAAATCATTACAACATCTTAAAAAAACAAAACAAAAACAACCGAATTCACTGGTCATAGATTAAGAACTTCTTTCTGATTTAAAGGAACTCCATAATGAAACCTTTCTTTTGTAAAATGATTATCCCTCCTCTCTAATTTGTCTTTTATTTAAAGCTTGAGTTTGGTTGTGCTTAAATAGACATCCTCCTTTATGGGTTTCCCTTTTAATTTTCTGCCCAGTTTCATGGGATGTGGCAGCATTGGAGAAGGTGCTCCCCATACTAGAATGCCCCCCCCAAGATTACAGCCACACCCATGGCTCCGCTAGACTTCACGGTCTCCATTTTGCTGGGTGAGTAGAAAGTACAGAACTTTACCTGAAACTGAGATGAAGAGAGAAGGCTTCCCTATTGACTGGTCCAGCCTGCAAAGAAAAAGACAGTCTGAGTCACCCCAAGGGTCAGTGCTGAGCCCAGGGCAGGCCATGCATTTGAAATGGTCAGAAACTTCCAAAATGCTGACATCACTCCCTGAAATAAAGCATCTGAATGCTCCTCTGCTGGGGCCTGAGCATTTGGGCGACTCTCAGAGGTGGACTCTGGACCTGTAGGAGATCCCAGACATCAGGCCCAGTTAGAGAAAAGTGCCACGAGTCTCCAAAAAGGGAGTCAGAAAGAGAAGCTCTTGTAGCCTCCACCAACAGGAGGCTGAACTTCCGAGTCCCTTCCTTGTGCCCAGCAGACTCTCAAAGGAGGCTCTGGTCCCAGTATAGATTGAGTCTAATGCAGGTACAGCCTTAAAAACCTCTATGATTACGACACACACCCAGGTCGGACGCTGACCGAGTTTGGAAGAAAGGTGTCCTCCATTTGGGCCAATGCAGGGCGAACCTTGCTTCTGAGAGGATTAACACCCAGTTCCCAGGTTAGGATTCTTGCTCTGGGTGGCTGGAGAGATGCTGTCGGAGATAATGAGGAGCTCTGGGTAATGGTGCCCGCTACGCGGTCGGGGCTTGTCTTGGGAGTGGTTCCTTAACCTTTGCACTGATGAGCCCTGGCCTTGCTGCTGCTGATGGCCTTGTCCTGTCTGCCTGCTTTATTTGGTGCTTCAGAATTTGGGAGCAGTTGGATATCTGGCAGTCTATAGCCTTGTCCTCCATCCAGCTGCCATGTCTCTGCTAACATGTCCCCAACTAGAAAAGGACTGATTGATAAACATGTATCAGGAGAAGGCACTACGAGGTTAGATTTTGTAGGAAAGTTTCCCACTTGGGAGAGAGCAGCTTCCCTGCCCCGCATCAACATTGCTGTGTCACTGAATGAGGATTCAGTGTTGGATCAATAAACATTTATTAGGTGTCTACTATATGTCAGGCATTCTGCTAAACACTGAGGATACATACACAAAGAGGTAAAAGACAGTCCCTTCCCTCAAGGAGCTCACAATCTAACGTGGGAGACATGTTTAGGAATCAGGAAACCAAATATGTCCAGTGGCTTCCCTCAGGAGCTCAGACTGAATGGGGGCCCAGAACTAAGCAGTGTGCAGAGACCATGAGTGAGCGTGCTCTCATGTGTATGGTGGAAGGGCCCATCTGGGCAACAGGAGCACCTGTTCCCATAGCTCTGAAACATGCACCCAAGACAGATTTGTTTTCTCCTCTGCTTTAAACAAACCCTAGCAAAGTCCAGGTACTTCTGCATCTGAGTAGAGTCCATGTGGTCCTGGAGGACAGGCTGCGGACAGAAGACAGGCTGGAGGAGCTGACTCAAGGGTCATAGGCATGGTGCTGTGTGAGCTCCAGGAGGCAAGGACTGGCTCATTTTTGTCTTTGTGTCCCCTACACCCAACATTGTGGCCTGGAACATAGGAAGCATTTGATACATTTGTTGAATGAATGGGTGAATGGATAGATGGGTGAATGGATGGATGGATGGATGGATGGATGGATGGATGGATGGATGGATCAGCCCTAGCTGCCTCAGAACTCTCATGGGTGAGGAGAGGCTGGGCAGGGGGGCCTCTCTGGGTTAACTGGCACCAGGTGTGGGTAGAAGGATAAGCTCAGTTGGGCAGTAGACCCTGTGTGGATTATGGGTGGGGCTGTCGGAGAGCAGGGGAAGGGGTAGCCTGAGCCACCAATATTGCCTAGAGACCTTGGCCTGTGTAAGGGGAAGATCAGATGGTTAACCTCTCAAGGGAAAGTCAGGGCCAAGAGGCCATTGCTTCAGACCCCTTTGACCAGCGGCCCACAGTGGTGGCATGGGTGGAGGTGAGCTTGCTGTGGAATATACAGCACCCTGGGCCTGGATCCAAGGCAGGTATCAGGATCTTGGCCAGGTAGAGACTCCCAGCCAAGGTTCTAGAATGATGCTCAGCCCATTCCCACAGCCTGGCTGCCCCATCCTGGGCCCCTGCAGGCAGCTGGGCAAGGGGGCAGTCTTCCCAGGTTCCTGCTGCCTCCAGGAGTAACCAGGCCCAACCCAAGGTCCTGCTGTGCTGGGCACTGGTGCCACTTGGCTGGGTACCTTCTCTGGAGTTCCTTGATTCGCACCATGAGGTTGAGATGACCCTGAGAGTACTGCTCAATGACGTCACGGACATCATAAGGCTTCCTGGCTTGCTGTAGAACAATAGGGAGGAAGAACGGATGAGATGATTGAGCCGGGTCCGCCATTATCTTTGTGACAAGTCAGCTTGTTGGCTGTGTGTCTGTGTGTCTGTCTGTGGACCTGTGCTGGTGTGTGGCTATGTGTGTGTGCACCCACCTGTGCGACTGCATATGGCTGGGTGTGTGTGCACTCACCTGTGTGAGTGCATATAGCTGGGTGTGTGTGCACCTGTGTGACTGTATGTGACTGTGTGTGTGCACACCTGTGTGACTGTATGTGTGTGTGTACACCTGTATGAGTGTACGTGGCTAGATGTGTGTGCACCTACCTGTGTGAGTGCATATGGCTGGGTGTGTGTGCACTCACCTGTGTGACTGTGTGTGTATGTGTGTGTGTGTGTATGGCTATGTGTGCATGCACCCACCTGTGTGAGTGTGTGTGGCTGGGTGTGCACACCTGTGTGAGTGCATGTGGCTGGGTATGTGCACACCTGTGTGACTGTGTGTATGTGTGTGTGTATGGCTATGTGTGTGTGCACTTACCTGTGTGTGTGTGGCTGTGTGTGTGTGTGCACCTGTGTGACTGTGTGTGGCTGTGTGTGTGTGTGCACCTGTGTGACTGTGTGTGGCTGTGTGTGTGCACACCTGTGTGACTGTGTGTGTGTATGTGTGGCTGTGTATGTGTGTGTGTGTGTGTGTGTACACCTGTATGAGTATATGTAGCTGGATGTGTGCGCCCACCTGTGTGACTGTGTGTGGCTGCGTGTGGTATGTGTGGCTGTGTGTGTGTGTACACCTGTATGAGTATATGTGGCTGGATGTGTGCGCCCACCTGTGTGAGTGTGTGTGGCTGTGTGTGTGTGCACCCACTTGTGCGAGTGCATATGGCTGGGTGTGTGTGAACTCACATGTGTGAATGTGTGTGGCTGTGTGTGTGCACACCTATGTGACTGTGTGTGCGCACACCAGTGTGACTGTGTGTGGCTGTGTGTGTATGTGTGGCTGTGTGTGTGAGTACACCTGTATGAGTATATGTGTCTGGGTGTGTGTGCCCACCTGTGTGAGTACACATGGCTGGGTGTGTGTGCACTCATTTGTGTGTGTGTGGCTGTCTGTGTGTGTCCACCTGTGTCAGTGCATGTGGCTGGGTATATGCACACATCTGTGTGCGTGTGCATGGCTGAGTGTGTGACTATGTGTGTGTGCACCAGCCTGCCCCATGCTCACTGACCCTGCCACTGCCAGACTTGGGGCCAGGCCTCTTGAGAGCCCCACCCCCTTTCCTGGGAAGCCTTCCCTTCCTGTGCCCCTGAGTAGAGCAGCCCCAGAGACTGGGCTTTGGCATGAGGAGCCAGGAGGTCCTGGGTTCGGCTCCCACTTCCAGTCCTTTCTAACTGTGTGATCCTGGCCTAGGCACTTCCCTCCCTTGATTTTAGTTTCCTCCATACAGCAGGGTTAACAACTGCTCCAGGGATGCCCTGAGACTCCAGTGAGATGGGCAGAGAGTTCAGACAGACACAGGCTCAGGCTGGCATGAGCTGGCATGGACCCTCCTCTGGTTTTATGTCCAGTGCCCCACCCCCCGCCTCCCAGTGGGCTCTGTGTAGGCTGGAGCTAAGCCTCACTCCTGTCTGAATGGCCAAAGTGCCCAGCGCAGGGCTTGGCCTGGTGGTGTCTTGCTGCAGGAGGGAGCTGCCCTGGGCCAGAGCCACAGAAGGCCCGAGGCCCTTCCAGAGAAATCACAACAGGCTTTGGGCTGGTGCCCTTTAAAATCCCCCTCCCCCACACGAAAGGCAGCAGATGCTGGCAGCCCTCGGAGCAGGCATCGAGAGGTAAGGACTGCTATCTCCTTGTTATGAATGGGGTAACTGAGGCACCCAGCAGGAGGGGATTGCTGAGGTTCCCAAAGCCAGGCTGCTGAGCTGGACAGCCTCTGATAAGCACTATGAGGCGAGAGATAAAGATGACAGACATCCCTCCAAGGCGGGGAGAGAGAGAGAGACAGAGAGAGACAGAGAGAGACAGAGAGAGACAGAGAGAGAGGAGACAGAGAGGGTGGGGGAGAGGAGAGAGGAAAGAGTGACACAGAGACAGAGAGACAGTGACAGACAGAGACAGACACAGTCAGAGAGAATCAGAGAGAGACAGACAGACACACAGACAGATATAGAGAGAGATAGAGAAAGACAGAGTCAGAGAGAGACAGAGACAAAGAGAGAGAGAGAGAGAGAGAGAGAGAGAGAGAGAGAGAGAGAGAGAGAGAGAGAGGAGACAGAGACGGGGGTGGGAGGAGAGAGGAAAGAGGGACACAGAGAATCAGAGACACAGAGACAGAGAGACAGTGACAGCCAGAGACAGACACAGAGTCAGAGAGAATCAGAGACAGACACACAGAGACAGATACAGAGAGAGATAAAGACAGAGTCAGAGACAGAGACAGAGACAGAGAGAGACAGAGACGGAGAGCAAGGGAGAACGTGCAGAGAAGTGTGAGCACGGGGCCTCCCAGGAAATTTGGGCAAGTTGTTGCCAGTCAAAGCAGGCAGAGGAACACAAGCATCCCTGGAGAAAGCCCCCATCAGCCTGGCAGCTCCCTCTTGAAGTCCCTGCCAGCTTGCTGGGCCTCCCCCAGGCCTGAGACGAGGAGTATTTTCACTGCAGAGGCACCACAGCAGGCAGATGGGGATCTCAGTCTCCTTCCAGGCCTCATCAGATGCTTCCTGAGATAATGACATCCCCTCCAGCAGATCCCCAAAACACAAGCCAAGTTCAAGGCCACAGGCTCCCAGACAGAACTTCTCTGGTCTCTCAGGATGGGCATCATCCATAAAGGAAGGTGGCAGAAAAGGCCTGAGTGCAGGGACCTTCGGTGGGAGCCTTGACTGGCCTTCTTCATTGGACAGGGGGAAACTGAGGCAAGCCAAAAGGAAGAGACTGTTTCAAGGTTGTGTTTAAGTGAAGCAGGCGGAGATGAGGATCGTGCTCTGATTTCCTTGTCAGAGGACTGGGAAGAGCCCATAGAAATGATCGAACCTGACCCTCCTTTTACACCAGAGAAACTGAGTCTCAGAAAAGGGATTTGGCTTGCTTAAGGTCACAAGTGCTGTTGGAGTAGAAGGCTTGGCTTGGATCTTGACTCTCATCCCTGAATCCCTGGCCTAAGACACACCACCCACCCTTTGCAGTCTCAATTTCCTCATCTGTAAAATGAGACCAAGGATGTCCTCCTTCCCAAGGCAGTTTTGAGGACACCTCCGAGGGCAAGAGAAGTCAGAACTTTGCTGACAAAGGATGGCAGGAGGACAGTCCAGGCCTACAGGTTCCCAGGCCAGAGCCCTTCCCGCTCCATCTTGCTGCCTGACTCCTGGAGCCCCTGCCCACTTCCCTTGGTCCTTTCCTAATCAAGCAAGATGTTAGTCAGTGGTAGGCAGCCCTGAGGGAGGAGTCCGAGGCACCATGGGACCTCAGGTGGTTCCTCCCTCCCTGGGCCCCAGTCAGTCTCCACCTTTGTAGAGTGGGTACTTGGCTTCCACTGTCTCTAAGCTAGGCATTCCTCCAGTCTCTCAATGCCTGGGTCCTGGCTTGAGTCACTTTACCCAGTCCCAGGGCAGGACCTCAAAATTCTGTTTTCTCTCTAGGCCTGGGAAATAGGGAGCTTCCTTCCAGTGAAAAGGAATGTATGGTGGAGCGGGGACTTACTCCATTTGGGCCAGAAAGAGTGGTCAAGATTGACGAATAAGGAGGCAGGGGCTGGCCTGATTCTGGACCCCCACTGGCCTCCTCCCTACCATCTGGGCAAGGCCTTGCACACTGGCTGTGGGCCCAGAGACAAGGCACTCAGCCTCTTTGTCTTCTCATCTGTCCAGAGAGGGGCCTACATTCTGTAGTCCCTGGGGCTGGCCATGCCCCCAGCTCCAAATGTCCCCCAAGGACTTGCGTGCTCTTGGGAGAAGCCCAGAACTGGCTGCTGGAGGGTGAGGAAGCACCTGCATTTTCACAGAGTGGGGCTGACCTTCACTCAGTGACTGGCCATCAAAGCCCCCTGTGGCTCCTCCCTGGCGGGAGACGTCCCTGCATGTTCCTGAGCATCCTGGGGAAGTCTAGAAAGTGTCTGGGGCAGGAACTCCCAACAGGGTTGGACGTCAGTGACGGACCTTCCTCCAGCATCAGCAGAGACTCCAAGAAGTCCGATATCGGACAGAAAAGAAAACCAAGGAAGCCCAGGGATGGCGGGACCGGTCCAGGGTCACACAGGGAGAACTGGAACGCAGAGGCTCTGCCCCAAATCCCTTGCTTTATCTGTCACAGGCTGCCCTCTCATCCTCTGAAGACGGAAAACAAAAGGAGGAGCAGGAAGCCCGGAATGCCGCCGCTCTTTCTGCCACGGAGCAGTGCGGTAGAACAGGCAGCACTGCAGGCTGGAGCCTCTCATTAGCTGTGTAGGCATAAAAAGTTCTTTCTTCGCTGGAGCCTCAGTTTCCTCATCTGTAACATGGGGGTACCAGGCCTTGTCCCAGCCTGGTCCTTGTGGGACACGTCCTTGCTTCCTCCATGGCAAGCCGGAGGCCCGACGGGGCAGCCTGCCCTGTTAACAGGCTTTGTGGACTGCAGCTCGCTGCTGCCCACCATCCGGGAGACTGGCAAAGCCCCCCAGACCGGAATTAATGAAGACACCTGAGAAGGCTGGCCGTTCCGGGAGCGGAGGCAGACAGTAGGGGCCAAGGGTCACGTCCATTAGCAGAAAAATAATTTTGTAAATGAGGCAACTGGACTCCTTTCGGCGGGCCGCCTCGGGGGCGCTGTCCCGCAGTCTGCCCCCCAGCCCAAGTCGGCCGGCAGCGCTCCTTCCCCAAACATAGAAGGGGGCAACCTAGTGGCCCAAGGAATGAACCCAGGGGCTCCCTTTGTAGAGATGGAGGGAACCCCCCCCGCCCCAGACCTGAGCAAGCTGCAGGAAAGGAGCTGAGGAGGGGGAGGGGCAGAGCAGAGGGGCGGGGCAGACGGGGGCCCCACCCACCCCATCCCCCCAAGCCCCACTCACCTGGAATTTCTTCTTGGCCACAAAATACTGCATACGCCGGAGAACCTTGATGGTGGCCCGGTGATGCTCTCGAAGCCTGGGGAGGAAGGAAGGAGAGCTCTGTGAGGCTAGTGAAGGAGAAAGTGCTCCCCTCCTATAAGGGGCGGGGGTGGGGGGGAAGGGGACAAGCCCTGTAGGAGGTGGCTGAGGGGTCCTCCTTGGTATTTCCCAAAGGTCTACGGCTGAATTGCTGGGCAGGGTTCTACTCGGAAGCAGGAGGCCTCACAATGTGTGCCTGGGTGGGACCTTAGGTGAGTTGCATGAGACCTCTTCCCCTGCCCAACCCGTCAGGCTCCCACACACCGTTGGCCCAGGCCGAGTGCCTGTAATCCTAGGGGCACTCCCGGCTGGCTTCACTAACCCCCAAGTCTGGGATCCCTCCGCCTCCATAGAGGAAGCCCAGCCCAAGGAACATGGGCCATTTCCTGGAGCATGAAGGGACAAGTAAGTAAAGCTGACGGTGTGAGGGACGAGGATGAACCCGCTCCTGGGTGTAAGCCCCTCAGCACCCGACCTTTCCAGTCCGGTTCCGAAACATTTCAGTATCAAACCACCAGCCCTGATTGTCTTCTCTAGCATCTGACTCAGGTAGGGAATGAGAGCAAAGGAGATGACTGACGACTGACGACTGACCCACGGTGCAGACTGGAAAACAGGCACTGGGAGGGAAGAGCTAGCGAAATCACAATCAAGAGTAAACAGAGGGACCTGGTCTGGTCCTGAGGGAGACACAAGCCTAGATAAAACGATTTTCATCCGATTTAGCCCTAGAAAGGACTTCATCCATCATCTAGCCTGGCCCCTCTTGGAAACTGAGGCAGAGAGCCCCTACACCCAAGGAGGAAGAGGCAGAATTGGGATTCAAACACATATCTCCCACCTCCACGCCTTTGTATGGCTGTTTTCCCCCTATTTGAAATACATTCCCTCTTCATTTGTGGACTCTGAAGATCCCTAACTTGCTTCTTAAAAGTCTCCTGCAGGAGACCTCGCCTAGTTCCTTCTCTCCAGTGCCGGTTCCCACCCCCAGCTGCTAGAACCTCCCTCCCACGCTGGTATGTATGTACACGCACCTTCCTCCTTAGACTGGGAGATTTTAAAAAGCAGAGACCCTATTTTTTGCCTTTCTTTGGGTTCCAAGTGCTTGGGTGGCACTGCATCTAGTAGAAAGTAAGCCCTTAATAAGCGCTTATTGGGTGACCGAATTTTGTAGCTGGAAGCAACCCTCCTCTAGTTAAAGAGCTCCATTTTACAGATGAGGAAACAGAGGCAAACAGGGTCAAGTGACTTGCAAGGGTCACACAGCTAGTTTCTAAGGCCACATTTGAACTCAGATCTTTCTGATCCCTGGGCCCCGGCGCTCCATCTATGGCACAGTATATGCAACAGATAACGTTCGTCTAACACTTGGTGGTTTGCTGAATGCTTTACAAATAGTATCTCATTTGATCTCACAACAACCCCAAGAGGGAGGGGCTGTTATTATCCTCATTTTACAGGGGAAGACACAGAGGCAGACAGAGGTTAAGTGACTTGCCCAGAGTCACACAGTTAGGAAGTGTCTGAGGCTAGATTTGAACTCAGGGCTTCCTGACTCCAAGTCCAGCTCTCTATCTGTTACCCACCTAGCTGCTCTGCCCCACTTCCTCTCCTCTTCCTCTTCCTCTCTCTCTCTCTCTCTCTCTCTCTCTCTCTCTCTCTCTCTCTCTTCCCCTCCTCCTCCTCCTCCTCCTCCTTCTCCCCCTCCTCCTCCTCCTCCTCCTCCTCTTCCTCTCTCCCCTGTCACTGCCTGATGAGCACTCGAGGAAGGAGAGCTGCCATTCGGGGCCTGGGGGAAGGGTCACAGGAAGCTTTTGAGACCCAGAAGGGAGCCCTTGGAGGGGGTGACCCGACCTCAGGAAGGACAGGCTCCCACCATTAAGGAAAGGATTCCTCCCAAAGGGTAGCCCTCTGACGTTCCCCTGATGAGAATGTCTGCACTTGAGCAGCCTTTGGGTTCTGCTGGCCAGCTCATTGCCCTCCTCCCCTCAGTGGCCCTCAAAAAGCCACAACCAAATTGACCCTGAGCCCTGCCCTCAAGGAGCTTACCCTCCAGGAGGGTGGAGGAGACACATGTGGACATCAGAACACAAAGACAGATGCAGAAGAGGTGGGGGCTCACCTCAGAGGCTATGGTCCAAGCATCTAGGGGACTGGGAGAGCAGCAATCCAGAGATTCTAGAAGTCAGGTGGGAATAGAGGGCATTCCAGGCATGGGGGACAATTAGGGCAAAGGCCCAGAGGTTGGAGTTTAGAGGCATGAGGCTCAGTGTGGAGAGGAATAGACTGGAGGAAGATTGGTGAGGTAGGAGGAGGCCGAACTATGAATAAAGAACTTGACATTTGATCCTGGGCATGATAGAGAGCCAAGAGAGCTCCCTGATCAAGGGGGAGGGGTCAGCTGTAGATGAACTCCCTTAGTCAGCCAGCTCCTAATCCCAGGCTGAGCCCCCTGGTCCCTGAGCCAGGCAGGCCCCTACCTGGGAAACCAGGGCTACTCCTTCCTTCCTCTGTTGGAAAAGCCCAAGGAGAGCAGAGCTGCAGGCCCTGAGAGCTCCTATCCCCCCAGAGCCCCGAAGCGCCCCACCCCAGCCCTCAGGCTCCCCCAGAACCCCTTGGTCTCTGAGAGCCCCCCCACTCTCCAAAGCCCCCAACTCCCTCAGGCCCCTGAGAGTCCCCTCCCTCACCCCCCTTCCCCACCCTCCAGAACCCCCCCAGCTCCTGAGCAGCCGTTCCACCAGGGAGTTGGGATATAGGAATGTAGCCAGTCTGATAAACACCCGCACACAGCTAAGATTCCATGCCGGGCTCTATTATTTATACAACGGCTGGGTAAGTGAGCCCCAAATCCATTAGATCTTTTCAAGAAACACCCCGAAGCTTAAGTATGTGTTAGCCTGCTATAGAACAGATGTTCCCCATTCCCTGACAGGCCGTCTGCTTCTCCTTGTTTATAGGCGTGCTAACTCCTTCACCGTTCTGACTCGGGCACGGGGCTGGGGGAGCAGAAAGACCTCAGGCTGTGCCAGGTCCCTCCCCTTCCCTCGTCTGGCCAGCTCCCCCCTTCCTCAGGGCATTGGGCATCACCTCCCCAGCTACCCCAACAAAAGCAACCCCATGTCAGCTGCCGATCCAGGTGCTAAGGAGGCTGCCTCATTCCAGAGAACTGCCCGAGGCTCTCTCGGAGTAATGCCAAAGGAGGCCGGAGGCCTCGAGAATGGGGCTGTGTACCCAGGGACCTCAGCCCCGATGCTGATGCCCCCCAGTGGGAGGGCATAAGCACCGACCTCACCTTCCAAAGAGTCGGAGGGGAGGGCGCCTCCTCTGGAAAGGGAGCTTGGGTCAGCAGGTTTTCTGTGGCAGAGAGCCAGATGCAAACCTAACCAGCTTCTTATGGGATGCCACGTGGGCATTATTGTCCCCACTTTGCAGATGAGAAAACTGATCCCCGGAGGTGAAGTGATTCATCTCTGAGGGTCACATAGCTTGTCAGGGTCAGAGACAGGATCTGAACTCAGGTTTTCCTGACTCCAAGCCCACTCTACGGACCGGCCTTCATTTCTGACGAGGAAAGGAAGTGTCCCCTGAGCAGAGACACCCCTCCCTCTTGCTTACCGGGTAGCTGTCTCTGCCTGCCTCACTGCGTGCCCATTTTAAGGATGAGAACATTTTCTAATTTCATAAGTTAGAAGTGAGCTGCTGGCAAGGGGGGGGACATCAGGAAGCCAGTGCCCCAGAAGGAGATGGCGTGGTCCCCAAAGAGGGAGGAGGTTTAGGGGATACCAGTCCAGGGAAAGGGAGAAAATCGCACTTTGCACTGTTCTTGTCATTAAGTCGTGGGCAGGAGGAGGGGGTTCCTGGCACAGATACTGGAGGGGTTGGCCATTTCCTTCTCCAGCTCATTTAACGTATGAGAACACTGAGGCAAACAGTGACTTTCCCAGGGTCACACAGCCATGAAGTGTCTGAGGCCGGATTTGAACTCAGGAAGAGGAGTCTTCAGCCATCTGCCCAGTTTACCTTCATCTATAATGACACACTCCTCTAGGGATGGGGGAGCCCCGGCTGCCAACCTCCATCCTGCATCCAAGTGCGAGCCCTGGCCCTGCCAGCCTCCTAGGATGGCATCTGCCCCAGGGTGGCCACTGAGAAGAGCACCCCTGCCCCTTCCACAGAGACTCAAAGGCGGGCAGAAGAGCAAAGAGGGCATTTCTCCCCCCACTGCCCAATGACCAGTCACAGATGAGGCGCAGTGCACATCAGGCTGGGCAGCCCGGCTTTCTGGACCTTTGGGGAAAGGGAGGGGGAGGGCAGCTGGGGGGAAGCAGAGAGGGAGGGGAGGGCAGCTGGGGGGAGAAGGCCACCTGGGCTGCACACCTGTGAGAGACTTGCCCCCTGTGGCCCTGGCCCCTATCAGGGGCTTTGGTGATCAGGCAAAGGAGCCAGGGCCCTGCCTTCCAACACCTGCCCTGGCTCCCTGGGCCTCGTCCCCAGGATAGGTCTTCTGAGGAGCACGCGGGCTGGGACTCAGCACCTCTGCCTTCTCCATAAATCACCAGGAGTAATCAGGTGCCCTGAGCCAGCTTAGGGGCTCGTGGCTATGGATTCAAAGCACATGAATCTCCCAACCCATCTTAACCCTTTGGGCGACGCCATGGTTCAGCTCCAGGGCAGAGGCCCAAGGCCCAGGGTCACTCAGGCAGCAGCTCAGTGGAGGTGCAACGTATAAAAAGGGGAGTCTGGGATAAGGCCGGTGTAACATACTTGCCCCTCTCCCTCTCCTGCCCCCATGGTCCAACTGCAGCTGTTTGCCCAGTGCTCCTAGAGGAGGAGGGAGGAGAAGAGGGAGGAGAAGGGTTCAGTTCCACCCCATATCATGGCTCCTGACCGTTCCCAGGGCCTTCTCCCTGAGGCCTTGGATCTTGTTATCCCCTCATGCCACCAACACATAGTAGGTCTCTCCTCTGTGCCAGGGCTGGGGCCACAGCTCATGTCTCTGAAAACCTCCTCTGGTGCAGAAGCGGACTCTCCCTCTCCATGGGGCTGGGAGGAAGGAACTTGTCCTGGTGGCCTCTGAACCTACAATTCTTCTGACCCCAAAGGAAAGCCAGCCGCTGTTACGGGGCAGACAGGAACCTGCACTCTGCTCCTCACTTACAGCTACATTTATTGATCTGTTTTCCAGGTGTATCTGCCTTCCCCCAGCCAGTGACACATCTCTTGTCACAAAGAGCAAAGTTCAGCGAGACTAACCAACCCGCCAGCCCAGTCTGCCAGTGTATGCCGCGTCCTGCCCCCAGAGGCCCCCGCCTCTACAAAGATCTCTCTACTCTTCCGGAAAGACACAAGCCACGCGGCCCAAGGAGCCCACTTGTGTCTTTCTGACACCCTGCCATTTGAGACTGAGGGTGGGGGAGGCTCTGAGGATCGGAGCAGGCCACTGAGTCCATTTTGCAGACAAGGTCACTGAGTCCTGATTCATCTGGGATCACACAGCTAGGATGTGTCTGAGGAAGGATTTGAATCCAGACCCTCAGGATTCTAATTCCAGTGTGCCAGTCTCTAAGCCTCTCCAATGACTTCCTTCTCATCAGAGACCCTAGGCCTCTCCCAGAGGCCTCCCTGCACTGTGCAGGACCCAGGGGCCGTGGAATGGGACTGTCCCTCCCTTGGCTCAGAACAAAAGCCAGGAAAGTCCCTGGCTGGGGCAGGGCCAAGGAATGGGGAGAAGAATCAGAGCTGATAGTGGTGAGACTGGTCCAGAGGAAGCCTGACGGACGGCTATGGACAACAGCCTGGGCCCCCTGCCCCCAAGCTGGAGCCCAGATGACCAGGTGAGGGAGTGACTCAGCCAGGGCTGCCTCAGGCCCTTCTCTCCCCTGCACAAACTTCCAGGTGACCTTCCTAAGACACAGCTCTGATCACTTCCCCTCCCTGCTCGATGATGCTCAGTGGCTCAGTTACCCACAAGGTGGAAAAGCCCCCTCCAGAGTGGGTCAAAGCTGCTTTTCTGGCCTTAGCTCCAGCCAGAGTAGATGAGCCACTGCTCTCTGAGGATGAGCCTTGCAGTTGGCTCCCTGGGCCTTTGCCTTCCTCTTACGTTCTTAGCGACACCAGGCAAAGAAATAAATGGATACGGCAAGCTCATGTTGAGGGTCTGTGTAGCAGGTGGTGCTTAAGCTGAGAGTCGAAAGAATCCAGGGATTCCCAGAGGCAGAGAGAAAGAAAGCCAGGCATGGGGCACAGCCGACGCAAAAGTATGGCAGTGGGAGATGGAGGGTGTCAGCAGAGTTGGGACTGGACAAAGGAGAGACTTGGGAGGGGGCAATGAGGGGGCTATTATGACAATCCAAGGAAGGGGGGATGAGGGCTTGGCCTGGGTGGTGGCTGCATTAGTGGAGAGATAGGATGGAGGCTGAATTCCATGAATAGGGGAAACTCTCTTCACCACTGCTGTGCCTCTCAAAGGGTAAAGTCTATGAAAGACATTGAGGTGACAGAAATAAGATTCAGTGCCTGATTGGCTGTGGGGGGTGGTGGAGAGGCTAGGAGGACACTGGGTGCCTCAGAATGTCTGTTTTGAGATGTCCAGATGGCTGCCAGCTTGGAGCTCAAGCAGGAGAGAGGTCAGGGCTACATTGAGAGGATCGTTGAACCCAAAGACAGCCCAGGCAGAGCCCCGGGAAACCCCCTCTGTGAGTGGGCTGGACACAGCTGAAGGTCCTGGGAGGCAGGCTGAGGAGGGAGCCCTGGGATGGGCAGCAGGAGAACCAGGGGAGGGCAGGTCCCAGCAGACCCCCCAAGCTGACTGACAGGCTGCAGAGAGGACAAGAAGGTGGTTCTGGGGACAGCCAGTGGTCCTGGTAATTAAGAGGTCCTTGGCAGTCGGGAGAGAGCCCTTTCTGCTGAAGGCAGGTCACAAAGGCTTAAGACCTGGGGATAGGAGAGGTGGGAGGAGGCCTAGAAAAGGACCCAGGTGCCAGGTAGTCCAGGAGCATCTCTAGGATGGGGATGGGCCAGGCTCCAGCAGCTGGGTTTGCACAGGTCCCTGGGGGCCTCCTGCCCAAGTTTTCACACACTGACTGGAGAGGAGGCTGGAGGGGAGGTGAGGGGCCACAACCCACGTTATCTCACTGCCCGAGCTCTGGCCCTTGCACAGATGCAGGGGAGAAACCAGGTGACTGAGGAGGCAAGAAACACTTACATCACCCCCCGGGAGGGAGGCCCCCCTGGAGGCAGGCGGCAGAGCCTGAGTCATGTCTGGCTCGCCTCCTCTCCTATGTTCCTACACCCTATTCTCAGCCCATGCATTATCTCAGCAGATTCTCACAGTGAAGTGATGTGTGAGGAAGGCCAGGCTGCCAATGATCTCTGCCCACTGAACAGATGGAGAAATTGAGGCCTCAGGAAGGGAATGGGACCAAGGGTCACCTCATCTGTTAGGGGTGCAGCTCAGTGTGAGACCCAAATCCCTCGGGCTCCTGGTTCCCCCGGACCACAGGCTGCAGCCGATCCCTGGGCTTGTCCTCCCTGGCAGCCCCAACCCGGGCAGACACCTCCCAGCTTCAGAGCTGCTGCTGCCCATCCCGCCTCCCCACACTAAGGATGCTCAGGTCTTGGAGTGCAGGCTGGCTCCGCCCTTCCCTCTAGGAGGATTCCTCACAGACTCACAATGTGTGAG
Organism: Phalanger gymnotis; assembly: GCA_028646595.1. Taxonomy (NCBI): domain Eukaryota; kingdom Metazoa; phylum Chordata; class Mammalia; order Diprotodontia; family Phalangeridae; genus Phalanger; species Phalanger gymnotis. The sequence goes on from CM053623.1 coordinate 461,402,278, forward strand.
AGTTGGAAGAAACCTGACTGACCAGTGGGTCCAATCCATGCCTAGATGAATCCTTATCTATTATGGGGAGGAAGTCTGTCTGTCTGTCTGTCTCTCTATAGTTATCTATCTATCATGGATCCACAAATCTGTGTAGCTATCTATCCATGTATCTATCTCTTCCTCCTTCCACCTCTCTCTGTCTCTTTGTCTCTCTCTGTCTGTCTGCCTCTCTGTTTCTCTCTGTCTCTCTGTCTGCCTCTGTTTCTCTCTGTCTCTGTCTCTCTCTCCCTTCTATCTCTGTCTCTCTCCCTTTTCTCTCTCTCTTTCTCTCTCTGTCTCTGTCTCTCCCTTCTGTCTGTCTGTCTGTCTGTCTGTCTCTCTCTCTCTCTCTCTCTCTCTCTCTCGCTCTCTCTCTCTCTCTCTCTCTGTGTGTGTGTGTGTGTGTATGTGTGTGTGTGTGTCTCTCTCTCTGTCTCTCTCTCTCAGTCCAGTTCCACACTGGATACCACAGGGAGGGGGTGTAAGATATGACAGCCCTGGGCTTTTCAGGAAAACACTTTCCACTGCCAATGACAATGGCCATCTCCTAGGCAGCCTGGGGGAGGGCAGACAGAACATGGCCTCTGAGTCAGGGCATGTGGGCTGTCCATACCCTGGTCTCGAGTCTCCTTGGATGAGCAGTTACCTAACTTTTCTGAAGCTCAGTTTCCCTATCGGTAAAAGAGATCAGTCTTACAAATCTGCCTCCCAGGGTTGTTGGGGGCGGGGACGGGGTTGTTAAATGAAATGAGACCAATAGAGTGGGGAGAGGCTGGGGCTGGCAAAACTCTAAGGGATCTCCCAGACCAGCCTGCTCCCTCCAGGTATCCCTCAGGTATCCCCCTCAGACTCCCCAAGCCAAATCAATGAGGCTCTTGGCTGGAAACATCTTCCTCAGCCTGGATCCATCCTGCTGTGGCTGTGTCCTAGGAGCCAGTGGCCACCTTCAGATAGTGCTGCCACTGGGCTAAGGCCCCCCACAAGGGCACGCCCAGGCCAGTTCTGGGGCACCTTTAATTAATGACTTCTGCTTCCCTTCAGGCACAGAGCGCATTTCCAGGAGATTACAGCATGTTCCAGGCAGTGAAATCACTTGACCTTGGCTTGTTACCGTCTAAACACACCTGTGGAGGCCCTTTCTTGATTCCTCTGCCCACCTTCCTCCCCCACCTCCCACCTGAGTCTGCCAACCTTCAACTGAGTTGGGGCTTCTGGCTTCTCAACAGCTCATACAACACCCCTCTGTGCTCAGCGTGTCCAGGGAAGCCCCAGCTCTGGCTCCCTGGTCCCCTAAGCCCAGGCCTCCAAGTGTTGCCAGGGGCCATGACAGTCAAGGACCCACTTCCACTGCTTCTTGCCAGTGTGTCTTTTTCAGGGTAGGAGTGGGTTAGGGTTCTGTGGTTCCTCCAGAGCCCAGGACTCGGGGTGGGTGGGGGTTGGGAGGAAGGAGACCAGAGGCAGGTTTAAGTGGGTGCTGAGAGCATCTTGCTGGTTGTCCAGTAAAGCAAGGACAACCTACAGATGAAGAGCTGGGCCCTGAGCCCATGGTGGTCCTGTTTTGCTAGCCTCTAGGGCCAGATCATTTCTAGGAGTGACCTCTTGAGTAGACAGACCTAATACGAGTGACCAGCTGCTTGAGACATGGGTAGGTGCTTATTGCTAACGTGAGGGTAGGTTTGGGGGATGGTGCTAATGGAGAGAAGATTCAGAAATCGGTGCCTG
>CM053623.1:461404120-461422183 GCA_028646595.1 Phalanger gymnotis
CGAAGAGCTGGGCCCTGAGCCCATGGTGGTCCTGTTTTGCTAGCCTCTAGGGCCAGATCATTTCTAGGAGTGACCTCTTGAGTAGACAGACCTAATACAAGTGACCAGCTGCTTGAGACATGGGTAGGTGCTTATTGCTAACGTGAGGGTAGGTTTGGGGGATGGTGCTAATGGAGAGAAGATTCAGAAATCGGTGCCTGGAGGGTGGCCAGTCTGGCAGCACCACAGGGCAGCCAAGGCCCAGAGCATGTGGCCAGGTCACATGTCCTGTCCTCGGCACCAAGTCAGGGGGAAGTAGAAAGAAAATCCCAGCTCAGGAAAGAGTGTAGGGTGAAAACACAATGAACTTTAAAAATAGTTGTTCATGTAATTGGGGAAAAAAAATCCTATTAAAAATCCAATGTTTTAAAGGCCCTTTGGCCACTTTCTGGGTGTGGCAGAGAGGTGACAGGAATGTTCTCTGCCCTTGGCCAGGCTCTCCCCCGGTGTTAGCTGGCTTTCCCAAAGACAGCTCTCCCCACCTGCCCCAGCTCTGGCCCCACCAGAGGCCAAATAAACATGTCCTCTCTCCTTGACTTCACACCCCAGCACATGTCCGTTCAGAAGCAAAGAAGAAGAATTTCTATCCCCTTGTAAAACTGTGTAAACTTTTGGGCCCGAGACACAGGCCAGGAGAAAGGGGCCTGGAAAGCATCCACCATTGAGAATTCAAGGCTTTTGGGAAGGGCAGTCCAGGCAACAGAAGGGGAGATGGGTGTGTGCATGGGGGTATATGAAGGGAGGGAAGAGCCATCGGAGGCTGGGAAGGGGGAGGGGGCAGGGGACCCCGATGGCCCCTTCAGAGGTGCTCTCTGCTCCTGGCTTTTGACCATCAACGATTTACAGTTTAGATGCTTTTGGAAGTCATCTGTATTCAGTCCCATATTAATTTGAGTAAAAAAGAAAAGGAAAAGTGTTTTAGAAGACTGAGTAATTCTTAGAAGAAAAGCAGTGTTTGGGTCAGGGTACCTACTCTGAAGGAAGGTGGCGAGTGTTGGTGGGCCAGCGGTAGTGACAGAACCCACTGGGGTGTGAGGACGCTAACCACTGGGGTCAAGAACCCCAGTCTGATGAAAACTGGGCAGCCATCCGGCAGAAATTAGGGGCGAATGAATATCTTACGCCACATACTACACTAAACTCCCAAGTGAATGCAAGACGTCCACATGAAAACCAACAACCAGTTGGCAAAGGAAGGCCGTGCCTGTCACAAGCGTGTCTAGGGGAAACAATCGTTTCCTTAATAGGAGACAGAGACTCTCAGAAATGGTGAAATGAACAGTTTTGATTAAATAAAATGGAAAAGCAGATACCTTCCTAAGGTTTACCTGCTGCAAGCATTGCCAAAATGTCCTGACTCTGAGATACAGAAACTGTGTGAGATCACTGCCACCCCCCCATCCAAGGCGGCTTAAGACATCACACACAGACACAGACACAGACACAGACACACACACACACACACACACACACACACATGCTTGTCTGTGTGTGTGTGTGTGTGGTGAGGGTCAGATTGTGTCCCATTGTGTCCATCCTCTATGACAAAAAACTGCCACTGGCCCTGCTCCTGAAACACAGGCTTCCTCCCTTGTTGGTCCCCAAAGGAACCTCCCTGCTCCAGACACACAGTTGGGCCTCTCATTTCACCTGGAGTCTGCTCAATGAGGCATCTCATTCCTCACTCCCTTTAAGCTTCTTGCAGGGACCCAAGAGAGGGAGGAAGGGGCTAGACCAGGGATAGGGATTCTTAGTGCCTCTTCTATGATCTATACCTGAGACCTGGGGCCACATGGCATGTGGGCCAGGCAGTGTCAGGGTATCTGGGACAGCTGGGAGCATTATAGAACATGCTGGTTGACTGGCATCACAGGTTAACTGTTTATATGTTATCAGGTTCTCTTCTGGTCATGTCATAATGAAGAGCTCTAGGCTTGGTGTCAGTAAGGCCTGAGTTCAAATCCAACCTTAGAACTGACTAGTGGTGTTGCCCTGGCGAATCATTTAAGCCCTGTCTGCCTCAGTTTCCTCCTCCATAAGGCTGGACCATTTGGCCTTGAAGGGACCTACTAACTTCAAATCCTGTGCTCTGAGGACCCAGGCAGGATCAGAAGCGGGGAGCACTGGGGCCTTTCTTCATGCATATGTTACATATGGTGTGCTCCTGCAAACCTTTTTGCCTAGACTCCAAGGGCGCAGGAGTCTTTCCCTTCCTGGCTACCCCCAGGCCCAGAGGTTGGGAGAAGGAAGGAGGAATAGGGATCTTCTCTGGCTAACGATTGGTTCAACTCTCCTCATTAACCCCATGTCAAGGGAGTCCAAGAGGGAGTCCAGCTTGCTTTGGAGAACCTCCTCCTTGGGCTCACCATAGGGGCTTGGGCAGAGATCCCCTTCCTTCCCAATTTTCTCAGGGGCAGCTCTGTTATTCTGACCTAGAGCTAGCCACAGAAGTGAGCAGCCCTGGCTGTGGCTGACTCCAAGCATTCATTAAGGTGACCGGAACGTTATGATGCAGGGCATAGCTACACCATGGTAGTGACTTGTGTCTCAAAGCTTCAGTGCCTAGGTCTGAGCCAACAGCACCCTGCAAACAGGGTTCTCGAGAACAGAATCCTGCCATGAGACAGAACAAGTCTTCTATATTTCCCCCATTCTCCCACTGCCCTGCCAAAAAAGGGGCAGAAGCTGCCCCCTAGAGCAGAAGACCCATTCAATGACAGGAGACCATATTTCATTCTGTGTCCTGTTGACACAAAGCCTTATACCTTGCAGACCCGTAGGCTCTCAGACCGTCTGTTTCTAAGCTTCCTCCTTCTGAGCCCCAGCACCTGGAGAGGCTCTGCCCATGGCCAAGGTCACTGGCAGGAATACAGCCAGGCCCTCTCAGGTGAAAACCAGAGATGGAGGAAGCTCTGCAGGAGCCATTTGATGAAGGATTCAAGACTTTCTCCCTGGGGCCAGGCAGCTGCATTGACCCTTCTGCATCCAGGCTTAATTAGAGGAAAATCCTGGGAGGGACTGCAAAGCCCAGGGAGTCAGGATGCAGCCAGGTGGAATCAATGTGCCTGCTTTGCTCCAAAGAGCATTTCCTCCAAACTCCCAAAGTAACCCCCACCCAAAGCAGTCATCGGTTGTGTGTGGGGAGGCGACTACTGGCTGAATTAGGGGCATCTCAGCTGCAGGACACAGCCAACCCCATTTACCAACTTAATCAGACAGTCGAGAGGAGGAAGGGGCCCGAGGGCTCGCCATGGCCAAGCCTGTCAGACACTGGCCAAGGTCAGGCAGACAGGGAGACAGAGCAACCTAAGTGGTGAACCTGTTGCCCCAACTCCAAATACATAGTTCTTTCCAAGGTCTAGGCAAATACTACAAAGCAGAGCTCCTGTCTCCTCCTCCCTCCCAGCCTCTCCCTGCCCCCTCACCACCTGCTTGTCCCTCCCCCCTGCCATGTACCCCCACCTCATGCTGCTCCCTACCTAACTTCCCCCTATATACCTGTCTGCCCCCATCATCTGCCCTCCCTCCCGCTTCATCCACCCATCTCCCTCCCCCACCTTTGCTATAAATAGTGAATTATTGAGAACCATGAATCAATTAGCTCATTCTCAGACCTTGGGCCCCACTCATTTTTTCGGGGCTTTGACTGGTCATCTTCCTTGTCACCAAGTGTACCTCCTGTCTCCCTAGCTGTGTGGGTGCCCCAGAAGCCCAGATCTCGGAGCTAGAGGGCCCTCTCTGACTTTCTCTGCTCTCCCATACTCAAAGAGGAAGCCCTTCCATCACACATCGAACCAGTAACTTCTGAGTCCCCATTTGGAAGGTGGGCAAGGATCGAGGTTGAGGATGGGGTCTCTGCATCAGTGGGCCAGAAATGGTTCCTGTCAGGATTAGTCTTTTGAGGTCTGCACACCATTGTCCTGGTCCCATGGGGGTGTGGCTCAGATTATCTCCTCTCCAGCCAGCCAGGTGTCTCCTTTTCTCACTCAGTGCTGAAAGAGGGAGCTCCCACAGCTGCCACCCCTCAACCTTCTTGGGTGCAGATCCCTGCTGTGCCCCCTTCCTGGCCTGATAGGGCACATCTGCACCTTTGGACTGGGTGTGGCTAGAGAATGAGCCGGCCAGGAATTGCGTGTGTATGATCAGAGGGATTAATGAAGGGCTGGCCCAATTCTAAGTGGACTCAGCTTAGTTCTTCCTCCCATCACTGGCAGACCCCAGGAGCCAGATGTCTGGACAATGCCTTCATCTTCCTTCTGCTAGGTGAGGATGCCAGCAATTCTTCCCAAGGAGCATGGGGCCCAGAGGATCCAGGCTCTGGGGGTGGGGGGCACCTGAAATGATCCTGGCTCAGAGTCCTCTCCCTGACACACACTGACCCTTCAGCTCACACTGCCCCAGGGATCTCTCTGCACCATGAGTTTCAGAGAAGCTGCTGGCCTGCAGCAGCACAGGAAGCATCCTCATCGCAGAGTTCCCCTGGCCAATGAAATCTCATGTCTGATCCCTCTCCCTCTCACACATCAGACGAGAAAGGCAATCCCCCCTAGTTCTTCATGAGACCAGCCATCCCAAATGGCCCCTTCTCCACTTTTCCTCATCCAGGGCCAACAACACACTTCCTAGAGGCAGGAGGGGGGCCCAGAAGCCTTTTGTGGAGGGAAGAAGGGGCATCCTGCCCCACTTTGTGATGTCAGCCAATCAGGGATCATCTCGTGGGAAAAAGATACCTTAGGAAAACTGCTGATAATGGCCCAAAATAGCCCCTGTCACCTATGTCCGATCTGAGAGACAGCTGTCCTGCCCCCACAACTGGGCTCCGGGTGGACACACTGTGAGGCGGCCATGAGGAGGCTCATTAGGGTGGTACCCATCCTTGGGAGTGCCAGGCCTCTCTAGGGAGACAAGTCTTACCATCTACAAAGGGCTGGATTAGAGAACAACCGAGCTAATTGGGGCGGGGCAGAGAAGCGGTGACACGGGGTGAGGCTCAGGGGCCGACTGAAAGCCCTTCACCAGGACTTGGCCAGGGAGGGAGGTGAGGAGCAGGGGGAAGTCACAGAATCCTAAATTTTGAGCTGGGATACTCAAGACCATCAGGTCTAGCCATAGACAATGAATTGGAGACACAGACAGGGTGAGGGATTTGCCCAGCATCACACAGCTAGCGAGTATGTAAGGCAGAATTTGAATCCAGGCCCTCCCAACATCTCTGAGGCTAGGCTGTGTTGCCTTTGTCTCTGTCCTCTACCTGATTTCCTCCTGAGGCTGCTTAGAGCTGTCTCTTCTGGGTCGAGGCTGTATTTAGTGCTGAAAGCCAATATTTCCCGGAACCTGGGCCTGCCTCCTCTTCTGTCCAGGTGACCCTAAGGAGGGAGGGGATGCAGTATGGCGGGGTGAGCAGACAGAAGTCTGGGGGGCTGAGACCCTTTACTGAGTCCAGGAGTGGGGTCAGATCCCTGGAGAGTGCATACCTTCACCTCTCTCTTCCTCCTGCTTCAGGGGAGAGTCGAGGTGGGAATGAGGTACAGTCAGGGTGATACAGCAAGAAGAAGTCTGAATTGAGAGTCAACATTGCTGTTACTAACTACAGGTATGACCCTGTATGACTCAGTTTCCCTCTTTTGCTCTCAGTTTTCTCTTCAACAAAATGGGGACTTAGATTCAAAGTTGTCATCTATCTCCTGACTAGGAAGGCTCTGCATGTCCCCTCAGAGCGGTCTTACCTCCCCCTTTATGCGACCCTGCTCAGGCTGAATTCAGCACTTTGTCCATAAGGCGAGGCCCCTACAGCCTGATCTGAATCAATTCTCCCTTTCCTCCCTTTGGGCACAGAGAAGAGAGGGACCAAAACTGGAGGAATCAGTGCTGGGGCTGCTTGTTCCAAGCCCTCCCTCCAACCCTCATGTCAGAGCACTTTTCTGCAGGCTGCCTGTGAACTGGGGGGAAGGCAGGGGGAAGGAGGAAGGCAGAGGCCCCCCCCCTTGAACTCACTTCTCGCTCCCCATGGCAGACTGGGAAATTCTGTGAGCTTGCAGACAGTAGTACCTGAACCCCATGTAAAAGAGCCAAATTAAGGGTGAGCATTAAATTCTCATTATAGCAACAACATGGCCTCAGGAAAGCGGTTATTTATGGTCAAGGAAGCTCCCATTATAAGCTCACAGCCCATATACTCTGGACTTTTACCAGCAGTCCCCAAAGTCACCAGGATGTCATCGTCATCCCACTTTGGAGGCCAGGGGACAACACTCTGGACAGTGGGTGGCTCCCCCCCCCAGAGCCCCACGAGGCTCCTGACCCTGAGAAAACAAGAACAGGGGTCTACCTATCCTGGTCTGCAGCTTCTCTCCATGGGGGCTCCGAGGAGACAGAGTTGGAAAGGCCAAGCTTTGCGTCCTTTTCAGATGGGGAGAGAAGCACATTTAAGTCCCAGGGAGATGACCAGAAATGTTGCTGCTGTGCCGTGTCAGGACTCATTAAGTTAATGGACCTGGTAAATTGGCCTGCAGCCAGCCCAGCATTGAAGGAAAATGGGGGGGGGTGGCAGATCCAGTTTCAGGCTGGGCAACACGAGGAGATGATTAACTACAAATAGCAGCCAGCCTAGAGTGACTTCTTGGGAACTCACTCCTGATGAAACAAGAGAAAGAAAAATCTCCAAGTTTAAGAAGGATTCTCGGCCCCTGATGGTGGCAGGGGAAGCTACTTGGGCCCACAAACTTGTAAAAGCCCCACGAATTACAAAAGGAGCTCGGCCTCTGCAGCAAAGCTTCCTTGCCACTTTGAGGAACCCTGAGGAAAGTGGGAGCTTGGGAGGGTGGGGGAGCAACGGGGAAAAGCAGGGGGAGGACCAGGAATAAAAAGTGGTTCGTGTCTGGCCTGAGGAGAAGGGCCGGCCAGTCTGGAGATGGGCCACACGTGCCCTCTGTCCATTCTGCGGCTGCCCCGAGGGGGAGCTGCCACTGGCAAAGCAACGATGAGCTTAGCAAGGGCAGTGACCCCAGGAAAGTGAGCCCAAGAATCTCAAGCAGGTCCCCCCTTGAGGGACTCAGCAAGTCTGTGGTCAAAATCCCCAGTCTCTGTTCTCCCACTCCAAAGCTCCAGGTGCTCAGGGGCCTCACAAGGACCAAACTTCAGCCTGGAAGCCACCCTTTGGGACCTTGCTTGGGACTCCGCCTCACCGATGGGCCGCAGGGTCCCGCTTTGTAAAATGAAGGCATCGGGGGCACAGAATCATGACATAAAAGACATCCGATACTGCCCATTTACTGACGAGGAAACTGAGACCCAGCAAAGAGAAATGAGATGGGAAACTCACACCCCCTGACTTCCTCTCTAATCCCAAGAAAGAGGCTTATGACACTCTCTGACCCTGAGAGGTTCTGTGGGTCTCAAAGGCTGGCATGGACTCCAATAACCCATCCATCCATCCATCAACGGTCTATGGGGAGCCAAGCCCGGCACTGCGCTGGGCACGGAGGATCCAGAGGATCCCTCCGATAACGCAGAGAGCACCTGCCTGTGGCTGCCCATCCTCCGCCCCCCCCCATTCAGCGATGGACTACGAGGGCTTTGTCCGTTTGAGTTGGCCCAGAACAGGTCTCTTTGGTTCCGTTCGGAAGTTCACCTGGCGCAACCAAACTCTGCTTGATCGAAGGCCATATTTAATCACAGAAGAAAAGGAATTCAACGGAAGTGAACGCATCGGTCCATCAACAAGCATTTATAAAGCACCTACCATGCGTGCAGAACTGTGTAAGGGCTGAAGAAAGGCTTTGGGTGTTTGGCCAAACTCTGCTGGGGAAGAGCCCTGGGGAACAAGGCAGAGAGATGCAGGTGCTGGTGGGGCCCAGGGCTTTGGGGCGGGGTGGACACTTTCCAGGCCAGCCTGCCTGGCTTCCTTGTTCTGCTTCCAAGAGCTTCCAAGAACCTTCAGGCAAAGGAAGAATGTCCATGACCCTCGGCCCGAGGCCACTGCTTTTCTGGGATCTCCTCCAAGAAAGTGCCCCAGGCTTGCTCAGAACCAGACCGCCTATGAGAAGACGGGGGACCCAGGGAACCACCACTGAGGGGATGGAAAGAAGCGACTTCTTGGGAGGGTCACTGAAGACTGGGGCAAAGTGAGCTGGCTCCCCCACCTCTTCCAAGGCAAAGATGTCAGGCAGGGTTCCAGGGTGAAGAACACCTCCCTCCCTGTGATGCTGGTGGGAGGGCAGGGGGAGGGGCGGGGGGAGGGGAGTGCAACTAGGGCAGAAGGGATGAACTTGTGCTGGGTTACACACACACACACACACACACACACACACACACACACACACACACACACTTGCACTCGCTGCACTCTACTCTGGGTCACCTCGCTGTCAAAGATGGCGGCATGCGCTTTGTGAGCCCTAGGCTCCACCTGGCGAGAAAAAGGCTGGCTTTGGGACTTGGCTTCAGACACTACCTCTGCTGTGTATTACCTGTGTGACCTTGGGCCAAAGGCTCAAATCCTAGAAACCTGTCTGTCTAAAACAAACAGGGCCTATTCAATGCAGGCTGGCCCTGAGAGGTGAGCTTTTCCCCAGGAGGCTTCCCAGCCCCCACCCCCACCCCTGGCATTTATCTTCGGAGTACCAGTCACAAGCCAACCTGGCTAGGCCTGGGCCATGGAACCTTGGCTTGAGGAAGGTTCATGAATGAAAACATTCTTCTGTTCTGGCCTTAAGAAAAAGAGGCACAGCTCCCAGGCCTGGGAGGGGGACAAAGGAAGGTACCCCCTACACAGCACGGTTTCCAGGTGTAGGAGAGAGCCTGGAGCAAGAAGAGTTAAGCCAAGGCTGGAATAACATAGCCAGTGTTTGCATGGGCAGCCCACAGCTGGTGAAGGAACAGGTGGGCTTCTGGAGACAAGGGTTCTCTGTGTGCATGTCAAAATCTTTTTTAGTCATTCAACAAATATTTCCTGAACTGTCCCAGAGTAGAAGGGGTCTGCCTCAAGAGATGGTGCATCCCCCCTCCATGGAGGAACCCAAGGAGAGGTAGGCTTAGGTAGTATAGAAAGGGGATTCTTGTTCAGATATGGACTCAGCTGGGGGTCCAAAGAGGTCCCTTCTGTAGCTGAGACTGCTTCCTCCCTCCCTCCCTCTCTCCTTCCTTCCTCCCTCTCCTTCCTTCCTTCCTTCCTTCCTTCCTTCCTTCCCTCCCTCCCTCCCTCTCCTTCCTTCCTTACTCTCTCCCTTCCTTCCTTCCTTCCCTCCTTCCCTCCCTCTCTTTCTTCCTTATGGCATAGAGGCCTAGAGAAGAGGCTGTGTGGAAGACAGAAATGACCAGGGCTCCGGCTCTTGGCAGCTTCCAGGCTCATAGGGAAGGGTTAAGGAGGAGAGGTAAGATGAGGACATGAGTCCTCCAGAGACAGATTGTCCAGTGAGGGGGTAGGAAAGGAGGGCTTTCTGCAGATCTGTGTGTCTCAAGAAAACATGAGTTTGCCTCATTTATGCCCAGCCTGATCCTGAGAAGTCTCTCTCAGAGGATCTGGTGAGGAGGACCAAACCTGCCCTCTTGCTTCAGGATTCCTGGAGATGCTGCTATTTATGGGCAAAATGCCAGCATTGGGTGAGATGCCAGGGGCACTAGAGAGAGCTCAGAGCCCCAGAGGCTGACTAAGGAAGCCAGGTCACCTTCATTTTGGGGATACGATGGTGTTCAGGATAGACGTCCCCTGAGGTTTCCTGTGGCTCTGAGCCCGGGGCTTATTCCGGGACATCCCAGAATCCTCACACCTCAGAGATGAAGCGGACCTTAGCAGCCAGCCAACCCAACCTGTACCTGACCAAGAATCCCTTCTAAATCTGAAGCCTCTCCTGGAAGCCTTCCCAAGGCAGCCCACCCTGCTCCTGGAGATCTTCCTCCTGAAGGGCCTTGGCTCCCCAGTGCTAAATAAAGGAGATTGGCCTCGTGAGTTCCCAAATCCCCAGACGACAGCGAAAGCAGCAGGTAGGGGGCTAGTAGGAGCAGAGCTTGGGCTGGGTGTGGTAAAGAGAAGAGGAGGAGACACTGCCCTCACAGACCTTCCTGAGATGTGTCATGTCTAGATGGTCGGATCCGAGGAGTCATATCTAGCACAACAGCTGGCACGTAGTAGGGGCTTCATAAATGCTTGTTGAGCTCACACAAAGAATGGCAAAGCAGAGTGAATTCTGACTCAGGTCTTCAAGAAAACAAACAATGAATTTAGCAGAGGCTTCAGCAGCTGGCTGGTCCATCCCCAGGGGGCACCCAGGCCAACCAATACCTGAATAAAAATCTCCTGGAAACAAAATTCCCAGAGAAGATGCCCAGTCTGGTCTACAACAGACCACCTCAATGCCTGCATTCCTCCAATACTTAGTGGCTCTGTGGCCCTGGGCCTTTCCCAACCTCAGTAAAAGGGGCATCTGTAAAAGGGGCATGGATCTACCCCTCTTCTGCCTAACAGCCCTTCAGATGCCTGAAGATCTCCCCAGAGTCTTGTCCCCTCCAAGGACCTGCCCAGGGCCTTCAGCAGATCCTCATAGACTTCTCCCCATCCTGGGCACCCTATCCAGTCGTCCGAGCCCTTCTGAACCTGTGCCCATTAGTGTGCTCACATGCAGAGCTGGACTGGCACAACAAGACTGACCTTTCACCACCATCTCAGGTAAGCTCACTTCACAGACCTGGAGAAGGGAGAAGGGGGTGCCCAGAGTCCAGTGCAGTTGGGCAGCAGCCCAGGAGGCCTGACTGGAGGCTGCCCACAGGCAGCAGGGCATTGCCCAGGTTATGGAGAAGTCCTTCACTCTGTGGGAACTTTAGGGTTGAGGACAGAGGAGCTGGGCACTGGCTTCCAAGGAAATGGAGGGGGCTGCAGTCTTACCTGGGCTCGTGCCTGTCTACACCTGACACCGTCCTGATGGGGGAGGGAAGGGGTGGCTGGACTGGGCATAGCTGGAGAGAGCGGTTTGGGGGAGGTGGCTCAGCAGGGTGCCAGCTAACTAAGGGTAACTTGGCAGCATCTCACAGCTGCTAGGCGGGAGGCAGGGGCAGGCTGGGCTGAGTCCTCTAATATTGTCTTTTTGCTCCCATAAAGGCCTGAGGAGAGGTCAGTAAACTAATTACTTTGGGCGATGGAGCAAAATAAGGGCCAGCAAAGTACTCAATGCCCCTCCTAGGGTTTCCGTGTCATCGCATGCTAATAGCTGGGCCTTTGTCGCTGCCATAATTTCTTCATAAGCAGTTTCTTTACCCATATCCAACATCTTATTTCTAAGGCTCCATTAATACTTTTAACAGGGCTCAATGCCAGACTAATTTGATTACATTTCCCTGCTGTGGCGCGGTTGGGGTGGGGCGGGGTGGTGGCCTGGCCTGGCCTTTGTGAAGGGGGCCTTCCTTGCGTTCCCACGTCTGGACCCAGCAGGCCCCAGCCCTGGGGGTGAGAAGAGAACAAGGCTGGCCGTTTTAAGTCCATCTGTCCCTCATCTCACTCAGGGAGATTCCTGGGTACCTAAAGGTAGCAGGGGCTGCTTGGAAGGCTGGAGCACGGTGGAAGACTCCAAGGAAAGCAGAGAGGCGCCAAACTGAGCCAGACTGGACCGGGCTGGGGCTGCTCGGGATGGCCAGGGTAGCGAGGAGGACGCCAGGGAAAGCAGAGAGGGGCCGAACTCAGCCAGACTCGACTGGGCTGGGGCTGCTCAGGATGGCCAGGGTAGTGAGGAGGAACCCAGGGAAAACAGAGAGGGGCCGAACTCAGCCAGACTGTACTGGGTCGGGCTAGATTAGTGGGTCTCCAATGTCTTCTCCTTAATGGGTCCAGAAGGGAAGTGAGCATAGGCGCTAAAATCCCATCCCTTGGAGATATTAAACTGCTGACTACCAGTAACAATGGCCCCTTAGCAGCCAGAGTCCCAGCTTGGCCAAGGCTTGCCCTCCACACCCACTCACCCGCGAGCACCAAATGACCTCCAAAGGAGGGCGTTCTCTTTTTCCCCACTCCCTTGGCCCAGATGAGCTTCAGCCTGAACCCAGCCCCTCGAAGGAGCAGTGTGGACACCCTATGGAGCCAGGTTAACAAGCCCCCATCTGAACGAGCCCTGGGAATCTTGAGGCCTTTTCCCACCTAGATCCTGATGTCATCATAGAAGGCAGACACTTGGACCAGCCAGGGAGGCTTCTGCATCAAAGGTCTGCTGTACTCTGGCTCAGCCTCCTCACCCCCACCTCTTCTAGGAACCCCAGGCTCCCCTTCACTCCCCAGACTGACAGGGACCTTGGAGCTGGGACAGTCCCAGGCAGCCTTGGCCTTGGAGTCTGTGGCTCACACCCACAGTCCTGCTAGAGTCATAGGAGATGGGCAGAGCCTGCTGAGGAAGGCAGGATCGACCCAGGGGCTGCCCTTAGAAGCCGCCCAAGGACCCTGCGGGAGTGGGGAATGGCCCCCAAGGTAGCTAGCAGGGAGGGCTGGCTAGACCTAGATTCAGCTTGGGCCTCTGAGATGGGCAAACCAGTCAGCCTCAGTTTCCTTATCTGTCAAATGGGGCTAATGATCATAGGAATAAGGACCGGCCTTGTGATTTCACCGGGATGAGGAAACTCCCGCCAATGTTGATTGGCACCTTTCCGCAACTTGTAGTCTTAGAGAGTCGCTAAGACCACTGTTGGGGCGAGAGTCCTCGGCCCAGGATCACACAGCCAGGACGGTCATGATTCTTCCTGCCTCCAAGAGAGGCTGGCTTTCAGTCACTGAATAATTGTCGTGATACCCTTCAAATCCTAGCAGGGCTGACCCGTGCGATCCTGGCCAAGGCCTTTTAAATCCCTGGTCTTCAGTTTTAACCAGGAGCATCGAAGGCCACTCCCAGCGCCAGCTTCAAAATCCTCTGACACTCACTGTACCTGCCTCGTGGGGTGGTGGGGGGAGTGAGGCTCAAATAACTGGATGGATGCAGGATACTTTGTAAACTAGAAAGGGCAGCTTAAGCACAGAGAGTGGTGTGACCATTTCATTTACATGCCAGTGAATGTAAAACCCCTGATCAAGCAGAAGGAATGCCTGCCCACCTGCCTGCCTGCCACCTACTCCCATACCTGCCTGCTCATCTGCTCACCTGCCTGCCCATCCATTCACCTGCCTACTCACCTGCCTGCCCACCTATTCACCTGCCTGCCTACCTGGCCTGCCTTACTGCCATCTACTCACCTGCCTGCTCATCTATTTGCCTGCCTGCCTGCTTGCCCATCTTCGAGCCTACTTGCCCACCTGCCTGCCCACCTTCCTGCCATCTACTCCCTCACCTGCCTGCCTGCTTGCCCATCTTTGAGCCCACTTGCTCACCTGCCTACCTGCCCATCTTCTCACCTGCCTGCTCGCCTACCCACCTGCCTGCCTGCCCATACAAGCTGAAACTGAATCCCAAAGGGGGCACAGCTATGGGTTTTTCAATGAGCACAGGCTGGTTCAGATTCCTGCCTCTAGCCTCTGGTCCTGGGCTTAGCTTGAGGAAGGATCCAGCAGGGCTTGAAGCCTAGGCCAGCTTGTAACCTCCTCCTCTAGAGTGATGTGGAATCGGTCCTCCTCCACACCCATGGGAGTAACAAGCTTCCTGTGCCTTTGGCCTTTCTCTGTATCCCCAGAGCTCATCACAGGCCCCAGGGACGTGTATGGATGAGAGCAGCTGATGTTTGGGGGCCCAGGGAGGAGGCCATCGGAGCCTCCCACAGGGTATGGCCCTGGGCGAATGACTCCAGCTCTCTGGGCCTCAGTTTCTCCTTTTGTAAAATGAGGGATGGCCCCCTCTGTCCCTTCTATCTCCAAGTCCCCAATCCCCACAGCAGAAAGCGGTCATCCTGCCCCTAAAGCATCCCCCAGCCCTGGGCGAAGGTCACTGTAACTAGATTTCACCCAAATGAAGACTGGGAGGAGAGGGCTATGGGGAAAGGGGAGGGCAGTGTGGTGAGTGTGAAGAGTGCCCAGCCCTCCCAAATGCCCCCCAGGGATGAACATCCCCAGGCCCCCACCTGCCTTGCCTGACCACACCTGGCAGGGTGCTGCCAGGAAGAACTAGGAGCCTGATTGACAAAGCCCTTCCCAGCTTCCAGGGAGCTCGAGCCCACCTGTCTGGGTTTCAGTCCGGCCAGATCATGATACAAATACCAGGAGACTGACTCTGTTCTGCTTATGGAAGGAAATGCAAGGAAACACTGATAGCCTTGGGCTGTTACTGCAGCTGCAAAGGACTTTGATCTAAGCCCTAATACAGAGCTGGCCTACACTCAGCCAGACTCTATCCCCAGAGGCTGCCTGAGAGCCTAGGGCCCCTCAGCAGCCCCTCACCTTTGGAGGAAGGTTCTGGAGGCAGCCCGGCAGACTCAGTAATCAGAATCACGCCTGGCTTCAGATCCAGCTTGACACTTGTGACCCTGAGCAAGTCACTTTACCCCATATACCTCAGTTTCCTCTTCCGAAAAATGAGGGGGAGGGGGTTGGGCTCCATGGCCTTTGACCTCCCTTCCAGTCTGCAACCTAGGACTCTGTGAAAGGGGGTTTTACTTGGTATTGGGGTGGGCTAGGGCAAGCAGCAAAGGGAGACACAACAGATAGCCCCTGACTCAGTGGGCTTTTAAGCCCAGGCCTGGAACAGAACCAGGTTGTCGACATGACTTTCATTCTCAGTCTCCTGAGTCCAAGTTTTCTATGACCCACCCCCCTATCCCCCAGCTGCTCTAGCCCCTCCACTTGGGGCCCCCTCCCACTCACAGCCAGGGCTCTTGGGGCTGGCGCCGCCCCCCAAGTGCACATTCCAGTGCACACATCCCGGAGGATGGAGATTCCTCCAAGGCAGCGCTGAGAATGCTCCATCTGGCCTCCAAACTGGAGTCTTCCCTTTCCCATCGATCTCAGGAATCGAGTCCCGTGACCTGAGGGTCACCATCTGCTCAGTTACATTGGCACAATGCCTAGGCTTCTCACAGGCGTTGCCACCCTTCTTCCCTCCCACTTAGGAGCCCTGGGATGGCAGACGCTGACATGGGCCGAATCTCTGATGCTTTCTTTGGGATACAGTGAGCCAGCTCCCCAGAGTGATGGTCTGGACCTGGCTGGAGACCTCCTTGTGCAGGCCTCCTTTGACCACACTGGACAAGGCCACTGGAAGAGCCTTCGCCAAGCTTGCTTACCTCCTCGAGGGTGCAGAGCCATGGGCCAGACAGCAAGACCCAGCTCACCCTCCTACTCCAAATCTGTCTGCAGAGTACCCTCTCCACTGTGGGAGGACAGGGAGAAATCTCTGGGGCAGTGGGGACCTAGGGGTTTGGAGTGGGGACTGCTCTGGGGCCTGCGCATCCCAGAACATTCCCCCTGGCTGCCTCCCTCCCTTACAGGGAGAAGGGGAGAAAAGAGCTAGAGAATAGTCAGGTTCCTCTAGTATCTATCATGAGGAGCTCAGGGCCGCCCCAAGTCAGTTCCTTCAGTGGAAAGGACTGAAGATGGGATTGGTCTGAGAGGAGACTGCGGAAGGCCCCTGCAGGCATAGGGAGCCCACCCACAAGCCTGTGAGAAAAGAAGATGAGGGGCATGGGGGTGGCTGAGATCTTCCTCTGTGGAGGGGTTCCACAAATGGATGGTCTCACAGATCCAAGGGAAGGCTGGAGCACTAGTGTGAGCAGAACTGTCTCTACCCCCCAAGACTCAATAGCCCCTGGGAGCTGCCCCCAAGGGGCTGCCTCTGTCCCGCCCCTCTCACCACCCAGGGTTTGCGAAGCACCAAGTTCGTCCTTGAGGCCAAGGGTGACAGTCCATCTGATCACTCGTCTGCTCTGCAGGGGATGCCACTGGTGTCCGAGAAGCCTCGTTCCACTCCCTCATTTTACAGGTGAGGAAACGGACCCAGAAAATTGAAGTCACTAGCCAGGGACCCCAAGTAGGAAGAATCAGAGGTAGGATTTGAAACCAGATCCCCTCAGCCCAGGACCAGAGTCCTTTCCAGTGAACAGCCCTGCCTGCTTTAGGGTCCTAGATTTCCCTTAAAGAAAACCTGCATTTTGGGGAAGAGATGTTAGTCTGGCCCAGTGGAAGATCTTGGATGGTGAGAGAGTTCTGGGTGCAAACACCCAGCTCCTTGATTTTCTGTTACTGTTAACCAGAGCTATCAGACGGTCCTCTGAAAACAGGCACGTTCTCTGCTGGCTGGCCTGGGGTCCCAAGCGCTCTGAAGCTTTGCCCCCTGGAAGGGTCTCCAGCCGTCCCCCGGCCCAACTCGTGGATGTGACCTTATTGTCCTGCTGGGCACTTCATTTCAAGGACTGATTTCCCTAAGGTGGACACTCTCCGCTGACCCAGATTCAGGTCCCTCTGGGGGTAGTGGTCATGAATCTAAGTGCTATGATGTCTGAACCGTGACCCCCTCAGGGCCAAATGGCTCCAGATTCAGTCCCCCTCCACTTGGACAACACATACAAGTTGACCTGTGTTCCAAGCCTCTCTGGTTAACCAGGCCCTGCCGTATTTTCCTGGAAGAGGCTCCGAAAACCCAAAAGCCCCTTCTTGAGACCCGAACACAACCAGGTGGCTACCATCGAAGGTGTATTCCCCGCATGTTGGCCCAGGATGCGCCTATCTGACTTCAGCAAGGCTGGGCACTGGGCCGCAGCCTCACAGCCTGGAGGGAAGACCCTTCCTTGCCGAGCCCTCGATGCCCCGGAGCCCCCTCCAGGCCTCAGCGAGGCTCAGGAGGAAGAAGGGGCCAATGGAGGCCTGCTCCCCTTCATGGCCAGGACAGCCTCCCAAGAAGGGAGGTGGGGAAGGGAGGAAATAGGCCTTTCCTCGGCGCCTACTAAACGTTCACTTTATAAATAAGATCTCTCATCCTCACAACAACCCTGCTATTAATCCCACTTCACAGTTGAGGAAACTGAGGCAGATTTGCTACTGAGTGTCTAAGGTTGTGTTTGAACTCTGGTCTTCCTGACTCCAAGCCTGGTACTCTATCCACTGAGGCTCGGATCAGTCAGTCAGTAACATTTGTTGACTTTGTGCTGGCTGCACTGGGGAGCTTAGAGTCTAGAAGGGGAGACAATAGGCAGGCTACAATGCTCGAGGGTGGCTCGGAAGAAAGGGGAGAAAAGGAAGCGAGGGAAGGCCCTAGATTAGGAGCGGCTGGGGAGTTTGTAGCTGGGAGGCCAGTGGTCAGAGCCGTGGAACCTGGAAGACGGCCACAGAGAGTGCCCAGAGATGGACGGGCTTGTCCCTGGGACAGCCGGGTCAGTGCCACCGTGTGGAAGAGGGAGGGGTCGGAAGCCTGCACAGATGGGAGGGCTTCGAGATGACGAAGGGCTTTGAGCAGCCTGGGGGTGAGAGGGAGCCTCGGGAGGGTGGGAGAGGTGGCACGGCCCAGCTGTGCTTTGGAAAGGTTAACCCTTCAGCTGAAAGATGGATTGGAGAGGGGAGACTGAGGCTGGCGACGGGGCAGGGGATGGTGGCACGGCAGCTGTGGAAATAATCCAGGCGGGAGGTGGAAACTTCTCTGGGGTGGGGACTGGCTCAGGGGAGAGATGCTGCAGAGGGGGAAACCAAGGACCTTGGCACTATATTGGATCTGGGGGATGAGAGACAGGATTCGGGGGAGACTCCCAGATTGGGAGTCCGAGGGACTGAGAGGAAGGGGCTGCCTGCAACAATGAGAGGGAAGGTAGGAGGCGGAGGGGTTTGGGGAAAGATAATGAGTTGCGTTTGAGTTGAGGGGAAGCTCGCCACCTCCCTCAGCAGCTCCTTCCACTCTGGGACAGCTCCCTCTTTCTGTACTGGGTCTGTCTCTGTCTCTGTCTCTGTCTCTGTCTCTGTCTCTGTCTCTCTCCTTTCTGTCCTTGTGTCTGTTTCTCTCTGTCTCTGCCTCTATCTTTGTCTCTCTGTCTCTGTCTCTCTCCTTTCTGTCTTTGTGTCTGTTTCTCTCTGTCTCTACCTCTATCTTTGCCTCTCTGTCTCTGTCTCTCTCCTTTCTGTCTTTGTGTCTGTTTCTCTCTGTCTCT
>CM053623.1:461422683-461439729 GCA_028646595.1 Phalanger gymnotis
CCTCTATCTTTGTCTCTCTGTCTCTGTCTCTCTCCTTTCTGTCATTGTGTCTGTTTCTCTCTGTCTCTACCTCTATCTTTGTCTCTCTGTCTCTGTCTCTCTCCTTTCTGTCTTTGTGTCTGTTTCTCTCTGTCTCTGCCTCTATCTTTGCCTCTCTGTCTCTGTCTCTCTCCTTTTCTGACAAACAGCCTGCTTTTATCTCTCGTCTCTTCTCTCTCCGCCCTGCCATTTGCTCCTAGCTTTGTCCCGCCCCCCTCCAGCCCCCAGCATCACCAGCCCCGCTCCAGGTGAGTTCTGTGGGTCACTTAAAACACTATGCTGCTGTTTCCGCGGGGAAATACACACTGCCCACTTTAACCTGAGCTCACCTTAACTGCGTGAAAAGTTGGAAAGGGACCACTAGAGCTGCCCCAGAGTGAAGCGGGCCGATTTAGAGTGGGGGCAAGGCTCCCATCTTCAAGGCAAGGCTGGATGGTGGCCGCTGGTCAGGGAGGACGTGAGGAGCATTTTGGAGCAATTGCAGAGGGAAGTGAAAGGTCTCTGAGGCCCTATACAGCTCTGACAGTTTGATTGTGTTCCCTATCATGTTCTACTTCTCCAGCCTCTGCACCTTTGCCTTTGGGTCACCAAGGGCTGCCATGCACTCCAACATCTCAGCCTGTTAACATCCTTCCCTTATTTCAAGGCCATCTTTTCAAGAAGCCTTACGGGATTCCCACCAAATGAATCCTCCTTGTGATCTCCCAGGCTTTGCTGGGTGAACAACGCCTGCACGTTCTGAATTGTCACCGAACTATCTATGTCCTTGCCTTGTGCTTCTCTGGGAGACGTGGGGCTCCTTCCCTTACAGGCCCGTGAGGACTAAAAGCCTGACTGGCACCTGCACAGAGCCCAGGCCAGGCCCACGGGAAGCACACGGCCAGTGCGTGGTTTTTGACAGCTGCCCCTCCTGGGGATTTGGGTGGGGGGACTCCTGCAGAGGGCAGGGTCAGGACCCGTGACCTCCGGGGTCCTGGGGTCCCTGGGACCCTGCGAGATTGGAGAGTCTTTGTTTCTCTGAGAATCGTGGCTTCGGCTCTTGGCTAATTGTTGGAATGTCCTAATTAGTTACCGCATTCCAGACCTTTCACCTCTCCCTTGAGTGTTTGCTCTCCCAGTGGGTCCCGACCCTGCACTGGCCAAAGACTCCCTGGGACGTGAGCTGCGTCCAAAGGGAAGCCTTCTTTTTATGCTTTGGGCTTTTTTTTTTGTTTTTGTCTCTTTGGCCCCCAAAATCGACCCAGATGAGTCCGGTCCATTCCAGCCGCGTGTGGAAAGCCTGAGAAGGGTCCTCGTCAATGGGAGCCAGGTCGGACCTGAGTCCATGGCAAAGTCGCTCCTGAGAAGTCTGGGGTTGGAGCTGCAGTGGGGGAGGTGGGGATGGAGTCAGCCCCCCCCCCCATCTCCAGGGACCCAGCCAGGAGGATGGACATTCATGGTTAGGGCAGCCCGAACCAAATGAGAGCCTGTTCTGCGCTGAAGATGCGTCTCCGGGGTAAGCAGCAGGACAAGAGAGTGGGGAGAGGCCAAGGGTCCGAGGAGCCAAGGACGGCCACGAACCCGAAAAACCAACCCTAGCTTCTACTCCAGGGGTGGATGGAGGAGGGCTCTTCAAGATGGCGCGCAGATGAGAACAGGGACCTGGAAGTCCTTCGGGAACATCCACGCCCTTCTAGCGGACGATTCCCACGCTGGCGGCCAGAGCCAGGGATGGCTTGGGTTTTACTTTTAAAGGTAAAATAGGTCCTTCCTGGTGTCTTGTAATGATCCCCACTTCTCCTTCAGTTAGCTCAAAATGGAAAGGGTCCTGAGACATTGAGGAGGGTCTCTCTCGGGCATCCTGTAAAAGGAACTGCTAGCCCAAGCTGTTGCTAAGGGCGACCGCAGCTCGTAAGCGCTAGGCGTTGTCTACAGATGGAGGTGCAGCCAGAGCCAGCTCTAGAAGGAAACTGAGAAATGGGATGTGAGTACTGGGGGCGGGGCGGGGGCAGGATTCTCTTTTCTCGTCTTAGAGAGCAAAGTGCCAATCAAACTTCCAGGAGCTGGTCAAGAGCTGGGAGATGCTTGGGAGCAGAGGAGAGGGTGGACAGCAGGGAGCACGGGCCCTTCATGGGCCAGCTGAAAGTGGGGGACACTGCGAATGGGCTGAAGGCTGGAATCCCAGCTCTGGGTTCAAATCTTGGCATTGCTCTTTATGACCTCGGTACCACTGTTCAGCCTCAGTTTCCTCATCTGTCAAATGCGCGCGTGGATTGGATGATTTCTAAGGATCCTTCCAGTCTAAATCCTGTGGGTTAGCGGAGACAGAATCTACTCAGAATTTAACTCTTGGAGCCCAGGGCCAAGGAGGAGCCAATATAGTTTTGATGGCAAAATCAGATGGAAAGGAGAGAAATTAGAACCAAGGGTGTGTCTTCAAAGATCCAAAGAGGGAAAGGGCTGGGGATAATGGTGGCTGAAAGTGAGGAAGGATGGTTCCCCCAAGGGAGAATGAGCTCTGAGAGTGAATTCTCTTTCCCTCCCTCCCTCCCTCTCTCCCTCTATCTCTCTCCTCTCTGCTTCCCTCCCTCTGTCTCTCCCGTTTTCCCTGTCTCTCCCTCTCTGCCTCTGTCTCTGTCTCTCTCCCTCCTTCCCTCTCTCTCCCCTCTGTCTCTTTCCTATTTCTCCCTCTCCCCCTTTCTATCTCTCTCTCCTCTCTGCTTCCTTCCCTCTCTCTGTCTCTCCCGTTTTCCCTGTCTCTTTCCCTCTCTGTCTCTTTCCCTCCTTCCCTCTCTCTCCCTCTCCTTCTTCTTTTCCTCTTTCTCCCTATCCCTCCCCCCTCCCTCCCTCTCTCTTCTCTCTCTCCCACTTTCCCTGTCTCTCTTTCCTCTCTGTTTCTCTCTCCCTTCTTTCCCCCCTCTCTCTGCTCTCCTTTCCTCTCTGTCTCTCTCTGTCTCTCCCACTTTCCCTATCTTTCCTCTATGTCTGTTTCTCCCTCCCTCTCCCTGCTTTCCTCTTTCTCCCCTTTCTCCCTATCTCCCCCCTCCCTCCCTCTCTCTCTCTCTCTCCGTCTTTTTTTGTCTCTCTCTCTCTATCTCTCTCTCTGTTTCTCTGTCTCTCTCTGTTTCTCTCTCTCTGTTTCTCTGTCTCTCTGTCTCCGTCTCTCTCTGTTTCTCTGTCTCTCTCTCTCTCTGTTTCTCTCTGTCTGTCTGTCTGTCTCTGTCTGTCTCTCCCACTTTCCCTGTCTTTCCTCTATGTCTGTTTCTCCCTCCCTCTCCCTGCTTTCCTCTTTCTCCCCTTTCTCTCTCCCTATCTCTCCCCCCTCTCCTTCTCTCTCTCTCTCCTTTATTTATTTAATGCTGCTTAATCTTGGCCATGGGCACAGAGCAGTTTGGGTCGCCCATGCACTGGGATGGGAAGTATTTATAAAGGGGAGGAGGCAGAGCCCCATCCCACAAAGTGCTTGGATCCTGAACCTTGGCTCTGACCATATCGAGAGCCCCCTGCTGGCACCTGACGGTAGCATAGCTAAGGCCCACTGTCAGTACTGGCCGGGGCGGGGAAGGGCGGTGGCGGGGGGGTGGGGGGGGTGGGGCCTGAGTGGGTCAGTTATTTTCAGGACTTTCCACCTTGCCTAGTTCACAGGATGATCCCTCTGTCTGCTCAACCCGACACAGAGCAGCAGCTCTCCAAGGTGACTCAGCCAGCGCATCAGCACCACCTGATCATAGACCCTGCACACAGTAGGCACTTAATAAGTGTGGAATTGAATTGAATTGAACCTGCTATGGGTGGGCTCCTCCCGGTTGCTCTGAACTCCTCCTGCCCAGTGATTTAATTAGAATTTCTGATTCCTTAGCAGAAGGCGGCCCTGGACCTTTCCTGGCCAGAAAGAAGCCAGGCAAAGGTGGCCTTCAACCCATCCTCGTGTGCACACCCCAGGCTAGGGCCCCCTGTGGGAGGGAGGGGGAAGCTTCCTCCCGCCTGACCCCCAGGACCTGTTGGCAGAGGTCTCTGAGGCCCTCAGGATGTAAGTCCTGGCCTAGACAAACGCTACAGCTCATCGGCCCGTTGCTGGGCATTTATTCATTTGTGGAGGGCCACACAGGCAGGGGGAGAGGGTCCTGGGGATGTACCCTCTGAATCAATGAGCGTGCTCGTGCAGAAGCCCCCTGGCCCCAAGGTCCAAGCTTCTACCTGCTTAAGGAAGGCCAAGCTGAAGCTGGGACTGGAGTAAGGACGATGGCTGGCCTCCAGGGACTCCGTGATGGAGGGGCTGACGGCCATGGTGGGTGCTTGACACCAATGCAACAAAGCCTGTGGCCCCAGCATCCTCCCAGGACCGGGAGGTGCCTAGAACAAGGCGGTGCCTAGAACCAGAGGCCAGGTGCCTCCCACAGAGATGAATCCCAGCGAGGGAAGAGGCTATGAGGGTCAGACACCTGGGACCATCAGCCAATCGGTGAGAAGCCTGGGGATGGAAGGACTGCAGAGACCATCAAGGATGTCCTCTTCATTTGACTGAGGAGTTAACTGAGGAAGCTCAGAGGAGCGAAGGGACTTGCCACACAAGGAGGAAGATGCAGAGGCCGCTAACTCCCCACCTGTCCAAAGACTTGGGCTCCATCCCAGTGAAAGGCCTCTATGAGCCTGCTCTCCTGAACAAGCCAGAAACATAAGCAGGGCTGAATCTGGGGGCGCCGCGCATACATGCAGCGAAACCAGGGAAAATCCCTGGAAAGAACATAGGAAAGAGAACATCTCTGCCTCTGTCTCTGACTGACTCTGACTCATTTTAGATTCTGAGGCTCTTTTTGCAGTGGGGAGGCCCCCCAGGTGGGCCAGGACCTCAGCGGCCCCCAGGCTTCACCAAATTGGCCCCAGCAGGCCCCTGAGGAGGGACCTCCAGCCTCTCCGAAGCCCCTCACCTCCTCAGGCAGCCTGAGCCACTCTGGAACCACTGGGACAAATCCTTCCTGACCACCAGTCTGATTCTGCCTCTCTGCACCATCCCGGCTGCTCCAGGGCCAGCCCTCTGGGGCCAAGCAGATGAGGCTTAGCTGTTATGGGGAAAACTGCAGCTGACCCACACAACAGGGGCCCCCCGCCCCGTTACTCCTCCATCTTCACACTGCATGGACTCAAGGCCTTTCCCCAGCCCAGCCGCCACCTCTAGACACTCCCTATCCATCCACATGCATCTAACATGCATCGCCCGCAAGCTAGCACAGTGCTCCGGTTGGTCAAAGGGCAGCTGGGAGCCTCGCCCCGTCCTAGACATGATGCGTTTCTCAGTGAGAACCTGACCTGCTCATCTGACAGTGGCTTGGGGCCAAGGGTCAGAAGGAAGGAGAAATCCCCAGACACAAAGAGGCCCTGGCCTATGTGGAGCATGCCATCATTCTACCCCATGTTCCCAGAAATCCCCTGGGGAGTCTTGCCCATGGCCCATGGAGGCGCTGACTTCCCCTCTCTGAGGGCCTTCGAGTCCATGCTGGATGGCTTCTGGTCAGGGGGAATGCAGAGAGAATTCTGTTGAGGTGCAGGTGGCATCTCTCAGGCCCCTTCTGGCCCACTGCTTGTTGCCATGGACTGCAGAGTCCCCTGTCCAGGGTCTGGGTCTTAGCAAAGCCACTGGACTGCAAAACCTGCCTTTCCAACAGTGAGTCCAATAAACGGGCAGGGAGAAGAGAGGCGTTCCTTTGCCCTCAGAGAGGATCTGAACACATCTGTACAGGTGTGGTGGGATGAGGAGAGGGAGGAATGCTGGGGGTGGGGGGGAGGTTGGAGAAACTGGCCTCAACACTGGTCCTCAGGACACTGATAATGGAGCTGTGGAATCATTTATCAGGAAAGGTCCCAAGGTGTTTAAAATCCCAGGTGGAACAGATTTAGAGAGGTTGCTGGGTGGCCCAGCGATTAAAGGACTGGGCCTGGAGTTAGGAAGATCCGAGTTGAAATCCAGCCTCAGACACTAATTGTGTGACTCTGGGCAAGCCACTTTACCTCTGGTTGCCTTTATCCACTGGAGAAGGAAATGGCAAACTGCGCCAGCATCTTTGCCAAGAAAATGCCATACGGGGTCACGAACAGTCAGACATGACTGAACCGCCACCACGCGTGACCCAATGACGCCAGTCCATAGCTGCCTGACTGATCCCAAACAGACTGGAGCCCAAGTTCTCCCAGCCCTTGGGACAGGACAGGGATGCCCCTCTTCAGGAGCAGGTGGTCTCTGCTCCTGCTCCTGCTGCTCCGCCTCAGCCCCAACCACCGCTGGGAGCCAGGGTTTGGGTACGGTTGGATTTGCCTTGGTCTCTGCTCTTTCCTCTCCCAACTCCCTCCCTACCAGCTGGGCCATTCTCTGGACGTGGCAGCACTTCCTCTGCCCCTGCCTCTGTCCTCCACGGGCCACCTGTAAACACGTCCTGACTTCCGAGGGACATACCCCAGCTACCTCAGGGTTCGAGCTCAGGTTTCTGCTACCTTCTAACTCCAAGAACCAGGGGAGCACCGTCTCTGCTTCTGGGCTGCCTCCGAGGGCCTTCCCTTGGCCAATGGCTTACGGCGCTTGTCTCTAAGGCCAAATGGTCTTTCCTTACCAGCTGAGGCAGGTCAGTTCAGAGGCTGGTTCCTCTAGGCTATGGATGAGCTTGTGGGATGCCAAGTCAGCCTTCCTCTCCTCATATCATCCTATCCCATCCCCGCCCATTCCTGCGCATACTTCCTATGGATTTGTTTAGGATCTCTAGGACCTCGGCTCTCTGGAACCACTCTTTCCTCTACCCCTGGGCCTTCGGAAGCGGCCTTTCCCCAATTCCCCCCAAAGTCCAGCCTGGGCCGGGATCGAAGCCATAACTAGGGTGGGGCAAATGAAGCCTTGCCTCAGGGAGTGCCCTTGATTCATAGGGTGCTAACACTACTTGCTTTCCTTTATCAGCATAGAAGTCTGGGCACTTAGCCCCTCGTTCGCAAGATTAATTAGTTAAATCAGGAAACCATCAGGTGGTGTTTCTCCTCCCCCCATAGGGTACCATCAGGTGACGAAATGGACTTGAGGAAGCCTTTTTTGTTGGCGCCCAGTGGAGGAGCGCTGTACTTTGAACAGTGGCCCGGCCCAGTCCCCACCTGCCTCCCGAGCAATGCCATTTAGTAAACAAGCATTTATGAATCCCTTCTGTGTGTTGGGCTCTATGCTAAGTGAGGGTGGGGGGGGGAGAAAGGGGAGCCAGGGCTGGGACATCAGCAGGCTGGGGGCTCTGGTCCTGGCTCGGTCTCTATCTTCCCGTGGGACCTGAGCCTCAGAGTCCACCACCGTGCCTGAGAAGCATGAATCATCTGGGCTTTCTTCCCCTAGCATTCTGGGTGTCCCTGGGGCCACCCCTAAACAGGTACTTTCCATCCGCTTCCCCAGAGACTCCAGGACTGAAGCTGCCCTCCGGCACAGCCTGGTTGCAGTGACTGGGATGCAGATGGCTGCCTATCTGGGAGGGGCCAGGTCCATCTCAGGCTCAGGCAGGACATCAAGCGTAGGGCTCATACTCACTGAAATAACATTTGGCTCTCATGTGGACACAGGCCCTGGGCCGTCCACTCTCACTGTCCTTCCGGGACAGAACTCAGCCCCTGGGGTCCTTCTGTGTGTCTGGCTGTCCTTCCCTCCCTCCTTTGCTGGGGACGCCAGCTCAGCTTCCATAGGAGGCAGGCTCAACAGGGTGGGTGTTTGCCTGAAGAACAGCCTGGCCAGGGAGCCACCTACAACCTTGTTTCAAAGAAAGGAGCTGCCCCTGCATCTCATTCGAGTTTTGGTTCAGCTTTGCATTATGGAGGGTCAGTACTGTGGGGCCTCTCGGGTCAGTGGGAGCAACCCCAGGCTGAACTTTTACAGGGGTCCTGGCCAGGGAGCACCTGGCACTTCTCAAAGAGGAGGTTGGGGGGCTCCCCACCAGTGGTCATTCTGTACAACCTTAGGCACGATTGGTTACCTAAGTTGATTGGTGTCCTCATCATCAGACTCCAGACAGGCTAGATTGGGGTATCCCCTATTGAAGGGAAGTGGGGCAGCCCCTGAGAGGTACAAGTCTTGCTCCCGAGAGCATCTGGAGCTGTGAGTGAGGTCGGGGGCAGGGGAAGGGGGACATGTGCCAAAGGGGACAAGACACCAGGGTGGGGCAAGGCACAAGGCCAAAGCCAAAGACCTGGGTTCCTGACTCTGACCTTTTCTACCTGTGTGTGGGCAAGCTTCTGCCTTTCTCTCCCTGTGAGTCCCATTTGGCTGTAAGGAAGGCACCCGCAAGGCTCTCCCGAGTACAGTAGAGAGGAGGATTAACTTGCCCCAGCCCAGAGGCCAATGAAGTAGGAGTCCCAGAGACTTTTGGGAGAAACCAGGCCAATGTGGAGATGCATGTGGGTAGTTGATTCCTGTTGTAATGGGGTTCCTTTCCATCCAAGCCTTTCCCAGGCCTGATGTGGTCCCCCCGGGGGAGCTTCACTGACTTGCCCTTGGTCACTGGGGCAGTAACTATCAAAGGCAGAATTTGAACCCAATGCCCTCATTTTACCAGGAAGAAACTGAGTCCAAAGAAAGATCACGGAGCTCAAAGGGCTTTCTGAGATCAACGATGCGACTCTCACTGTACAGGTGGGTAAACTGAGGGCGAGAGAAAGGAAGGGATCCAGCTGATAAGTGTTGAGGCCGGCCAGTATCTGAACTCAGGTCCCTGGGGAGAAGGGCCACTCACTGGAATAAGTTTCCCCATCTCCAAGGAGTATGAACTGAATTGTCCCAGGACTTAGCAGGAATGAAAACGGACTTCAAATGGCTTTCCATGGATATGCGGGGGTGGGGGGGGCATCTGGGCAGGGCTCCCAAGCACTGGGGACGCAGGAGGGGCTGGGATGGCTTAGGGGCTCCCAAGCACCGGGGACAGAGGAGGGGCCGGGTGTGGCTTAGGGGCTCCCAAGCACCGGGGACAGAGGAGGGGCTGGGATGGCTTAGGGGCTCCCCCTTATTAGCCGTTGCTGATTGGCTCAGGTGTCAAAGGACACCCTCTCCCTTGATGGGGCTGCTGTGCCTCAGAACACTGGGGGCGGGGGCGCTCTGGTACCAAAGCTCCAACCAGGAGAGATGACAAGGCCAGGAAGTAGGGGGTGGAAAGATCCCTTTGTCAGCCCCCCACTATTGGTTGGGCCTTCCCTTTGGACATGCTTTCTAGGGGGCTTCAGTGTGACTGGGATGCTGCCTGTGGAAACCATCCAGAGAACTGAACGTACAGCTGCTGTTGGGTACTTAGGGAGCCAGAGGCGGAGGGTTGGAGGGAGTGGAACGAAGGGAGCAGGAGAAGCCAGCATGGCTGTGAGCATCCCCCCAGGGCTGGACTGAAGGGGCCTAAAGAGCACCACGGCTCAGCTCTACGCTTAACAATTAACAGCCACAAATTAATCCCCAAATTCAACTCTTGGAGGCAAGAGAGAAAAGCCACGTCTGCTCAGGATGAGAAAAGGCACAGGTTGTTTGGAAGGCTGCTGAAGACGCTGCTGATCCCCCTCCTCACCCCAGGGATGGCCAGAGTCCTTGAAGCAGGGGCAGGGACCGACTGAGCTGGGAGAAGCCTTAAAACGCAAGACGGAGCACCCCAGAGCTGGGAGGGTCCTGGCAATTTAGAGCATGGGATGTTCAAGCCGAGAGAGACCTTAAAATCGAGTCTCCAGCTGCCTTTCAGACATCTTGAGCCGGACGCCTAGCAGCCGTGTCCCAAACGGGACTCAAGCTCTTTCCCCCAAGCCCTCCCCATCACTAGTGAGGAGACCCCATCCCTCAGGCTCCCAGCCTAGGAGTCCTCCCGGATAGCTCACTCCCTCTCACCCCCCAAACCTACTGAGGTCACCCCTGCGGCATATCTGATGCTGCCCCCTCAGGCAGACACCTCATGCCTGGACTGGTGCAATCACCCCCTGGGGGAGAGGGTCTGCTGCCTCCGTCTCTCATCACTCAGGTCCTTCCTCCGCTCAGCTGCCAGAGGGATTTCCCAAAGGGCAGGTCCGACCGTGTCACCCCCTACACCGTAAACTCCAGTGGCTTCCTATTACCCCAGGATCAAATACATGCTTTGCTTTTCAAAGCCCTTAAGAACCAGTCCCCTCCTACCTTTCCAGTCTGCTTACACCTCACTCCGCCCTAGTATAGTGCAATCAGGTGACGCTGGCCTCCCACGTGTTCTTCATACAAGACCCTCCATCTCCTACCTCCAGGCATTTTCTCAGACTGTGCCCCCTGCCTGGGGCACTCCCCCTCCTCATCTCCACCTTCTGGCTTCTCTAGCTTCCTTCAAGTCCCAGCCCAAATCTCATCTTCTACAAGAAGCCTTTTGAAGGGCATCCTCAACACAAATGCCTGTCCTCTGCTGGTTGTGTCTAATTTCTCCAATCCAGAGCTTGCTTGGCATGGCTGTTTGTATGCTCCCTCTCCCCCTCAGACTGGGAGCTCCTGGAGGGCAGGGACTGTCTTGTGCCTTTCTTTGTATGCTCTGCACTTAAAACAATACCGGGTACCCAGAAGGTGCTTAATAAACGTATACTGACAGACAGACAGACTGAGGTGGACAGAGGCGGTACAGAAGGGCTACATTGGGCGCTCACTGACAGCCCCAGTCTGTGCTGTCACAATGCACAAGACAAGAAGGCATCTAGTCAACAAAATCAGGTTTGTGTACAGTGTGGGAGTGTGCATGTTCGTGTGTGTGTGCGTGTGTGTGCACGTGCATGTGTGTGTATGTACGCGCGTGTGTATGTGTCTGTGTCCCTAATTGTGCCCCCAGCTGGCTTTCCCTGCATGCCACGGCCTGGGCCTCTTGATCTCCTGGAGCACAGACATGCTGGCAGGACCAGGCACCTGGAAGAAAGAGCCTCTGCCGCCAGAGTGGGTGAGGCCACAGCCCCAGGAGGCCGGGCCAGCTGGGTGTGTGTTCTCCACATCTGTGATCTCAGCCAAGAAAGGAACTCCCAGGGTGGAAGCTGCCTCCATTACTGCCACACAGAAACAGTCTCCCTCCGTCGCCCAACTGTTTGCAGTTACAGCCAAATTGTGGGTCAGGGCAAGACTTGAATTCAGGGCCTGCTAAGTTCACCGGGAGCTGCTGAGTCCACTGCTCTCATGGTCCCTTTTCATCTCTGCTTGATATTGGAGGAAACTATGGCACAGAGTCACTCCACAAGATTCCCCAACCAAAGAGTTGGGGAGCCAGGGCTTCAGGCTCTCAGGGCATTCCCTGTCCTGCCTCCACGAGGCCCTGCTGGGCAGGCCCGAGCTGGCTAGTGGCAGGGAGCAGGCAGTCCTCAGAAGAATGGAGTCCAGTGATGGGTATGAGAGGCAAGTGACCAAGCTGGCCTGACCTCTCCAGGGAGCCGCCCTTTCCTCTGTTCGGTTGAGGGAAGCCAGGCCCCCCGTGTGGACATCTGCAGCCGCTCTGGGGCCAGGACCTACAGCTGCAGACGGCTCTTCTGCCGCCCCTTCTCAGCCTTTGGGCCCTGTTACAACTTGGCACAGGCAGGTTCTCAGGGAAAGGTGCCCAGCTTCAAAGAGCCTTCCTTGTTCTCACTAGATCGCCCATCACAGGGGCCTTCTCATGAAGCTGGGCTCTCAGCTGGTAGGGGACTGTACCCATGGACCACAATCACAGGCACATTGGAGTTCCCCCTCCAAAGCCACAATGGTCCCTGCTCAGAGAAAGGAAACTGGCAGCCTTATCCCCCGGGCTATCTTTTCTGGAGATGGGACCAGAACTGGGAGGGCAGCCATGAGGCCAAGCCAAGCTCCCCAGCCAGGCAGGCACAGCCTCCCCCACCCCCAAGGGTCCTCAGAGAAGGGCTGCTGGCCTGGGCTGCCAGAGACGGGAAATGCCTGACGGCTTGGAGCAGGGTGTCAGGGATAGGAGGGACGTCCTAAGGGCAGAGAACGGAGATGCCCAATCTGGGCGAGGGAGAGGGAACACGGAGCCCTGAATATCTGAACTGAAGGACCAGGAGAAGGAGCTGCAGAGCCTGGAGCATGGAAATGACCTTAGAGACCCTCCCCCCATTTTAAATAGGAAGAGACTGAAGGTCAGAGCAGGGCAAGGCCTTGCCCGAGGTGCCAGAGTCTGTGCCAAAGTCAGGATGCAGCCAGGGCTCTTGCTTGGCAGCCCCTGGTCTAGGCACCCGCTCCCTCCCCATGCTGGACTCCTGACCCTGGGTCGGAGGGCTGAGTCCTGCCTTCTACGCCCTCATTCTCACTGCTTAGTTACGACATAGAGCAGGGAACATGTGTGCATGTGCCCCTCAAAGAAGCAGCCTTCCTACAGTCCTGGCCTTGGGTCCAAGGAGGGCCGGCCTTTCATGCCTCCCCCAGGGCACCGTGGGTGGAAGAGAGCAGAGAAATCTAGTGGACCACTGCCAGGGGGCTCTGTCTCCCCGCTGCACAATCATCATATTTGTCTAAGGCAGGGCAAGCCGGGCCTGCTGGGGCCGAAGAAAGGGCTGCCTGTGGTGGCACATTACGAGATTGTCCCCATTGACGCAGGCACTGGGGCCCCCTAGGTCAGAGGGCCCCCATTACAGGGCTTGGAAGCGAGAGGCTCCCGGGGGTGGGCATACGCACAACTCTTCATGTTTTTTGTGTTCTCTGCTCACCCTTTGGCCCCTGGTCTGTGCCTTGGATGGTGGCTTTCACAGGCTGGGGTGAGCAGAGGACCAAGGGAGCTCTCCCAGGACAAACAGAGTCTCTGTCCTGCTGCCCAGGGAGCGCCCCACACTATGTCAGGGGAGCAGGAGGCCTTCAGTGCCAGGCCTAGGGGCAGGTGGAAGGAGGGCACCTGCAGATCCCACCGCCATGCTGGGGACTCTGTCTTTGCTGAACTGGGGCTCCCAGAACTGAACCCGGCCTGGCAGATGACACAGGTGCTGGCCCCCTCCCAGACCTGGAAAGTAGGCGTCTCTTTGTGCACCCACAACGTCATTACTTTCATTGACCTGATACCACGTTGACTCTAGTGGAAGGAGAGGGCCGCTCCCCATTCCCCCACACCGTCCGATCTGTAAATTTAATGAGCGCTTTTCAGACAATGTAAATCATCCCCCAGAGAGTCCGTTTTCATCTTTCCCACACACTAGTGAAAACGGCCGACAAACCGAAGCCAGCGCTGGAGCCAGAAACTCGGAGCCCATCGTCATCTTTCAAGGAAAATCCTGTTCCCGGATTCCTTTGAAAGCCCAGCTCTTCATCCCAAGAGAATAGCCTTATCTTGCAACCCCTGCCCCCCGTGCCTCGTTGGCATCCTGGCCAGTCCGAGTTCCCACCGGGCATGAGAGATGGGAGGTGCTACTGCTAGGGATGGGGCCGTGGCGCCCTCTCAACCGCAATGCCCAGAACTAAGAAGGGCCAGTCTTGGCTCACCGCTAGCCTTCCTGAATCCCAAAGTGAAGGAGTCTGATCAGACGTCCTTGGAGGCCCCTGCCAGCTCAGAACCAATGGCCCTCCACTCCCTGAGGCCCCCCGATCCTATGCCTTGTAGTTGGATGCAGGCACTCTGCCCTTCTCCCCACTGCAACCCTGGGAGGCGATTGCCAAGGACACATTAAGGAAATCAGACTAAAGCAGGGCATCTGATCATACTCGGATCCCTTTGGTCCCATGAATGCCTCAGGGTCCTGAAGATTGTTTCAGATGTGCAGACCCGGCCCTTCCCACACCCTCTCCATCTGGGTCACCTCTGGCAAAGAGGAAATGGAGAACCGGGGGAAAAGAATGACCACCAAGGCAAAGAATTGGAAACTGTAGGGGAAGGGGGTGTGGTGCCTCAACTGAGTGATGGCTGAACAAGTCATGATCTGGTACTGTGACCCAATACTATGCTGAAGGGGATGGCTTCAGAGAATCCTAGGAAGACTTGTATGGACTGATACAGAGGGGAGGGAGCAGAACCAGGAGAACCACACGCACCAGACCCACAACGACCCTGAAAGACTGGCTGCCTCCGATGGGCACAATGGCCAACTGCAATCTAGAGGGTTCAGGATGAACCCACAGCTGCCTCCTGACAGAGCTGATGGCCTGGGCCAAAGGGAGGCTTTCTCTCCTGATGTGGCTAATGCGGGAACTTGCTTTGTTTGACTGTGTTTGTTGGGAATGAATTTGTTGTTCTTGCTTTCTCAATGGAAAGAGGGAGAGGTAGCAGAGTGAGAATTCAGGGCTGAAAATATGATAAATCCGAATTTAACCAAAAGAGTGACCGCAAAATATCACAGATACAAACTAATAGACACAAACCACTAGTACAACTGCTTCATTTTACAGATGGGAAAACTGAGGCAGGAAAATGCCTCATCGTGAGGAAGTATCCCCTTCAGTCAAGCCTAAACACATCTTTAATCGCATTTGCCAGTGATGCTGGCAATGGGGCCCTTGACCTTATCCAAACTCAAAGCGGCAGAAATGCTTCCCTTCCTCCCCTCTTCCCGGATGGACAGGGAGGCTCAGAACCCCAGGACAGACGATGAGCACAGTTGTCCCCCAAGCCCAGAGTGGCCTTCGATGCTGGGCTTCCCTGTCCAGTCCCAAGCCCTTGGCTTCCTTGCTCAGGTGTCCTTCTCCCTGAATTCCAAGCTCCCTGGGTTACTTACTGCAGAACCCTGGGCCCAGCCCCTAGCTCTCATTGGCCCAAGTCTTTGGAGAGGGGCTCAGCTGGTGGGTTTCAGGATAGATACAGCAGCCCAAATCCGTTCTTTCCCAGAGCCTGCCAGACCCCCGCACCTGCTGGATGCCCCTCTCTGCCAGGTCTGTGGGCTCCCCACATGCCAGGGAGCAGAGTAATCCCCACGGCCAGGGTGGGCACGATTTGCACAGTGTCTAGACTCAATCACCAATCTTGGGCACGCTGCGCCATCGCTTCTCCCCCAAGGCTATGGAAGGGGAGGTGGGCAGTGAGATTTCAGTTTGGCCCAATGCCCCTGCTATCAGTGAGGAGGAAACCAACAGTTAGTTTTCACTTCTGGCTGATCTAGGTCAATTCAGCATCGATTTCCTAACCACGTGCAAAGTATAAAGCCCTTTGTGATGAGCCGGCGGGCTGGGGTCGAGGGGGTACGTGAACATACCAAACACAACAGCGGCGATCCCCGACGTTAGCGGAGCCCTCTAAGGTCTGCCCAACACACTGTATGCATTTTCTCATTTGGTGCTATTCCTGTTGTGCAGACGAGGAAATCAAGTCCTAGAGAAGTGAGACATCATACCTAAGATGACACAGATGGTGCCCAAGCCGGGCCTGGCCCAGGTGGCTCCTGCTGAGCCCGAGCCCGAGCCCAGGCAGCTTCCTACTACCCCAGGCTGTCTCTCTAACCCGTAAGCCCTGTCCTGGGGGGTGGTGCGCTCTAATCAGGACAGAACTCGCAGGTGCCCAAACTACACTGACCATTGTTAAGTATTTGATGGTCAGAAGAGGAGTCAGGCTCTGAGGCGCTGAAGGTCACCATTTGGAGCTGGAACTTGGGGATGGGGATACTGGGGCCAGGAAAGCCACTTGCCTTATTGTGAGGAAGTAGCGCCTTCAGTCAAGCCTAAACGAGTCTTCTTTAATTATGGCCCTTTAGCCAGTGAAACCCCCAAACTCCAAGTTGCCCCAATGAGAAAACCACAATCCTTCCCAAATGCCAATGGAGGAGTGTCCCAGAGTTCCACAGAACACTTGGTATTCTGCCATTTGAATCTTCCGGGCATCCTTGTAAAGACATGGAGCCGGGGGGGGGGGGGGGTTCCTTTTTTACAGATGAGGAAACTAAGGTACCGGAGAAGAGGCTGGCAGGTCCAAAATGATACAGCTAATCAGTGGCTGAGCCAGAAATCCCCCACCCCACTCAGAGAGCTCCACCCCTGGGGATTTGTGACGATCCGATGAGATAATCTTTGGAAAGCACTGACCTCCATTCCTGCACACAGTAGGGGCTTAATCCATGCTCATTTCTCTCCCTCCACTCCCTTATCAGGCTTCCTCTCATGGGTCCAGCAGAATTCAGAGGGAGGGGGAGCAGAAGAAGGCACAAGGGCCACACTTTGGGGGCATTGGAGAAGAGGACCTCAGCCCCACTCTTTAAAGGTCTATGAACCCTGCCAGAAGGCGGCAGGACAAAATGACCCTCGGACTTCAGATGTAAGTTGATGGTGGGATTCAGAGGCTCACGTTTAGCCAAACATCCTTCAGGAGACTGAACGAACACCAGGCAATCCTAAGCAATGCAATCATGGAAGCCCAGGGCTCCATGACGGGCCTTCACTCCAACTCAATTCAGCAACCTCGATTAGGCACTGACAGCAAGCAGCGGAAAGTAAGGTCCCTGAGGGCAAGGGGAAGTACCAGCCCGCCGGAGGGGCCGAATAAATGCCTAGATTGAGTCGCAGAGCCCAGGACAACTTGCCAGTTCATAGGAGACAGAGTCTGGTGGGGAATAGAATCCCGACCCAGATCTCTCAGACCCAGGAATTGACATCCCAGGGGGAGCAGAGGAGAAACTGAGAACCGAGGGCTCCCTCTGGGCGGGCCTTCAGCCATTGGGGCCTAGCCCATCACCCCTGAAGGGCTAGCCTGTCACCCCTGGAGGGCTAGCCTGCCCCCTGGAGAAAAGGCTTAGTTGAGACCAGCTTAGAAAGGGACCGGGGCAGGTGGGAGTGCATGCATCCAAAAGATCTCTGGGCCTGCCTATTAGCATTCTTTAAGCCGCAGCTGGGCCCATTGTGAAGAGCCCAGAGCACCTGCGGGAAGCACGGGAGGCCAAGTCAAGCCCCCGGGAAGGGGGTGTGTGTGCGGGCAGTCAGGCTGCATGAGCTCACTGCGTGCTCTCAAAGCCAGGAGAGCCTCTCCAATCAAGGGTACAGGGGAACCCCAGGGAAGCCCAATGACCAACAACAACAGGCAGGCCTGGGGGTTTGGCGGGGCTGGGGGCGGGGGTAGGAATGCTGCCTACAGGCGACTCTCCCACAGGCCGGACACTGGCAGCCTG
>CM053623.1:461439829-461471516 GCA_028646595.1 Phalanger gymnotis
TGGGGACCAGGAAGGAAGAGCAGAGCTGGTCTTCTTCAGGTGACCGAGGGAAGGGAGACCCAGGGCGCTACTCAGACAAAGGGCATCTTTCTGCTGGGCCCGCAGTCCCCCGGGAAGCATCCCCCCAGGTGTCAGGGCTTGGCATGGGAAAAGAAGAACAGGCCTGCTTCCCTCTCCCTGACTGATGACTACATCCTTCCTTCTCCCTGCCCCTAGCTTTGGAAGGGAGGGAGAAAGGGGCACAAGGAGTCCTGGC
The DNA here is from genome assembly GCA_028646595.1 of Phalanger gymnotis. Taxonomy (NCBI): domain Eukaryota; kingdom Metazoa; phylum Chordata; class Mammalia; order Diprotodontia; family Phalangeridae; genus Phalanger; species Phalanger gymnotis. Next base: position 461,440,086 of record CM053623.1, read on the forward strand.
CCAGAGGAATTGGAGCTACCAGGACCTTTTGGGACTTTCTACTCCAGCCCCCTCACAGTGGAGAAGAGAGATCTAAGGCACAGAGAAGAAGCTTGCCCGAGGGGACAGAACAGTGTGTGGCTGGGCAGGGATCTGTATCCAAGACCTCTGACATCAAATGAGATGCCCTTTCCACTGCATCAAGGCTGGGAGAAGGAGATGCCTGCATGCTCTGCCCATGCCAGTCTCTGAGGACCGGGCTCCCTTCTTACGCCTATGGCTTAAGCGCCTTTCCTGTGGCTCCATCTCTCCCGCTCTCATCTCTCTGTGGGGAGCTCCCGGAAGGCAGGTTGGGGGCCACTCCCAGCAGCTGGCTAGCAGGTCCCTCCACAGGGATTGTAAAGGGTTTCAGCACAGGGGATTGAGCTGCCCCGTGGGAAACTGGACAGGGAGGATCAGAGGATGTGAGATGGAGAGCAGAGAGAGACCTCAGAGGCTATGGAGTCCAATGGCCTCCCATTACTAAGGAGGAAACTGAGGCAGAACTAGGTGAAGTGACTTTCCTGGGGTCATAGAGCTAGTAAGTCTCTGAGGTGGGTTTCGAACCTCGATCCTCCCGACTCCAAGTCTGATATTGTCTCCACTACAAAAGGTTGGTTGGTGCCAGAGAAGCCTGGTAGAGGAGGGAGGTCTCACCACCTGGCGCATGCTTTGCTCACGCTCTGCCTGTCCGCGTTTAGAGGGCGCAATCTCTTTCTATTTTACAGATGAGAAAACTGAAGCTCGGGTGGACTTGGCTGCCTCTTGCTTACACATTCAGCCGAGCTCAAAATCCAAGCCTCTTTCCATTGTAACAGACTCATTACATTGGATGAAGAAAATCAGCATAGGAAGCAGAGGCAGTAGGGGAGGAGGGGGAGGGACGGGCCGGGCTGGGGCAGGCCAGCGGGAGGTGGAGAGCCCAGCCCAGCCTTGTTGCTGAAGTGCCCATGAGATTTGGTCCTGGGCAAGCGGTGGCCTGCCTGGGACTCTGGCTCTCACCTGTAAAATAGGAGCAGCCTCTGTCCAGGCAGGGCAGTGTCTGGCCAGCCTCCCTCCTGTACTGGGGCTGGGGAGAAGGAGAGAGGAAGCTGCTCAGAGGCCTGAGTAATGCTTTGTGGGGGCCCCAGACTGGCACTGAGTCTGGGATGCCCGAAGCTTGGGCATTTGGAACAAAGCCCTGCAGGTCAGTGATAAAAGCCCAGTAGAAAGGCTGGCCTTGGCCCCTAGGGCCCACTTGAGTTTCTGAAGACAATAACCTTTGTGGGAGAAGGAGGAGGCTAATGAATTCTGGAGAGTGGGCCATGGGAGGATTCCCAAGCCCAAAGCCACCCCCCACCTCCTCCCGCCACTTTCCCAAGGACCTGATGTATTCTTGTATGCTCTGCTGGAAAGTCCAGGGGGTTGGTGAGGGAGCTGCCAGTCTGTCCCACGGATCACCAGGATTCAATATCTCACAAATACACCAAGAAGCTTTTTATACAGTAAACGCTTGAGTTTGGCCAACAGCACTCCTGCCTGCCCCCAAGCAAGGAAGGGGGTGGGGGGAATGAAGGGAATGAGCTCCCTCCCCCAGACACTCCTGCTCCCTGGGTGCTATGACATCTCTGCCCTCCAGCTCACCCTCCCCTCCCATCTGGTCCTTGCTCCTGATCCAGGTTTGGTTTGCTCAGCTCCCAGGGTGACCCATCTCCAGCCAGAATGCAAAACTAAGGCTTTTTATCTGGAGGGGATGGGGGTGGGGTGGGGGGCGTTGTGCCGGGAGATTTAATTCCTCGCTGTCTGAACAGCATCCTGGAAAGAGACCAACATCGATGTTTGCCTCTGTCCCAGGCTTTGATATCCCTGCCCACCCCCACACTCATGCTGGCTCGCGAGTGTGTGTGTGTGTGTGTGTGTGTGTGTGAAAAACCTAGAGAGAAGAGAATGTCAAGGAAAAGGTGGTTACCACTGTTGTTTTGTTTTGGCGGATACAGAGACAGGATACATTGTATCCCTAAGTACAAAGCATGATGCTAGGCACATGAGATGCTGAAGGATCTGAGTGATAGCTGACTTGTAGATGAAGGGAATGAGAGGCATGGGGAAAGCATGAATCCTGTTGGAGTGTTCAGGGAAGCCTTCCTGGAGGCAGTGACCCCAGGGGCAGGCTTCCAAAGAAACAGAAAGACTTGAAGAAGAAGGGACTGAGGCAGTGGCTGGGTCTAGGCACAGGGGATGAGGGGAGCCAGGGCAGCAAGGAGGGACACAGAAGTACACGTCTGAGAGGTGCCCACTCGTGTGACTGTGGGCTCCCTTACAATGTACCTATCCAGAACTCAGGTTGTATATGAGGATGATCAGACAGAAAAGACAGTTTGAGGTCATGTTATAAGAGATCGAGACTACCCACCTGAGGGAGCCTGGACGTTAGCTTATATACATAATAGAGAGCCTCAAGGGTCAATGGACTAGAAATTTAGAGCAGCAAGCCCAAGTAATCCAGGCGATCCATTTTATAGATGGAGAAACTGAAGCACAGAGAAAGTGATGGCCGAAGGTCACCCTGATGCAGAGCAGGGCTAGGATTTGGACCCCGACCCCGTGTCAAGTCTGACCATTGTTTATCCCAAGCTGCCTGTCTCATTCCTCTGCCAAGTGGAGCAGGGACCCAAGATTTCTGGGTTCTAACTCCAGCTCGGGGGAGGGGGGTAACAGCAAAGCCCTCTCTCCTGCACTGGGTTCTGTGTAAGGGTCAAGAAGATCGAGCCCCTGAGGGCTGCTGGGGTGTCACAGTGGGCATGTGCCCAGAAGTCCTGAATTTCAGTGCATTCTGGGCACCTCTATGGGGCAGGAAGGGACAGGGTGTAATATCAATTAAGTTGGGACTTTCTTTTTTTTTTTTTACTGTTTTAGAATGCTTAAGTCTCTTTGATAGAGTCTAACTAGGTGCTAAAACCCTAGGCCCAAACCCCTAATTACTAGGTGCTAAGCCTATGCGGGCATAAAGCCCCCGGGGCCCTAAGGGGAGTTGCTAAGACCAGAGCCAATAGTACGTGCCTAAGTTCTGGTCACTCAGATGACATTTGATGACATCCAAAGACTGTATAAAAAGAGAGAAAAGAGCTATTTGCTTGAGGCTCTCACTCCTGGAGGAGTGTTGGTGTGGGACTCTGGGCAGCTGCTCTAGGAGCCTCCTGGCTCATCAACCCAGATGTTGATGGTTTCTTCGTAACTATGAATTGTATTTGGTCTGTTTATAATGTATGTTCGTAATTTGTTTGTATTTGCTCTGAAGTTCAGGGTGCTGGCTTCTCCCCCTGAACTAAGTGAATGATATTTGTATGCTGGAGTGAAATACGATTGTTAACCCCCATAACATTGCTTCCCTTAGTAAAGCAGATTAAAAGAAACTGCGCTGGCAGCATTTTTGTTGTTGGGCTTGTGTTGGTCTTTCACCCCCACAGCAGCTGCTAGCCAAGTTGTTGCAACACAGGGTAGCATAAATAAGCCCCTTGTTTCCAAGGGGCAAAGCTAGAATATTGTTGGGCCATGCAAACTGAGCCCAGCTGAGTAGAATAGGTCATCGTCTCCAGGAAGGGCGGTCCCAGGATGCTAATCACCACTCCCTCTCTCCCAGCAGACCTACAGCTCTCTGCAGGGAGATGAGGCAGGCACTTTGGAGTACAAACTAGGGGCTTGCAGAGGTTCTATGTACCCACAAAGTAAATTTCAGACTAGTACCTCACCCCCTTCTCCATCCCCTGTGCACAAACTAGAATTGCTGGAAAAGATGAAGCAAGAGTTAAAAAAAAAGTTAAAATGTTTTCTTTTAATATAAATGCAATGAGAGAATTTGAGAGAAAAAATGGAAAGGAAATGAGATCTACAAAAGGAAGAACTGGAAGGGGAATTAACAGCTATCTGAACGCCAACCAAGAAAAGCCTCAGCATCCTCCTTCAAGAAATCCTAAGAGAAAACTGCCTGGATCTCCAAGAACTGGAGGACAAAATGGAGACAATCCACCAGGCGCCTCCTGAAAGAAACTCCGAAACAAAACTGCCGGGAACATTTAGCTCAAACCTAGAGCTTCCACGTCAAAGAAAAATACCGTAAGCAGCCCAAAAGAAAATACTCAAGTCCTGAGGATCCACAGTCAGGATCACACAAGATTCAACAGTCACTACAATAAAGGAGCAGAGTGCTTGGAGTACGACACTATGGAAGGCAAATGAGGGGGGAGAGCGAGAGAGAGGGGAGGGAGATTTATAACCAAGAATAACTTACCAGCAAAACTGAGTATAATGGTACAGGGAAGAAAATAGATCTTTAATGAAATAGAGGACTTCCAAACATCCCTAATGAAAAAAATCAGAGCTGCAGAGAAAATCTGAAGGTCAAATGGAGGAGTGGAGAAAAATAAAACGTTGAACATGAATTAAGAGTGATAAGGAACTAAACAGGCGTAAAGTGCTTACATTAATACGGGGAGATGATACAAGTGACCCCTCTCATCATATGAGTTCAGAGAAGGGAGTCCAAGGAGACAAGGCCTGGAAGTGGTTCTGTTATGTCTTAATGCTCTTAAGAAAAGAATGGAAAGAGAGGGGAAGAGGAATACATGGGGCAAGGTGGAGGGAAAAGGTTAGAGAAAATCATCTCACATAATCAGGGGCCCAAGTAGATGTTTATATAGACAAGGAGGGGAGAGGGGGATGGGGTGACACTTGAACCTTATTCTTTTCTGAACAGGTCAAATGAAAGATGCATGTACATACGTATGGATGAACGCTGAGTTGGATACAGAAAGGCATTTCACTCAACGGTGTAACAGGAGGGAAAAGAGAGAAAGGGGAGGGGGAATCAAATGGGGGTAGATTAAAGGGGAGGCATGAATCCTAAGCAAAACGAGCTCCAAGGATGTACAAATAACTTTATTACTCTTTCCGTAAGAAGAAAGATTTGAACTCAAGTCTTTCTGATTCCAGGTCCAGCTCTCTCTTCTCCACTACGAGATTTCTCATTCCTGACTGTGGAACCTTGGACAAGCCCCTTCCTTTCTCTCAATGCCCTATTCTACAACAGTAAGGTAGAGGAGGGCTATGTAGGACTCTGACATGTATCCAGACAGGTCTGCTGATGTCTCTTTCTAGCTGTGCGTACGTGCACGTGTGTGCGTGCACACATACACCCGCATGCACACACACACACATGCACACACAATACACATACATACACATGTACGCACATACATGCACACACAGTGTACATACATGTGCGTGCACACACATGCATGCACACATATATGCACACACATACGCACATACGCACACACACATGCACACATGCACAGGAGGGGTTGAATTGAGATCTTTCTAGACCCCCCCAGTTCTTGGTCATATTTGCGCAATGACAAGGTCCGGATATGGCTTTTCCAACTAGAGGTCTGATGCCCACTGCTCACCCTGGAGGACCTCAAGATAACTGACCAAGGGCCAGAAGACTGAGGAGAGCTGCAGGAGGCTGAGGGAGCAGGCTCTGGGGCTGGAGCCTCTCTCTTCCCCTTCCTTGAGCGGGTGCCGGCTCAGACCATGATACACCAGGTGTGGTTGGACCAGGGCAGAGGAGAGGCACATGATTCAAATATTTGAATTCATTAAACCTCTCCTCTGAATCTTCCCCAAGCTAAAGCCCCTCAGTTCCTTCAGCCAATAGCCACCTGACCCAATCTCTTGGACCTTTACCATCCTGAGCACCACACACTGCAGCCGCCGTTGCTTATCAATGGCTTTCCTTAAACATGACAGGCAGAACTCAACACAGTACAACTGGCAGGTTTGCCAAGAACAGATGGACTTTCACCCCACATAAGCTCTCATGGCTGGCATAGGTCACTGTTGACTCACACTGAGTTTGTGGGACACTATGACCCACAGGATCATTTAAAAGACGATTTGCCAGCTAACCACACCTGCGCCATCTTGGGTTGTGAGTTGATTTCTTTGACCCAAGGGTGTGACTTCATATTGCTGCCTATTAATTTCTACTTCATTTGCTTAAGCCCAGCACTCTCGCCTGTCAAAAGCTTTTTGGATCCTGACTCGATCAGTATGTTAACCATCCCTCCCATCATGATGCTCTCTGCAGAGCTGCTAAGACAAGGCACATGCCCCCTTATCCCAGTCATTGATAGAAACATCAGGCAGATCCCCAATCCACTGACCTCATTCCCGGGTGAGGTACCTGAGGAAGCACAGGTAACTGGAAACGTTAAATGACTTGGCCAGAGCGATAAAAGCAACAAGGATCAGAGGTGGATTGGGGCCCATGCCACATGCATGAGGCTCCTGGGGGCCACAAGACTTGCCCAAGGTCACAGAGTTAGCAAATGTCCAAGGCGAAATTCACACCCGCCTCTCCCCTCACTCCTGGCACTGTCCCCTGTCCTCTGTGCCATCTGCTGCAGCCCAGGAAGGGGTAAGGAGGCCTAGAGAGGGTGTGAGAGGCCAGGGAGCCTGTGGACAGGCAGAGGCTCAGCCACAGGGGGCCAGGCTTCCCCTCCCTGCACCCTCTGGCTGCTCAAGGCTGGAGGCATGGGATATCAGGCTGGCCTTGACCTTTCCCTTAGCTGGGGAGGGGGGTGCTGTGCCTCCCTGCCCTGTCCTTTAGAGCTGCCAGGCATTGTGTGGAGCCAGGGCCCTGGGCTCTCACCCTCCTTGGCAGCCAGAGAAAGATGCCAAAAAGAAGCCAAGGCAGCCAGGCAGGGGGGTAGGAGGAGCTGGCAGAAGCAGAGAGTATGTGTCGAGGGAGAGGGGAGAGGGCCTGGCAACCAGGCTGGGGTGGGCTCTATTGGAGGGTGGGTGCTGCCAATACAGCCAAAGTGGGGGAGGGCAGAGATGAGCAGAGCCCCCACACGAAGCCTGCCCACTGGGAACACGCATTGTGTGGGCCAGGAGAGCTCCTTCCCCACCCTTGATTTTGGCAGCCCAGCTCATTCCCATTCTTTCAGCCTTCTCCCTCTCAAGGGACAAGGAGGGGACTGATCATTTTTGTCGGCCAGCACCCTGCTGCCCTCGGGTTCCTCCAAATGTATGCCCATGGATGAGCAGCCATGCTTGGGGGCTGCGGGATGTGCTGGGCCTTGCTGCTCACCCCCAACCTCGGCAGGAATCTTTCTGCATCATTTGGCCTTGGAGGTGCTGCCATGTGGGGCTGCATTGTGGGGCTTCCTTTGGGCACTTCTCAGCTCCCCCCTTAACCCTCTCCGTCTCTTTCCATTCTTAGGATGGAGCCTCTTTTGATTTCCCTTGGCAACCCCTTCCAGTCGGCCAAGGGGCCTGGAAGTTGGGAAGTGGTCCTTCCTCTCATTCACAGGGTAAGGCAGCTTGAAAGGAGGAGGTCTGGGGGTGGGGACGAGGTGGGAGGGCACTCCCTAAGGGGCATCTCTTCTCAACGAGGCCCCTGAAAGGATGATCGGGGGGTGCCAGGATGCCCCTTGGCCCTCATACAAGAAGCCAGGTGCCCAGGCCATCATATCTCAAGCCCACACTTGGGGCATGTGGGGCTGTAATGGTCCTGGGTGCATCTCCCCTTTGGTAACCTACACTGTGGGGGGAGGCCTGGCCAGGGTAGAATTTTCACTTGTCCACATGGCCTTGTTCCCATGTGCCCTCAGCCAAGTCCACTCTTCTCTCTCGGTGTAGTTCTCCTATCTCTATGGGGAGGGACCCAGTGAGCTCTGGGAGCCCTCTTAGCTCCGAAATTCAGTGTTCTATGTGCTAGGGTCCCTCTGGGAATGGAGAGTCCAGGAGTAAATTGATGACGTTGCTGAGCCAGGCCAGCATCTGCCACCTGCTGCTTCCTGGGGTGGGGCGGGGGGAAAGGCCAGCATCTGGTACCTGTTGCTTCATTGGGATCAGACTTTTACAAACTCAGAGCAAACCCCTTGCTTCTGCTACCTCGGTTTCTCTATTTGCAAAACAAACCACCCATCTGGCAAGGACGCCAGGCTGTTCTAAGAACAACCTGCCTCCCTTCTGGGCTCCCTGGACAGTGCCTCACGGGACAAGCCCAGGTGCCCTGGTCACTTTCTCTGACATTTGTAGGTCATTCTTCCATTTGCAGTCATCTCTCTGGTTGGCCAACTGAGTCAAACCTTCAAACCCTGCCACTCGTGGGAGACCAGCTTGGCTTCCAGGGGATACAGCAGAGAGGAGACCTGAGAGTAGGGAGGAATGCTGACCAGAGCCCAGGCAGTACCTGGGGTGGGGCACGACAGGAGAAACAACTGGGGATGCTGCACCAGGAAGCTCCTTCCTATTCCTCCTCCCCACCATAGGACCACAGATTAGGAGGCGAGAACCACAGTGGTCATTTCATCTGGCCTCCATGGTTTATGTCAGAGGAAACTGAGGCCAGGGTCATATGGCTAGTATGACCACAAGGCCACTGAGGCCATCCCATAACTGGCCAAACCCCCAGCAAGTGCCCGTCAGTCTCTCCTCAAAATTGTCCAGTGAGGAAGATGCCCTTATCCCCTCCCCCAAGCGGCCCACTCCACTTTGTCTCTTGGAAAGCTCTTCCTGAGATCTAACCTAAATCAGCCTCTCTACACCTCCCAGGTCCTCCCCTGCCCTCCCCTAGGCTCTAAGTGATGCCCCTCGGGGCCGAGCCAGACTGGGCGTGTGTGTGGTTGGAGAAGGTCACACTCAGGTCTGGCAGATCAAAAACTGGATGTCCAGTAGACAGCTTCAACTCAACGTGTCCAAAACAGATCTCCTGAGCTTTCCACCTGACCCTTCCCCCACCCCTGCCTTCCCTGTTCCCGTAGAGAGCACTTCCATTCTCCCCAGTCCTGGGGCTCACACCCTAGGAGTCACCCTGGACTCCTTACAACTTCTCACTCCCCAAATCTAAGATGGTGCCAAGACCTGCTAATTCTCCTCCAAAGAATCTCCCCAATCCTCCCCCTTCTCTCCTCTGACCCTGCCCCCACCCTGGTGCAGGCCCTCATCACCTCAGGCCTGGACCATGGCAATAGCTGCTGGTGTGTGTGGGGGGGTCTGCCGGCCTCGAGTCTCTGCCCCTCCGGTCCATTCTCCATTCAACCACTAAAAGAGTCGTGTCGCTCCCCTACTCAAGAATCTCCAGTGGCTCCCTAGTTTCTCCAGGACCAGATAGAAAATCCTCTGTTTGGCATTCAAAGCCCCTTGTAACCTAGCACCCCTCCTTTTCCAGTCTTCTTACAGCTGACTCTCCAATGAGTCGCCCTCCCTCCTGGCTGTTCCACCAACAAGCTCCTCCATCTCTCACCTGTGGTCGTTTTTGCGGGTCATCTCTCATGCCTAGGACACTCCCCCTCCTCCCCTTTGACTGCTGACCTCTCCAACTTCAAGTCCCAACTAACATCCCACCTTCCCCAGGAAGCCTTCCCCAGCCCTCTGAATTCCAAGGCCTTCCTCAACAACCACCCGATTTCCTACTAATCTCCTTTATCACATTATCTGGATAGATTTGTTCCCTAGCCCCCACAAAAGCTCAGTGGGGACTATATTTTGCCCCTGTTTGTATCTCCAGCATTTAGCACAGTGCCTGACACATAGTAGGTGCTCAGTACATGTTGACTGACTGACTGGTCTCTCAACTCCCAAGCCAAGGCTCTTTCCATCCCAGTGGGCTGCTTCTTCTCATCCCCACAGCTTCATTCAGCCCTGGCAGTTGTGAATGGCTGCTAAGGCCCCTGAAGGACACAGTCTGTGCTTCCACATCAGCATGTCAAGGTGCCTCAGTACAGGAGAGTTGTGACTGCCGATGCATTTTAAATGTGAAAAAAGAAATACTGAAGATTTTTTACTCTGTAAAGTTAAGTACGTTTGCACACGTCCAGAATCTCATCTGTGAACCTTGATGAGAGCACAATATCTCCCGTATGGGGTAGGCAGGAAGGAGCCCCAGCATGGGCGAGAGGTTCCATGCTCTCTCTGCTCTCTGCTCCAATGTACCCCCTCTGTATGTATCTGATCAAGGCAGATATAAACAGAGCATTTAGCACAGTGCCTGGCACATAGTAGGTACTTAATAAATGCTTGTGTCCTTTCTTTTCCCTCTGTCCCTCATATTGTTTCTGAAACCCAGTCCAGAGCTGGCAGCCTTTCTGAAGCAGTGGAGGTTTTCGGCTTGAGGGGTGAGGGGGCAGGTGGGTGAGTTCTTGCCTTTCAAGTTCAAAGGTATTTTTTAAAAATTCTCTCCTGGGAGGCTCTGAAGAAAGGGAAACCTCTGGGGACCAGGCATCTTGGCCTTATCACTCACTACCTGCTTCTTCCATCATTTCATGGCAGTGCCCTACCCCTCTCCCAAGTCTGGGTGACCTTGGAAGCCAAGGCTTTTTCTCACCAGAATGTAAATCTCGGGAAATATTTTTGGACCCAAATCTGTCCATTCCACTGGCAAGGTGGCCTCGAAGCACTGAGGGTGTGTGTGTGTGTGTGTGTGTGTGTGTGTGTGTGTGTGTGTGTGTGTGTGTGTGTAAGGGGGAGAACTGGCACTTGGGGATCAGCCAGGGTTTGAGGAGGGGGCCTAGGGGGAGGGGGGCTCCGATCCAGGTTGGAGAGAGATTTCTAGAAGCTGAAGGCAGGAGAGCCCAAGCTGGTGGATGCCTGGATTGGGGCTGAATTCCGAAGCTTCACAAAGGCTCCCGGCAGGAGATGCTTTCTGAGCAGACCATACACAAAGAGCGCAGAGGAGAGGGCCTCCTTCGGAGCAGAGAAGGCCTATTGTGCCTCCTTTCAGCCCCCTGAGAGGTGCCTTTTAACGTTCTCTCCACAGTAGGACAAACAGGGGAAAGAAATTAGTCTTGGATGTTTTGTGACTTGTAGCGGTCTCGCTGGCATGGTCCCGGCTGCTGGCGGGTTTATCCTTTTGACATTCTGAATGGATCGCCTCAGACAGCCTGCTTGGCCCCTGAAGTTTAACCCTTTAATACACCAGAGCGCAGCACTGCCTTCCGTCTAAATTCGGGCCGTGGGGTGGAGAGCCTCTTCCATGCCCTAGCCACAGAGACGGGGCCTCAAAGGTCCCCAGCGGCTGGCACACTTGCCTTCCTGCCAGGCCAGTCCATCTTGGCCCCTGGACTCCATATCCCATGGGAAACCATGATAGCATGTTTCCACCCAATGACCGAGGCCAAGGAGAATGCCCTCCCCAGGACGAAAGCTGGCTTGGCCCCCCTGATTGCAGCCATTTGGCCAGTCCCCTGTCCCTGTGTACATTCCAGACACAGAAATGTCAGGGCTCCTGGAATTCACCAGAACTGGCCCCCTTGGTGGGCTGGGGGATCCGTTTGGCTGATACCGTAAAGAGAGCAGCATTTGGAGTCAGAATCCACGCTTCAGCCTCAGCCTTTCACAGGCTAGATGTCTTTGGCCAAGTCCTTGCCCTTGTTGGGGCTCCTGGACATCTGGCCCAATGTGAGAACCAACAGTCTGAAATCAGTCAAGCATTCGTTAAGTGCCTACTGTGAGCTAAGTGTAGTGTTGAGCACAGACAGTGAGGTCACAGACAGTCCTAAAGACAGCTCCAGGAGCTCCCAGACCAATGGAGGAGATGTGGACACACGAGTTACGACTAGGGAGTGTCAATGGGAGGGGAGGCCAGAATGGCACCTATAGGAAAGGCCAGAATGATCGTCCTGCTTTCACCACCAGAGTGTGGCACCATGACTGCCGCTCTCTGCTGAGGGGGAGGCCCCAGAGGCCCGGGGTCCTTCCTCTGCCCACTAGAGATGACTTCTAAGCCTGGGCTGGGCACACACATGTACATGCATGCACGGTTCCACACACATGCACACACACATGCCTTTGTTGCTTCTTAACTCCTTGCTCTGAGCTCTGCTGCTCCACTCTTCCTCTCCTTGGATCTCACAGCCCTCTGCTCTCTATTCAGTCACAGTCACTGCTCAGAACTGGTCAGGAGGCTTGAGACCATTTGGTTCAAACTCCATATTTTACACATGCAGAAACTGAGGCAGAGTGGGAATGGGACTTGAGATTCAAACCCAGGCCTTCTGCATCCACCTCCATGGCTCCAGGCTCTACCCTACACAGCGAAGAAGATCCGGGCTTGCAGGGTGGAGAGTAGGCTCACGGTAGAAAGTGCTTGTTTACATAGCTGGTGGTCCACAGAGCATGAGGCCTGGAGTCAGGAAGACCTGAGTTCAAATTCAGTCTCAGAGACTTCTCAGCAGTGTGACTTTGGGCAAATCACTCCACTTCTGCCTCAGCTTCCTCAGCTGCAAAGTGGGGACACAGCCTCTCCCTCACAGGATTGTTGTAAGGATGCAATGAGACGATATGTGTAAAGCACTCAGCGTGGTGCCGGACACATAGTAGGTGCCATACGAACGCCTATTTCTTCCTTTCCCCCTGTCCCACTGGATTCATCGATTGCTAGGCTAATAAAGTTCTGCTCTATCGCCTTTCTGATCGGGAAGCACAGTTACTCGATAACTCTGGCTAGATGATTCTCCCAGGACTCCAGGAGGGGTCGGCGGCAGAAGGAACAGACTGGACCCTGCTGTTCTTGTAAACCAGTGGAGCCACTTCAGCAAATCGCCCAGAGCCGGCGGTGCGGGGCTCCCACCCTCAGACACGCAGAAGCCAGAGGGGCCCGCAGCTGAGCTGTCCACAGCAGCACGAGCAGCAAAGTGAGTGCCCACGGAGAGCGGAGCTTGCCGACATACTGTGGCCTGTGTGGGAGAGGGAGAGGGGAGCTTGAGGCCTTTGAGGGCCGGGGAAGGCTTTCGCACGTAGCTCTAGGTCTGGGAGGAGCCCCAAGAAGACGGACAAGACTTGTATGAACAGATGCAGACTGGACCACTTGGAGAAAACCACAGCCAGGGGAGCTGCCCTGGCGGACGACGATGCCAGGGGCTCAGTCCTGTCCCAGAAGAGCGAGGAGGACAAGCACCTCCCTCCTCCAGCTGGAGAGGGGTGAAGCCTAGGTGGAGAAAGTTGGATGCGGGGCAGAGGAGAAAGGACCTCTCTCGGGAGATCTGCTCTGCCGAGGTGCCCCCGGCAAAGGCTGCCCGAGGTTAACTCTCTCCCCCAGACACTCTAGGCCTTCTGAATCATCAAAGAAACAATCCTATTTGTTGTTGCTGTTAATCCGAAAAGCTTTGTGGCCCATTGGGAGTCTTCTCTACTAGTCAGACTTTCTTCAAAAATCCACATTTCCTTTTCTCCTCAGTCTCTGGGATCACCCCCATCCGCAGCTGCTACATGACTCTGCCCACCTCCTGGACCCACAGCCACTCCCTGGCTGACACCAGCTACATCCTCGGCTGCAAAGATAGGCTCGTCAATTCATAAATTACAGGCAAGGGGCAAGAAGCCCCTCACCCCTCGCCCACCCACCCCATGTCAAACTCAACCATTAAGAAGCAAAAGCAAACGGACCTTTTTTTGTTTTGCATTTTTGCATTTTCTGCCTCCCCTGGGCCCCTGGGACGAAGGGTGAGCCAACACTTTTATTGCAGACACCTGTAAATCAGAGTGCGGGGTGCTGACGGGGCCTGACCGATGATTATCCGGCACAAAGGCAAAGTAAACAGCCCTGATTCATGGGACATGCTAATTGCTGCTCCCCACTGTGAACATTAACCAGGGTTTTGTCTGCAGCGCTAACGAAAGTATGCAAATGCATCCAGGTGCCTGCCTAGGCCCTGCCATCTTGGCTGGGACTGGAAAATACGGCAGCCAGAGACATGCGTGACCCCCAGCCCGGTTCTCAACTTCTGCCCCTGACACTCCTAACCCCAGCTTCTCATTAGCATTGAATTTCCTTGAGAGTTTTAACAAAGAAGTGGTGGGGGGGGGGGAAGCAAAGCAAAGCAAAACCACTTGAGCCAAGCACCTCCAACTAGAAATTGGGGTCCTGGTGCAGCCTTGGGGGTGATGGGAGCCCACAGGGGCAGCTTTCCTACAGGCCTCATGAAGGTGGTGGACATGGGCCCGCCCCACAACTCCTCTGGTGCCACCTGACCAAAGCAAACCACAGAGGCCCCAGTGGGGGCATGAGGTGGGTGATGGAGGCTTCTACCGAGGTCCTTACTCTCAGGGGGGAGGCGGGTGGAAGTTAAGGAAGGAGGACTCCTGAGGTAGCTGCCCATGGCCAACATAGCACACCAATGACAAGCGCCCGGAACTTGCTGGAGCCCTCTCCCTCAGCCTCTCTTCCCACCTTGGTATCCAGGCCAAGTTCCACCTAGTCAGCAAAACTCCCGAGCTCACTGCTGCCACTGGCCAGTCTCCTCAACTTCTTGCCTAGGCTGCCAGAAAGCCCTGGCTTCCAAGCCCTCCGAGTTGTTCGTCTTTCTTCTTTGTCTTTCTCCAACCTGTTTCGGCTAGATTGGGAACCCCCTGAGGGCAGGAAGGCTGGAAAAGCCCTTACACTGGGAAAGAAAGACCGGAGGCTTCTGCTTCCAGAGGAAGAAGTCTGAAGGGAGGGAAGGGGCTGAAATCCTCAGGGGCAGGTATGCTAGGTGGGCAGTGCCAACATTGCCTTCTAAGGGCTGGCTCAGCAAGCCTGGCTGGGGCAAAGTGCCCCAGAGTAGGCCCCCCTGGTGCCCAGAGCTGATCCCAGGGCTCCCTGTAGCATCTGCAGGAGCCAGCCCCACCTTCTCCCCAGGCAAATTCTCCCCTGGAATTCTGCACTAGACCTCCTAAAGGTCTGGGGGCCCCTATCCCTGTATTCTCTCTTCACTGAAAGCCTCTGGAGAACACCAAGTCAGAGACGTTCTGGAGTGATGGAGCGTTCAGCCCGGCTCCCCTGGGTTCGTATCTGAGGAGTCAAGATGCAGAGCTGGCACCAGTGGGGGGCAGGGCTCTCTGCCTTCCATTCCAGGGCTCTCTTCACTTGGGAATGGCTTCCATTGCTAGCAAGCTTTTTTTTCACATCAAACCCAAATTATTCCTGGCACACAGTAGGCGTTTAGTAAATGTTTGTTTTCTTTCTCTTTGAAATTTCTCGCCCTGCTTCTGGTTCTGCCCCAAAGGGCCAAAGAGAACAATTCTCCTGCCTTTTCCACACAGCAGCCTTTCAGACTGATGGAGAGCCACCATGAGCTAGCTACCAAACACACACACACACACACACACACACACACACACACACACACACAAACACACGCACACGCAAACACGCGCGCACACACACACACACACAAAATCTCTTTTCAGCCTCAGCATCCTCACTTCCTACACCCATCCTCATGGGAGATGGACTCGAAGCTCTTCTTCGCGGTCTGGTTGCCCCCATCGCCACCCCAATATTGTTCTTCTAATTGACCTGCCCAGAACTAAGCACAAAGCCCCTCCCCTAGGGGAGAGAACCGGAAGACCAGAGGGTGGGCTCTGGGAAGGTTTTCCCCATTGATTACCCTTTCACTCTGCTAAGGTGCCCAACCCAGGGCTTTACACACCCTGGATGCTCCATGAGTATCTGCTGGGGGCCAAGGACCAGGCAACATTTCTCAGAGTGGAGATCTGTGCACATTCAGGCCTCCTTGGGAAAAATAAGAAAAAACCTGGCTTACGTTTCCAATGAATTGGCCGTCATGATCTACACAAACACTTCTCAAAAGATGAAATGCAACTGATCGCCGAATAAAAGACTGTTTCAAATCATTAAGAATAAAAGAAACGCACATAACCACTACTCTGAGGTCCCGGCCAATTGGCAAAGGACAAATGACGGGAAGAGTCAATGCTGGAGGGGCTGTGAAGAGCAAGGCACAGGAAGACACTGCCGGGAGAGCTTTGAATTGGCCACTGTTGAGGAAGTGGTTTAGAATTTTACCAAGAAAGGACTATAATGTCTCCCCTCAAGGAGGCTAACCCAACCACAAGAAGAAAGTCTTTCCAGCAGCACCTTGGGAGAAACCAAAGAACTGGAAACAAAGTAGACAGATGCTGCCTAGCAATAGAGTGTTATTGCTCTGATAAGTATGTGAATGAGTGAGTGAGTGAGTGCGTGCGTGTGTGTGTGTATATGTGTGTGTGTGTGTGTGTGTGTGTGTGTGTGTGTGTGTGTATTAGCAAAGCCTGGCGAGAAATGACATCTCCCTCAATGACATCAGCAATCTCTGTCCCTGGAAGAATTGGGAAAATGTGCCTATTTCCTTAATTGCAGAGGTGGGGGACCCCAGGGAGTGGATCACTGAATACCCTGTTATATGCTGATTTGCTTTTCTCTTTCTTTTTTATACTTTGTTACAGGCATGGGGGTGGCAGGGGGGACATATTCAAAAACAGACACAATACATATATGGCTATTTTTTAAAAGTTTAGTTTAGAAACAGCTATGTTGAGCCTGTGGGAACAAAGCAGGAGACAGGGTGCAGAGATTTGGATTAATGGGGCTGCCTTTATAGTAGCCTTCAAATAAGAGGCTTCTCTTCCTAACGGTCCCAGCAGAGGGAAGGTGTTGGAGGAAAGAGTGGGGAGAGAAGGTCACAAGAGCCACGAGGAGAAGGACTCACTGGATAAGGGAAGTTGGCCAATATGAGCTTAATGGGTCCTTAAGCCAGAAGAGGTCAGAACAGCTCAGCACCCCTCCCCTCCCCCCCCAGCCAGGACTACAACCTGGAACTGCAGATGGACTGCCTCCACATGCCTCCCCAATGGCATGGGGATTCCTGAAAAATGCCTGGCAACACTGTGCACTGTGCACCTGTTTCCCTCTTCACTCTGAACCTGAGGTGTCCGGAGAACCCAGGAAACTAGGTGTGGCTTTGAACAAAGCAAGCCAGGGACATGAAGAAACCAGATGTTCCCGCTTGGCTGTGAGTGGGTGGGCACACACCAGCTGGACCCCATCTCCTTCAGCCTGAGGACAAGAACAGCCCAAGTCAGTCTGTCCTCCCTGGTAGGGGACTAGAGCCTAGAACCCTGGCCACTCAGCCCCCAGAGAGGCCACTCCCTTTAACTTTCCTTCTTTATACAATGGGGGTGATAATAGCAATAACTCACGTATCTACTGCATCCTGGGAGATCTTACATGTTACAGAGGAAGCAGTTGAGGCAGGTCCAGAGAGGCTGGTTGACCAAGGAGCCACAGCTCATCAGGGTGACATGGACCTGAGGACCTAGGCTTCCTACAGCCCAGAGGGCTGCTCTTGTTTCCTTGGTTAACCCTCCACTGAGAAAGCCAGCCAGACACCTGGCACCTTGTGTGTCTCTGGTTCCCAAAACTTCAAAGGAAGCCTCAGACCCCAGATCCCAGACCTTCCACAGGACTGACTTTGGCCAGGTAGACCACTGGGTATTATTGCAGCCCTGTTTGGGTCGGTAAACATATGCTAAGCCCCATCTGTATGCACCCCAGACCTACTAGAGAACTCTCTATTTACAAGGCCCCCTCCCTATGGTGGACGAGACCCTCTCCAACACGAGCCATTCAACCTCACCCTCCATGACCCCACTGTACTCGCTTAGAATTCTGGGCTCCTACATTGGTTCCTTCAGGAACTGGGGCCATAAGCTCTAAGCCAGAGGCTCTTCACCTTGTCTGTGTCCTGGACTCCCTGGGCAGTCACTCAGAGGAACCCTTCTCAGAATCATTCTCTTAAACATGGAAGTGAAATGCCGAGTGTAACAAAGAAAACAGATCATATTGAAATGCAGTCATCAAAAACTTAAAAAAAACCCCATTTTGTGGTATTGTGTCTAGCCACAGGTCTGGGCAATCCAGTGGTCTCTAGGTAGGGATGAGTCTAAGGGACATTTTGCAACAACAGTAATCTGAGCTGACAGGGAAATGGCGAGGTGCTCCTGTATCTTTGCCAAGAAGACCCCAAATGGGACACGGAGAGTCAGACCCGACTCACCAGCACAAACGGTAATGTGAAACGAGAATGGCCGGAATTTCTGAGGGTGCCCATGTCACACTTCTGGTCCGGAGTTTTTGTTTGTGATCGATGGAAACGCCCAATTCAGCATGAGGCTGAGGCAGGCAAATATGGCCCTTGGAATGGATCCCTTGAAATCTGTCCGTGGATGCCAGGCTCAGACTCTCTGCTCAAAACCTCTGCTGCTAATATCTGTATGGGGTCTTTGGGAGAGCCTGTGAGTGGCCGACACCCCAGCAGTTGCTCTGGGCTGGGGGGAGGGGAGGAGAAAGAACTTTTGGTTTGTGAAATCCAGGCTCGTAAATCACTAGCAGGAGGCCTCATCTACACAATTCTCACAAAAGACAAACTCTTCTTCTTGTTCCTGCAGAAATAGCTCCACAGCCGACTCCACAGCCCACGCCTTGGGCACTAGCTCTTCTCTCTCTGGCTGAACTCCTTCAAACACTTCTGCAAAATCCATGAGTTCTGAAATCTGGGTCTATCACTGCCCATGATGGAAGTGAAAGTGGGGGAGAGGATCAGTATTCATACAGCACCTACCATGTGCCAGGCACTGTGCTAGGGGAGACGTGCTATTATTATCACCCCCCCATTTTACAGTTGGGGACACTGGAACAAATAGAAGTTAGGTGACTTGTCCAGGGTCACTAGGATCCAGCTGGGAAGTGTCTGAGGCCAGATCCGAATTCAGATCTTCCTGACTCCAGTCCCAGCGCTCTCTCCACTGCACTGCCAGTTGCCACATACCCAAATGCAAAGCTCCCGGGCTACCAGGGCTACTGAGCTGCCATTACATGGAGTGGGGGGAGGGGCGGAGCTCCAGAGGGCAACACAGAGGCATGGACAGCCAATGGTCTCAGTGAGGGGAAGCTTGCCAGGTAGTCAGAGAAATGGGTCAGTGATAGGATCACCAGCTCACAGAGTATGATGCTGGACAAGACCTGAGAGGTCATCTGGTCCAACCCCCTCATTCTGCAGTGGAAGAAGGGGAAACTGAGGTATGGAGCTAGGAAGGAATCTAGGGGAGTGGCTTGGGAACTTTCCACACCGGTCTAAACCCAGGTCTCGACTGCAAATCGCAGCTTCTTTCTATGGTCAGAACAAGAGAGAGAATGCGAGAAAAAGATCAGTGTTGGCGTGGGTGGGGAGGCCACTTGTGGGCCTATCCACTCAATGTGGCCATCCCCAAGATGGGCGATCCCTGGTCTCAGAAGTGGCTGACACGTGTGTGGATCACAGCCTAGGCTGTAAGAGCAGCACCTTTGGGGCAACTGCTTTCTCTTTCTCCCCCTTGATATACCAGTGGCTCCCTAGGTGGAAGAGGGGGAGGGGCACACTGCAGATCAAAGGCGATTGTTAAGAAAAGATTGAGATATATTTGTAAGGGGAAGAAGCCCCCAAAGGACATGACTGCTTGGCCCACATTTGTGGGATGCACATCTTCATCCCCTTTAGATGAAGGGGCAGCTGGGCCCTTTCTTTTCATTTTCTAAAGCCCAAGCGCTCTGGGGGCAGTTGGTCTAAGTCTGGGGGGTCTCCTCTGCTTGTAGCCTCTCCATGCTTCATGAGATAGTCTTCCAGGGTAGATGGTACACTGGCGATGTGGCACCTCTGACCTGAAGGGGAGGGTCCCTTATTGGGTGTGAGCTCAAAGCCCTTCCAGCTGGCACCTGGGAGGCCTTGCTGGGCCCCTTCCTTTCCTGTCCCAATGAGATCCCAGGGCTGGCCTCAGTGTAGGCTTCCTTTCCTTAACCACCTCCAATGAGCCCAGGGTAAGTGAAGCATATCTCCCACTGGCAGGTATAGTCAGCACGTGATCAGAGTCTGAGAGGAGGTGTCTGTAAGGGCTCTCTACCTGGGGCCATACAGCCCAACCTCCAGGGAGAGGGTTCATCAGCAATGCCTCACTGCCAGAACTCAGGCCCACGATGAGGACTCCACTTAATCCTCCAGGTATTTCTAGATACTAACTAAACCCAAGATTGGAATTGTCCCAGACTCAGCCCAGTGAGCATGGCCACCCACAGCAAGTAATAGCAGTGGGGCAGCTCCTCTGTGGGGCCTCCCATTGGGACCAGGAGTCCCAGGCCAGACTTTCATCTTCCCCAGGCCAAACCTGAGAAGGTAGTCAATGATTTTTGCCATCATTTATGGTGATGGAGAATGTCAAACCTTGTAAGGCAGTGTCCAGAGCTATGACATGGGCCCCACCCAAAGCTGGGGTGGGGGGTGGGAGGGCTCTGCCCAGGCTCAGTTAGATGTCTGAGGATAGAATTGATCCTCAAGTACTCAGGGTAGAGGAGGTACCCTGCAGAGCCATGCCCCCAGGGCAGGTGGGAGGAAATCCTCCCCAGCATGGCTTTGGTGGGGCCTCCAAAGGCCTGCCAGTCCAGGGCCCTGCGATGAGCTGGGAAGCCCTGTTTTGTCTCAAGTAGTAAAGGAAAAATGTTTTCATCTTATTCGAGGGAAACTGCTTCTGGACTACCCATCACCACCACAGGCTGACAGCTTTGGGATCCCCATTGCTGCTGGCGGAGCCCCGGAGCTGGCCACTGATCACCAGCAGTGCTGGAAGATGGGGAAGGGCAGTGACTTTTGACCTCAGGGCCTCAGCGGAGATTAAGGCCACCTCAGGAATGGCCTGAGAGGGTGTCCCAGAAAACCAAGTACTGAATCCACCCAAACTCTGACCCCCCCACTTCCGAAGCTTGCCCAAGGCCTTAAATGTTTGCTGCATACGTGAAATGGAAGCATCTACTTGCCTCATGCCGTGGCCGCATCCCAGCCCCTCTCACTGCCTGGCATCCCAAGCAGGTCCCTTCCTCTGCCGCCCCCCAACAGTAAGCCAGGCCTGTTACTGAAGCCCTGAGATAGACTCCAGAGGTCCTGGGATTTGCCCCAAAGAAAGGACTCCCAGTGGCTCTGATTTGGGGGTCCCCTGAGCCAGGCTTCCCCAAAGACAGAGATAAACGGAGGGACTTTGGAAGCCCAATGAGATCTGAGAAGTCGTTCAGTCCTGTCCCTTCATTTTACAAACGGGGAAACCAAGACCCAAGGTCACAAGGAGTTTGGGACAGAAGTTGGGCTCCTGCCCCCCGCCCCACCATTGTCCCCCTTCTGTTTCTATGTGGCCTAAGACATTCTCCTATTCTTTTAAGTGAGTTTATTGTTGGCTTCGCCTATCGAGCAGGCTCTCAAAACCCGGCTGTATTCCCATAGTGCCTAGCACAGTGCTGGGCCCTCAGAGGGGTTTGCAAGGTCAGGGGGAAAGAGGCTGCCCTCCCTTTCTCTCTCTCTCTCTGCTTATGTGAGACTAACTACGAGAGGAGTTCAGGAATGTGCCACCAGCCCCAAAGGAGAAAGATGCCGAAGACCACGTGGGACAGGGGGAATCCCAGGGTGGATGCCTGTGCCCCTCAGCTTGGGGAGACTGAGTGAGAATGAGGAGGGAAGGACAGGGCTGGGGTGGCTCCTGGCCATGCAATATCCCAGCAGATCCAGGCACCAGAACTTGGGCCACCTTGCCCATCTGGAAACAATCCTGGGGTAATGTAATATGGTTGAAATGTGTCTTATTCTTTGAATAACTAAATGAACTCTCCCAAGTTAAGAACAGGGATTTAATGGATTATCTTCCCAGTCCTTAAAAGCCTCTCAGGGCCAACAGCTCACCTGACAGCCCCATGTGCAGAAAGGAACTTGAATGACAACAGCAAGGCCCGGTGAAGCCTCTGGAGTCTGCAGAGGGTTCTGTCTGTTGTCCCTCTGGAGCCTTCCCAGCCACTGTGGCCGAGAAGACAACACAGCGGACGAGCCTGGCCATTTTTCAGATGAAGAAACTGAGGCTGGAGAAGTAATGCTTCTTCCTAAGTTCGCCCAGTTGAGTCCAGAGGCGACTTGGACCCCAGCATCTCCCGACTCCCCATCCACCATGTTCATTGTTTCTACATGCCTCCTCATCTCCTCATGCCTGGACCCCTGCAATGGCTGCCGGCGGGTCTGCCTGCCTCAGTCTCTCCCCCTAGCCACCAAAGAGATCTTTCTAAAGTGCAGGTCTGACCATGACTCGACCAGCTCCAGTGGCTCCCGGTGGCCTCCAGGATCGAACACGAACTCCTCTGGTGTTCAAACTCCTTCCTATCCTAGCTCCCCGCCCCCTCCCTCACCAGTCCAGTCTTCTTATATCTTGTACCCCATACTCTATAATGCAATGACCCTGGCCGTCTGACTGGTCCTTACACAAGACCCTCCATCTCCCAACTCCAGGCCTTTTCTCTGGCTATGCCCCATGCCTGGAATGCTGTCCCTCCTAATCTTCACCTCCTGGCTTCCCCGAAATCCTAGCTAAACCTCTTCCTTCAGCCAGAAACCTTTCCCAACCTCTCTTAATGCTAGCGCCTTTTCTCTGTGATTCCGGTTTCTCCTGTCTAGATCATGTTTGTACGTGGTTGTTGCCATGTTCTGACCTCAGAGGCCTTCTGGTCCAAATTCTGAGCAGCAGAACAATTTAAGTGAATTATTTAAGATCCTACAAGTGTTAGGTGGGTAGCAGGAGCGTCCAGGCCTGCCCCAGGAGAGCCCTCTGTTCCCTCTCCTTGAAGAGGTGAGAAATTCCCTCGAAAGGCTGAAAACAGCTTCTCCTGAATCCTGACTTAGGCTAAGGCTCTTGCTTGGGGCCTGGCTCACATTCAAGGCCAGTGAATGTTTGAACCACGAGAAAGGCTTGAGCCTGGCCCTCAAACGACAGATAAAGAAACAGAACAGACATGATTCTCTGTAGGAGGGTCTTGGCCGGCCCGAAGCCCAGGAGAGAAGGAGCCGAGGGGAGCTGTGACCGTTCCCTTCATTGATGCCATGACTCCTGTGGCCATAGAGGCTCCAGGGAGGAGGGGGAACAGGAGAAGGAGGACTGACTCTATATATGTGGATGTGCATAGATAGACATATACATGTATACATACATACACACATATTCACACATGCAAGTTCTATATATGAAATCTGGTCATCCCCAAAGGTTTGTGTTGTGAGAAATAACTCCTTTGGACCCCTGCATATTCCAATCAGTCTTAATCAGTTTGATGTATTCGATAGGAAGAGTGATAACAAGTTCTGTATATTAGGCCCAGAGCTGTGAGCTGCAGGTTCTAAGTTGACTTGCTCAATCATAGTAGGCTAGCTAGAGGCCCTCTACCCTGGTTTTTCCTTGTCATGGTGACCATGCCCAGTGTGGCAGAGGTGACTCAACTGGATGAAAGGTCCCCCAACTTCTTTTAGTGCCTCTAGACCTTTCTCCTTGTCCAACATGAGCAGGTGACCACCTTCTAACCACTCAGTCACTGGAGATGCCCCCCACTTCACCCAACCTGTGACACCCCCACCCTGGTGATAAGCCATTTTTGGCCCTCAAGAATGGTATCTGTCAACCAAAGAGATTCTGTATTTTACCATGCCTCTTTTACATATTTGGGTATAAAAACAACGTCCTGGAGGAAGGAGTATCTCTGATTGGGAGAAAGATCTGAGGTCCACTGCAATAGAGGGGACCGTGGACCCTTCAGTAAAGTGCCGTTGGCTCAGAGCTCTGCCTCAGTCTCTCACTGTAGGTTGGACAATTTTAATCCCCACAATGTGGGACATTTTTTGGTAGAGTCCCCAGGGAACCACTGTGAGGGACACACATCATTCTGCGATGTTCGTAGAGAATGCGTGAAAATCATCTACGAAGCGCTTCCTTTGTCTCAAGTATTGGACATCCAAATAAAAGCCAAGTTAGCCCCTGCTCCCAGCGAGCACAGATTCACACGTAAGAACATAAATTGACCTCAGAGGCCCCGAGGTCACCTCTCGAATTGTGCAAATGAGGAACTGAGGCTTCAGAAGACAGAATCGTTTGCCTGGTGTAGGGCCGAGCACCGACGAAGACCCGCCAGCCCAGGGACTGCAGGGCTGCCCGGCCTGGCACTGCCCGGGGCCGCCTCTGACAGGGAGCACGGAGCAGTGGACAGAGGGGTGCCTGACGTGGGATCCAGGCTGGGTGAGGCCAAAGCTCCAGGTTCTGAGCCCCGGCTTATAAGAACAGAGTCAGAATTCGATCCCAGGTGCTTCCCCCACCGTAACGTACTGGGCTTTTAGTCAGAGACTAGCTCATTGACCCGGCAACTGTCGGACAAAATGCTGCACAAGAGACCAGCCCTGAATCAGTCCTTGGTGACTGATTGGCTGACATGGGGTCTGATGCCTTCATGTTACTGGGTGGGAAACTGAGGAAGCCCAGAAAGGGCAAGTTACTTGCCCAAGGTCATAAGGCAAGTAGGCTGAGCCATGATTCAAATCCAGGCGCTCTTCCCAGGACTCTGGGTTGCCTCCCAACCTCATCAAGAGCAGGGGACTGGAAGGGAAGGTGGGGTGAAGGCCCTGGTCTGGGAAGAGGGGGGAGGGAGTGCCGGGATCTTTGGAGGCTGGAGAGATAAAGGGTAGGCCACTGCCCCCGGCAGAGGGCCACAAGCCTTTCTGTGGAGCCCCGGGGTACACGTAGGTGAGGGCCTCTGGGAGGGCATGTTACCCATCTGTCCAGATCTGGTGACCGCTCCCAGGCTCCGGCAGATAAGGGCTGACACCGCCATCCCTTTGCTTCAGGCCAGACCATGCAGATCTGATCCTTCCCCAGGAGCTGAGGGATGATGGGCCCCAGGGGAGGCACAGATGGGGCTGGAGTGGGTGGGAGGAGAAGAGAAAGGCCCAGATTTCCCAGGCTCCAGATGTGAGCCCCCCACCCCAGGCGGGGGGAGGGCAGACCCTGCCTGCCTCCCTCCAGGGTTCTCTTAGCCCCTGCTTGCTGCGTGCACAAATGTTCACACATACACACACACAACTCAAGTTTGTTGGCCTTCCCTTACTCTCATCTCCATCCCTCTCCCCATTCTCAAAATTCACTTAGGAAAATTCCCTTAGGAAAAAATTCCTCAAAGGAATGGGATGAAGAGGGCCTGGGGGCCTAGGCCCTGGGTGTGGAGACTGAGCGCTCCAACTGAGTGGGGCTGGCAGCCACTGTGGGGCTGAGCTCAGGGCTGAGTGCCTGATCCCAAGAAGAAAGTATCGGAAGAGACCAGAAAGTGGTTTAGGCTAGAAGGGAGGAGGGACAAAGGAGGCTGGGGGAGGGGAGGAGACAGCAGCTTCCTGCGGCATCCAGGAAGGGGGTGGGAGGAGGCTGATGTGTGAAAGCCACGTGCCTACCACTCCCAGAGGGTCAGAGATTTAGGAATGGAAGTGGACCCTAGAGGCATATCGTCTAATCTCCTTACAGATGAAGACACTAAGGCCCAGGAAACTTGCCCCAGGACACAGATAGAGAACCAGGATTCAATCCTATACAACCCAGGAAATTGCAATAAAGAAACAAACAAAGAACCAGAGAACAGAGACCCTGTGAGACAACCAAGAGCTGGATAAGTCTAGAGGTTACCTTGTGACCCCCTTTATTTCAGATGACTTGGGAACAGGCTCTTTGTTTTCATGGAAATGGAGGTTCCAGGGCCCAGAGAAAAGGGACTTAACTTAGGTCTCATAGAAAGTTAGTGGCGGAGCTGAGATTAGAACCCAGGTCTTAACTCCTCCCAACACCTTCATTTCAAGGAGTCTGAAGCCCAGAAGGATGAGAGCTCTGGTGCTGGTTAGCGAGAGGCCCCATCTCTCTGTCACCCTGTGCCAGAGGTTTGGGGCCCTCTGTCCATCTATGCCCGGGCTTGGTGTGCTTTCTTGCTAACTCAGCACCTGGAAGGCCTCTGGGGCAAATCTCCATTTCCCATCCGTTCCCCTACTTCTTTCACAGCTAGTAAAGAAGGAGGAAACATTCCAGTCTAAGCAACAGACAGTGTAACATTCCCTCCTCAAAAACCAGAATGGTGCTGTCATTTTGACGCGTCCTTTGAATGAATGCCATCCAAGGTGTCAGCAATGGTACAAGAGCTTGCCAGCCAGGGGTCCTGGATGCCCCAGTTGTGTCTCTTGGGACAAGCATGTTTCTCTTTCATCACCATGAAAACAAAGAACTCCTCAGGCCCATGCCCTTCCCCAAATTAATAAGTGGGCACCTAGGAGGGGAGCCACACCATACTGGACAGCTCCAAAGGTCCCCTCAGGTTGACCTCATCTGGTAGGATGGCCAGCCTGCCCATCTTTCTCAGGGCTGGGGTTGAGACTGATTTTTTGGAGGGAGGTGGGTCAGCAGCTTGGCCCAGTGGGGGACAGGCCTTCTAGACACAGGCCAGCGGGGACTCATCCATTCTTTGGATCTGGCAGCAGTCATACATCTCTGGGGGCCACTATAGAGCCACGGAATTAATTCCTAATAATGCATTTGTCTCATTAGCCCAGGCAAAGGCTATTCCTGCAGCATGCATCCACAGAGAAGGGCATTTTCAATGGCAATTTGCATGCAGAGTTTCCAAGGAGCCCCCAGCTCTTTTACCCAGATGTCTTCTTTGATTATCACCAACTGATGTGCCTCCAAAGAGTCACATTTTCCAGAAGTGATTCCAAAAGAAAGATGACTCCTCAAGGATAGGGAGGTGAATGAGCTCATAGAGAGCACATAGAGAAAAGGCGAGGGGCGAGTATGGACATACCGTGTGTCATCTCCTTGTAAAAGTCTGAAATGGATCCATTTTCAAGATTTTTTTGTTGCTTGAGAGGCAAGGCAGGGAAATGAGCATAGAATAAATAGTTAAGAAACACTTGTTGTATTCCTGATGAAAAGACCAGAGCTGAGTAGAAAATCTGATATACAAACACAAGAGTAAAGAGAAGCACCAAAGGCAAATATAAGGGACTAAAAAATGGTCAAATTGCTTACTTCTGTATAAGGGGAGATGACACAGGATACCTTCAGAACTGTATCTTCATCAGGGGTCAAAAGGGAGTCTAATTAGAGGAGCTGGGAGTGATTCTGTTATGTTTTGATGATCTTAAAAGAAGAATGGAAAAGCTGGGGAGGAGGAAGGCATTGGGAGAGGAGAGAAAAGTGAGGAAGAACGGGGCAAATGATCTCATGTAAATGGAGTGGACAAGCAGGAGTCTATACAAGACAGAGGAGCAAGTTGTAGGGAGCAGGTAACACTGAATCTTACTCTCATCTGCACTGGTCAAAGGAGAGAAGGAGGAAAGAAAATACACAGACACACGGAGTTGGTTATGGAAATACATTTCACCCTACAGGGTAATAAGAGGGAAAGGAGTTAAAGGAAAGGGTGGGGAGAGTAGAAAAATAGAATGGCGAGAATTACAGTTAATAGTGGTAACTGAATATGAATGGGATGAACTCACTCATAAAACAGAAGAGAATGAATGAGAAACCAGAATTGAACAACATGTTTACAAGAAACACGTACTTCCAACAGAAGGATGCCTACAGAACTAAAATATGGGGCTGTTCCAGAATCTACTATGCTTCAGATGAAGTAAAAAAGGCAGGGGCAGCCATCATGATCTCAGACAAAGCAAAAGCAAAGCCAGACCTAATTAAAAGAGATGAATAGGGAAACTACATTTGCTGAAAGGTGCCATAGACAATGAATTAATACTCATGCTAAACAGATATGCACCAAATGACATAGCATCTAAATTCTTAAAAGTTCAGTGAGTTACCAAGAGAAACAGTAAAACTATAATATTGGGGCGGGGGCCTCAATTTTTTTGCTCTCAAACCTAGGCAAATCTAATCAAAAGTTAGCCCCAAAAGACATAAAGGACCTGAATAGAATTTTAGAAAAGTTCTATATGCTATCTCTGTAGAGTACTGAATGGTAATAGAAAATGGTATATCTATTGTGAGCTGTGCATACCACATTCGCAACAACTGACCACATATTAGGGCATAAAAACCTCACAAACAAATGCAGTAAAAAAGAAATATTCAATGAAATTTTTTGCATAATGCATATGCATAATGCAATAACATTATCTTCAATCAAAGGCCAAAAATTAATTAGAAACTAACTTAATCTCAAAGAATTGGTTGATCAAAGAAAAAACCCTAGAAATAATCACAGAAATAATTTATTTAAAGATAATGATATCAATGAAACAACATACTAAAAATTTAAAAATGAAGGCAAAGCAGCATGTAGGGGGAAAATCTGTATCTCTAATCATTTTCATTGATTAAAGAGAAAGAAAGTAAATCAATGAATTGGGCACACAACTAAAAAAAGAACCTAGAACACTAAAAAATTAACAGTTCCCAATTAAATACAAAAACAGAAACCTGAAAACCAAAGAAGAGATTAACAGAACTGAAAGAAAAGAACCACTGAATTAACAAATAAAACTAAGAGCTATTTTAAAAAAATAGATTAGCTATTGTCTCACTTGGTTTAAAAAGAAAGAAAATCAAATTACCAGCAGTGAAAATGAAAAATGATTAAATTGGAACAAAAGAAGAAATAAAAGAAATTATTTTGAGCTATTTCCCCCAATAAAACTGACAATCTAAAGGAATAGGACAAAGATGTAAAAAAAGATACAAATTGTTCAGATTGATAGGACAAGAAACTGAGGACTTAGAGAAATTGAATAAGCTTTCAATGAACTCCTAAAGGAAAAAAAACAAACTCAGGACCTTAAGCAGCCTGGTGGCATGATAGAGAGAGTGCTGGGCCCAGAGTCAGAAAGACCAGAGTTCAAATACAGCCTCAGCCACTCACTAGCTATGTGACTCTGGCAAGTAATTTAACTGCTGTCTGCCTTCTTCATCTGTAAAAAGAGCATAAAAATAGCCCCTACCTTGAAGGGTGGTTTAGAGGGTCAAATGAAATGATAATTGTAAAGTGCTTAGCCCAGAGCCTGGCACACAGTAAGTGCTGTTACTGTCACCATCATTTATACGTTAATTCTACCAAACATTTAAAGAATAATTAATTTCAATACTACATAAACTGCTTCGACAAAAATGGAAGAGAAGAGGTTCTACCAAATTCCTCCTCTGACACAAATATAATTTTGATACTTGAGCCAGGCAGAGAAAGAAAAGTACAGAACAACATCCCTAATGAATATTAATGTAAAACTTTAAAACAAAATATTAGCGAGGCTAAAGCAACATGTCACTGAGATTGCAGGAAGGGAGTCCCCAGAGCCTTGCCCAGAAGTGGCCCTTAGTAAATGCTGCCTGCTTGGGGTGAAGACCAGGGAGACTTTGGAAAGAGGCCACGGGGTGGCCAGCCTGTGGCTTCCCAAGCTAAAAGATGCCGCAAGGTCCCCTTCTGACCTTGGGGCCTTCAGCTTCCTCTGTGGTCTCTGCCCTGCCTCCCTCCCTCCCTCCCTCTCTCAGCTGAGACAATGCCAGGGGAGGGGAGAGGCCTGGAACTGTGGGTTCTGGTGTCTCTTATCTAAGTTCAGAGGACTCACCAGAGATGCCCCTGTGCTCTGGGGGGATGCCTGGGACAACTGCCCCCAAGCTGGACAGAGGGAAGAAAGAGAGATGGCTGAGCTCTGGGTAGGGGACAATGAGACTGCTGAAAAAGGCAGAAGCTCTGGGAGCATCATAAATGGGTAGCCCCTCTCCCTTTTTCTGTGTGTGTGTGTGTGTGTGTGTGTGTGTGCGTGTGAATTTGTGGGAAGAGGCTCTTTCTGGGTCTACGCTTACATAGGCGCATGTGTTCAGATCCACACATGCGCATTCACATCTGCACCTGCACGCATACATACAGGTAAACCAGGCACGTGGAGGAATTTTGGAGGAGGGAGTGGATACTTTGGGGGCAAGGCCAGCCATGCCTTGGGTCAGATTAGTGTGTCCTCTTTACTAAAAAGACTTTCCTGGCGTTTCAGGCTGGTCCAGTGCACACTGCCCTGCAGGAGCCGGGGAGCTGCAGGACCCCGGGGGCGGCCCCCAAAGGAGCTCAAGCACTCTGCATCCTTCTCCCTCCCCCATCTCCGACCCAGGCTTCCTGGTCAGTGTGAAGGGAAAGGAGTGGGGGGAGGCTTAGAGGCGTCCACTCCCCCAAGGAAGGGAAAGGAGGATCAGAGAGGGACAGAGGCATGCCCAAGGTCACACAGCACACAAAAGAGCAAGCCACAGCTTCTCTGGCTCCTGCCTGAGAAGCGGCTTGCACCATCCCGAATGCCAATGTAGAGCCCAGACAGCGTCTACACTGCACTAACCCAGCACCAAGAAATCCACTTACTAGCCAGCCGGCCCATCTCCAAAAGGGCTCCAGGAGTCCAGCCCAGCCAAAGTCAGCGTTTCCCACCACTGCCATCTGCCGCCCAAAACAGAACCTGCAGCAATGACCCTTATTGCTGCTGCCCAGGTCCCAAGCAAGGGCTGCCCAGGGGCTAAAGGAGGGGCGCACGGTGGGGACACCCCGCCAGAGACGGGGCTTATGGTCTCCATAGGTTCTAAAGCAGCTGCCACAGCGAGCAGGTCGCGGCAGGAGCAGCCCCAGACTGGACTGAGGCCGGCCCACATCCTCTGCTGAGCTGACTCTTGGGAGGGGGATGATGCCTGACATTCCCCCGTCCCAAGCTGCCTCGAGCATC
Organism: Phalanger gymnotis; assembly: GCA_028646595.1. Taxonomy (NCBI): domain Eukaryota; kingdom Metazoa; phylum Chordata; class Mammalia; order Diprotodontia; family Phalangeridae; genus Phalanger; species Phalanger gymnotis. Next base: position 461,470,529 of record CM053623.1, read on the forward strand.
CTGCCCACAAAAGCAGCACAGAAAGGTAAAGGCTGGAACGAATAACGAATGCTCAGAATGCCCCAGAAGGCGCAAAGGAGCGGGGTTCTGGGGGGCAGAGGCGAAGGGCCCTCCAGGCATGAGGCGGTAGAGGCACAGTGCCCAGTGAGCAGAGACAGCTGCCAATGGGCACCCTGGGCTCTGCACACAGCAGGCACTTAATAAAAGACTGCACGGAGGAGCGCATATTGTAGGGTGGCCTTCCATTCTGACCTCGCCCCTCCTTATCCCACGACCCCAAAGCACCCTGGGCCACTTGGAGGAGTTTGTCATGAAGGGGCCTCAAAGAATGAGAAGAAAGCCCAGCCGTGGGATCCAAGGGGCTGGCATCTCAACCCTGGCACCGGCTGCCAACGGGACCTCCCGCCAATGGGTCTCGTCATCTCTGCCCTGCCTTCTCCCACGAGGCCTCGATCCATGGGAGCCTTGCCTTCTCAGCCCCCACCCCCACGCCTTGGGGATCTCAAACACACCTGTGTTTGTCTCTATTTACCAAAATGAAAAAAAAAAAGACTGGTTTTCTTCTCTGGGCAGGCAGGCCTCATTTGCAATGTAAATATGGTCACTGCCTTGGAGATGGGCCCCATCTTCTCTTTAGAAAATCCCGGCTGGAGAAAGCGATCTAATAGGCAGCGTCATTGCTAATTGCGAGAATTAGGAGACAGGGGAAACAAACAGCCCGGCCAGTGCCCAGCGCCGAAGGAAGGCAGGCAGGGCTTCAGAAAGCAGCCTGGATGGAGCTGGGGCATCTCCCCAGAATGTTGGCTCCTCTGGAGCGGACCATTGTCTGGACAGCTTTTCCTTGGACCCCCAGAGCTCAGCAGTCTGTGGAGTGCATGATTTGTGTTTAATGCATGCTTTTCTTCTCTCTCTCCTTCTTCCCTTTCTCCTTTCTTTCCTTTTCTTCCTTATTTCTTTCCTTTCTTCCTTCCTTTTCTTCCTCCCTCCC
>CM053623.1:461472016-461495790 GCA_028646595.1 Phalanger gymnotis
GGCACTTTTCTTCAGGCCTCAAAGCTCTCACCAGATGGGAGGAGGGACAAGCTTCTCTCCTGAGGCACTAATAAGGGGCTGGAACAATTCACCCTGGAGATGAGCTCAAAGCTGACTTTCTGTCCCTCTGAGGACAAGATGAAGAAACCAAAGCAGGGGACTGGCCAAGGGTCCCTGAGCCCTCCGAGACAGCACCCCCTGATGTCCAGCAGGACCAGAACCCCTCCTAGGAAAGCCCGGGCCCAGCTTAGCCTTGGGCAGGACGTGGCTGGGGCCAGACCCCAGACTGCTCAGAACCAGGTGCCCTATGGTGCTCCAAGCCACCGTGCCCCTCCCCCACCCCGTCTCACTGTCTGGGCCTGCCACCGTCTTGGGAGTCCCCCAAGCTCTGACTCGGAGCTGCGAGAACAGCCCCTCCCGCCCCCACATCTGCCCAGGAAGCACGGGTCTGCAGAATGAGGGGCAATGAAGGCAGAAATGATACTTGTGAATTCAAGGGTGTTAAAGCTGGGAGGGGCCTTAGAGCCTAGAACAAGACATAAAACCTCACTGGGACCTTAGAACACACAAGGTCCCAGCTGGCAAGAACCTCAGAACATAGAACGCAGCAGGCCAGGGGTGGGAAGACTTTACAATCTGTTCTAAACATGGATGCTGTGGGTCCTGGAGACCACTGAGTTCAGCCTCTCATTTGACCCACGGAGAAAATAAGGCCAATGAGGGAAGAGCTGAGCCTTGAACCCAGATCCTTGACTCCAAGACCAGGGCACTTTGCGTTCCCTACCTGCACAACCCAGCAGAGCTTGAAGACCACGGGGTGGGGGGGAAAGGGAACTGAGACCTGAAGACAGTTGGAATGACCCCACTATATTCAGTCTGCAGAGGAGCGTCAGGGCAGACAGGGACTGGAATCTGGAACTCCTGACTCAGCCAAGCACTGGCCCCCAGAGGTGTCAGGGGATGCTGAGGCAGAAGGGAGCCGGCTCAGGTCACTGAAAACTCTTGTGACTGGAGTCGGAGGGGCTGCTTGGAATCTTGATTCTACACTTTGTGCGTGCGTGCATGTGTGTGCATGTGTATGTGTGAATATGTGTGAGTTTGCATGTGCATGCATGTGTGAGTATTGTGCGTACCATGCGAGTGTTGTATTTACATGTATTGTGTGAGTGAATTGTGAGTGCATATGGTGTGTATGCACACATGTGACCGTGGATGTGTGTATTGTCAGTGCGTACTTCTGTGCACACACGAGGGTGAGGGGGTGACGCTGGGCCGGTCACAACGACCCTGGCCGAGGGGCGTCAGGTGCCATTATGTACGAAGGGTACTGGTCCCTCCTGCCTTCTCAGACTCCTTCTGGCTCTGACCCTGACTGTGTCCTGGCTTCCTGCCCTGCATAAGCCCATGAGAGAATATGCGTGAAAACTGGTTCTTTTCTAGATCCATTGTGACTGTCACCCAGTAGCATCATGAGAATTAGAAAGGAGAATGCCAAAGCTGAGCTTCACCCAGAGCAGGGAGCCGTGGCAGCCAAAGGGGCCATCATTAGATAAAGCAGAGGCAGCACCACTGGGCTCAGAGGCGAGGGACCCAGGTTCTAGTCTCGGCCCTGGCTCTTTGTGACTGTGGGCAAGTCAATGAATGCCAGTAAGGCTTGGATTTTTTACCTATTAAATGGGGGCTGCCTGTCCCCCACCCCCACCCCAAAGACCATCGAGAGGAAAACGCTTGGTACTTTGAAAACCTCCAAGTGTCCAGAGACCCTGGACTGGCATGTCTGTTATCCGTGGGCCTCAGGGTCCTTTTCTGAAAGAGCAATCATCTTGGCCCCACATTAGCTGATTGGTTTGCCCTGGTTGGTTTGAGTTGGCCCCAGGGTGGGAAGGCCTCAGGGTGGGAGGTAGATGCGAGGAAGGCAAAGGCCTGGGCACTGCCCTCAAGGTGGTGGCATCTGACAGGGAGTCTCCCCACCTCACCCCAGTTTTGAGCTCTGGGACCTGCAGGTCTGAGGACCCAGGAGGGCTGAGCAGCCTCCTAGATCTGGGACCCCGGGGAGCTGCCCCCCCCCCCCCCCCCCGCCTCATTCTCCGCCCAGCCCTCTTTGCCTTCCTGGGGCCTGTGTAAGCAGTAGCAAACTAAGGCCAGCGACAAGAGGGCTCACAGGGCAGATATCCCTGGATCGATGGAGCTATCGATCAGGACGCGTTTGCCAAGGAGCTTATGGCGGAGCTGCCAGCTGAGCCAGAAGAGCCCGGGCATCCAAAGACAGATTCAAAGCAGGCTCCCTTCCCACCCCCCTCCCGCCCCACCCCGGTCCTCTGCCAGGGCCCTGGAGCACGTACAGCTCTGGGCTCGGGGCTTGTGGAAGAGCACGCTTGCCCCCTGGTGTCCATCGCCTGGAGTCCAAGGAGATTGCGAGGCTGCCTTCTTGGGAGGAGGAGAGCCGGAGGTGGGGCTTGGGAAGAATCTAGGCTAAGCTGATGTTAGCTATGCGGACGCATGGGGGCCCCCCTCGAGGCGAACTGGGTACAGTGAGGCTGCGGCTGTGGCCAGGGCTGACCCAGAGCAGACTAGAGGGGAAGGAGGGCTCCCTTGCCTGGTCCCCGGCTCTGTGGGCACAGGGAGGGCAGGGGGCATCTGCCCAGGCTCTCCTTGTTCCAGTCTTCCCATTATGCCGAGGGAAGGTGCTCAGAACTCTCTCCCAAAGAGGCTGCCCGTAGCCACTGACCTCTGCCCACTGCACCACACTGCCCTCCGGTGGCCCACGACAACATCACCATGGTCACTACCATTAGCTGCTGCTCTTCTCTCACACCAAACACCAGTGGTGACGACCTCCCCTGTTCTGGGGCTGGCCCTGGGATTTTCAAGTGCAGAGGGAAGTCTCAGAAAGGAAAGTCCCTTCACCACTGTCCTACAACGTGTCCCCTGGACAACGGCAGGAGAAAAGCGCGCTCCAGTTCCCCCTGTCGGCATTTCTCCAGGCTGGGTCCTCCCGATTTGAGGCCGCTCTCTGACCGCCACAGGGGCCTCTCCTCTCTCCCCTCCCTTCTTTGCCTCTTAGCTCCAACATCCTTAATCCCGGCTACATTACTCCTGCCCCCTTTTCACGAGGCTGTGCTAACCCTCAGTATCCCCATGTCTCCAACAAGGGAGGTGGACTGGTGAGATGACCTCTCCAAAGAAGCCTCCACCTCGGAACATTTCCAGGAAACGCTGGCCTCAGTTTACCCCAGGGTTGACCCAGGACAGACTTGATCACAACAGCAGCAGCAGTGACCAATGGCTACCCCACAGCGCCTCACGGCCCTCCCTCGAGCAAGGCCATCGCCCTGTGGGCTCATGGGCCGATTCGGAGCCCAGGGAGGTCAGGCCGCTTGCCCAGGGTTGCCCAGGTGGTAGAACTTGATGCCAGGCTCTCTCCACTGGACCACCTAGTGCAACGTCCATTCATCTTACTCCAAAAAGCTTGAGACCCAGGCTCTTGTTTACAGTCACACAATGAATCAGAGGCAGGATTCAAACTTAGGTCCCTGACTCTGTTCACAGGAACAACAGCTACTCTCAGTGAGAGCTGCCATCATTGGTAGAAGCCCTGGGTACTAACCACTGGACAACAATCTGTAGCTTAGATACTGAGGCAGGGGTTATAGCCTGACGACCTCTCCAGAGCATCGCGGACAAAGGACCACTTTCCAGTACCCCCAGCCGACTCAGCGAGAGGACAAGCAGGGAAGGAGATCTGGAGGGACCGCAGGGCCTAGGCCTGGGGCAGACACCAAGACTGAGGAGCCTTCTGCCCAGATGGGCGAGGGCTGGAGCGAAGGTCAGCCTGGGTGAAAGATGGCGGGATGAGCTTGGGGTCCTCCTGGAACCTGGGCTTGCTCTGAGGCGCTAGAGAAGTGAAGCCCACCTTGTGGAGGTGGAGAGAGATTCTGGGAAGTTTCTGCCCAAGACGAGTCACAAGCAGAAGCAAAGGGGAGTTGAGAGGCTTTCCAGAATCCCTGGGTGACTGGGCCATGCAGCATGAGGGCTGGGCCCGGCCTCTGATGGAGAGGACTCCACCTCTGCTCACCTCCCTCCTCCCAGAGTAATCTTGGGTCTTCCCGGGTGGGCTGCTAGCAGACGCCACAGTGCTCAGAGCGCCAGGCCTGGAGTCAGGAAGACTCCTCTTCCCCAGTTCAAATCCCACCTCAGACAGGTATTGGCTGTGTGACCCTGGGCAAGTCACTTCACCCTGTTTGCCTCAGTTTCCCTATCTGTAAAATGAGCTGGAGAAGGAAATGGTGAACCAGTTTCTCTGCCAAAAAAACCCCACATGGGGTCATGAAGAGTCAGACCCGACTGAACGTCGGAGGTGGATGACCTCATTCTCCTCGATGTCACTGCCCTGCTGCCCCCATTCGTGACTCACTTGTGCTAGTGCCAAAGCGCATCTATACTAGCAAGGGCCTTGGATTTTCAGTGAAAGGACCCAGGTTCAGTCTTGACTCAGATACTTCTGAAGCTGTGGGACCTTGAACAAGCTCCTCCTCTGCCTCAGTTTCCTCATCTGTAAAATGAAGGACAACAGCCCCTTCCAGCCCCAACTCCTACAATCCTCCATTACTCGGCCTCTCATGGCAGGTGGATTATTGTGTATCATAATACCCAATTTACAAAGATGCAAAGTGAGTCCCACACCCCAGGCCACAGATAGAAAATGGCAGAGGGCGAGGGAGGAGGGAATCTGCATCCAAATGCAGCCCCAGTGGCCAGTGTCTCAGCCTCCACTCCCAGGCCGGATGCAGCATCCTTCTCTGGTTCCGAAGGGGCCCCTCTGTAGGACCGTGATGGGGCTGCATTGCTGATGGGCTAAGGGGCATAGGGCAACCCTTGTGAACAGCCGTGTCTGCAATGGCATCCTGAAGATTAAGCAAACTGAAAGCCCTGGGTGACGATTCTCCTCCAAGAAAGAACTTCTGGCAGCTCTGCATGGAGAGCCAGTTTGGCATCTGTTCTGGGACACATGGAGGAGCTAGCCAGGGTGGAACGTGGGCACAAACAGAGGTGACCGGGAGGGGAGTAGAATAAATGGAACTAGCATGGCCTAGGGCCAGGCTCAGGCTCATGAAGGCCTGGGTTCAAATTCTGCCTGGGGGAGGGATTGGCCAAGTGTTGCTTGGCCCCAGAGGAAAAGCCCAAAGCCATGGGGGGAGATTCTAAGACACTATGGGAGGCTGGATGTCAAGAAGAGGACCCCAAGGAGGAAGCTGTCCCAGCATGGAGGGGCTCCCCTCACTGCCGGGATATTGGGGGGCAGCTCCTGGTCCAAGCACACGTTGGACCACAAGCTTCTGAGGCCCCTTTCAGTCTGATACTCAGCTTCCATCCTGGGTCAAGACTTAGCCATGTTTCGATCCCAGCAGTAACAGCACCGACGGGTACCTGGGCTGGGGGTGAGGACCGGTGTGGGCCTAAAGAATTCTCAAAGAGGATTTTTCAGGAATCATCTCTGCCATCAACACTTGGCTCCAAGCCCTCTGCCAGGCTCCACTGAGGCCTTCCTTGGCCACCATTCTCCATGTGACCTGGGCACGCCTGCCCCTCACCCCTCAGAGCAGCCATGAGTGACCCCCCAACAAGGGCAAGGGTGCTGAGTGACCAGTGGCCTGAGTCACCAAGCCTTACATCAGCCTGGGAGGCGCTCTCTTCATCCCTGTTTAACAGGCAGGGACGCGGAGACTCTGAGGGGTGAAGGGATCGGCCCGGGCGACTGAGCTCACAAGCATTCAAGGTCTCCTCTGATTCCTGGCCCAACCAGGTGGTCTTTCCTCCAGACCAGGCTACAAATCAAGCGTCCCAGAGGTGACCAGTTACAACAAATCCACGATAACGACACTAGGGATCAGGGCGGAGCCTGGATCTCCCAGGTGAGGACAGTCCCTCTACGGATTGCAGGCTGGTGCTGGCTCAGCACCTGACAGCCCCAGAGAGCTGCCCGGGGGCACCAAGAGACGGACTGACTGGCCCAGGGTCACACATCAGTCTGTGGCCGGGTGGGTCTTCCTGGCTCCCAATGCTGCCTAATCAGCAAGGATGCCCCTTCCCACAACGTACAAAGCCATCCCTCAAAGCTCCCGTGAAGACCCTGGGGTTCACACTCTACAGGAGGGGCCTAGTGGGAGTCGGGTCTGGGTCTCCCAGCTCCCAGGTCGGCCCTTAGTCCCAAGAATGCAGATGGACAAAAAACGAAGGAATGCCCACGCCCCCTAGTGGCCTCAGCTGTGAACACCCCAGGTGTGGGATCCCCTGCCCTCCTGCTCGGGCCCCCAGCCTCTCCTGGACGAAGAGCACCTAAGGGTTAAGTTCAAAGGCGCAAGCCAGAGGCAGAGGCTCTCATCCCAACTCGCTTTTCCCATTATTTTTGCAAAGCTCTGGCTTCCCATCTCAACGGCCAAGCTCTTCCCAAACCCTGGAAGCCAGAGCACATTTCCAGTCATGCGGCCCCCACCCACCCGCAGCCCCGGGCCTGAGGTGCTTAGTCGGCATATTTCTCAGGCTCATCAGGATGGGGTTTGGAAGCACGAGCCAGTGATGGCCTTGGAGGCCCAGGAGGAACTTGGGGGAGCGCTCCCCCTGGCCTTCCGCCCCCAGCCCCTCTGGAAAGTGGGAAGTGCTCTTTGCCAAGAGTGAATGGAATTTACTTCAAAAGTTTGGCCTTGAGCTCTTGGCCCCGGACCCTCCCCATTCCAGAAGGGTCTGGGGCCCTCATCTATCTCTCCTCCCACGGTCACCTCTGCTCCAGGCGATGGCCTGAGAGGAAGGGTGGACATGGGGACAGAGGAAGCTTGGCCACCGAGTGTCATCTTCGCTCCCATTCCTCCACGCTTCTGGCTTTGAGAAAAGTATTCTCTGCCTGACCTCATGAGCCCAGAGTCCCGAGCTGGCGAGTGTCAGGGGCATGGTGGGCTCAGTCCCCTGGGGGCCTTGGTAAGATGTGTCGATCACCCCTGACAATGTGCAGGACGTTACCCCATACTGAACCAGAGGACGCTCTGAGAGACACTCCCAAAGTCCAGGACAACCCTGTCATTTGACAGAGGAGGCCCAGAGAGGGCAATGGCCTCACCCAAAGTCACGCAAGGCAACCAGTGGCAAGCTGAAAGGGGGCCTGGCCTTCAGCCTCTATGCTCAGGACACTGCCCCTCTCCGAGAGGCCCAGGCTGCTCCTGGCTCTGGCCACCCCGGTCCAGGCCTCTTTGCTGCACGGCCTCCTCCACGAGCCTCCAAGGAGGGTGTCCTTGCCTCTACTCCTCACCCACAGACACATTTCTTTGCCTTGTATCCAACTCTGGCCTCATCCCTCCTTCCTTTAAAGAGCTCCCAGTGGCCCCCCTTTGCTTAACAAGGTTCACACTCCTTGGTTCATAATTCAAGACCTCCATGCCCTGACTCCACCCTCTCAACCCAGCTTTGTCACACCTGGCAGAGCATGGGGCTAGCACCCTTCCCATCCCAAGTCCAGGGCTTTGCTTTCTGGGCCCCAGGTTTAGAGAGTTCACCTTTGCCTCCTTCCCCTGGGGCCTAACTCATCCTTGAAGGTCCAGTCTAAATGTTCCCGCCTTTGTTAATCTATTCCCAACCCCCAGCCCCAACTCACACACAAACACACCCAGGGAGCAGCCTTCTGCCCTGAAACCTCCCCGTGCACTGAGCTGGCACCTCTTGGCTTCTCGGGACCTATAATCTCATGTGTTATTGTTCTCTGTGTTGGTGTCTCCTAGACTAAGAGTTTCCTCCGGGCAGGGACTGTGTCCTCCCTAAACTCTGTAACTCTTCTAGGTATACTCCATCATGTCATTGGTCATCCGAAAATGAAGGATGAACAACAATTCCTAAAAAAGCTACAAAAGCATCCTGACCAAGAAGCCATACCCTTTAGTGGTAAGCCCTTCCTCTGGACTGAAGATTCCCCTGGAGGGGGTCCTGCCCTGAGCCCTTTCTCCTAGGCTAGGGTACATCCTGCCACTCCATACCCTGGCTCTGGGGTCTCCTTCTGCCCACATTGATCTCAGTCTCAGTCATAAGCTTGTGATTTGGGGACTTTCCAGAAGGGCCTTCTCAAACCAGAGCCTCACAGACCTTGAGAGTTGAATGGAGGCTTGGAAACCAGGGCAAGTGCCTTGATTTTCAGATGAGGAACCAAGACCCAAGAAAGGGCGGGGACTTGTCCAAGGTCATATGTGAAGTTAATGACTAAGAGGGAGGGGGAGAGGGATCTAAGAGTTCCACCTTGTTCTCCCTTACTACCCCATTTTCTGGCTCATTCTCTCCTCTTTCTAATCCAAAAACAACACCAAGTTCTATACTTAATATCTAATCTCATGATCAATTCCTAATGTCCACCTAATGTCCATTCACTGTCCACCATGAGCAGAACCCTGGGTCATAGGGTCTCAGATTGGAGATGACCTTCAAGGCAACCAATCCATCCCACACATGAACAAGAGCCCCTCGCCTCAAGTTCTCCTGCTGCCTTGTCTGAAGACCCCACTTGAGAAGGAGCCTATGCCTTTCCCCAGGATGCCTCTGTTGTTAGGAAGCTTGCTTCAGCTAGCCTCTGTCTGGTGTCCCCCTGTGGGTGGCCCCTGGCTCTGCCATGGGGCCATCCAGAACCTTTCTCCCAAGGACAGGCCCACCAGGGATCAGGCACATCTCTCCTGTCCCTTCCCCAAGGCTCCACATTCCTAATCTTTGACTGCTCACACCCATGGCACGACCTGGAGGACCTTCCCTAAGAGTTTCAGAGCTACAAAGTCTTATCTATAATTGAGTGATTTTAAAGATGAGGAAATTGGGTCCAGAAGGGCAACAGGACCTGTCCCAGGTCACACAGACAGCTTGGAGCAAAGCTGGCACATGATGCCAGGTCCTCTGACTTCCAACCTCTGGTCTCCACATCACGCCACTCTCCTGTGGATATCCTGGGGGCTCTCACTGATGGGGTTCAAAACTGATTCCTAGGATGGCCACCCTCCATGATAGAGAGTTGGGGCCAAGGGATGGGACCTCCACCCGCCTCCTTCTTCACTAAGAAGATATGAAGGGAATACAGATGTGTCCTCTGCTTCGGTGGTATTGGTGGCCTAAGGGGGCACAGAGCACCTCCTCAGACACCCAGGAAGCCAGGGAGGAGAGGTCAGAGGTGGGATGCTATCAGAGGACAACGTGAGAGGGCTCCAAGGGGGAGATCAAGGAAGGTTGGAGGCCTGCCCTGGAAGGCTGGAAGCTCCTTGTTCCTGGAGTTGGTTCAAACACCCAAAAGACCTCGAACTCTGCCTGCTGGAGCAAAATTTCATATTTGGGGGAGAATTTCCAGCCAGGCAAAACCCTCAACTCCACCTAAAGGACCATCCGAGTCTTCAGAAGCTCAGCCACTTCCCCAACGTCCCGAGGCCTCTCTGGCAGCCCCATCCCTGCCCCCGGACAAGCGCCAGCTCCCCGGCCCCCATCCATAGGCTCTGGGGGCGGCTTCCAGCCAGCCCGGTGATTTAAAGGGGGAAAAATCGCTCAAGTGTTTCAAACTGGAAAGGATTCAATTTAATTTAACAAATCCAGACACCAACCTAAGGAAAACATGAGCAAAGAAGATGGGAAAAAATGTTCCATCTCTGGATGGGCCAGAAAAGTGAGGATCCCAGAGGGGGCTGGGGAGGGGGCGCAACTCCCCATCAAGGTCTAACAGCTGTCCTGACTGGGGTCAAGGAACAGAGCAAAGGAAGGGGGGGAGATATCCTCGCCTCGATTTGGGGAAACACAATAGTGGTGGCTTCTCATGTGAGGGTCCTAGGATGGGTGAATGATGCCTTCTTAGGATGCACACCCAAAAAGCCCAGAACCAACATGGCGTTATTTGAGAAATTATGACCAGAAAGATCCAGCCACCATGGAGGCCAAAGCATAGAGGAATAGGACCCTGGTACCGCCAAGGGCAGAGGTGCCATCTGACTCCTGTCTTCAGGCCCTACCTCTATGTCTCTTCCCACACGGCTGCCTGGTCACTCTAGCCCTTTCTCAGAAAGTAGGAAGTACCCTCCCACCCATTCGCTGTGCCCTTGGGCTGGTTCCTGATCACCCAGGGCTCACCCAGGCCAACCTTAGCCCAACAGATGAAGAGTGACACCATGGTAGAAGTAGCCCTCGGTGATGGGAGAGGTCCATGGACCAACGCTCCATTCAGACGACCTCCTCTCACTTCTTGAATCCCAGGCAGGACTCATCTCCAGCCTTTAAGGGCCCCTTCCATGTACCCCAAGAGGAGGCTAGAGCCTGGAGGCCTGGGCACCCACACCCACACATGCCTCTCTGCCTGCTGAAGTTAAGGATGAGAAAGCCCATGTCCTCGACTGTCCACCATCCCCTGAGCTCGGCAGTTGGGAGGATACAGGGTAGGCCAGGCCATTCCTTTCCCCATATACGGGGTCCTGGCCTCACTTGTTTATGGCATTTCCCCAACATGGTCCATTCCGTTCAAGAATCTATCATGTCCAAGGACCCAGAGAGACCGAGATGGAAGAAGAAAGCTCTGCCCAGGGAGATCCCAGGCTAGCATAGGACCTCCCACCCAAACTAGTCATAGGCATTAGAATGTGACTCAGTGCTAAGGAGGGGTCAGACCTGACAGATTCATGGTGGGCAAAGTCACTTCTAGCTGGGAGGGGGACATTCAAGCCCATCCCTGATGCAGAGGTGAGGCCAGCCTAGGTCAGGACGTTTGGGTCCTCACCACATGACCCCTTCCCATTTCTATGCTCTCTGTCCCACGCTTCACATTCTGAGTTCTAAGGTTCCTCCCAGCTCTGTCTGACATCCATGTCGTCAAGTCTCTCTCGGTTTTCCCATCCCATAATCCACCTTCTAAGGTCCCTCCCAGCTGACGTTCTATGTTCTATGCTCAACAGCTTCTTCCAGCTCTGATATTCCACATTCTGTGTTCTAAGTGCTTTCTCAGCTCTGCCATTCTATATTCCAAGGTCCCTCCCAGGGCTGAAAAGTCATATTCTAACACCCCTCTCTGCGCCATCATTTCATGTTCTATGGTCGAAGACCCTCCTTACCTCTGACATTCCACAATCTGGGTTTTAAGGTCTCTCCCAAGCCTAACATTCCATACTTTATATCCTAAGGACTTTACCAACTCTGACATTCTGTGTTCTATGTTCTGAAGTCTCTCCCCATTCTGGCATACCATATTCTATGTTCTAAGGTCCCTCCTAGGTATGAAATTTCATATTCTTAGGTCCCTCCCTGCTCTGTCTTTCCATGTTCTGTGTTCTAAGAGCCTCCTCACCCCTGACATTCCACAGTCTGTCTTCTAATGTCTCTCCCAGTTCTGACATTCCACAGTCTATGTTCTAAGGTCTCTCTCAGTTGCGGTTTTCCACATTCTGTATTCTAACGTCTCTCTTAGCTTTGAAATTCCATGTTGCAAGCTCTCTTCCAGTTTTGACATTCCGTGTTTTGTGTTCTAAGACCCTTCTCAGCTCTGACATTCCATTTCTGTGTTCTAATGTTTCTCTCACCTTTGACATTCTATGTTCCAAGGTTCCTTCTAGATCACATATTTGATGGTCTATGTTATAAGGGCTTCTCAAGCTCGGCCATTTCCAGTTCTATCTTGTAAAGTCTCTCTCGGTTTTAGTATTCAATGTTGTGAACTCTCTCCCACATCTGACATCCCATGCTCAATGTTCAAAGGCCTCTTCCAGCTCTAACACTCTATGTTCCATATCCAAAGGTCTATATAAGCTCTGGCTTTCTGTGTTCCATGTTCTAAGGTCTTTCCCAGTTCTGAGGTTCCATAGTTTAAGGTCTTTCCTAGCTCTAACAGTCTATGTTCCATATTCTAAGGTCTTTCCCAGTTCTGGCATTCCATGTCCTAGGGTCCTTCCTAGCTCTGAAAGTTTATGATCTATGTTCTCAGGTATTTCCTAGCTCTAACAGTCTATGTTTTATGTTCTAAGGTCCATCCAGATCACACATTCCATAATCTAGATCTTAAATTCTTTGTTCTGTCTTCTACATTCTCTGCTCATGCTAACATTCCATGTTCTGAGGTCTCTCCCAGAGCTAGTCTTCCATGTTCTGAGTTCTAAGGTGCCTCCTTGCTCTACCATTCCAGTTCTATATTCAGAGATTCCCCTCCTAGCTTTCACATTCAGGAATCTTTGTTCTATATTCTCTCCCAGCTCTAAAATGTCATGTTCTAAAGTCATTCCTGACCCTAACTTTCTATGCCACATGTTCTAGGTTCTTTTTTCAGTTCTGACACCCCATTTTATTAGCTTTCCAACAAGCTTGATGTTCCATCTTCTATGTTCTAACATCCTTCCCAACATGTCATCCTTTGTTCTATGTTCGAAGGACCCCCATAGCTCTAACATTCAATGTTCTATGTTCTCAGGTCATTCCACATTTTCTGTTCTAAGATCTAGGTAAGGTTCTAAACTCTGACATTCCATGTTGCAAGGGCTCTCCCAGTTCTGATATTCTACATTCAGTGTTCTAATTGTAACTCTAACATTCCATGTCACATATTCTAAGGTCGGTCCTAGATCTGACATTCCATGGTCTACTGCTAAGACTCTTCCACATTCTAACATTCCGTGGTCGAATTTCTCTTCACCTTCTGGATTCTAAGATCTAAGCTGCCCTCCAGAATGGTCTATTTCTGCTGCATATGGTGCTTTAACCTTCTGAGTCAAGGGCACAGATCTGAATTCAACACATCTGTCATCTTACTCAAAAGCTTATGTCAAGAATCCTTCCCTTTCTTTGGCTTTGCCAAGTCCCTCATGGTAACAGATGCATTTGATGGAGAGGACAGCTTGGTGGAAGCTGTGATACCCAACCAAGGACTCTGATTCTCAGCCTTCCATCTACCCAATCCATATATCTGAAAACTCTTTCCGTGGAGGGCCCTGAACTAGGACAATGTGGGCCACAGAGATGAGGAGGAAGGGTCCTCCTTCTCCAGAGCTTAGAAACTAGTTGAGGACTCAAAGTATAAACAAAAGGTGCCACGATGTGAGAAGGCAGGGAATTTCTGGTGCCCCCAAAGAGTGGTGCAGACAAGAAATGGCTTAGGTATGCAGAAAGAAGTGAGGTCCCCAGCCCCTGTGGCTGCCTGATGAGAGTGGCGATGTCTGGGAGCCCCAAAAAGCTGGGGGGGACATTGGGAAGGCATGGGGGAATGCAGGCTACAGGAAAACTTGGGGTGGGGGAAAACAGAGGGTTAGGCTGGAGATTTTCTCATCTGGTGGGCCGGGAGGAGAGGAGCCTGGCCCCGAATAGCCCCCAGCTGCAGCTTTCTGTCGATGTCATCCTGCAATCATGTTACCAGGACCCTCGAGATGTCAGAGAGTAATTCACAGCTGTGTTCCACGGCCTTCTCTCCTTTTCCTCAAATCCCTCATTTTGAACACACCCCAGAACAACAGGGGCTTAGCCTGCCCCCGGAGACATTCAAAGCTCTAAACAATGCAATTATCTCACTCTCCCCATGCACGGGGGGCGGGAGAGCCCCCTAATAGAAACAAAATGTCGCTTTATTTATGTTTTTAATTTTAATTCTGGACTGGGACCAGGATGATAATACATCTCACATCAGTGAAACCCTGAAGAACAACACAACTTGGGGTGGGGAGGAAGACAGGAGGGGTGCTCTCCTGTTCCCCCTCCCCAGTCACAGCCTACTCCCCAACTGCCCCCCCAAAAGTGCCTGCATTTCTGCCAGACACTGTCTCCAAAGCAACCTCTGCTCAGAGAGCCCAGGAGTGGGACCTGTTCATTCTTGCTCCATCCCACGAGCTCTGAGCTGTTGGACTCACAGAGCAGCTGGATTCAAGTTTAATTACTGGACATCAATCACGATACAGACCAGCTCCCTCCGAGAGATGCAGGAATGTGCTGTCCATGGCGAGCACAAAGGCAGAATGAAGGCCAGTCCCCTCTTGCTGGCCCCTCTGTCCAGAAGGTGAAAGCGCGGGCAGAATCAGGGGCCCCGGATGACCAGAATGGTCAGCAGCCCTCCGCCACAGGACCCTGGTGCCATCACCACCCTCGGCTCAGGTGGCCCCCACCGCAGGACCCCAGCGCTATCGCCACCCTCAGTTTGGGTAGCCCCCCACCAAAGGCCCCCGTGCCATTACCACCCTCAGCTCAGGCGGCCCCCACCATAGGACCCCGACACCATCGCCACCCCCATATTGAGCAGATGTACACATCAGGATGTCTGCACTACCCTGGCTTGGGGCTGAGGGCTGAACCAGCTCTCCTTGTTCTTCCTGGGGACCCCGAAGGTCTTGCTCACTCTGGCTCTTCTCCCTCGGGAGTGGCCACATCCTCTCCCTTGGCTCTGGGCTCTCTGGGGATCACTCTCCCATCAGGACCACCATCTTGGACCACTCTCCAGAGCCCCAACTCCTGAGGTGCCATGATTGTCCCCTAACCTCTGTCGCTCCTCTCCTGCCCACCTTCCCAGGGCTAGCCCAGGTCCAGTGACCTTTGTGTGGACTAGGTTTTCTGGTCACCCAACTCAAAGTCATGTCTCCCTCTGAATTCTGCAATCATGGCCTTCTTCCTCTCCCACCTCGACCCATTCCTCCTCATCCTCGTAAGCCCCACTTCCACCAGCCCTTCTGGGCTTCTCCTATTGCTAGGCTCTCTGCTGAGCACGGGGGAGACAAGGACAAATTAGGAACTGCCCCTGCCTGCTAGGCCCGTGGCTCCCTAGGATCTCAGAGATACCTCCCATTCTCTGCCCTCCCAGACCCATCGACTGCACCCTGAGCCCTCTGCCAGAACCGAGGGACATCTAGATCATCCCAAGGGGAAGGACGTGGTGGGCCCCTCAACTGGTCTCTGGGAGTTATCTTTGCTTCTTCCTCCCAAGATTTTACCCCTCCCTTCTCCAGAATCCCATACAGCCCCCAAGTGCCCTAGAAATGAAGCCTAGACCTCTGCCCCTTATGACCTGTGTGGTTTGGCATCTGGGCCTCCCCTCCTGAGGCTTCCATTTCCTTGGGTATAAAATGAAGGGACAGCATTGAATCCTTCCAAGTGCTCTCCAGCATCCAGGATGGGGAGTCCAACCTGTTTGTGACCCTTATGAACAGATCGATTCTACCAGGGCGGCCCCTGCTCAGAGAGGGGCCACAGGCCAAGGCCCCTAGAGGTAAGCATAGACGTCCTGGGTCAGCGTCTTCCCCGGGGTGACCTAAGGGTCACGGCTCCCACAGCCTCAGAAGAAAAGACCAGTAGGCCAGACACAGGCCTGGGGAGAACTGACTTTTCATCCACCCATCCACCCAACCACTTAGGCGCCATGCACTGGGCCAGCCAGCCTCTAGTGGGTGTCTAGAGTCCAGATCTCGCACTTAGCCTAGATCTAGAGGCTGTGTGAGAGCCAGGAGACAAAAGAGAGGGAGCCCCTCTCTTCCAAGAGCGTATAAGCTCAGTGAGAAGCGAAGCCCACCCGTGGTCCAAGGTCCACGTCCATGGAGGGACGGAGCTGGGAGCCTGATGGAGCCGCCTTCAATGTGCCCCAAGGCAGAGGGGCCCGAGAGCTCTTCAACCCAAAATACTCATTTTACAGAGGGAGAAACCAAAGCCCAGAGAGGGGAAGCAGGCAGCGAAAAGTGAGCTGGGATTTGAACCCTGGTCTCAGCCTCCCGCTCCAAGGCTGTTGCCTCTATGGTATGGTGGGAGTGGGGAGGAAGGCTTCCCCTAAACGCCCTGTGGGCTCATGGCTGGGATAGTGGCAGGGGGTTTCCCTGGGGAGGACAGAAGGAGCAGGTGCACTGGGCAGACATAGAAGACGCTGTTGTTTGGACCCAGGAGGAAGGGCCGTGGTGTGGCGATAACTCTGTGGCTCACCGGCCCTCCTGCTGCTGCGCCAACAGAGCAGGGCCTCAGCCCGGCCTCACCACAGGCCCGGCCTCTCACCAGCAATCCCAGGGCCAGCAGGACTCAGCCTCAGCCCTCACCACTTAAAAGCAAAAGACAAAAAAGCAATATTTTCTCAGGCTTCACAAGGGTGTTGGGAAATAAAAAGGCGAGATTGAAAAAGGGAATCATCTTTCTAAAACAGTATGAACGACTGTCAGGCCACAGCGAGGAGGCAGCGGGCCAGCCAAGAAAACCCCAGGAAATTAGTGGGGGTCGAAGGGCTGGGGCTCAGGAAGTGGACCCCACTTCAGGAAGGAGGCCCCACCGACCTGTCAGCTGCCATCCCAAAGGATGCGTCCTCTACCACCTCTCCTCTGCCATCCCTCAGATGCCCACAGAGGGAGGGGGACAAGGCCCCGACTCACACAGGGACACTCGCCCCCACCTCAGGGCCCTGCCTCCTGTAGCCTGCCTAGATCCCCTGGTTCTGGAGGCTTTCTTTGTCCTCAGACTGCCTCACAGTACAGCCGTGTGGGTGCACGGTGCGGGGAAGCTTCCTGAGGGCAGGGTCTGCTAGGTTCTGCCCCTGGGTCCCCAGCACCAAGTATGGGACCCTCAGGATACCCGGCTGTCCCTGAATCCAGGCCTGTGGGCAGGGGGCCAGGACCGGGGCTGGGCCAGCCAGCTGCCACCTGTGCACACTCTGGATTTTTCCAAACACCTTGTGAAAGGGCATTTGTGCTCTCTGCCTCAGAGTTCCCCAAGAAACATTTTCCATGGATGAAAATCTCTCAGCATCACGTCCCGAGAAAGCCCAAGTGTCCTTTGGCTCCTGCTGGCGGCTCCGCCGGTTTGAAAGCCAGACTGTGAGGCTGGTCCCATATAATATCTGCCTTCACTGGTTGTGCGGAGAGTCAACATTGGGATGGAAACAAGTCAGGGCCAGCGGTCTTGGTCAGAGCCTAGAAACCCAAGTGGGGAAGGCTGCCAGACAAGGATTTTCCAGCTCTGGTCCCTCTAAAGGTCTCCGAGAAGTCATGGGCTTCTGCAGATCCTGGGCCCCTCTCGGGCTCTTATGGCTATGGAGGGCCAGAATCACCCCCATTTCGTACAAGAGGAGGAGAAAGCGGAGAGCTGGAGGGGGGAATGTGTCTTCTCTGGGGTCACCCTCTAGTGGAAGAAGTGACCCTTCTCCCTCGGGCTCCAGAGGTGGAAGCGAAGACAGCCTTGGGTGGGGATTTCTTGGGGAACCCAGACACTTCCCCACTCTTCCACCAGGGGGCGGAGCGGGGCTGCTCCTGGTGGACATTGCCTCCGGTCATCGGGACAGAGGGCAAGCCTTTGCCCCTCTCCGGGCTTCTCTCCTCTCCAATCTTCTTTGCACCCTGAATCTCTATTCTGTCCTATATAACAGGGCTCCCCACCCTCCCCCAGACAAAGCTGGCATTAGGGGGAAGACCATCCCACCCACACACACACATTTAACAGATGAGGAAACTGAGGCCCGGAGCAGGCTTGCCTTAAGCCCACACTAAATAAGACGGAGCCAAGGTGGGATTCGGGTCCAGGCTCTGACTCTAGCCTGATCACGGCTCCTCCTCCTCCCACTATAAGTGAATTTCATTAATTGAACTATGGGCCATCATGTCCCAACATAAGGAATTCCAAGCCCAGAAAAAGCCTCAAGAAATCTCAGGGTTTCTTTGGTTTTTAAGGAGTGACTTCCATTTTTACATCTCCTCTTTTTCTGACCATCTCCTCCACATAGGGAGACTTTTCTTGTAACAAATATTTAAAAAAAGAAAGAAAAAACACCCACCATGCTTTGACGGTATGTGACAAAGTATGCAATGCTCTGTACCCACAGCCCTCCACCTCTGCCATGATGAGAGAGAGGCAAGGACATTTTTCTCCACCCTCTTTTGCAAACATCAATCCTGCTTCATCTAGACAAGCCAAAGAGAGTCTGGGGACGGTCTTGAGACCTCAGAACTGAGTGGGAAGAGCAAAGGGTCTGGGTCCTAGAGTGGCATGGCTCTGGGCTGTTAGGTTTGGGTCAAAAGTTGACTAGTAGGTAGGCCCATCTGGAGATTCATGAGACCCAAGCTGAGAACCGAGCAACAAGGCAGGCTCCCATCCTGGGCCTGGGACTCGATCTTCCCTGTTCATTGCTGGGACCATGCAGGGGCCAGTCTTTCCTGGCTGGCATTCCAAGCGTGCCTAGGGAATGGTAAGGTAGAGTAGGGGGAAGGGGGGATTGCACCAAGGAAGCTGCTGAACCAGCAGAAACTGCCCCCAGCCAGCACCCCCTCCTCCCTGGCCTCCAGCTCCATGCCAGGAGAGAAGCCAAAAGCTGGCATGCCCAGAACGCTTTCCTGGGACGTCCTGAGGGATGTCCTGAGGCCTCCCCATCACACCCGGCTTCACACCAGGGGCTGAATTTACCGCAGAACAGTCAAGGCCAGGGGCCTTACTCCCTGTGGCACCCGTCTCTCACCCTTATTCTGGGGGAGGTGCCCGTCCTTCCAGCTTCACGAGCTATGGTTTGTTTGTGGGCCATCTCTAAGATGGTGATTTGGGAGGGGGCATGAGGCACTGGCCACCACTCATTCTCTCGGCCTCCTCCGCTCCCTGGAGGACAGGCCCTGGCATCCGTGCTGAGGATGAAGAGCACGTTTGGTCCTCGAGCTAAGTAAGCATCCTTTGAGACTGGAGCAGGCCCTGTGTCTGTGGGCCTAGGAGGCCAAGGCACCCTGGGCAGACTCCCAAGCCAGGCCCCTGTCACCTGAGGCCAGCTCACCAATCTAAGGGTTCTCTGGCTCCTGAGGCCGGCTGGCCGGTGGTGTATGCAGTTAGCTACCCCCAAGCTAAAGCTGCTTCTGTGGGGAGCAGCCCCGAGAACACGCCTTGGCTCCCCCTTTTGGAGAATGTGGACAAAGCTTACCCACTCCCATCCTGACACTGATCAGGGAACCCAGGCATCAGTCACAGGCCCCCAGAGGAGAACGGGAAGGATCTGGTCCCCCAACTTGGGGGCTTTCCTGCCAGCACCTGACAAATGGGAGTAAAACCAGGGAAGCCGAGGGGTATCAGGAAGGGCGGCGCAAAGAGAGCGGTGTCAGGAACCAGTTCCCGCCAAGGGGTCTCCAAAGGCTCAGCCTCCAACCCCTTCAGAGCTGGGGGGCCTGGGGGGTCCTCGCCTTCTCCCCAAGGCTCAGGAGGACCCTGGTCATTCTATCAGAAGGAGCAAATTGTCCTTCTGGTCAATTCTGGCCCTTCTAGTGGTCT
Source organism: Phalanger gymnotis (assembly GCA_028646595.1). NCBI lineage: Eukaryota > Metazoa > Chordata > Mammalia > Diprotodontia > Phalangeridae > Phalanger > Phalanger gymnotis. The sequence goes on from CM053623.1 coordinate 461,491,235, forward strand.
GGGAGAAAGGAGCTTTCGCAAACATTTAGACCAAAGCAAGGCCTATCCATGACCCAACTTTTATCTATGTCTGGGCAACACAGCCCCCTCAGGTCAGACCAAGGGCCCCTCTTCCTCTGCCTCCAGTCCCTGAGCCCTGAACCCTGAGCCCTGAGCCACAGGCCCCCTAGCCCCTGACCCCTGAGCTGCCGAGACCCGAGCCGCGAGCCTCGAGATCCCGAGCCCCTGAGCCGCAACACTGAACTGGGCACTCACTGGGAGATGTGTGTGATTGGGGCCAGCAGAGTCTCCCCTTCCAGGTCCAGATCCTCAGCAAAGCTGTTGGTCCTCAGGAAGTGGCCGGGGTTCACCTCCAGCGAGGAAGGGCTCTTCTTCACTGGGCACAAAGAGGCAGAAGAGGGAAAGCCCATTAGGACCCCGCAGGCACGCTGCCCAGCTACACACACATGCCTACACACATACCTATACAACACTCGGGCACTCACACACATCACAGCCACACACCTATGAAATACAGAGACCACACTCACACCCACAAGCTCACATACTGACACATACACTCACATACACTCAGACACTCACACACACACACACACACAGACACATACACTCACTCACATCCAGACACAGTCACACACACAACACACTCATATACCCACATACACAGATACAATACTCACATACAGACACATACCCAGACACACACACACACACACACACACTTATACACAGACACATATACTTACACCTATATCTACCCACATACACTGATAACACACTCACACACACTCACATACCAAAACATACCCAAACACTCACATATACACATACATACAACACTTACACACGAACATATACAGTCACACACCTCCAGACACTCACACTCATACACAACACTAACACACACCCAGATATACACACTCATACACATACACATCACACTCATACATACACTCACATAGACACATACACTCACACAAAACCAGACACACATTCATACACATACACACATACAAACTCACACACACCCAGACACACCCATACCCACACACTCACACAGACACACACACACACACACACACACTCACTCATATACATATAGACACCTACACCCACCCACATATACAGATACCACACTCCCACCCACACACTCACATACAGACACATACACTGTTATCCCACTATGGTCAACATATAAAACAATTATGAAGCCCAGTACTATGTGCCAGCCCCTGCCCCCAAGAAACTTACTTTCTAACAGGACAGACAATACTAAACGGCTCCATGTGAGTTTTGCTAGAGTCCAAGGGGTGCCAGAGAGGAGGAAAAGGAGCCCAGGCAAAGGTGCAGAGGTGGGAGATGAGGTGTCTTGGGTGAAGGAAGGAGGCTATTTGGGTGGAATCGCAGAGCGTGCATATAGGAGAGGGTGGTGTCCAAGAAGACAGAGCCGGGGTCCTTCGTCCAGGGGACCTTTCACTGACCCCAGGGGACAGGGAGTCACTCAGGCTTATTGAGGAGCGGACAGCTGTGTGAGTGGAGAGAGATCCAGAGTGGACAAAAATGGTGTGGTGGCTGATGGGCTTCGTGGGGCAGGGGGCAGAGGTCAAGGAGGACACCTAGGCTGTGAACCTGAGGGATAGGATGGGTGGGGAGCAGTGCCCTCCGCAGAAGCAAGGAGATTCAATAGAGGAATGTGTGTGTGCAGGTGTGTCTGTGTGTTTGTGTACATATGATTATGTCTGTGTGTATTTGTGTGTCTGTATTGTGAGTTTGTGTGTATATGTGTGTGTTTATATGTATGTCTGTGTGTGGGTTTGTATGTGTTTCTGTGTGTGTATGTGTGTGTGTGTTCAGGGGTTTGTGTGTGTGTGTGTGTGTGTGTGTGTGTGTGTGTGTGTGTGCGCATTAGGGCAGGGAGAAGAGCGTGAAGGTTCTTCCAGTCCTGGGGTAGCAGGTTTCCACTTGCCTCATCTGCTGTTCCTTTAAAATGCACATGTGGGGGACCCCATAGCTCCAAGAAGCTTGTAATGTGAATGGAGGGAGGCAGTGTGTCCATTACAGATGGGGAGTGTCTCCAGGGCAGCCCTAATCAACCCTCACATGGGTCTCTCTCCTGCCTGCCTGTCTCAGGGCATTCACACAATTCCAAAGCTTTACCAACTGGAACCCCAGGGGCTGTTAAGCAGGGAGTACCCAGCTAGCTTCCTAGCACATGGACACAAGACCTCACAAGCCTGGCCACTGCCAGGTCCAACCCTAAGGAGACTCTGGGCCCTGATGGGTCACCAGTGGGACCAGAATCACAGATGACTGGGGCTGTCTTTAGGCCCCGTGCCCTGCACTGGGGTACAGTCTTCCTCAGATGCCCTGGAAGGACTGGAGGATCCTGCAAGGAAGCAGGGAGGATTCCAAAGGGGAATGTGGGAAAGGGCAGAAAAGACAAGGAGCTTCAGGGATGGGAGCAGAGCTGGCGGGCTTCCAAAGCCAGAGGGAAAGCGTGATTGACAAAACAGCCAGGAGATTAAGAGCAGAGACGAGGCTGGCGGGAACCAGCCCCCTCCCATCCCAAGTGAAGGGCGGCTGGCTATCCCCACACCTAAGACACAGAACAGCCCACCTCCAGGACAAAAGGCAGGACTCCCAGAGTTCCCTGACAATCTGCAGGGCCCCAGAGTGAGGCCTGACAGAGGAGCCCGAGCCCTGATGGGAACGCTGTCACTAGCGGGGTCGGCCCAAGGTTCTGGATTCCATCCACCCCCTCCTCAGGAAACCAGAGAGCTCATCTGGCGGGGCAGCATTCCAGGCTGAGCTCATCCTCTCCCCCGCCCTCCTGCCCTCGCTCTGTCCTCTGTCCGAGGCACCCCGAGTCCCGGGCTTGCTCTGGATTTTTCCTTCTCCTGACAGCTCTCCCTGGCTATGCCGAGGGGTCACCAGGCCTGGACTACTGGTCCCCCCATTCCCTCTGTCTTCCTCTTCACTTCCACTGCATCTCGGCTCTCAGACCCATCCCAGAGCTACTAAATCCCAGCTCCTCTCAAATGACTTCCATCAGCAAACACCCTGGGGTTTGGGGGAATGGGACCTCGATTCCTTTGTTGAAGAGAAGATTCCACCCCCCACCTCCGCACATAGTGCACATGGGCATGGAACCTGAGGCCCTGAAGGCTGAGGGGGCTTCTGGAGCTCTCACTGACTCCCTCCCTAGACAACCCTCCTTCCCCAACCATCTCCCAGACTTCTTTGATGCCAAGTCACCGGGCAGCAACCTGGCGCTTGGATGAGCTCTGTGTTTGGAGACCGAGCGTGCTGGTGCTATGACTTCGGCTACCCCCTTTCATCTCTCTGGGCCCCAAGTTTCCCATCTCTAAAATGGGGAGTCTGCTTTGGATAGTCCTGCAGCTTCCTTCCAGCTCCAGCTCTATGATCCTAGGGCCCCTCCTCCAAATCATTTCCCAGAATCTCTGATCTGGAAGGGACCCTGGCAGCATGGAGCTCAGTGTGGCCCTTCAGAGGATCCCCACTGCCATCCCCAGGGGCTTCCCAGACTCAATGAGGGATCCAGCAGCTGCCCAGGATGCACCTTCCCCTTTGGGCCCCTCTCCTTGCCAGGAAGCTTCTCCTGACATCCAAGGTTCCCAGCTCTGCCTTCTGGGGCCAAGTAGAACAAAGCAAGTGTCTCTTGCACATGACAGATTTTCACACACTTGGGGCTCCTCTGCATCAGGCGAACCATGCCCAGGGCCTTGGACTGATTCTGAAATGTTCTGGAATTGGGTCTTGTCCTGTCCACCCTGCTTTTCCTTCCATGAATGCTCCCCAGCTCCCCCTTGCCCTTCCTCCAATGCTAAGACCCACATCTTGGTCTTCACTGACAGCACCTGACCCAGTCAAATCCTGCTGGGCACTTGAGTTTTAGCGTACTCATTCATCATTCCAATAGACAGACCACTGATTATATTTCCATTCTTTGTGCTAAGCCCTGGGTGGAAGAAAAGATGAGTTCCCTGCCCTGAAGAGCTTGGGACAGAAGTGAGAGGGAGGAAGGCAGATGGGATGACACATACCTCACAAAAACTGAAGAAAGAGGTCAAAGAAGGTCAGATGGGAAGGTGATTATGGACCCTGGACAAAGAAGGGGGGATGGGAAAGTGACCATGGACCATGAACAAAGAAGGGTGAATGGGAAGGTAACCATGGACCATGGACAAAGAAGAGTGCATGGGTGCTCTTGGGCGCTATGGGAAGGTGATGGTGGACCATGGACAAAGAAGGGTGGAGGGGAAGGTGATCGTGGACTACAGACAAAGAAGAGTGGATGGGAAGGTGATGATGGACCATGGACAAAGAAGGGTGGATGGGAAGGCAGTGGTGGACCATGGACAAAGAAGAGTGGATGGGAAGGTGATCATGGACTACAGAAAAAGAAGAGTGGATGGGAAGGTGATGGTGGACCATGGACAAAGAAGAGTGGATGGGAAGGCAGTGGTGGACCATGGACAAAGAAGAGTGGATGGGAAGGTAACCATGGACCATGGACAAAAAAGAGTGCATTGGAA
>CM053623.1:461495890-461525382 GCA_028646595.1 Phalanger gymnotis
GTGGACCATGGACAAAGAAGAGTGGATGGGAAGGTAACCATGGACCATGGACAAAAAAGAGTGCATTGGAAGGTGATGGTGGACCATGGACAAAGAAGAGTGGATGGGAAGGTGATTGTGGACCATGGACAAAGAAGGGTGGAGGGGAAGGTGATCGTGGACCATGGACAAAGAAGAGTGGATGGGAAGGTGATCATGGACCATGGACAAAGAAGAGTGGATAGGAAGGTGGTCGTGGACCATGGACAAAGAAAGGTGGGTGGGAAGGTGATCATGGACTATGGACAAAGAAGAGTGGATGGGAAGGTGATGGTGGACCATGGACAAAGAAGGGTGGAGGGGAAGGTGATCATGGACTACGGATAAAGAAGAGTGGATGGGAAGGTGATGGTGGACCATGGACAAAGAAGGGTGGGTGGGAAGGTGATCATGGACTATGGACAAAGAAGGGTGGGTGGGAAGGTGATCATGGACCATGGACAAAGAAGAGTGGGTGGGAAGGTGATTGTGGACCATGGACAAAGAAGGGTGGATGGCAAAATGAGCATGGACAAGAGAGAAAAGGCATGTACTCTCATGCTGTGTTGAGATTGTGTCCATTTTCTTTAACAAGGAGAGTGACCTTGGTACTAAGGGCAGAACAAAGCTGGATAACAGGGAAATGACCCCCAAGATCAGTCAGAGGAGAGATTCCTTGATGCTCTGCACGAAGTTCGATCCACTGGCCCAGATGAGCCACAACCTCAGCTCCAGAATGACTTGCCCATGGGATGAACGAGTCACTCACTGGCATTGCCTTCTTAAGGAACATGGACAATGGGAGAGAGAGGACAGGGCTGAGGCAAGGCCAATGGCCAGATAATTTTCAAAAAAGGAGAGAAAATGGAATCTCTTAACTGTAGGCCAGTGAGCTTGACTTTAATTCCAAAGGATTCCAAGGAAACTTCTAGAGTGGGCGATAGAGTGGGCTGGCTGGGTGCAGCAGCAGTCCCAAAGAGTCAGCCCGGCTTAGCAGGGATGCCAGCTCCCTTTCCAACAGAGTTGTTGACCCGGTAGAGATGGGGTCTTCAGTGGACCTTGTTTCTCTCAATTTTAGCAAAGCCTTTAATAAAGCAGCTCATATTCTTCTAATGGAAAAGATAGAGAGATGACCATCAGGTTAATAACACAATTAGCTGGATTTGGAACTGGTTGGATAACCAGGGCATTCCAACCACAGTGCATACAGCATAAACAAAGGTCTGCAGGTGGGAAAATACTGAACATGCACCAGGGATAGTGAAAGAGCAGTCCCACCTATCTGGTACACTGCCCATTAGGAGGGAAGAAGATAGAGAGATCAAAGACAGGAGGGAAGCCTTGAATGCCAAATCAAGTAGGCTAGACTTTTATTCAGGAGTCACAAAGAGCCTTCGAAGGGCTTATAGTAGAGGTGTGGCATGTCCAGGTGTCTAGAGAGGGTTAGTCTGGCAGGTGTGTTTAGGATAGATTGGAGGGGATAGGGAAGAACAGGGGAGCTATCAAGGCTGTTGTCTCAAGAACTCTGCCCTGGGGTGGGTGAATGTGGGACCCTGGGAGCAAGGTCAGTGTGGAGACACTGCAGGGGCAGGGATTTGGTAACCAAGGAAGGGGCTAGAAGAAGTGAGAGGTGCCTTTGCAGCCTCACCTAGACACACATGAAGTCCCCACATGCCCATTCACACACGCACACACATGCTCTCATGTGCGCACATACACACACACACACATACACACACACGCAAAACTGTTCATGGCCATCTGACGAGGGCTGCCAGCTTTTCTGACCCAAGGAAGCTGGCTACAGAAGAGAAAGGGCAGAAGGGACACATCCCTCAAGTCTGAGGGTTAGGAAACCCAGAGGGGCTAGGTCAGCGAGGGAGTGAGGGGAGGCACACACCACTGGGCAGAGAGGCCAGGGAACAGTCAGCAAGGAAGTCAAGGCCAGGGGATGGCAGTGTGAGCTTCACATGCAAAGCCAGAGAAAGGCCTCGGCCCCCACCCTGCACCCCATGTTCTTAAGAGCTGTTCTCCCTCCCTCTGGAGGTGGCAGGGGAGCTGGGACCAGGCGCCTGAGAACAGAGCATGCTGGCGTGGTGGCCCAGCCACCAGGCCACTCCCAGCTAGCCCCCAGAGGCAGTGAAGAGGATTTGATTCTCGGAGCCCCCAGACAAGGGGGAAGGATGAAGGCCCTTGAATTCCGGGACAAACAAACAAAAGGCCCACCCTTGTTAGAGCCCCTGCCTCCTCTGCTGCTTCTCACCAAGGAGAATGAGGTCCAGCTTCCCACCTCACACAAGCATCAAAGCGATTAGTGAGGAAGGAGATTGCCAAATGTCTCCAGATGTTCTCAGAACTCTTAATGGGGAAATGAGTTACATGCGTCAGCCTTGAGAAGCCCCGGGGGCCCTTCTCCCTAAGCCCTACATCTGCCTCGGGCCGCTCCCACGCACACAGCCTTGCTCTCCTTCCCCAAGGAAGTTCCTCTCAGAAAACATGGACCTTTCCAGGCAATGGGCTTATGCATGGAAGCATACTGTGGCCTAGACCCTGGGAGTCTGGGAAATGGAACACTGGGGGTGGGGGAGTGGAAGGTGGGAACAGTTGAACACCGATTCTGGAGACAGCCGACTCAGTCAGTGACTAGCTGTGCAATTGGGACCAGCCTCAGTTTCTATCTCTGTAAAATGAGAGGGCTGGGGGGGAGGAGGCCTATAAGGAGGGCCCTCGGGCTCCGGCAGCCGCTGACTAGAGGACCTCTACCCAAGGGCTTTCAAGTCAAGAGTAAAAGCAGAGCAGAGCCAGGGAAAGGCTTAATGTCAAAATGACTTTAATTGTTGATGTCACAAGTAATGAAGACAAGCCTGGGCTTAGCCTGGGAGTCAGCAAGCAGGGCAGCTCCGGCTGGTGCGTCCACAAGGCTGGCCTTCATCCTCCACTCAGACTTAATGAGGGAGAAAGCCGGCCAGGAAAAGGGTCCCCTGGCATTCATCCTGGCCGAGGGCCCAGGCCTGAGGTATGGTCTCCATTTGGGCTCTGGCCACACGGTCAGGCTCATCCTGACAGGTTTTACATGAGAATGACAGTCAAAGCCAGGTTGACACCAAAGGAATTTACCAATCATTGAGGGAAAATGTCTAAACAATGAGCCCCAACTCCCACGGAAAACAAGCCTCCCCGCTCCCAGGAGAGAGAGGCATGTGGTCTGTGTTAACAACACTTCTGAGTGAGCTGGACAGCTTCCCAAGGACCATGGAGGCCGAGCACCAGCACGGCCATCCCCCTGCTCCCGATCCAGCTCAATGGGGGCAACGTGGGCTCTGACCTTGGTGCCTCCGTCCCCACGGGGAATCCCAGAGCACACTCTGCTCTCTGCTCATGGGCCCAACGAAGGGGAACCTTCACTACCTGGATCCTCCAGGGGCTGAACCAGAAAGGAACATGGGGCTCGTTGACTCAATCCTATGCCTACTCAGGCTGGGGGAGTCAAGGCCCGGAGAGGAATGAGGACGAGCACCAGAGTTTCAGCTTTGGTGGGTGGCTAATGCAGGGCTCTTTCCCCAGTGCCATGCTGCCAAACACCCAGACCTGAAGGCCTGGGAGGTTGTGGGGAAGGGAAGCCTTCCCCTTTCGAGCAGCCGCCACGAGCCAGGATTTGAACACTGACCCCTGATTCTAAAGTCGTAGTTCTTCCCCACCACACATTTGACTGTCCCTACAGGACATGAGGTTGACATGACAGGGCAGAGACCTCTGATCCTACATGATGGATAAGGAAACTTAGGAGATAGAAGATGAGAGAAAAGTGCATAGTGGGAGCTTCATGAATCTTGCCTGACTGACTGTCTGAGAAGATGTGCTATTTTAAGGCTCCTGAGCCCTGTGCGAGGATAGCCTGACCAGCTGTTTCCCAGGGACCCTCTCAGCTGGGACGCCAACGGCTGCCTCAGGTGCTCCCCCAGGGCCCCATCTCCTCCTGCCTATGACTCCATTTAGGAGCAGCTATAGAAGATGCTTATAGAAGCTATAAGAAGTCCAGGCCAGCTGCCCCTCTCCAAAGGGGACCCAGATTTCCTGAGCCTAATATCATAACCTCAAATCAAGATGGCAGCCTCCCATGGCAGAGTCCACGAGCGATGCCAAGTGCTACCAAGATCAGAACGAACCTTCGACTGCACTGGCTCCCTGTGGCCTCTCCTTCCGCCAGGCAGTGCTCCAAGGGCGGGGGTCAGGATGGGGGATGAGGGGGCTGCTATCAATCGGCCTTTATTAACTGCCATGTGCTAGGCTCTGTTGTGTTGGCCTTTGAATTTCAGGCCCAGGATGCAAAGAAAGGTGAGTAAACCGTGGACATCGGCAGTGCCCCCAGGCCGTGAGCGGCAGTGCCCCCAGGCCGTGAGCGGCAGTGCCCCCAGGCCGTGAGCGTGAAGGCTTCTCCTGTTCCCTGGGCCCCCGCTCTGGCTAGAGAAACCTGATGGTATGTGACAGTTTTTCCAGTGGGGAAGGGGAAATCTCATGTCACAAAGGACACCTAGCCTGGTCTATATTTCTAGCATGGTTAACATTCCATCGACATCACTAACGACTTAATAACTCCAAATAGTGTGAATGGACGGATGTCATTTCAGCCTGTTCCCCATTCAACAAGATCGCTGGGGACTTTTCTCTCCCTGGATAAACATGGAGGGCTGCCCTCCCAGAAGGCCTCTTTCTTTGTGCCCACCATCTATACATTAGCATTTTCAAAACGCTATCATTTGCATAGAGAGAATGGGGGAGTTGATGAATGCTGAATGGTGGGTGCTTGTGGCATTTGTCCAGATAATTGCCCTTTGTATGTGAGCCAGCCAGCACTGGGGAGCCCCAAGGTCTGATGGGGCTCGAACCAAACCCCATCAGAGCAGGCAGCAGGGATGGGTGGCGATGCCTGGAGTCTGTTAACAAGCATTTTCACCATGTTTTGGCTCTAAAATACAAATTGGATTTGTCTGGCCGTGCTAAGGCAGCAGGGACGGGCAGAGGAGCACTGTGGGAGCCAGTCTTTGTCCTAGGACTTCCGGCCTCTCTGCCTTCAGCCTGAGAATGCAATTGGGAGCAGATGTGTGTGGATGCAGGTCCTCAGGGGCCCCAGGCGGTCATGGGCTGCACGTGCACACAAAAGCCTGCCGGGCCCACGACAAAATCCTTTCTTTTCTTCTGCCATCCAGGCCTGTTATCTGGCTCATTGGGCCTGTAGGCTTGGGAGAGTTCGGAGGAAGAGGAGATTCAAAGGCCACCACAAGGAGGAGGGGGGAAAAGAGAAAGGAGAGGCCACAGGGAGGATGTGGGGGGAGGGATGGCTCTTGGGGGGGCATGGGCTCTAGGTACCCCAGAGCGCTATATCACCACCAACACTCCTCAAGCCAATCACAGGCAGGCTTCAAGTGATGTGCTCATCCTGTGCCCACCCCCACCCAGTGACCCAGTTTGTGATGGAGGCAGCATAAGTCCCAAGGCTGGGTGGGTGGAGGTGAGATACAGAGTCTAGCCCACACCATTTAATCCAGAAGAGCTTCCTTCTGCCAAGGAGTGCCTCGTTCTGCCCAGCTCCTCAAAGGCTTTAAACACATCCAATCCAAAGGAATGATTGTCTCATTAGCAAAGATTTCCAGAAGGAAGCCAATGGTTCAATGGTGGGGACTCACACAAAACATTTGGGGTTAGGCCATTAGGACAGCCCAATGTTTTCAAAACATGTCGATCTGTGACTTTTGTGGGAAGGAGGCTGCTCTATGTGGAGGTTTTCACAAGCATCTGCACAATGCTGCTTACTACTGTGCCACGGCGTTGTAAATATTTTCCTCGTACCTAAACAAAGGTTTTCACCAACATTCATGTCTCCTTGAAGCAGGATGGGTGTGACTGGCATTCTGAACCAAAGCCCAGAGCTCACAAGACCGATGGTCAAAAGATAAAGCGATATCAAATAGGATTTGACATCCCATCCCAACCACTTCTCAGCTCAGAGGAGGAAGGGGAGAGGGAGGGGAAAGGAAAGAGGGGGAAGAGAGAGAGAGGTGGGGGTGGAGGGAGAGACAGACTGGCCACAAATAAAGGGCTGTGATTGGTTTTCCAAAGAAAAGGGGAAAGTCTGCAGATACTTGGGCTATGAGACCGCCCCCCCACAACTTCTCGGACCTACCGACATGACAGGAAAATAGGAATCTTGTTCATCTTTAGCACACAAGCGCCCCTTTTTTCACAGAGACAAAAGTCTCCCCTTCTGTGCACCCCAGAGGCCTCTAGTCAACCTACCAGTGAGCAAGACTCTCCTTGACAGTGTGTGGGATTAATGACCACCTTGAAGACCTCTACAGAGCGGAATGAGCTGCCTCCCGAGGAAGCCCATGCCACAGATGAGCAGCTGTCACGGCTAGGAAGGATTTCCTTGTTTTAATCTTCAATCTGCGTCTTCACAACTTCCCCCGCCCCCCTCATCCATGCTGTGGCTCCTGGATCTGATGGCTGAGGCCAAGCAGGAGGAAGCCAGTCCTGCTGCCCCTGGGCAGTCTTTCAAAGACTGGCATTCCGCCCTCCCAGCCTCTCTGAATCTGGCTTCCCATGCATTTCTTACCAGAATTTTCATATCCATCGATGGAAAACTGGTCTGCCTTCCTCTCCTCTGTTATGTGGTCATAAGTGATGTGTGGCACCGTCAATGTTTTGTCTCCAGTGCCAACCCCGTTGTCTTTTTCCAATTTGAATTTTTTCTTCTTTACCTAAAAAACAGGAGACCCAGATAAGCACATAAACTCCAGTCCCCTCCTCTCATGACAGTGGGTGTCCCCAAGGCTGACTCTTGGGCCTTTCTCTTTGCTTCTGCTCTGTCTCAAGCTCTGTGATCTCCTCATCTCCCAGGAGCTTACTCTGGCTGTGACTCACAAACCCTGGGATAATGAGCCTCAGTTTCTCTCCGAGTGAAGGTATAACTTCACTAGCTACCTCTGAGGGTATTTCAAACTGAAATGTCTTGGAGGGACCTCACACTCATCATGCCCCAAACAGAATTCATTACCTTCCCCCAAACTGTCCTCTTTTCTGAATTTCCTCATCCAGGTTGAGAGCGCTCCCAGCGTCCCAGCATGGCAACCTCAGTGCCATCCCTGACTTCTCACTCTTCCTGACTCGTTGCCACCGTTTCTTCCGTCCATCCCCTTCTCTCCACATCCATGGTGACACCACCCACAGCCAGGGCCTCTTCACCTCCCCTCTGAATTCCCCCAAGAGCCTCCTAAGGGGATGCCCTGACCCAAGCATCCCCTCCATTCAATCCACAAAGTCTCGAGTGGGATTTCCCTGAAGTCCAGGCTCGGCCACGTCCCTCTACCGCTCCTTGAACTCCGTTGCTCCCTTAGAACTCTAAGATCAACCAGAAAGTCTCTGGTGCTGACGCCTCTTCCTAATGTGGCCCCTTCCTACCTTTCTGGTGACACGTGACTCCCTTCCACAAACTGTCACCCAGGAATGCCACACTGAGCACTCCATCTCCCATCTCTGTGACTTGGCACTTGGCTGCCACTCCTGGGTGGAGGCTCTTCTTTCTCCCCATTTCTAAAAGCCTTCATCTTGTTCCAGACTAACAGATCCCATCTTCTGCAAGAAGCCTTTCTTTTCCCCTGGGTGGGGGGTCACTTTGTATATGTTGTTTGTTTCTTTCTCTCTCTCCCTCCCTTTTTCCCTCCCTCCCCACACTCTTCCTATTCCCCCTCCCCCCTCCCCTCTTTCTTCCCCTTTCCCCTTCCCTCTCCCTCCCTCGCTCTGTCACTCCCCCTTTCTCCCTCTCTCTCCTCTCTCTCCATGTGTATATACACACATATGCCACCTTGACTTTTGTCCTACCACTGGACTTCAGTGGTCCAGGAAGGCTGAGTGAGGCTGACAGCTTTGCCCAGCTCCATCTCACTTTAATCCGATTCACACCAAGTGAAGACATCACCCTGTGATGTCATTGGTCCTCTTCAGAAATGAAGGATGAACAGCATATCCATATACGGACACATGTACATATAAAATGTGTTGTGTGCTTAGGGCAGGAGCATTTATCTCCTGTACCAAAGATGGTACCTGGCACACAGTAGTCACCTAATGAGCGCGTGCTGATTAATCTCTGGTTTCTGTATGTGGGGGGCAAGGGGGAAGAGCAGGCCGAGAATTCCCAAGTCCAGCGAACAGCATTGAATGCAAACACCCGGGTGTGTACACATCTGCCCATGTATTCGGGCACCCTCCCCTCAATAGAACCTATATCCTAGAACAAGAACCAGAACCGACCCACTTCAGAAAAGAACACCAGGGAGGCGGCCCCCACCAGAAAAAAAGGACAACAGGTTGGTTACCATGACAGATTTCTTGGGTTTGGGACTGGGCGACAGCAGGTGATAATTTCGGGCAGGTTTTCGGATATAAATTTTCCACGTTGAAGAATCGGGGTTCTCAGCCGCATAGCATCTCCAGGCCGTCTGAAATCATCGATAAAGGAGAATTCTGTTCATCCTGAATCTTAGAAATTCAGTTTTGTTCAAGGAACATCCACAGACTTTCCTTTCTCTCTGTGGATGGATAGATGGTGGAAGAAAGTAAATAAGGATATATGGATGGTTGGATGGGTGGATGGATAGAAGGATAGATAGATGGGTTGGTGGAAGGATAGACGAATGGATGGATGGATGGATGGATGGGAAGATAGACAGGTGGGTTGATGGAAGGATGAATAGATGGGTGGATGGATGAAGGGGTGGAAGGATAGACAGATGGGTTGATGGAAAGATAGATGGGTGGATGGATGGTTGTAAAGGTGACAATTTGGGAGCAGCAGAGAATTTTTAATGACATTATAAACTTAATAATAAACAGTGATGGAACTAATTAAACTTGCCTTGTAACTATTTACATTTAACTTAATTAAGTTCAATGCATAAAACCTCCTAGTTTCTCAGCCCCACCCTGGAGCTCATTCCCATCAGAGCTCTTTGTCTTTTCCTTCTGTCTCATTTCCCTTCCCTCTTATGTGGTCACGGCCAGGGCAGACCATGTTGCCCTCAGTCTGCCTTTGTTGTTATTGGGATTTCGCTTTATTTCATAAAGGTTGGACCAGATTTCCTGATGTTTCTCACACTCGGTCTTAATCGCGTTATAATGTTCCGCGACATTAACGCACCACAGTTTATTTGCCCATCTCTTTGCTGTTAGACACTTGGGTTGCCTCCAGTCTCATTTGTTTTGGATGTTGGGTTTTTTCTCAGTTCCGAACATGGAACAGAAAGTTCTTTGGGGGAAACGCACCACGTGGCATCTGTGTATCGCCTCGACCCGCGCCTGTACTGGAACGGTGCAGGAGCATCGGTCTGACCCAGGGGAAGGGCCCTTGGAAGCCGCTGAGTCTAAAGCACTGCTGAAGAGAACCATCCTTGAGGCCCCCGATGCTCCCAGCACACGCGGCGCTCCCCAAGTACGTTGGAGAGACCGGTCCGTCGGCTTGGTCATCCGCTTCTCCCGAACACTCTTCGCTTGCTCCGTGCTCCAGACACTTCAGCCTTCAGCTATTCCCTGAACACCAGCTCCGGTCTTCTACGGCCCCGCTGGGAAGGCTACATTTGAGCACGTATAGCCCTTGCCCAGTGAGGCTCAGTTTCTGTGCCCCCTTCTATGGAGAACCACCCACGATTCACCTTAGTCGCCTCCGCAGACTGACGCATTGCCCCGTGTCTGTTTGTCTGCTGCATCCCGACCTCCCCTAGAGGACGTAAGTGAGGCAGCAAATGTCCATTTGGTCTCTATACCTAGCCTAGGGCCTGGTAGAAAGCAGGCATTTCATAAAGCGGGACTGGACCAGGAGGATGGTGATGCTCTCCACAGAAAGAGGAAGTTGTGAGGAGGGACAGGTCAGGGGGCAAATATAAGAAGAACTGGCTGAGTGCCAGATGTGTCCACATGTGGCCAGAATTCCAAACCGTCATTTCTGTATCTTGCCTCTAAACGAGAGTCATCCACCCCAGCTGCCCATGGGTGGAGGACACAGCCTCTGATTCTTGGTAGTGAGAGGCCCCCAGACCCTGGGACGAGGAGAGTCCTCCCCCCGCCCCTCCATCCAAACCCAACTTTGGGAGCCGACAAATCAATTGGCCCCAGGGCCTCTGTGCTCTACCTGTGAGCCAAGGAGACCGTAAGACAGAGAAAGTCTCCTCGTGAGACACAGCCTCACGTCGATTGTGAACGCCTGGCCACCTGGTCACCTGGTCACCCTGCCCTAGCAGAGGATGGGCCTGGCAGATTGCACACCCAAACCTTCGCACTTACATTCCTTCTGGAGAAGGGCCAGAGCCAGGTCTAGATCTCAGAGGGAGCCCTCCGGCTCCCCTTCCCCTCTTACATGCCTGTGTACCCAGGTGGGGTGTGTCTGTATGTCACAAATGTGCATGCATGCACATTGACATGAGCCTCGATGCGTGTCTGGAGTCTATATGTATGTATATTGTATTACATGCCTGTGTACATCTGTGTGCATGTGTGTTGTATTGTGTGTACATGGCACCTGGTATATGTGCTTGTGTGTGTCTATGTTTCCACGGTGTCTGGCCTGTCCTGTCCTACCTCCAGTTACACCTTTAGGGATCCTCTCAGATTTCCATTTCTTTCCATCTCAGCCCAAACTTCCACCTTCCAATGACCAGGGTTCACAGCTTCTCCTCCTGCCACAACCTTGACCTTGCTTCCATGGCTGCCACTTGAGCCCCATCTGTCTTTAGAATGCCTCAGGTTCAAAGGGACAGACAGGTGTCCACTCTGACCCCGGCTAGGGCCTTCCCCGGGGGAAAGGAGGCTGGAACGTGCTCTCTGCCCCAGCCCCCCCGCCCCACCCCAGGCCCTGGAGAGTGTGTGTCTGATTTTATGGCCCTAATTTATAGGCCTCTGAAAAGCAGCCTCAGAACTAGAGCGGGGGAGGCAGAAACGTCTTTGCCTTTGCTCGGTGGCCCTCTCAGTTCTACTGGGGCCTCTGCTCTCCACAGTCTTCCTTTGTCAACAAAGTCCTTCTCTGAGTAGGGTCAGGCAGGCCCCATGTTCTCTGGACAGGGTTCAAAGGCAGAGGACAGAGATGCCAAGTAGACCAGAGTTGGCTTGAGGCTGAGTCCTGAATAGATCTCCTCAGGATCCCCAAATGTGTGGGACACACAGACCCCTCAGTAGCTTTGGTGAGACCTCCTGGAGATTCAGGCCAACAGCCACTCCTGGCTCCAAAGGGTGCTGCTGCCCCCCATGGGGGGCCTCCAAGCCAGGCCCTCAGCTCTCCCAGGCTACCAATTCAACCATTCTTCTCCTCAGCTCTAGTAGTGATTCCAGGAAGCCTCCAGCATCCAAAGTGCTTTCTTCCAAATCAATGCAGGTGCTGGACTTTGGAGATGAGATGGCCCGGGAAGGACATCACCTGAGCCCTCCAAACTAAAAGAAAGGTCCTGGGGAAGACTTTGCCTTGACCGGATTGGTTGATTGAACAGTTTCACCCTCAAGGGCTCTTTGAAGAAATACCAAAATGGCGGGAGGTGGGTGGCACGGTCCTGCTGAGGGAGGCTTCGCTCAGATGGAGAGGACTGGCACAGGAATCCTTGCTGGCCTTCCCCAGGCCCTCTTCCCGCTCAGTGAAATGCATTCAGTAGGGCTGAGGAGAGGGTGGGATGGACTGGCGGTTTCTGCCCCCATCTGCCCAGCTTAGCTTCCTTCCATTGATAAAATCTACAGTCCTGCAGCTGTGATCTCCAGCATTTCCTCGGCATCCCCAAAGTGAACGTGCTACAGAGGACCCTGGGGCAGGAAAGGTCTCCGCAACCACCTCAGAGGGGAACCCTTGTGTGGAGGGCAGAGGCCACAGGCTCTGGGTAAAGCAGCCCACTGTGGGCTGGCTGGAGAATGGCAGCTGCCCCCAGAGCCATTCGCTCTGGGTGATGCAGAGCCGGCCTTTGTGGCCTCCTGACTCCCAGGCCAAGCCTCTCCTGGCTCTCCCACAGCCCAGGCATTAAGAAGTGAAGGCACTTTACCTGAATGAGAGAGGCCGCAGCGGGAATCTGACGATTGAAATGCTTCTGTCTCTGTTTCTGCTGGACCTTCAGGGCAAAACCAGAACCGAGGATCCCCTGCCGGATAGAAGAGCATGAGCCTTGGCTGCCCAGGGCCTCTCTTGGTGAGAGCCAGATGTGTTCTAGGCTCCCCTGGCACTGAGATCTCCAGATATCACCCAGGAAGGGGGCAGCGACCCTGAGACCAGATGTCACCTACCGCCGGGAGGGCAAAGAACGAGATGGCAAAGACCGAGAAACAGGAGGCGATGGTCTTCCCAATCCAAGTCTGTGGCACCTTGTCTCCGTAGCCAATGGTGGTGACAGTCACCTATGGAGGGGAAGAGGAGAAAGCGTCAGGTAGCAGGCCCCAGACGGGATGGAGGAGGAGGAGGTGGGGAGGGGGCAACCCTCTGAAGTCCTGGGGGGACCTGGGGGAGGCTGGCTCCTTGACTGTGTGATCTACAAGGCCTTCATGTTGCCAGGACCAACTGAGAAATCATGGAAATCTCTGGGAGACCACGTAAGGCCAGGGATCCCCACCACCTTGAGGGCCACCAAAAGCTTCATTTCATCCTCTTTTCCAAGAGAAGGGGGTCAGAGGCACCTCTTCTCAGTGAAGAAGGTTTTTCGGCCTGTGCACTCACTGGGCACAGGCTTATCGGGTCCAAGGTTTGCAGAGGGAGCAGATGAGTGTGGAAGCCACCTCTGAGGCCCAGGGGTGAGAGCAGCTGCTCAGCTGCACTCTGGGCCAGGCTCCTTGGAACAGGCGAGGCAATCCATGGGTCCTTGGGCCCACCCTACATCCATGGGGGTGGCTCCCACGGTCTAACCCTGGGGCTCCACCAGCCCAGTGACACAGTTTGAAAAGTGCCCTATTCCCCAGGGGCCCTCCTCTTTAGTGGTGGATGCATGGACACAAGCCCAGCCCCACCCCATGATCATCTGTTAGTGGGACTTACATCTCCAATCCAATTACAGACTGCCTGATGGCTCTTGGGGCCTAACACCACTGGCCCCAACGCAGTGTCTTCTGCTTGGCTTCCAGCACAGCTCTTGTGCATGTGGCCATGGGGCAGGCCCAACCCCACCCACTGTGCCCGAGGCAAGACTGTGGGCCAGCTCTGTGCAATGATATCCTTCCTCTTGGGACATTGCGAGGCTGGTCTTGGTTAGGACCAGAGGACTTGCCCCTGCCTCCCAATCTGACTGACCCAGACCCCTAGGCTACCTTGCCTTATCTCCATACACCATTCACTTTGAAAGGCAGATGGGTCCACAGAGGGGCTCTATGGATGCAGCTTGGTACCAAGGGCTCCCTTGCTCTCCAAGGCCCAAGAGAGGTGTGGGTGTGCCCAGGCTCACACGCCTCTGATGGATCCTCACGACGCATAGTCTAGGCACTATCCCTCCCGCACATGGAACTAAGCTCGGCATCTGGCTGAGGCCTATGGACACGTTCACATCCAAAGGCCAGAATCCCAGATGGATGTGTTATATTCTCTAGACACCAAACTCAGAGTCTTTGAAGGAATTCTAGCAAACGCCCAATCCCCCAAGAAGTGCCTAGTTTGTTCTTTCCCAGATCCAAAGGGAGGGGACCCCCTGCCTGCCTTGATGGCCCCTCTCGTCCTCCTCCCCAAGATGGCCATGTCCAGAGCGGGTCAGCACATCCACCCCATGGAGAAGGAGAACCGGGGCACACATTCACGTGCAGCTTAAATGAAGCTGGAACATTGAATTCATCCCTTGCGAGGCCTTCTCAGGCCCCTGGCCCCTCTATAGACATCATAAAGGGACAGAGGAAGAAAGGGGGCCAGGGTCCTGGGAGCTGCTGATGGGAGGTTTGGGAGGCCCGCCTGCCCGCAGCAGCTGGCCATTGTTCTCCCCCTGCCCCCAAGGACAACAGAGCCCTTGGGTCCCCACTCAGCAGCCCCATCAGGAAGTGGGGGGGGGAGGGTCAAGCGCCACCTCCCTTTTCCTGAGAAAATGCTTTGCTTTAGCATTTTTCTCCTTCTTTTGGGAAGTTGGATCCTCTGGGATCGGCCAGATCCTGCTGCTTTCTCTGCAGCTGCAGATGAGGGGAAGGGGGTCGCCAGGCGGCCGCCCAACTCAGGGTCAGGCTCAGACTCCACAACTGCCTGGGCTGGGGGTGAAGGTGCCTCAGCCCTCAGCCACTGAATGCAGAGCCATTTCAGTGCTGGGGTGGGGGAGGCAGGAGGAGGCCCCAGGGAGGCTCTGGTGTGTTCCGAGGAGTCTCGTCCTCCTCCTCCCAGGCACAAAACACCTTCTGTCCATTGTCTCAAGGTATCCTTCCCACAGGCTTCAGAGGGAGACAGGCAAGGGTTATGCCCCCTCTGATTCTGCAGGTGAGTAAACTGAGGCCAAGAGTCTAGAGCTACAAGGTGTCCTAGTGATCCCCTAGTTTAACTTCTTCATTTTATATATGGAGAAACTGAGGCCCAGAGAGGGGGCTACCTAAAGTTATACAGCTCCAGGCCCTGGATGACAGACTGCAGAAATGGGCAGCTCCTTCCTAGCTGGTCACTGACCTGTCTGGGAATATGTCTCATCCCCAACTAGACTGTAGTCCCTGAGGGCAGGGACTGCTTTACTTGCATATTTATATCCCCAATACTTGGCATACATTTGATGCTTAATAAATGTATGTTGCTGGGTTCATTGGATATGTATAAGCCACTTCTTCATAGAAGGAAGAGGCACCTTGTCCCCCATCCTGAGGGAAGGCAGGAAGCTAGACTAGATTAGATTCAGCTCAATTAAATCAGCATTTATTGAGCACCTACTATGTGCCAGGTGTGGACAGGTAGTGGGGCTGTAAACAAGTGAGGGAGCCCCTCTCCTCTGAAAAAGGAAATTGAAAACAGAAACCTGAGGAAACCACTTGAACAGGAAGGAGCAGAAAGGGGTGGGGGTGGCTTGTGTGGCAGCCCGGCAAGGTTTTGGAGGGAGTTAGGGAGACTCGAAGGTCAGTCAGATCTGTTTCCCAGCGTGATGGCCAGGATCCTTGAGTTGGGAGTGAACTGAAGGGGACTGAAAGATGCCCAGAGGGCCCAGTGCCAGGACCAAGGGCTTCCCTTGAGGAGGGTGTCAGGATGTGCCCAGGGTGCGTGGTGTTCGCTCCCGCTGAAATAGGTTGGGGATCTGTGGCCGCAAAGATGAGGAGGTGTCTGGGGGGCCTCAGCCTAGCAGAGGTGAGAATGCCCTCCCCCCAGACACACACACAGACCCCTCCTGGGCCCAATGGATGACTTTCCATACAAGCCAGACAGGTGCTCTTTAAGGCTGCTCGCACAACCCGGGGCTTTGGAAATCTTCGGGTAACAGGAGACTCAAGTAGGGCCCCCCACCAAGGCAAGTCCAGAAGGGAGCGGGGACCATTGTTTGAGACCAAGCAATCCTTCCAGCCTGGAGAAACTCAATGTCCTCAGACCTGAGCTGTCCCCCTGAGGAGGGCCCCTTCATCTAAGACATCCCTGACAAAGGCCTCTGGGGAGGGGAGCGCATTCCCCCTTGGGATAGCTGGAATTATGGAAGTCTTCAAACCCTCCAAACTGCAGCCTCTCTGACACCCAAACGATCAAGCAACATTTGGTAAACGCCTACTGTGGGCCAAGCACTATGCCAAGAGCCAGGGATATAAAGAGTCATAAGGTAGTCCCTGGCCTCAAGGAGTTTCTAATCTAATGGTCAAGACCTATTCCCCACCCCCCACTCCTCCCAGCCATTCCTCCCTTTAGAGGGGCTAGTATGAAACAGCCTGACTCATCTCTTCGCATTCTGATGGAGTGGGAGGAGGCTGTGGCAGGATCCTCTCCTCCTCAAGTCACTGAACCTCGCACCTCAAATCCTACCAGCACCCTGACGGTGTGTGGGTGCAGCAAGCCATGCTTTCCACAAGGCTGAGTCACAGGCCCCTGGTTCAAATTCTGGCTTTGTCACTGACACTTCCTACCATCTTAGGACTGTCATTTCCCTTGTCTGGGCTCTTTGCCATTTAGAATTAGGAGGCTGGTCCCTGATCGCAAGGGTCCCTCCCAGCTGAAATCTGGGGTCCTGGGTGATTGGTGAAGGCTGCTCCTCCTTCACCCTCTCAGATGTGCTTTACCACTGAGATCCCAGGACTCCTAGAAGGCAGCACTAGGAGGAACAGAGCTTGGAAAGGACTCTGCTCCAACATCCCCCGCAATGAGCCATGGGGACCAGATATCCCCAGGTGGGGGAGCCGCAGCATCGCCTTGAGATGCCCTCTAGCTGTGGACCTGTAACAGACGTCGAGGCGGAAGGGGCATCAGCAGTCACCTTGCCCTCACCTGCCATCGAAGCAACCCCTCTGGACACCCCTGACAGAGGGAAGTCACACCAGAAGAATCTGACTGGCTCACTCCTCCAGCAGCCTCCTGGGGGGGCTGGACACATTAATGGGAAAATTCTCTCATCATCCATAAACAACTTGGTGCGAAATCAGTCGGCTCCCAGAAGAGCCAAAGGGACAAGAGAGGACAGGACACCGTCCGTGGACGGGTGCATCCAGAGGAGGGAAAGTTCAGGCCTAGTTCAGGAAAGGTCAGTGGGCCAGGGGCAGGGTTAAAGGTGGGGTGAGCAGGGCTGGGAAGCTGGGGTCCACACCAGCACACTGGGACTTGGCAAAGATCGGGTCAGGAAACAAAAACCCAACCAACCCCCTCGTTATGGTCAGGGCTGGGCCCAAAGAAGGGAATTTCTGGGAACGAGCAAGGCCTAACGAGGCATTCCTTCAGCCCACCAGGGAGCAGCCACGCTGTCTTTGCAGCGTGTGCTCCCGACAAGCCTTTGGGCCAAGGCAGGGCTGGAAAGTTCCCAGAGGCCGAGCCTGGCCAAGACTCAGGGACCCAAACCATGGGAAAGTGAATCTTCTCACTGCCTGGGCCGCCCAGACCTTGCCCCAAATGCTCCCTGTACCCATGGCCAGCAGGGAGCCAGAGACTTGTACTGGGGTGGGCCCAGGCCTGCTGGGGGGCCCCAAGCACACAAGAAAAAGGGTGTTCACAGCAGGAATCTGGGGGCCCCCCTCTGGGACCACTCTGAGACTCAGCTTTCTCCCTTTTAAAAACTGAATGTCTATTGTTCTCCAGATGGGTTTGGGGAGGCAGGGAACCAAGGAATCCCAGAACTTAGAGCTGGCAGGGGCCTGCCACGTGGTCCAATCAACCCCTGACCAAGGATTCCTGACAACGTTCCTAAGAAGAGGTCATCTAGCCTCAGTGGGAGGGAGAACCAGCTACCTCCTGAGTGGCCAGCTCCTCCCCTGCTGTTCAGTGTGGCTCATTAGGGAATCTTATTCGTGGCCAGCTAAATTGGTTCTCTGAAGCTTCACCCCTCTGCTCCTCATTCTGTCCTCTGGAGACAAGCAGGGAAAGGCTGACGCCAACCAAGTCTGTGCAGTATTCATCCATCCACCCATCCACCCATCCATCCGCCCACCCATCCACCCATCCATCCGCCCACCCATCCACCCACCCATCCACCCATCCACCCACCCATCCATCCATCCACTATCCATCCATCCATCATCCATCCACCCATTCATCCATCCATCCATCCATCTATCATCCATCCACCCACCCATCCATCCATCATCTATCCTCCATCCATCCACCCATCCATCCACCCATCCATCCATCATCTATCCTCCATCCATCCACCCACCCATCCACTATCTATCCATCCATCCACCCATCCACCCATTCATCCATTCATTCATTCACAATGAGTGCCCACTGTGCGCCAGACATGATGCTAAGGCTGGGAGGACATGGACCAAAGATGAAACCATCTCTGCCCTCGAGGAGAGGGCAGGTGGGGGGTGGAGATGAAGATGGTTGCCATGCTCTCCATCCCTTTCCCAGCCTTCTCTTCTTTTTTTTTAAAGGCTACTCAAAGTTTATCAGTTTCTGTTGAGTACAAAGTAAACAAGTCACTGAGGCTGCTGAGAAGCACATAGGTGATTCAGATAGTAAACAAACAAACAAACAAACAAACAATAACAGCGTGGTTTCTTTTACTTGTTTTTGGTATTTTGCTTTTGTTTTCCTTTAAAAAAAACCACACACACAACACAACTGCTTCTACACTTAAGCAGCCTATCTATTCTAAGGGAATAGGTGGGAGAGAGAAGGCGGGGAGGGGAGGAGGAAATGGGCTCTGATGCCCAGCACGCTTCAGAAGCGAGAAAGCAGCAAGGAGGGTGCTGCTGCTCATGCAGAAGCCAGCCTTCTCTTCTTGAGGGTAAACATTTCTGGGCCCTCTAGGGTGCTGCCTCCCATCTTCTCACCGTCTTGACCACTCTCATCTAGACATACCACATGGTGCTGACTATTAGTGCGTGGTCTGACCAGGGCAGAGGACATCAGACCTGCTTCAATGTAGCCTCAGACCCCAAGAAATGGGCCTCAAAAACCAGCCTCCCCCTGGCCTTGGGGCTCATGACAAAAGCCGATTCCACTCATTTCTTAATTTGCTGAGTTCCACTCCAGCCTCAGACTCGCTGGCTATGTGACCTGGACAAGTTACTTCCCTTCTGTCTGCCTCAGTTTGCTCATGTGTACAATGGAGATTGTAAGAGCACCTCCCTGCCAGGGCTGCTGTGAGGACCAAAGGAAGTGATCATTGTAAAGTGCTTAGCGAAGTGCCGGCACATAATAGGCACTATATAAAGGTTAGCTACTCTTGTCTGCCTCCCAAGGAGAACCTGGAAACCTTCCTTCCCTTGGCTCTATGGTTTCATGAGCAAATGCCAAGCCATACTGCTGGGCACCAGCTCTGCCAACCGAAGGTCTAGTCACCAGTTACTGAGCAAAGATCTCGACCTTTGAGCACCTGCCATTAAGAGGACAGCAATACCTGCCTGGAGGGGCTAAGAAACCCCTGGGCACATTCCAGGTGAAAATGAACTCGGAGCCCCTGTGAGAGGGAGCCGAGAAAGACGTGCCCATTTTAGGGGGGATACAACTGCATGGACCGCTCTGAGCACTGAAAGGGCCAAGGAAAAAGATATTCTTTTATGGAGAGGTGAAGATTTGGGGGACCACTCCCCAAAATGTTCTATTAAATAGAAAATCAATGGATGTCTACAACGCAAAAAATAGAGAGAGAACTTGGAATGTCAGAGCCTAGAAGGGCCTTAGAACATAGAACATGGAACATGAGAGCTGGGACCTTTGCACACAGAATATCAGAGCAGAAGCCTTAGAACATAGAATGCAGAGTTCCAGGACTGGAAACGTGTGTCTCCACCATCCCCTTGTGCTTCAGGAGGGGCAGGGACACTGGGTTCTCCACCCATCACACTGTGTCCTGTGGGTAAAATTTTCCTCTTTCCATGGCATCTTTTCAGCTCCAATATTCTCTGGTGGTGCTGCAGGGCTGGGTTCCCCCAGAGGGCAGTGGGGCAGGGGGCATGCTGTGAGTGGGCCAGGATGCTCAAGCTAGTGTGGCAAAGAGAGCTCATAAGAGCCAGACAGACCTGGGAAAGGAGGCAGGCAGGGGATACCGGGCCAAGAGCCTAGCCAGGTGTCCCTAGGTCCCCATGACATGTGAAGAAAGAGCAGGGGCGGGATCTACCCACCTCTGCCTCCCATAGGGGCCTAGCCCAGGCCTGGAGGGGCCATCACCAAGGATGATGGCCTTGCTGAGTCTCCCGGGGAAGAAAGAGGCCCCGGCTCGAGGCGCCCATTGGAGGCTGAGTTCGTATGTCTTGTGCTACTCTTGGAAACGGAGGTGTGAAGGGAGGCCTGGGAACACTGGCTCTCCGCTCATTTAAGCTGAACAAGGCACCAACTCGGCAAAGCACATAGATAAAAATAACCTTTTCTCTATGCTCATAACTCTAAAATGGACAAATGCATCTTGTTCCCAAGGTGAAACAAAAACAAAGTAGAATGGCTCCGGCACCTCGGCGGGACCACCGCAGCTGCCAAGTTTCAGGGAAGAAGGCGTTTTTACAGTCGATTTATAACCCCTAAAGAGCGAGACACTAATTTTACAGCAGTGACACAGGAGGCCCAATGGGAAGACTGACGAGCTCCAGGTTGTCAGACCACAGCTCCTTCATCAGCCCCAAAGCCCTGTCTCCCAAGGAACCCAGGAAGCAAACTCATCCCTTCACCAATGAAGAGAGAGGATGGGGGGTGGAGGGAAGGGGGACGAGGGGCAGAAAAAGGAAGGGAAGGGAAGAAGAGGAGGAGGAAGGGAGAAGGGGAAAAAAGGCAAGGAAGGGCAGAGAGTTTATGGGCCGGCCCCACTGTCCACTCAGTCCTGTCCAGTGTGCCAGGAAGGGGCTGGGGCACCAGAAGGTGGTCAGACAAGCCCCTGAGGGTCTTGGGTTCCCCTCACTCAGGCCTTGACTGAATGCCCCTTGTTTTCATTCAGCCTGCACCCACTCTGGGGAAGCCCCCCAGGAGCTGCCTCTGAATGCCAGCCCAGGAGTGCAGGCTCCTGCTGAGAAAGCTACTCCTTGCTCTCCCCCAGGCCCATTTGGGCTTTGAGACCATAGCACCAGAGCTTCCAGAGGGAAAGGACTTCCCCTCATTTTACTGATGGAGAAACTGAGGCTCAGAGGGAGAAAATGCCTTGTCCTGGTCCCATCTACAAAGAACAAAGTTCCTTGATTCCAACCAAGACCCTGTGACCCCAAATCCAAGGTCCTTCCAGTCCCCTGAGGCCCTTCCCAGAAGCACTCCCAGGCCACCCCAACTCGTCATCCAGGCACCCCAAGACAAGACAGAGTACAGAAACAGCCAGGGGTCACATTCCATCTCAGCCAGCCCAGGAAGAATCGGGCGAAGATGCTGACTCGGCAGCTGGCTAACTTTTTCCACATGGAGTCCAGCCTCTAGTCAGCCAGGCTTGTTTTCTCCTGAGGTGCTTCTCTTACAAGAAGTGAGAAAATGTCCCATAGCCCGGGGTTAAAATTAATAGCTCGATTGAATCCAACTGACCAAGCCCTCCCCACAGCAGCTCCCCCGCACGGGACAGCTGCAGAGAAGGCATCATTAATGGATGGAAAATTGTCGCTCCCAAAAATTCAAAACCTCAAAGGGACAAGGGGGGGGTGGGTAAAGACATCCCTTAGCTCGTTAGGGTGGGAAAGCATTCAGCTGCAGCGACCTCCTGGCCTCCCTCACACCAGCCCTGCTCTGAGAAAGGTACAAGGCTCAAGGTGCTGACCGGAATTCTTGGGGTCCTCCTAGACCCATCCCCGCCTGAACAGGAAAGCCCTCTACCACTGCCCTGACTGGTAATCTGTTAGCTTTTGTCTGAAAAAGGAGGGAGAACCCCCTGCCTCCTGAGGTGGCTCAGCAGACTTGGGGGAGAGTTAATCACTCGGAAGTTTTCCTTGACATCATGGACGTCATCTGCCTCCATTTATGTCTGGACTTTTGTTTCTAGTTCCTTATTGATTATGACGATGACTGGGCTGTGGCTTGTAAAGGATGCAGCTAATATTTCCCCCTTATTGCATTTAAAGATGAGTTCTTTAAGTCCCAGCACGAGGTCAATTTTGGGAAACATGATACACGATACTGAAAAATAATCGTACTCTTTAGTATTCCCGCTCAATAGTCAACACTGGCTTATCATAGCTAGTTCTTCTCACATTCTTTTCAGAGATGTGATCCCCTTCCTGATTGTCTTTCTGTGAGACATGTCAAGTTCTGAAATAGGAACGGCGATGGCCAAGGCCTGCCTATTGCAGAAGGGAATACTGAGGCTCAGAGGGAGGAGGGGGAAGGGATTTTCACAAGGTTGCAGAGGTAAGGGCATAGGGAGAAGGGGAAGGGGAAGGGGAAAGGGAAGGGAAGGGGAAGGGAGGGGAAGGGAGGGGGAAGGGAGGGGGAAGGAGAAGGGAAAGAGAAGGGAAGGGAAGGAGAAGGAGAAGGGAAAAGGAAGGGAAGAGGAAGGGAAGGGGAAGGAGAAGGGAAAAGGAAGGGAAAGGGAAGGGGAGAAGGAGAAGGGAAAGGGAAGGGAAGGAGAAGGGAAGGTCTGTCTTCTCAAGGTTGCCAGAAAAGGTTACTGTCTAGCAGGAAGTCTGGAGGCGGGGAATGGGTCAGGGGTGATGAGGCCAATGTTGGAGCATGAGCGACCTGAGACTTAGGTGACTGGAGGTTGGGATGAAAATCTGGAAGAGGGACAGATGGAAGGGAAAAACAATGGGTTTGGAGCTCCCCAGGAATCCAGCTGGCATGTTGGCTCTGTGTGTTGGCTCTGGGAGTTACTATTTGTGTGACCTTGGACAAGTCACCTTGAGTCTAAGTGTCTTCATTTGTAAAACCACGGGGTTTGGGTTAGAACAGAGCACCAGCAAGGTCCCTCCTGGCTCTGACTCTATGACCCTCATGCCCATAGCCTCGAGCCCATCAGGTCAGTACTTGGCTACACCTAGTGCAAGCACATCCCTGGCTCAGGCTTCTTAGTGGAAGGCAGAGGGGCTCTCTCACCTGGGACACACACTCAGGATTCCCCAGGGGCCAGAGGCTTTATCTTCCTCCAGCTACTCAGCCTCTGTGGGTCTCAATACATCCAAATCAATGCATCTTACTGGACTGCGAGCTCTCCCTGAGGATGGGCCCTGTCTGATTTTCACTTGCCCTCTCTCCATCTCCAGCATACGGAAGGTACTTGATAAAGGCTTGTTCTTGTTACCACAAGGCACTGAGACACCGGCAGAAGGGTCCTCTGAGGAAGAACTCAAAAGCACACTCTCACCACCCCCCCCACCCGGTTTCTCTTTGGATAGATCCAGATTTTCATTAGGCAGCTGGCTTTTTGTGGGACCTGCCCAGCCAACACTCACTGCTTTGTTGAGGACCTGCGGTTGATGTCCGAAGGCTCCCGTGATGCTAGGGTGGCACAGCCAGGAAGACCGAGCCCGCGAGAAGCCTGGCGTTTCTGCTCTAACTCGGACTGCAAACCCGGCCTGTTGACAGCGCATGTGCTGTCCAGGCCCCACTCCTGGGGTGAGCCACATGCCAACCCAGGCTCGGGCTGGGTGTGCTGACGCCAACGGTTTTAGCCGCACGTTCTCCCAACTTGCCAACAAATAACTCACTTGGACTCCACAAACAAAGTGACTTAAGAGGTCTAGGCAGACGTCACTGGCCAAGGGGAAGAGGGAAGCCTGGATTTCAGTGGCCTTGACCAGAGCTGACAAGATGCTGATCTCAGCAAGAGAAGCTCTCCACCTTCAAAGCAAGTGGGCAGGGAAGTCATTGACCGGCATTCTGATGGGCAGATGCTGCTAATGGAGTACTCTCTCAGGGCCTGTGGAAGCACCTGGCTCATTCTCCAGAATGACCTCTGGGCAGCTAAAATGGGCAAGCCAGCCCTCATGGATGTCAGGGCAGGGACCCGGTGGCTCAGATTCCTCAGGGGAACGGGGCATCCCACTTACCACACCCCACCACAGGGCATCAGCATAGCTGCCGAACTCAATCCGGCCCGACTCGTTCACAGCATCCTTTTCCGCCAAATACACAAAGTACGAGGAGAAGATTAGACCCAGAAACCCGATGTACAAGGTGGTTATCAGCTCCTACGACGCAATCAAACAAAAAGATGTGTAAGCTGAAAATACGAGGTGCTACCCAATACCAGAGGGGATAGCAGGCCCCATACCTGGAAAGCAGCAGAGTGGGGAGGGGCAAATACGTGCCCACTCTTTCCCCAAATGCAAATACACTCCTCAGTAGGAGCTCTGACTTCCAATGTGAGCTTCTCTTCACTCTTGGAAATGAATGGACGACACCTCACTCACTCTCCCTCTCTCTCCACCATGGTCCCCCCTTGAGCACAGATGCCAGTGAATGAATGAAGCATCTCCACTGGTGGCTCCGGGACCCAAGCCACCATATTGACGATGGTCCCTTTCCTGATGCCTAAGAGACTGTGCACAACATGACCCAAGTGTGTATGTGTGTTTGTGTGTATGTATGTGTGGAGTGTGGTGTGGTATGTTTGAGTGTGGTGTGTGTATGTGAGTGTGGTGTGTGTATGTATGTGTGTGTGAGTGTGGTGTATGTGTGTGGTGTGTGTTTTATGTGTGTGTGAGTGTGAGTGTGGTGTGTGTATGTATGTGTGTGAGTGTGGTATGTGTATGTATGCGTGTGAGTGTGGTGTGTATATATGTGTGTATGTATGGGTGTGTATCTGTGTGTGAGCATGGTATGTGTTTAAATTTGTGTGTGTGTGCGTAAGTGTGGTATGTGTCTATGGGTGTGTATCTGTATGTGTGTGAGCATAGTGTGTGTGTGGGGGTGTGTGTGTGCATGCACATGCATGCGCGCACGTGATTAAGTTTTTCTAATAACACTTGGAAGTCAAACAAGCCTCTTCCATGTGCCCTAGGACCAGGGCTGGCCCTTCGTCCCCTGCCCCTGCTCCTGCCCCTGCCCCAGGTAGCCCAGAGCGCACAAAGCAGACCCTGGAGCCAAAGGACAGGCTCTGGCCGGGCACCCACCCCAGCTCACCTGCCGATGGATGAAGACCACAGAGCCCAGGAGTCGCCATGTTCCACCCTGGCGGTCTACGTGCAGCATCCGTAGAATCTGCAGGAAGCGAATTCCCCTGGGAACAGAGCAGAAGGGCTCCTGAAACCAGAAGCCTGAGAGCCCGGGCCCTTTGCCCCTTGGCTGGCTCCCGGGTGGCCACAAGAATTTCAGGGGCTGGGCCTAGCTACCTGCCAGGGGATGGTCTGCGGGGAAAGGCAGGTGGGAGTGGAGGAGATGGCAGCAGGGGGCGGCTGCTCAGGGGTAGCACCCGCTCTCTTGGCCCAGGTTCGAGGGAGGGCATTCTCCTTTCAGGAAGGTGCCTTTCAAGAACTAGGCCTAAGCCCAGTGAAGGAAGCCTCAAGTTGGATCTGGGACTGGCCCCAGGCAGGGGGGCGCCTTCTTTTACAAGATTCCAGCGGGATGCCCAGGCTGGGTGTCACCATGCTGGTCCCAGCCACATTTCATGGCTGGAGGCATCTCCCGTCACAAGTCCGTTTGGGTTTGGCCTGCCAGCCTAAACCACCAGCTCCTTGTTGGAAACAAGCCCACCAAATGGTTACCAAAAAGCCTAGCCCTTAGGGAGAAGACAGACCAGAAACAACAAGCTTCTGGAGGGATGGAGGCCAGAGGGCCCATGTTCCGCCTGCGGTTTGGCGGCAGGGGCTGCGTGGGGGCTACTAGGCCTGGCTCGGCCCATTCCCAGCTGCCTGGGGCCAGGGGCATCCTGAGCCTCTTGGGACCAAAGACAGACTCCACTGCTGGGCCTGTGAGGCTCTTCTCAGATGGGCCCTGAGCCCCCACTTTGGGGTTCTGACCCTTCCCTCCCCTTCACACACAGTGAAGTGTCCTACTCCCTAATCCACACAGGACAGGCCATCTACCCATGCCAGGCCTTTGCCCCAGGACTCAACTTCTCCATAAAGCCTTTCCTGGTGTTCATTTTGTATACAAGTTGTCTATCCAATTTGAATGCAAGGAGGCAGAGAGCCCGGCCCACAGAAGCTTTTAATAAATGCCTGTAGATTGGCACATTGATTAGACGGTCCTGGGTGACTCCCTTCCCTTCCTGTTCCTCTAGAAAACCAAAGGTTAGGGTTGGTCTCTCAGCCCCCTGACCCCC
Organism: Phalanger gymnotis; assembly: GCA_028646595.1. Classification (NCBI taxonomy): domain Eukaryota; kingdom Metazoa; phylum Chordata; class Mammalia; order Diprotodontia; family Phalangeridae; genus Phalanger; species Phalanger gymnotis. The sequence continues at coordinate 461,521,663 of CM053623.1, forward strand.
TTTAAAGCCTGCTACCCAGAATTTGGAGAGGGCAGACAGGAGACCACAAGGCTTCACTGCCCGGGGTGCAGAGAGGTCAGGCAGGAGGAGGCCTCGGCACAGAAGGGGCCATCCTGGGAGGCCCTCCCTTTGGTCTCTATGGCCAATAAGGGAGGATTACCTGATGGCTGATGTGGCAAAGACCTGTCCCTTGGAGCCCACGCAGAGTACGATCATGGAGGCCACGACCACAATGAGGTCTGGAGGAGGAGAGATGGAAAGGCCGAAAGCTTGACCTTGTCATATAACATCTCCCAAAGGCACCACTGACCCTCCAGTCACCAAGAACAGGACTGCCTGCCCACAATGCCCCTAGCCCTGCTGAGTTGTGGCCTAGGCAGCCTTCTTCTAGAACAGCTCTCAAACATTCCCTTTGAGGAGGTCCCTGGAACAGGAAGGGTTTGGGCAGGGCAGGACTTAGTAGGCAAACGTTTGCTGACCAGAAGGCCCCGTGCTATGTACCGGGGGCGGGAGGCAGGAACAAGTAAGACCCAGCCCTGTCCTCAAGGGCCTGAGAGTTTCTTATGAATGGGAAAAGCAAGGCAAGGGCCCTTTGGCACTGGGGGACAGACCCTGGTCTTAGAGTCCCAAGGCCTATGGTCCCATCCTACCTCTCCTGCTTGGGACACTTTGACCCAATCTCCATTCCAGCCTCCATAGGCTTCAGTTCCCTTTACTGTAAAATGATATCAGGCCTGAAGATGCCCTGTGCCTGGGCCCAGCATGGGGGTGGCCTGGCTGGGGCACAGTAGTTGCTGTACCCATGGGACATGAACTTAGCCCTACTCGGCCAGCCAAGGGCACAGGAAGGAGCCAAGGTGGTCCGGGTTGGAACCTCAGCTCTGTGACTTTCTACCTTTGGAACCCAGAGCCAGGCCCTTCCCCTCCCTGGAACTATTTTGTACCCATCGAATGAGCAGAATTAGCCTCCAAGGCCACCAACGTCCCTTGAGATACAGAATCCCATGCCTTCCTGCCTGCCCACTGGAGGAGTGGGCCCCCAGCCTACTGGGCCCTGCTTCTTAGAATGGTCCCAGATCTTCACACTCACAAGACCAGATTTTCATTGGGTGCTAATCCCTAAGTTATTTTAATTTGGTCCCTGGGAATGTTGGAGCTCCTCAAACCCCTCCAGGCACACCCCTGAAAACCACCAGAGAGCTACTGTGAATAGCTTCCACCCAAACAAACCCAAGCAGCCTCCCCTCTTCTGAGTTGAGCTCGGGAGCTCTCTCGGGGCTGTGGGTCAGACTGACGGGCCCACTCGTGAGTCTCATGGTGGCATAGACAGTGGGAACGGAGGCCTGGCCTGCTGGCAAGACTGGGCCCCTGGGCACTCAGCCAGGAAGTCTGAAGGCTGTTGGCCTTCATGTCCCCATCTATAAAGTGAGGAGCGACTGAAGGACTTTGGAAGTCTCCTTCATCTCTGCGTGTTGCCCTCCTTGGGCTGGGACTCCTGACAGAATAGAAAGTGAGAGGTGTCCAGATCTGCCTCATGCTCACTGAGTGACCACAGGGAAGCCTCTCCCTCTGTCTGGGCCTCAGTCTCCCTCCTGTCCGAGGCCAGGATTGGACTGTGCAGTCTGTGGGATTCCTTCCAGCTGGGACATTCTAGAGCGGCTTTACCCTTTCGGAGTCAAGGATATCCATGTCGAGGGGGTCTTTCGGGAGGAGGGCCCACCCGGGGGCCTCCCAATCTGAGTGGCGCCCAGCCCCAACACCAGGCTCCAACTCACCGATGATGGAAATGGGCTTCCTAGCGAAGCGCAGCCGTCCCCAGATCCCCACATACTTGCTACGGCATCCCGCTGACCACAAACGAACCACATACTCCGTCCCAAAAAATACCACGAGTACGATTTCCTGTAAAAAGGAGAGGGGGAATGCCATGAGTTCTTGCTTCATTTGTTGGTCACGGGCCCTGTGGGCCACGTCGGTGGGGTGATCCTGACCCAGCCCCGAGGGAGACTCTGCCCATGGGCCAGTAGGGCCGGAGGACAGATGCTCCCCCCCACACACAATGGTTATTAAATGCCTACTACGTGCCAGGCAGTATGAGCCAAGCTCTGTGCTAAGCGCTAGGGATAGAAACAGAAAGATGGTCCCTGCCTTCCGAGAGCATCCACTCTATCGGAGGAGGGGAAAACAGAGAAATGGACTGGGGAGGAGTGTTTCGTCTGAGGCATCCCAGGGACAGTGGTGATGTGGAACAAATAACTGTCCTGTCCTTCCCAGCGGTAGCTGTTGGGGAGTAGAGCCCAGGGTCCCACGGAGGGGGCAGAGTTAGCAGGGAACCCCAATTCCTAAGCGAGGATGCCAGCTTGGGTCAAAGCTTCTTGACGCACCCCTAAGAGAGGGAAGGAGCCGCCAAGGGCAGGAAGAGTCAAACTCGCTGCTAGACTGCTCACTTGGCCGGGCTGAACCCCCAACTTCTAGGACTTTCTAAGCTCCCCAGGGCCAGAGCTGAGGAGCTCTGGGCACGCTGAGGGTCCGCAGCTTGGGGAGAGGACACAGCCCACTGGGGGCCCACTGAGGCTCTGAGCACAAGAAGAAAAGGGAGCTTGGGATCGGGCTGGGAGTGGGGCAGGCACAGGGAGCCAGGGGAGTGTAAAGGACATCCCCAAACTATCGAAAGACCTGTTTGTTGAGCTGGCATCAAGATAGGGGAAGGGGGAAGGGGCTGCTTTTCTTCGTCTGACTTTCATCAACGTCGTGCTTCCTAGAAGGCCGGACTCGATGGTCCATTGGCAGTTCCAAATGGAGTCTCCCCCAAAGACAAGGGACTGAAGACCCCTCCATGGGGGCTGTCACTGGGGTGTCTGGGAGACCAGACCTGGAAGGAGAGGCCTAACAGCTCACAGGATGCCCATTTTTCACTCCTGATGTCTGAATAAAGCCTTATTGACCTGAAGGAGGCCCGGTGTGTCAGGGACCGTTTGGGTAGAGGCTCCTGGGCTGTCTGTCCTTCCTGGGCTCAGACAGAGACGCCCAGTGTCCCTTAGCAGCGAGCCAGCCCCCTCCCCCGCCCAGTCTGAGAGCCAAATAGAAATCGTGTGTAATGTGTGTGCTTGGGTGTGTCTGCCCAAATGAATCTTGCTCAAGACAAGATCCCAACAAGCAGCCCAGTCAGGGCAAGGAAGACAGATTGATTTTGGTCACCACATTTCTGTACCACTGCCAGCAAAGGTCAGGAGGGCTGCTCTCCCTTGGGGTGGCCCCCAAGAGTACAGACCCCATGCAGCTCCAGAAAGCTCCCTCGGTTGCTGTTCAGGCAACGTGGACGTCATTTCCCTGCACGATTCGTGGCAGCTCTCACTTTACAGATGAGGAGACGGAGTCTGAGGAACATTAAGGGACTTCTCCAGAGTCGCCCAGCCAGGAACAGAGGCAAGATTTGCACCCAGTTCTACCTAATTCCAAGTCCGGCATTCTGGTCACCATGCCCCTGAGTATCAACATTGGACTCCAGGCCACCTTTCCAGTTTCATTCCACATTCCACTAACTTTCTGTGTGGCATTCGAGCCATACTAGTTTGCATACCATGTCCTAAGCATGACCTCCAGGCCTTTGCAGATGCAGTGCTCCACACCCAGCATACAGTCTCTCTTCACCTCCACCTCTAATTCACAGCTTTCTTAAAGACCTGGAGCACCACCAGCATCTTTCCCAGGAAGACTCTC
>CM053623.1:461531453-461558400 GCA_028646595.1 Phalanger gymnotis
AGGCGTGACTCACTTTAAAGACAGAGTGTAGGGTAGAAAGAGCACTCAGTGGCTTTGAGGTCAGCAGAGCTGGGTTCAAATCCTGCCCCATTCACTCACTGCCTGTGTGACCTTGGGCAAGTGATGTGCCTTTTCACTGAAGCTGATGGACTCAGCGCCCTCTGAGGCCTGTTCTGCCTCTAAATCTGTGACTGAGAAGCTGATCCACTAAGACTCTGTGGAGCCTTGCTCTTTGCTGGGCTCCAGAGCAAGACAAAAAAGAAACCTTCCCCGCCCTCAAGGAGCTTATCTTCTGGAGGGAGGAACCTTGCCGGCTAGAGACACCCCACAATGCCTGAGAGCGAGCGCCCCCCACCCGTCACTGGAGGGCTTCCTGAAGAGTTGGGATGACTAGCATTGTAAGCTGCAGACCAGGAAGTGACTCTGAGGCTCTGCTGGCCCACTCCTCTCACTCCATGGCAGGGGAAAGGGCCTCACACAGAGGAGATGACTAGCTCCTCTGTAGATAGAGGGATGGGATAACCTCAAAGTCCTTCCCACCTCCCAATTCTATGATATCGTCACTTTGGGCACTCGTTAAAGTCAGAAGCAGCGGGTTCAAATCCCACCACTGGCACTTACTAGCTGGGTGCCTCCAGGAAGATTGCTTCCTCCTCTCTGAAACGGCAATCTGTCTTGGCGTTTGCCAAGACCCCTGGTCTTCCCGCCGAGATGAGCCCTTGGCCTCTACGGCCGGTGCTGGGCCACACGGCCGGGGAGGAAAGAGAGGGATTCTAACGCTCACGCGAAAACAGAAGAGCAAAGAGCCCTCACCCCCTTAAATGAGGAAGACAAGGAGAGGCCAGGCCAGAGGACTCACTTTCTCCCTCCATCCTTCTGCACCATCTCCCCTGTGCTCCCTATGGCTTCAGGGCAACCAAGGATGGGGGAGAAAGGGAGGAGGCAGGTGTTGCCCAAGCAGACCCCCTGAACAAAGGGCGTAGGGGAGGACCAAGGCTTTCAGGAAACCCAGGATCCCAGGGCCGGTGAGCCTCTGGCTGCTCTATCACAGGGAGACGCAGATGGAGAAGAGCTGGGGAAGCCTTCCGAGGCTGTCCTCAAACACCAGAGAAGCTGGCTGGAGGTTCTTGAGGCTGTGGGTTCAATGCCGAGGGGCCGAGGCTCCATGACAGGGAGATTAAGTCATTTTGGAGCTAAGCTCCCCCACCCCCATCCTCCTGATGTCGGAGGAGGGAGGAGGCCCCCCGGTTCAAGGACAAGCTTGACAAGCTGCAGCCCCCATCCACCCCCAGCTCTGAGACGTTAATCCTGCCGGCACCGAGCCCCCCGCGATATTGTGTGAGATAAAGCAGCATCTGTCTGGGCCCCAGCTTCCCCGGACCAAACAAATACCAAACTATTGATTTCTCCCATGCTTGGAAAGTGGAAGCTGATTAGGGCAAACAAGACGCCTTTGTTCTCTGCAGGCTGGCCAGTGACCAGGAGGCTTGACGATGTCCTGCCGCTCTCCAGACGCCCTCGGCCAGGGGTGCCTGGCACATACACACCGCCCCTCACCTGCGATGTGAGATCCAGACCCTGGGACCCAGAACAGGCCCTGAGGTGCCCAGCTTTGGGCAGGGGGCTCATCAAGCTAAAATCTGAAATAGTTCTGGGGAACTCCTCCACAGAGTGAGGCAGGGATGGGATGGGGCTGCCCAGCATGGCTCCAGGGCATGGCACCAAGGTCCTGGTCAATGAGCATTTTGTAAGCACTTACTATGTGTCCAGCACTGTGGGGCACACAGGGCCCTGAAGAAAGGCCAGGGCTTCCCTGGGGGATTTGCCACTTGCCCATCTGAGCAAATGTTCCAGGGGAGCAGATGTCAGATCTGTGGAAGGACACGTTTCCTAACCATGAGAAGGGTCAGCAAATGGGGTGAGGGGGGGCGGGCGGGGTGGCGGCGGAGCGCCTTGGACCTTCTTTTCTCCAGAGAGCTCAGAGCAGAGATGGGGGATGCTCTGGGGGAGATCACGCCCGAGCACCAGATGGCCTTGAGGTCTCCAGGGTCCATCCCTTCCAACCCCCAGATCCTAGGAGGAGCTCAGCTTCCTAGAAAAACTCTCAACACCATTTGAGATTTATGTTCCCACTTTGTAAACCTCAAGGTGCTGTGTAAATACGGCAAGCGTGGCCTCCCTATTATTGTTATTGGGGCCAGGCGCTCATTCATGCCTGAGGAATGTGTGACATTTGGAAAGGGCCCAGGTGAGCCGAGAAAAACAAATAACCCTAAAAAGGTGGCAAATAACACCTTTCAATGGGAACTGGGGCGCCTTTCATTGAGGACAGAGAAGAGAAGGCTACGGAGTAACCCAGAATAACTTGGCTTAGTTTGTGGGCACCTTCTGTGGGGGCTTCTGGAAGCTCCCAGCCCAGAGACCTGAGGACTCAGAGGCTTTCTGCCTGAGGAGGGGAAAGGGAAGGAAGAGGAACCACATACTGGGACCATCTCTGAAGAGGAGGAGAGAAAGAGAGGGAAAGATAGAGAAAAGAGGAGGAGAGGAGAAGGAGAGAGAGATAGATGAAAAGAGAAAAGAGAAGGAGGAGAGAAGGGGAGAGAGGGAGAGAGAGAAAGAGCAAAATAAGGGGAGAACAAAAAGAGAAAAAAAGAGGAGAGAAGGAGAAAGAGAGAGAGATGAAAAGAGAAAAGAGGAGAGAAGGGGGGAGAGGGAGAGAGAGAAAGAGGAAAAGGGGAGAGGAGAAATATAGAGGGAAAGGGAGAAGGGGAAAGAAAGGGAGACGGAGAAAGAGGAGAAGGAAGGAGAGGAGTAAAGAGGGGGATAGATAGAGAGAGGAAGTAGAGGAGAGAGGGAGTGAGGGGGGCAGATGGAGGGAGAAAAGAGGAGCAGGGGAGAAGGGAGAAGGAGAGAGAGGGAAGAGGGGATAGATTGAGAGATAAAAAGGAGGAGAAGGGAGAAGGAGAGAGAGGCAGATAGGAGAAAAGAGAAGAGAGGGGGAGAGAGAGGGAGAGAGAAGGAAAGGAAGAGAGAATAGAGGAAAAGAGAGGAGAGGAGGAGAGAGGGAGAGGAACAAAGGGAAAAGGGGGAAAGGGACAGGGAGAGAGGAGAGAAGGAGAGGAAGGGAGGAGGAGAGTGAGAGGGAACTTATGGTGAAAATGACTCTTTCCAACACTGGAGGGGACACTCCAAAGCCCCCTCCCCCTGCCCCTTTCAGAAGCAGACCCTCTGGCCTCTGCTGTACCCGCCTTAGTGGGTCACCCAGTGAGGAGGCCTAGCCTCAGAATCAGGACACCCAGGTTCTAGTCCCATGTGCACTCCTGGGGGCAGGGTGGATTTGAAAGAGGACTTACCCCACCCCAAATGGCTAGCAAAGCTGAGGAGAGCCCCAGAGCCATCTTTGCAGACCAGACCTGCTGAGAGTTTGCCCTCAACTGAGGGTTGGACAGTTGCTCAGAGTTCCTCAAAAATGATTAATTTGCCAAAATCTTTGCAAAGGAGGTAAGGAGCTGCCTCCCTCAGGACCGAACAGAGAACCTCTTCCTTTCTGTATCTCAAAAGGAGGGATCTATACTAATCATTTTCCAAATTGCCAGTAACATTTAACCAGAACTTTGAGGTTTGCAAAGTGGATTCTATGCATTGTCTCACTGGAATCTCGCAATCACCCAGTGTGGACACTATTATTACCCCATTTTATAGGCAGGAAAACTGAGGTTAGAAAGAACAGATGACTTGCCCACTAATCATGCCTGAACTCAGGCCTTCCTGACTCCCCCTAGGCTGCCCATCAGCTGCCTCAAACAAAGTCATTCATGGAGTCACAGCTTCACAGAGGAGGAGAAACGAGGGGGGTGGGGCGTCCTCCTCCAGCCCAGCAAAAAGGCTCCTTCTCCACCTTGCCCTGTCCTGGAGCTGCCTCATGTGCTAGTGGGGGTCCTGACCCCTCCTGGGTTCTCCAGCTCCTGCCCCTGGGGGCTGGAGGAAGGCAGAGGGCAGCAGGACCTAGCTCTCCTCCAGAAATCAGAGGCAATCAGACTCTGTGCTTATTCTCATTGGTTTCTGGGTCTCAATAAGGCCCAGGACCCTACAAATATTCTCAAGCTAGAAGAGCCCTGTGAAGCCCAGGACAGCGTATACTGGCCACAGCATGCAGGATCTGACCTGTGTACTGCTGGGCTGGGGATGGAGGCCATGTCTCAGAGGCAGACCCTGTACAAGCAAGGGGCACCTCGATGCCATGACAGAAACACGGGACGAGGCCAGAAAGGAGTCCAGCCGTCAGCTCGGCCTAGCTCGGGGTCCTTGGGTCCATTTCTGGCCCTGGTGGTCTGAGCCATGCAGAGCCCATGGGCAGCAGAAGGCACAACCTTCTCTGGGGCCAGAGTGCCAGGCAGGAGCAAGGGCAGGGGCAGGTGACATCTGCGCAGCTCTCTCTAGTGCCTGCTGAGTAGCAGGAAGAGGCCAGAACCTGCAGGAGAAGGGAATGGAGGAAGGCTCCAAGGCTCTGTGCCAGATGCAGGGGATGCTAGAGATAGGATAGGACTGTCCTTGCCCTCAAGAGCTTCCACTGAGGGAGCCCTGAGAAGGATCCCTGTGTACATGGCTGTGGGCAGATGGGCACAGGTGCGGACTGACCCTCCCACCTGGCTGCCTTAGGCCCTAGGCCCAGAGATAGGAAGAACAAACCACAGGAGGGTGAACAATCAGTGCCTTCTACCTGCCCCGCACCCCATCTGGGCCTGCCAGGCCTCTCTGCCTATGCAGCTTTGGCTAGTCAATAGCTTTATAACTTGGAACCTGGGGACCTGGGGAGCTCGGCCTTGGCACTGTGCATTCACTTCAGCAGCGACACAAAGCAGGTGGGGTGAGGAAGGTGGGGATGAGCCATGGAATCCAGCCCCTTGGGCCCTGCCTGGGCTCACTCCCTGGTACTCAGTGACCCTGAGGGAACAGCACCCAGAGGTCTTCCAGGGAAGGCTCATGTTCTTTCTTCTGAGGGCCAGGGAGAGGGAGGCAGCCCATCCCTCTCCACCTGTATCATCTCTGGACCATCCATCCCTCTATCCATTCATCTGTCCATCCGTCCTGCCCACCTCTGTCCTCTTGACAGCATGGCCCCTGGCCCCCTCAGCTTCTCTCTCTCAAGAGCCCTCTGCCTTTGTGCTGGCCAAGGGGTGACAGCTGGCTGGCCAGCCCCAACTTGTCCCAGGAGTTTATCATCCACAATGGGCAGACCGGGACCGATGAAACTCCAATAGACCCCTCCTATTGCTCCCCAACTAATTACCCCTGAGAAGACCTGCCAGGCGGGCAGCGGGCAGCGGGCCGGACCTTCCTCTGCGCAGGCAGGCCCCAGCCAAGACCTTGCCTACTCAGACACTGATACCACTCCCATGGGTCCGCTGTTATTCTCCCATTAATACAATAGAGCCCAGCTGGCCCTGTTCAGACAGAAAACACTAGGCCCCTCCAGTAACCCTGAAATGGAGATGTGGGAGATAGGCAGTTGCGAGGGTGGTGGGGAGAGAGGGAGAGAGAGAGAGAGAGAGAGAGAGAGAGAGACAGAGAGACAGAGAGAGACAGAGAGACAGAGAGACAGAGAGAGACAGAGAGACAGACAGAGAGAGACAGAGAGAAACAGAGAGAGACAGAGACTGAGAGAGACAGAGACAGAGACAGAGAGACAGAGACAGAGAAACACACACAGAGACAGAGAAACACAGAGAGAGACAGACAGAGAAATACACACACACAAAGAAAGAGAGATACAGAGAGAGAGACAGAGAAGAGACACCATAGGGGAGATAGACCCAGTGGTCAGCAAGGGCATGAGCCACTCATGGGCAGCCCGGAATGCCCTCCCTCCTCATCTCTGCCTAGCTCCCTCCTCGGCTCATCCTAGGCACCACCTCTGACCCACGGCCTTTCCTGATCCCAGCTCTGTGAGGGCAGGGCCATTCCCTTCTGCCTCAGCATTCACACTGTCTTCTCCAACTGCACCTGGCATCCAATAGGTGCCAAATAAATGCATGGTGCCACTGCAGGTGTTGGGTCTGGGGTCTCTTCTTTTCTTCCTTCTTTCTCATTCTTTTGTACAAGTCCTCATTGCATCATGGAAAGGAGGGCAGGAGATAGAAATGAAGAGGATTTCAGAGCAAACACTAGCAGTATAAATGGTTTCTTCAGGAAACAACAGACTCTTTGGCCCCATACTGGGCACACTGCTCAGGGACAGCAGCAGTGCCATCAGATTCCCCTTGGGCCCATAATCCATCTGCACCTTACCCAATTCACAGCCCAAAGTAGGACCATCCTCATGGAAGAGAGGAAAGAAAGTCACAGAGATGGAAAGAGGGGGACTGTGGCAGAGACCACCCAGAAATTGGGCAAGGTTTGGAAGGAAAAAAACACAAGAAACCACATGCACACACACGTGTGTGCATACACACACACACACACAAGTTCCACTGTGACTGGAGAGGAGAGGACTATAGTGGGAAGACCACTAGAAGCTGGAGCTCCCCAGACCTAGGATTTACATTCTGAGGAGATGGCCAAGGCCTCCCCTTGTCTCCAGACTCCTGGGAGCTCCACAGAGAGGTAATAGAGGAGGCTGGGATGATCCCCCAGCTCAGGACAGAGTGGACAGAGCAGACCTAAAGCTGGCCTTTATTTCCCTGGGCTCAGGGATGTCTGCCAATGAAATGGACTGTTTTGGGAGGGGGTAACAAATGCACCGTGATCAGGCAGAGGGTGGGACTAGGTGATTTCTAAGGGGCCCCTGACCAGTGGCCTGGGCTCACCCTGCAGTGGCCAAGGCAGAGACACATCTTTCCTTCCTCCCCTGGGAAAGGTCAGGACACCCTTTTAGCAGGGGCCCAATTGCTGGGGCAAGGCAATCAAAGCTGAACCCCCAGAGGGGCAGCTGGTTGGGGAACAGGAGAGCTCCCCCAAAAAACACCTGGTAATGTGGGCAGCTCTGTGGAACCCTCCAGTGATGTTCTAGCCTGGCCTGGTTCCCCCCAAAGACAGGGAAGGGCTGGAGGACGCTGTGGCTGGCCTGCTGGGGGTGTCAGTGGGGCCAAGGGGCAGGGCTCAGGCTCAGGCTCTGCCCCCAGGCTCCCTGCCCTCAGGCCCAAAGCCCGCCCAGGTTAGAAGGGGGCTCAGCTGCCAAGAGTCTCAGCAGGGACACAATCACCAGCTCCCTTTCTCCCTTTGGGAAGCCTTTGGTTTCCTTGAGTCACAGATTCGTCCCAGGGCCCATGGAAAGCACATCTGGGGTGGGGGGAGGGAGCTGCCCACCTTGGATGCTTCCTTGGGTGTCAGCCCCAGCTCGGGAGACCTAGCTGCCCACTGTAGCCAGGGCCTGGACCTTGGACTACAATGCAGCAAGAGCAAAGGCTGCCCCCTCCAGGCCAAGAGGGGAAGCGGGGAGCCACGTTTCCTCGCTCCCTGGAGCCAGCTCTCAGAGTTGGGGAGCTCTCACGGGAAGGCTGGCAGCTCGAACACCCACTCTGACAATGAGCTGGATTGCCCCAGCCTCCAGCCCAGGCCAGGCCAGCCAGAATCAAAGTGGAAGCCTGTGGATTACTGACTGAGTGGCCTCCAGAGGGCCACCTCACTGCCCTCAAGGACCCTGAGCATCCCGGGTCATGGGCAGACCCACTGACGCTGGACAAGGGAAGTCTCTGCTCCCTGGCCTCTCAGGCCTTCTTCCCACCACCCCTTTGCTATGCACACGTTCCTGTACATACCCTGCCTGAGGCAGGATCAGTGCCCAGACATGGTCCCCAGCCCCAACCTTGCTGTGCCCCCACAGAAAGATTTCTGTTTACCCCTTAGGATCTGGAGCCTTGAGACTATGGAACACACAGGAGAACCTTTCCCCCACTTTTTAGTCCAGGAAAGTCAAGGTCACCCACCTCCAACCCCGGCCTGAAAGCATGCTCAATGTGTGTCCAGAGAGCCTTCCTGTGGGACTGAAACAATCTGTGCACATTAGCAGCCAGGCCTGTCTCTCTCCCAGCCCTTGGAGAAGCAGCCTCCATACAGCAGAATGCCGGTGGGAGGGCTGGCTGGGCGCTATCTCCCTGGACGCAGGAGCTTCATCAGGCTGCTGTGGGCCTACAGTGGTTCTGGAGGCACTGGCTTGCTGGGGAGGGACAGGCCACACTGCAGAGGGGATTTGGGGCTGGCCTTGTTGTCTCTTGTGGTAATATCTTTGCCAAGAAAACCCTAAATGGGGTCACGAAGAGTCAGACATGACCTAACAACAGCATTAGAAATGGGACTCCCATAGTCAAGGTTTCCTCCCCCACGGGAAGGTGGCCAAAAAGCAGAGCTTTAGAACCAGAACCCATCTGAGCCCTGGAAGAGGCCCATCACCCCCCAGGACTGGGATCCAGCCACAGAGGGTAGGGGACTCAGCCCCCAACAGCTCGGGGCACAGGGCAGCATGAGGCAGCTGGGGGCAGGGGGTGAGGTGCCGGGCTTGGTGTCAGGAGAGACTGGAGCTGAATTCCTGCCTCGGACACTCCCTAGCTGGGTGACCTCACCTGTGTGATGGGGCTAATGAAAGCACCTACCCACAGGGGTGTTGTAGGGACAGAGGAGATCTTGGCTGTAAAGCCCCCACCATCCCTGTCCCCTACTCTGGGCCAGCAGGAGGCCAGCAGGGCAGTGGGCTCTGAGCTGCCAAAGGGACAGAGGTTTCTTGCCTACCCATGGCCAGCACACCTGGAGGAGAAGCTACTTGAGATCCCAGTGGGTCTCCCTCAGAGGCCCTGCTTCCTTCCTCTCCTGGCCAGCAGAGGCTGAGCTGCCCACTCCTCCATCTCCTCTGCTGCTTCCCAATGGCTCTTCCAGATCATCCCCCAAAATGTGGCTTCCCTCAGCCTCCACCAGCCAGGATGAGACGGGGATGGAGGGCTGCTCCTGACCTCAGGACCGCCTCCCAGAATCGATGAGCAGACCAGCTTCCCACCCCATGGGATGAATGTGCCCAGAAAGGGCACGGGTTGCGGGGGGAGGGCCCCTAGAGCTCGGAAGAGGGGGCAAGTCTTTGGGGTCCAAGGAGGCATCTTTGGGGGAGCTGCCGTTGAAAGATCCCCAGGATTTCGACTGAAAGAAAATGCTTCCCCAAGCAGAAGCTGCAGCCCTAACTCTGGAGCCCCAGGGCTGCCAAAAGCCCAACTTGGTGGCTGGGAGCTACAGAGGACTGAGGACACCCATGAGGGAAAAGGGGGTCAGGCCCCTGCTGGACTCCTGGTGGCTGCTTTGCCTCCCTCTCCCTCTCAGTGGGCCCAGGAGGAGGGTCCCACCTCAGGCAGGACCAGAGCCCCCGAACCAGTAACACTTCAGAAAGTCCATGGTCTGGTCCATCGCTCCAGAAAGAACCCTGAGGCGGCCAGCCCAGTGGATGTAGACCCCTCTCCAGCCCCCAGGGAACCTCCACTACCACAAGGGAGAGAGGCCCATACCTGGCCAAGAAGCAACATTGGGCCCTCCAAGGACATCAGAGAGTTTCCTTTTGAGGTGGTACTTGTGTAATGCCCAGAAGGGACAAGAGGGAAGCTCAGATAAGCAGGGTAGTTTTCAAGGAACATGGAGAATTTATTATATATTTTCCCCCAAACATAAGTGACATAAACAGAGATCCCATTTCACAAAGAATCTTTTTTGTTTTCTGTTGTGTGAATGGAAATGCTCGTTTTTTGTTAGGGTGTGTGTGTGTGTGTGTGTGTGTGGTATGTGGTGTGTGTGTGTGCATGTGTTTTAGTTTTAAATTTAGAAAAAAATTGTTAAGAAAGGGTTTTAAAAAGTTAGTGCTGGTGAGGGGCTGCTGGCCGCTTGTATTTTGAAGCCTGGGAGTGGGCAAGAACTCTTCCTAACAGAAGGATCCAGGGAATGGCTCTGCCCAGGGAGCAGGGTGGGCATTTTGCTTGGTCTTTGTCCTCCGGAAGAGCCCCTAATTGACCACTGAAATGAGAGCAAAGTTCACAGAAACTCAGAGCCTTGAAGCCGGGCAAGGGTTTGGTGGCCACAGAGTCCGGCCTGAACGAGAATCCACCGCCTCTCGGCCATGCCCTTGCCCGCAGACCTGTAGGCACAAGGGACGGTTTGGCCAAACACACAGAGGTGGGAGATGGAACCTGTGCCTTCCCAAGGCATTTATTTAATGGCTAGAAGGCTCATTCCTGACATTGCACCCAAATCTGTCTCTCTCTCCCTGTGGCCACTGCTCCTGACTCTGTCCTCAGAGGCCAAGCAGAACAAAGCTTCTTGCTTTTTCCTGTAATGGTCCTTCAAGTGCCAGAAGACCATTGTCATTTCCCACCTGATCATTCTCTTCTCCAGGGCCCCCCAGATCTGGAGCCCTCCTGAACCCTGGGCTGCTGTGGACTGGCCCAGGCCTCTGCTGTTCCGGCGGCCCATATGTTAGTAATGCCCACCCATCGACATCAGAGTGGGGATCCCCCAATCCACTGATTGATAGCAAGAGAAAGTCAGCCCAGGTCACAAGTCCTTTGCCCCTCCTCAAAGGGCTTTCTCACCCCAAAGTTCATGGTCCCAAGACACTGTCACCACCAGAGGGCTCTGAAACACATGGGAGGTCATTTTAAAGGGTCTTGGAGGGTCCCTAAAATACAAAGCCAGATCTCAGGGCAGAGGAGAAAGACAGAGCCCCACCCCCACCCCCCAGCCATGAGTGCAGCCCCGTGTCTCCTGTAACAAAGCTGGGACATCTAGCAACAAGAGCACATCGAACCCAACGCAAAGCCCAGTCTGCCTGGAAAGACATTTTGGGGGAGCCCCCGGTTTCTCTGCAATGCACCCGTATCTGCAACACCATCAGTCACGTTTCCGCCTGTGCAGCTGCGGACGCCCCTGAGGACACACGTGTCTGAAAACGTGCCCGTTAACGGTCCTGGGCCAGGCCCAACATTGAAACAAGACTCCTCCAAGAAAATCATTTTTTCAGGCACACTCAGCAGAAAGTTTAATCCCCTTGGATGCCGTCTTTGGGCTGCTGAGATCATGCTGAGAGTGCAGCTTTCTGGCACCATAAAACCCTTGCTTATGAGAAGAAGGGAAAAAATATGGGCTCTCTGGGAAAATCCATCTTCGAAGGCCTTTTTTCCACCCTCTCAGTACTGCGTTCCCAGCATCCGGGTTGCACAAATCCACATTCCCCATCTGGGTCCCAGCCCGGCCGCGGCAGCCCTCCAGACCCCGGTCCCAGGTCTAGGCCTTGGCCAGGCTCTCCTTCCTCTGAGCCCTCAGCGAGGGGGGCCGGGAGCCCCCCACATCCCACCTGCCCAGGAACAGCCTCATCCAGTGACCTCGGCCTGGGAGAGTTACCGCTGTAGATTCAGCTCTCGAGGCTGGGACAGCCTGCTCCAAACTGAGAACAAATTCCTAGCCAAGCCAAGAGCAGCAAGGCAAGGGGTTCCCAACCGCCGCACTTGACAGGCGGAGCAACTGAGGAAGGCCGACTTGTCCGAGCTCACAGAGACCCAAGAAGTTCACCCCAGAACAAACACACTTCTCCACACTCCCAGCCAAGGGTCCTCTGCTCCCTCCTTGATGGCTATGGAGTCATTAGGATGCCCCAATAAAGATTCCTCATCTGACTTCAGGGGACCTAGAGGTGAAGGATGAGTCAAACAGTCTTAGCCTGGGGAGGGAACTTCAGGTCCCCACCTGCCTAGTGGCAGCAGCTCCATCTTGCCCCATCCTTTGCTTGACACTGGAGCCATTCTACAAGCCAGTGAGATTCCCTTCTCCAGGACTGCTGCTGCCACTCCTGACCACACACTCTGCCCTCTCACCAGCCTGACCTCTGTCCTTTAACATACAAGGGATGCTGGGGACCCCACCTCATTGCCATGAACAGTCTAGGTCAGGATCACAGGTTCCCACCTCCAGGCCTTTGGCTGGGCTGTACCTCATGCCTGGAATGTTCTCTCTACTCCCCTCCACCTTTTGAAATTCTAGGTTCCCTTCATGTATGGCTCTGGTCACCCTTCCTTATATGCGACCTTTCCTGAATTCCACCTTCTCACCTTGGTAGTATGTCTCTCTCTCTCTCTCCCTTCTCTCCCTCTCCATCTCTCTGTCACACACACACACACACACACACACACACACACACACACACACAGAGTAACTTTGTAGTTCTTTGTAGACACTTTGTAACAATGGTCCTGTGCCTGTGCTGTGTATGCCCCCCCCAACAGTAGGTGAGATCTCTGAGTCTCCAGTACAGAAGCATTCCTTTAGAATCAGATTCTACCACATACGGCCTTCGCACACGGATCCCCTCCCAGACCCTGCTGCGGCCCACCTTGGAGGCGTTCCTGGTTTTCCCCAGGAAGCTCCTCTTGCCTCTGTTCCAGCAGCTCTCAGGGGCTCCTGTTGGCATAATCTCCAAGAAAATGGGTGCAGAGGGGGTAGTGGAAGCAGCCTCCAGAGGCTGCTCATTCCACAGGAGGGCTCAGCATCCCACTCCTGCTCCCAATCAAACACAACTTCACCAGCATCAGACAAGATAGAATCCAGACAGAGAGTGGCCATGGCAGAGGTGGGACCTTACCCTGCCTACACCTCTACCCAATGCCAGGAGAGAGCTGGGGAGGGGGAAGGCCCTGGCCAGCCAGCAGAGGGAAAGCTCTGAGCCCAACACCACAAAGCCTCTAGTAAAACCCAAGGTCTCCCAAAAGCCTAGAGTTTAAGAAAGGAATCAGTTTGAGCATAAACCTGGCAATGTTCTAGAAAATATCCTTTGTTCCTTCATCCCATAAACCCTGGCCAGGAGCCTCTAATGGGAAGGGCCTGCTCAGCCTGGGCTGTGGGAGATGTGGCCCCTGCCCTCAGAGAGCTCAGTCCGCCCTCAGACGGGGCATATATGGCCACAGACCCACCCCTTGCCTGGGATCACTGCTTTTCTCTCTGTATTTCTACCTTCTCCTTGGCAAGGCTCCGAGTTCCTGGGGGACAGAGGCCACATTTTGTTTTTTTCTGTATTCCTCCTCACAGCCCTGGACACCATGGCTAGCTCTCCCAGTCCCCAGCAGTTGGGTCTAGAGGCGAGGTGGGCATCAGCTCTGATCCTCCCTGTCTCCCTACCCCACCAGGCTCTGCAGCTGGCTCAGACTTGGCTGAAATCCCCACCAGCTGAACGTCACTACAGTCAGTACTAGGAGGTGCTGAGGGAAGGAAGGAGGTCCTATCCTTTAGGCTGCTGTGAGTGCACGTGAAGGGGACAGCAAGAGGGAGCACCCTGTCAAGGGCTGCTGTGGCAGTAGCTAAGGGGCTGTGTGGTCAGATAGGGCCTGGCACCACCAGCCAGCAGGAGGGATGAGGAGCCCCCATAGGTGTGTACATACCATCCAGAAGAGTGTCCCGGTGGCCAAGGCAACATACTGCTCGATGGTGGAGAGCACACTGAAGATGAGGCAAACCAGAACAATGAGGAAGCTGGAAAACACCCCGAGAAACAGGTGCATGTCAGTGCTAGGGGCCAGGGGCTCTGGGACCCTCCCATACCACCATGCCCACTGGCCCCTGGCACCAGAGGGTGCCTGCTGCTCCCCTGACATATTGATGCCAGGGGGATCAAGGTGGGAAGGGAATCACTCCCTGCCCTGCAGTGCAGGGCGAAGAGAATTTCCCCAGACACCATTCAGTCCATGGTGCCTCTTAGCGTAGCCCAAATTGGCGGTCCTCTCCGGTAATAACCCCTTGTGCCTGGAGGTGACCATGGGTCCAGGAAGGCTCTGCCTGCTGAACACAAGGGTTGGAATATAGCTGCCAAACTATGGCCCCAGAGGTGGGCTCTGTGTATGTGCATGTATGGGCATGTGTGTGCCTTCACTGGGGCAGGTGGGGACTCAGTCCAGAGAGGCTCCCTCATTCATCAGATGGTGGGATGCCTGGAGTCGAATGTTTGTGCCTTTGGAGACCAATTCCAAAGGCTTAGAGGTTGGACTTTATGTCACTGGAGGAAAGCCCCATGCAGACAAATTATGGCACCTCCCCCCACCCTTAACTCTTCCTCCTAAACTGTAGATAACATGGAAAGGGAGGACACAGTTCTCCTCTCATTAAAAAGGATCTTACTCCAAATCCCTGAATGGGAGGAGGTGGGGAAGGTGACCAGGAGGGAATGCCAGCTGTCAAGGTGAGTATTGTGGATTTCAACTGGAGAAAAGGGTGGCCCAGAGGAAAGGGGCCATCACAGAGAAGAGAGTGTGGCCCATGTCAAAGGCTGTGGAGAGGTCAAAGCCAAGGATGAGGGTGGAGAAAAGTCCACTGGTCAAGCGACCGTTGGAAGAGACCAGCAACACCACACAGTCTCAGGATCGCTGCACCAAACACAGACCGTCCCTTTACTGCTCCACTCCCACCTCCACGCCCTTCCCTACCTCTTGTTTGTCCACAGAGAACCACGGCTGCCGTCTCTAGGACCCTCCATTAGAGCCACGGACTGTACTGCATCTCAATACGCCGCTCCCTAGCCTGACCACTAGGTGGCAGCAAAGACCGGACTATGGTTTGGGCCACCCCAAGGCCAGAGACCCATAGAGCCAGAGAGGTCCCTGCTAGCTGGGGGAAGGCCGGCCGGGACCTTGGGTTCATCATTCTTGTCCTCTCCTTGGGCTCTTCCCCCACCTCAGCCTCTGTCCCCCGGGCTCACTCAGCTGAACCTCTGGGGGGGTCCCTCCATGTCTATGAGGACAGCAAGGGGTGAGCAGGAGTGGTCCCCTCACTTCCGCCTTCGCCATCAAAGACACGCTCCCCTTCACTTAGAGGGCTCATTTTTTCCCATCCAAGCTCACAGACACCCCCTTCCCCAAACTGGCATGGGCCCTGGGTGAAGAAGCCCTGTTTGAGAGCTAAGGGCGGGCCCTGGCTAAAAGGCCTGCTTAGCTCCCTCCCGCCCGTGTGACCTTGGGCCCGTCTCTGCCCTCTCTGGGCCTCGGTGACCCGAGCCGTTGGCTGGAGTAAGGACGGCATAAGGACGGCCCAAGGACCCAGAGCCATGGGATCCCAGGGAAGGGAGCCCAGAGAACATAGCAAAGTGGATCCAGCATGTGGGCGCTGATAAGGGGAGGCCCTGACACAAGCCCAGGAGAAGGTGCTGCAGACCTCAGGGACAGGTGGGGGCCGCTGGCCAAGAAGGGAGGGAACCAGGACTGAGAAACAGGACTGTCTTGGGACAGGCTGGCTGGCCAGCTGAGGGCATGTAAAGCCTGGCAGCCTGGGGGGTGGGGGGAGGCAGGAGGCTCCAGGGCCCATTCCACCCCACCCCCACCCCTGGGCAGACCCAGCCCCCCCAGGGGAAGCTGCACTTTCCAGGCCCCGTGGAAGGAAGGGAAGCTGGGCCCCACAGGCTCCCAAGGTCCCATTCCTTTCAGGCAGAAAAAGCGAAAATTTTTTCTGTTCCAAAAGAGGGCAGCATTGGATAGGAAATGAAACATTGACCCGCGCAGGGACTGACACCAAAGATCCTAGCTCTGGCATTTACTCCCTGCATGACCTTGGCAAAGTCAGCCAGCTGATCACTCAGTCAGCCAACTAGCCTTTATCAAGTACCTACTATGTGCTGGGCACTGTACTCAGCTTGGCCTCAGTTTATCCATCTGTCAAATGGGAGGAACGGGTTCAACAGGCTCCTTCCAGCTCTCAGTCTTACCATGCTGAGGACTGGCAGCAATTTCAACAACTGCAGAGAATGCAGGCGTTGGGATCCTTCTCTCTTCTGGTCTCAGCCTGCCATCCCACCATATCCCCATTCGGGGGCTGATTCCTGCCACGTCAGAACCTCCTGCCTCCCCCAGCCAATCACTGTCCATCTTCCCACATTTATCTTCTATTGTGACTCCTCTCCTTGGCCTGTCTGTCCTTCTCTCTCCCCTGTGAGATGGCTAGCTCCCTGAGGCTGCCCGGCCGCAGCTTCAGGCCCGAGGCTGAGCACACAGTAGGGGCAAAGAGCCAGGAGGGTTTAGAGGCAGCTCAGAGAGGGGCAGGGGTGGGCCCAGAGTCACATGGGTGGGAAGTGACAGAGATGAGGTTTGAGTCCTGGTGAGTCCATGCAGAAGTGAGAGCTCAGCTGGCCTAGGGCAGGCAGGAAGGTTCGATGATTCAGGGGTGAGCTCTCCATCAGCAGAGGGGATCCCAGCATACTTTACTTAGGAGATACAAAAACTTTTCTTGAAGCCCTACCTCCCCTTCTTGCCAATGGCAAAAACCTTCCAAGGACAAGGGGAACACTGCCCTTCTCCTGGTACGGCTTAGTGCCAGCTTATCTGATCATTGTGTCCCGGGGACACAGAGAAAGTCAGAATTGAAGTGGGGGTGGGGAGGAGGCCTCAACTGAATTACTTGGAGAGAAGGGAAAACTTCCTCCTGGAGTAATGAAGAGACAGGACCATTGTTTCTAGAGCTAGAAGGCACCTTGGAGATCTTTAGCTGACAGATGGGGAAACTAAGACAACTTAGTGGAAGGATGAGACGTCCCCCTGCTCACTAGGGCTCAGTGCTGAGTCTTGGAGTGTCCCCTGTTGCAGCATTAAGAACAAGCAGGCACCCACCACTGCTCTGAGCCCCCAAGCGCTCAGACTCCGCGCACTTCTAGAACACGACTGTCGCCTAAAGCGAGGTGCCCCAGATCCGACCAGACCCCTCTCTGTCGGCACCTTGGAAGCTTTGGGAGAACCATGGAGCCCTAGCTTACCCGGCCAGCTGGAGGCCAGCCTCCTCTGCTTTGGGTCCTCACCCAGTCACCGACGCTGTCCCTCTGAGTCCGATGGCTCCTCCTGGCTGTACTGTGCAGTGCTGACCGGTACAGGAAGGGGGTATGCTGGGCCTTGCGGCCTCTGGAGAGCTGCGCCTCGCCTCTTATGAGGCACCTGCTGGAGGTGTGGGCCACCCAGCCCCAAGCCCCGGGTGACCAGCGCCCAGAAGCCCAAGGCTGAGCTCTGAGCAGGGGGCTCACTCACAGCCTCTCATATGTGAACACACACATTCACATGTACTTTCATGCACTCAGACACCCAATCACACATTCACACACTCACGCACACCATTTAATCATAGAATATGCATGCATATATGCATATATACACATCATATAGATACATTGCACCTATTAAATAGCTATGTAGACACATATTCAGATACTTTTTGGCAAAAAGAATTCCCACCGTAGTTATGACAAAGAAGATGAGTGAATAAATGAATGACCATTTATTAAGTGCCTCCAGTGCACCAAGCCCTGGGGTTCCAAACAGTGCTGGGAGACAGGGCCCTGCCCTCTCTTTGGACAATGAGTATCTGAATATAGTTTTAATATAATGGATTATTTGAATCCTGCAGCTGCGATCATAGAGTAATGACCAGGACAAAAAGCTTCCTTTTTGGCCTCCCCCCTCCCAGGCATTCCCCACACCTGGAATACCCTGTGCCCGCCCCTTCTGGGAAGCCCTCCTCCATGGGCCAGGCCTGGCTAGATCTTCCTGTCTCCTCCTCTAGTCCCCGGGGCCTTGGCTTTCTTCTCATCTTGGCACAATGAACATGGCAGGAAGCCCCACCTTCCAATTGTGCCTCCAACGTGACTCGTGTGGCCCTGGGAAAGTCACATGAGCAGCTCTGTGCCTCAGTTTCCTGATATGTAAAATAGGGATAAAGATGCCTGTAGCTTCTATTTTCTGGGGGCTTCTAAGACCAAGGGAGACCACACTGGGAAAGCAGCTGTTCTGGCCTCAGTAGGCAGCCTGCCCTGAGGGCACCTTGGTCAATTATTCAGGTGCAGAGTTTTGGCACAGGTGCCTGTTCTGGGGCAGGTGTGAGCCCATTGTCTGCTTAATGGGCTTGTGTGGTGGCTGCCTCACTGTGGTGGGCACCCACAGCCAGCTTCCTGCCCAAGCCTCACTTCCCACACCCCGCCTTGGACACCAGGTGGTCCTGGGGCAGAGACACCCAGCCTGGACTTCCTCTCTTCAAAGGAGAGGCCCAGATGTCAAAGGAAATCAGTCAGAGAAGCAACCAAGAGCTTTGGGAATCACAGACTATACCAAGATCTCAGCCAGCCAGCTGGTGAGGGCAGTGTGCTGAACCACCCTAGACCCATCCTGTCAGCTACTCCTGGTGGGAGAACAGGACAGCCTGGGTCTAGAGACCTGGGATGTACAGGGAGAGTCTGACTCAGGCTCCTACTCCCTCACACAGGCCAAAATCTAAAGTCTGAATCCTCACACCTCCCCACCCTGCCCCAGTAGCCCTCCCCAAGGGCTCAGGACTACAAGAATCACTGCTCCCATCTTCAGAGGAAAAGACTAAGCCCAGATCAGACAGGACAGGAGATAAGTCTTCTGCCTCCAAGACCAAGCTCCTTCCCCCACACCTCGAGGCCCAGCCCAGGCTGACGGACCTCCCAGCCACATCGGGCTAAGGGGGAAATGACCATCGCTGCTGGGAAAGCCATTTCCAAGCATGGACTCAACTCTGCTCTGCTCCTGGCCAGGGGAGCTGCCCACCACACCAACCCCCTCCCAGCCCCACTGCCTTCAATGCTCATTAAATACCTGCCTCCCTTCCCCAAATAGAATATAAATAAGCCTCTTGAGGGCAGGGCTGTCTTTGGCTCTGAATCTCCCCCCTCTCACACTGTCTCTGATGTTTGCAGATTGATGGAGCCTGTGGAATTCTAGTCTTGTCCTCACCCAAGGTCCCCAATGTGCTGGCACCCTTCCGCTGTTCTATAAGCAAGTATTAAGCACCTAGGCTATGTGTGGCATTAGGGGTGCAGAGCCCTGTTCCCTTCTGTGGTTGGCCCGCTCCTCCTGAGGACAAACAACTGTCAGAGCAGAGGGCCCACCATCATCCATCTTCTCATCCCCATAACCTCATCCTGAAGCTTTCCCCTTCCCCAGTCCCTCCCTAGCCAAGACATGGTTTCCCACCTCAGTACTCCCAGAATCCTGCTCTCTCTGAGCGGAGGCCACAAGACTGGCCCAACAAAGGAGATAACAACATCGTCATCTAATCGAAATGAAGTAAAAGGATGATTACTGCACAGCCCAGCGCCTGGCACACAGTAGGTACTTAATAAATGTTTATGGACTGATATGGCACCTATGTGCCAGGCACTGTCCTAAGAGCTTTACAAATATTAATCATCTCAATTGATTTTCACAATGGCCCTGGGAAGGAGATACTATTGTTAAATCCATTTTGCAGATGAAGACATGGAGGCAGCGTTAAGTGACTTGCCCAAGGTCACACACTCAGTGTCTGAGGCCAGATTTGACCTCTGATCTTCCTGACTCCAGGCCCAATGCTCTATCCACTTCACCTGCCCCTATCATGAGGACTGCCCAAATGCCTCCTCCTCCCTGGACCTCTGCAGTAGATGCTGGAGGACCACTAGTCTGGGACGGTTTAGACAGGGGTCTTGGTGGGGTAAGGCCTGGACAATATGTCTTTGAGTTTCCTCTGAATTCAGAAATTATAGGATTCTATGATTCCGTGCTTGGGCAAACTCTGATAAGCTCAAGGGACAGGGACCTCACTACCTAGCCAGGCTGGCCATTCCAGTTCTCTCCTCCAGGGGCCATGTTGGGGCCTTAAGCATCCCCTACTATTTTACGAGAAGTAGATCTCCTTTCCCTGATGCCTTCCGAACGGGCACTGTGGGGAGATCTGACAAGCCCAGGCAGAGTGACACGGGCCTGGGAAGGAGAGAGCCTGGGAGCACCCGGGCGATGGAGAACTCTGTGGCCTGGGTGGTCAGAGGACCTTGAGCTAGGGCTTTCCTGCCCAGAGCATCCCAGTCTCCCCCCCAAAACATCAGGCCAGTCTTTCCCCTGGGTCTCAGTGACTCTGATGCCCACTCCTAGGCTCCTTCTGATCTGAATGCATCTCCCTCAGTGTCACAGACCTCCTTCTGCTAAGGTTGGTGGAACCGTGAGGGGATTGTTTGGCAACTCAGACTTTATCAAGCACCTATTGTGTGCTAGAAGCTGCGGTACAAAAATAAAAATAGAAGAGAGACACCCAAGCCTATGAGGAGTGTGTGGTAAGGAAGAAGCTGGCATGGTTGCTGCTGAGCAGCTGTCACATATATAAAGGGCTCTGAGCCTCCACCACCGCCTTTGGCTCTTACCATAGGACAGGTGTCAGGCTCACAAAGTGACTCCCTCTTTACAAGTGACAAAAGGGAGGCACAGAGATGCAGTGACTTGGGGTCACTCAGTGTCACACTGCCAACAAGTGGTGGGGACAGGAGTTCCTCTACAAAGTCAGTAAAATTCTGGTTAAGGGACTTTGGTTCCACAAGGTTCTTCTTTCTAGCCTAGCTGGGCTTTGCCTAAAGCATGGTGGGAAATCCAGCCCAGGCTGGAGCTCTCCTGCCCTCTCCGAGCTCATGGCCTCTGATAGAGCAAGGTTTGAGGAAGGGCTCTTGCCTGCCAGGCACACTGCTCACTCAGCCAAGGGCCCTCCTCATTATCTACCACATCACCCTGTGGGCTGAGGGAATTGTCAGGAACCACAACCGGATTTCTGAGTTACTGGGAACTCCAGAGCTCATCTGGAAGGGCCAGATCAGCTAGGAAGGTAGGGGTCAGAGGCAGGCATCCTGTGGTACAGCCCCCAGACCAACAAGGGTCTTGAACATGAACAGATCCCAGCTTAGAGTCACAGACCCTCAAAGTTGAAAGGGACCTTGAAGGCCAGCTCACTCCACATCCACATTGTGCAGATGGGGACAAGGAGGCGCAGGCTGGGGAAGAGACCCTCAGCCCTTTGGGTGTCAGCCCTAAAAGCCCTCTTAAGGTCACCCTGATCTCCAAGTATGTGAAAAGCCAACAACGTAGAGTGGAGGCCCCTCCCCATTTCTGAGACACTGACAAGCACATCTGCGATGCTCCCCCAGCTCAGGCCTCCTGAGGCCCCCAGGATCCCAAACTTCACAGGTCTAGCATCACAGAACCTAGACCTTAATCTACCATGCAAGAGCCACAGGGCCACAGGCTCCCAGAACCCTAATGTTTTCCTTACTCACAAGATGGCACCAAGCATTGTGGGGCCCTGGCACAGGACGTCTCGCTCCACTCCCTTATTTTATACAAGCTAGAGGAAAAGCACTTCCAGGAACAATGCAAGGATCGGCTGCTTGATTTTGTCCCTAGGTTGAAGGACCTAGAAGGAGAGGGGAACCCCAAGGCTAGAACTCTGACAGCAAGAGGGGGACCAAGACCATCCAGGAGTTCCAGCGTGATAGCTCCCTCCCTCCAGTGACCAAACCAGCCATCCCCCAAGACCACCAGCTTCACTCTTTCCCAATGTCTGTGGCCTGCAGAGACCCCTCCCCCAGCACCCTCTGCCCCCCGGGTTTCCAGCCTTTAAGGCAGCAGGAACAGAGGACGCCCGTGTCACTGCCAAGAATGATCAGGGTTTTATCAGGACTGAGCTGGAAGTGAGCTCCAGCGAATGCCACTGGCGACGATCCCTAGCACGAGCCACCTTGTTCCTTGCCCATTTAGGGCTATTTTGACCTCAGCACCAGGCAATCGGTGGAGAAATTCAGACAGGCTCGTTAAGGCACCCTGGGCGCAGTTTAATGGCAACCAGGGCTTCTTGATTACTGTTGAGGATGACTGGCTAATGCGGACCATGAGGTGGCTTGAGGAAGGCTATCAGGATGGTGAGGAGTCTGGACAGCATCCCTTTTGAGAATCCACTGAAGGACCTGGGGGTTGTGAGCCTGGAAAAGAAAAGACTGTGGTGGGGCGGGGCGGGGGTGTCTCGTGATAGCTGTGTACATGTGTCTGAAGACTCACTCTGCTTGGCCCCAGGGGCAAGAACTGGGAGCAGTGAGGACACCCTACAGAGAGACACAGAGGCTGGATGTCAAGAAAAGCTTCCTAACAGGCAGAGGCGTCCCAGAGTGGCACAGACCATCCCCAGACACAGTGGGCTCCCTCTCCCTAGAGTAGAAGCTCAAGCAGGACGTCCACTGGTCAGGGACGGTGTACAGAGATGTTTGATCAGATCTGGAGTGGACAGTGGGCTGAAGTGCCCTCTGGCTCTGTGATTGGCCAGCATCATAATCCATGGGCCAGTCTCTAAGCAGTGGTTAAGTGCCTGCTGTGTGCCAAGCACTACGCTCACTGCTGGGGGCACCAAAAGAGGCAAAAGCCAAGGACCTCCCAATCGAATGGAAGCAGAGGGCTTGCCATGCTCACCCAGGGCTCCTGCCTCCTTCTCTACCTGGGATCTTGCTGTCCAGGCGCATACGTGCACAAACACACGCATTCTACCTAGAACCTCCCCTATGCACACCCAGCTTTTCTCGATTTAATGTGACACACATTTATTAAGCACCTTCTGTATACACGGTCCTGGCTCCACATTAAAGAAACAAAGATAGACACCCCTCCCAGGCATGGCCCTGCCTGGATCACATAAATTCCTGCTGTCATTTGAGTCTGCAAACATACACAGAGAGAGACCATCACCTGGGCTGTTCTCCTGTCTGTCCCATCTATGTCTTGTTCTCACATAGTTGTCCGCAGGGTGTATCCCCCATCACTGTGAGCTCCTTAGGGCAAGGGAGGCTTTCTGCCTCTTTTTGGACCCCCAATGCTTAGCACTGTCCCTGGTACACACCAGGTGCTTAATAAATACTTGTCAACAACATTCTGCAGGTTACCCCGGACTCTTAGCCACAGCCTTGTCAGACTCTGTGTAATGGCCTTTGATGGGGATGAGGCACCCAATGGGTTCTGACTTCTGAGGGACAGAGAGACACATGGGGGAGAGACATCGGTGAAGGGAAGGGCTCTTCCTCTGCTGGGTCCAGAGGCAGGGGGAGGAAGGGCAGAGCCAGCCTGGCCCCCCGGGGAAGGGAAGGAGCCAAACAGCACGAAGGGCTCCCTCCCAGGACAGACAGGAGTCTCTCCTCTAGCCCCAGCCCCCAGCAGGGGCCAGCACCAAGTCCTTCCAGGGACAGTGAGGTCCCCACTGCAGCAGCTTACAAAGACGATGGGTCTCATTCCCTCGGAACGTGATACCTGAGGGACGGTGAGAAGAATAGAGAAGCCGGGCAGGAGGGGCTGGTTGACGTCCCTGGTCATCATTGTTTCATGGAGGGGAGGCACCACGTGCCCCAAAGGACAATTGGAAGCTGGAGAGGTTGTTGCAGCTGGCCAGTCCACCCCACTCACCTGCCCTGGGCTCCAGAGGCCCCACTCGGGGTTTCTCCTGACAAAAGAGAGCCAGAGCACAGTAGAACAAGCCCCAGCCTGCTCAAGCCCAGTGAAGGCCCCCAGAAAAGCCTAAGAATGCCAGCAGGAAGCTGCCACCAATCATGACCAAAAATCCCCAGAAATGAAGCTGGTCCTGGGGAACAGATGACCAACAATCCCTGCTCCTCAGCAGAGAGGTGGGGTGCTTGTGGAGACAGACTATTGTATATACTATCACTGTCCTGGTTGGTTTTGATTGGTTTTGTTATGAGAGGATTTGGAACGGGGCAAAGGATGGAGATATTCTAAAGATATAAAGGCAAAAGATAAAATAAACATGATGATAAGAAACCGGAATCATTTTTATTTTTAATAAGCAAAATCTGGGTAACCAAACAAAATAAGAATTTACGTCTAAGGACACGAGGCTCTTGCTCGTCTGGTGTGAGGGCACCCGTCCCTTCCCTAGAAACAGTGGAGATGAGGAGGCCGGAGTCTGATCTCCACCACACGGTTTGTGGACCAGTGAGCATAAGCCCCCGAATGCTTGTTGCCTGCCCCACTGACCCCAGCCCAGGCCTGGAGAATGGGGCTGGTGAACATCGGAAGTACCTGAGGCTGGGAGCTGCCCAGAAGGTCCTTCCATCCCTCTCAACTGAGTCTATACCTCAGAGCAGAGCCTGAGGCCAGCTGACACTGACCACAGATTCTCTGCCACAGACCCTGCACTGGCCCATCTCATGTTAGGCTGGGAGAAGCTGCGCCGAATCCTGTTTTTCAGCTGACAAACCTCTGTGCAAGTCAATGAAGGCATTCAAGTACTCCTGGAGCCCCTCCCATGTGCAGAGCCCTGCACCAGACACGGGATGTCCCTTAAGCCCCAGGGTGACAGGTCGCGGTCCTGCCAACTCAGCTGCACAGATGTGCTGAAGGACAATGATTGTAAGATATCGCCTTCCCAAATATTCATCATTGTCTCTGATCTCCTGGGAATCAGAAGCTTTCCAAGGACAGAGCCCAGAGCAGGAGGCCAGAAACCTGTGGGAGCAGCACACACTGCTCATTGTCCCACTAAACACCTGAGTGAGGACGAGAATCCAGGCATCCCAGAATCCAGGCCCAACCTCAGGAGACTACACTGAACTGCCTCTCCATACTAATCCTGTACTGGGCAGGAAAAGCTGAGTCTTCCACTCCGGAGCTTCCATCACGCCGAGCCCCCACCCGTAGCACTCCTGTGCACATATATACAGAAGGGATTCAACAAGCACAGGTCATGGTCATCAGGAGATCTCGTGTTCCTCCAGCTCTTTTGGGCTTACAAAGACCTTTCCCCCACAATACCTCTGGGGGAGGTAAGCACTGTGTGCCCAGGTGGCTGGCTCAGAGGCTGTTATGGGGTCCCGTGCAGAGGGTCTGGTGCTGGAGTCAGAAAGACCCAGATACAAATCCTGCCTCCTTTACTTACTCCCTGTGTCACCCTGGGCAAGTCCTCCTCAGTTTCCTCATCTGTAAAATGAAGATTGTAGCAGCACCTTGACCTCAGGGCTATTATGAGGGTAAAATGAGGTGATATCTATAAAGCATTTTGCAAAGCTTGAAGTGCGCTATTATTATTGGTTTTCAATTATTATTTTATGTATTAATTTTATAATTATATTTATATATAATATCTATAATTATATTTATTCACAGAGGCCCAGAGAGAGGGAAGGTGACTTACCCAAGGTTACAGAGGGTGAAATTTGAACCCAGATCTCCAGACACTAAGTCCAGTGCTCTACCACTGAGCCTCCAATGAGATTATCCCTGGGAAGTCCTGACAAATCTTACAGCATTATTTGGCTCCAGATTATAGCTGCCATGATCATCACCAATTCCAGCAGGAAGCGTCTTGAAGGGAGGGTCTGATCCCAGTGACTCGAGGGGGCTCAGACCACTGTGCTGCCTTCCCGAAGCCGCCTGCCCTCTCTGACCTGGCAAACTTCAATAACATCCTGCCTTCTATAAATATCTCCGGTCGGTCCTCCTGTTCACGTCCTTAATGGTCCCCGCGGACCCCCTCAGCGGGCCTTGCGTAGGCTGGCCTCCTGCTGAAGTCAGCAGCCCCCACCCAGTCAGGAACCTGGGGTAGACGACATCAGAGGAAGCGAAAACCCTCCTGGGCAGCCCGGAGGCCCGTCAAAGCCCGGGCCTGGGAAGCTCTGCCCAGGACTAGGATGGGCATCCTTGAGCTCTTCCCCAAATCCCAGCCAACACCTCCCTGCCCCTCCAGGGCTGCCCCTTTGCAAAGCCCTGCCTCAGCCCTTCCCTCAGGTGACTGACAGCCCCTGGAGGGTGGGCAGAGGGTGGTGGGGTGGAGATTAGGGGCCTCCCCTCATAGATGAGAAGCCTGGGACTCAGAGACACACAGCCAGGCCAGGCCAGGAGGAAGCCTCTTCCCGTTCCCATTTCCAGGTTCTGTCTGAACCCCAACCAGTCTCCCCAACCAAAGAAACCACCCCACCCCCGCGGGGCAGACACAGGTGCAGGGTAGGGGTGGGGCTAAGCCAAGGAACATGCCTGACCTTCCCCCGAGCACCAGGTGCATGATTTTGCCTGTTTCTCCACAACGCCTGGCACGTCTGGCTGATTCAATTGAGGAGCCACTATTCTTAACAGCATTTCTGTAACATTTTACAAACGCTGTCTCACTTGAGCCTCCCAGCCATCCTGGGGGGGGGGTACTACTATTGTCCCCATTTTACAGATGAGGAAGCCGAGGCAGACACCAGTTAACTGACTTGCCCAGGGTCACACACCTAGTAAGTTTCTTTGGTTGGATTTGAACTCAGGTCTCCCTGACTCTCAGTCTAGTCCTTTACTCACTTGCCACCCAGCCACCAGAGCCACGAGAAAGCGGACATCAGGATAGAAAGCGTATGTGAGCTAGCCGAAGCCTCTGGTCCTGCTGCACCTTCGGCGGCTCCCCACAGCCAGCTGGATCATGTCAAAGTCCTCTACGTGGCATTTAAGGCCCTCAGGGAGCCTGCTTCCACCTGCAGGACCCTCTCGCTCTCCTTCCTATAGGAACAGGCCAGTCTTGCCCTGTACCCCGAGGCCTCCAGGCCTTCAGGGATGTGGCCCAGCACCCCAGCCAGCTACTCCTCTGTAGTGCCCCGGCTGTGAGATTAAGAACTGCTGTTTACTAGCTCTCCGCTTCCTCATCTGGAAAAAGTTAAAAATCATACCGGAATACTGTCTCACAGGGGAGATGGGAGAACAGCCACGGGGTGGGGGCAGAGATAAGAGAGAGAAAGGGGCAGAGGAACGAAGAGATAGAGAAAGAGACAGAGATAAGGGAGAGAGAAGGAAGGAAAGAAGGAAGGGAGGAAGGGAGGGAGGGAGGAAGGAAGAGGGCATTACTTTTTGCTTCTCCAAATCCTGTCTTCCTCAGACTGTGCTCAAGCATCAGCTCCCAAGCCTAGAACGGGAGGGACCTTAAAGACCATCTGGTACACCCCCTTTTCTATAGATGAGGAGACCGAGGCCAGGAGAGGTGAGGTGACCCGCCAGAGGTGCCCAGCCCATTGGTGGCAGAGCGGCACCATTTGAACTCAGGGCTGTGACTGCAGGTTAGGCTCTTTCCATCTGCCTCCTCTCTCCCCTCCAGATCTCCCCTCTCAGTCCGGCCCTGATGGGACACTCCACTC
>CM053623.1:461558500-461602067 GCA_028646595.1 Phalanger gymnotis
GTGCCAATGGCTTCCCAAGCGTCCCTGAGAACCCTTCCCTTGGCTCCTCCCCCCACCCTCTGCTGAGCAAGGGAGAGAGGTGACCCCAAGTCTAGGGGCAGACAGAGCTCAGGATTCTGGAGGTCAGGGCTGGAAATGCTTCCAAAGCCCCTCCTCAGGCCCTATCTCTCAGCTCCATGCCTGGCAGTTGCTCCGGCCAGGAATGCCCTCTCTGGAGGCTCAGCTCAGGCACTGCTTCCTCCCTAAGGCCCTTCTAGGTCTCCTCCCTTCTCTCCCCCAATCTAAAGTAAACCCCTCAAGGGCAGGGACCCGGTTTCTTTGCGCCTATCTCTCATAGTAATCCTCTGTGCAGGGATAGAGGCCTGGTGCTCAGTAGTGGGACCTCCCATCCATCCCGGCTGTGGGACCCTGGACAGCTCTCCATGGAAGCTCAAAAGTGAGCTGCATTGGAGGAGGAAGCTTCTTTACCTGGGAGCGCCCTGCATGGATGAAGCCAGGGGCCCAGCAGTCAGCCAATAAGCATTTATTAAGCAACTACTAGATGCCTGAAGATATGAAAAACAGTAAAAGCCTGTCAAGGCCCTCAAGGAGCCCACAGCCTTCAGCCTGAGCACCAAACTGGGCTCCCCGCTCCACCTCCTTTTCCTCCCTCCAGCTCTGGGTGGGTAGGTGAGGACCACAAACCGCAAACCCTCAGCTCTGTTCCTAAGGAAAGCACATCCTGGGATGTACTCTTGGCATCCCCTTGCAAGCAACCACCTAGTTCGCACCCACTTTGGTTTCCATATAGGCCCTGGAGCAGGTCTTAGACCCCACACCTACATCCCCTAAGTGGTCACGACAATGTCCTGGGATGGTTCCAATCCCAGCCCTGTTCTTTAGCAGCCATGGGACCTTGGGCAAAGTCACGTGACCTCTGTGGGCCTCAGTTTCCCCATCACCAAAACAAGTGGGTTGGCCTGGAGAATCCCTCTGCTCCAGAGCCTAACCCCATGAGCCCTAACCTGACCCCACTCGTGTCCTTGGCTGTGTGGTGGTCCATGAGAACAGGGAAGGTTTTGTTTCTGTCCAGCCCTGAAAATGGTACATAGTAAGGATTTCATAAATGCTTGATGAATAGCAGGGGTGGTTAACCTGCAACCATGAGGCCACATGGGGCTCTCTAGGTCCTCAAGTGCAGCCCTTGAATTCAGTCAAAGGGTTACACTTGAGGACTTAGAGGGCCCCATGTGGCCTCGAGGCCGCAGGTTCCCCAGCCCTGAATTAAGTGGAGTGGATTCTCTGAAGGGGGCCAGAGACCTGACTCTGCTTCCACTGCCCCCCACCCCATGAAACCGTAGACAAACGCAGAGACTGCAGCTGTAACAAGAAGGCACGTGATCACCACTTGACTACCTCCAGTGACAGGGACCTCATTACCTCCTGGGACAGGCCATTCACTGTGGAACAGTAAGCACTAAAATATTAGGAAGATCTTCTTGGACACCCATCACCCCTGGGCTCAGAGCTCTCTCGATTAGGGAAGGAGCCCCAGACTGGATTTTCCTGCATCCTGCTCAGATGTCACCCCTGGGTGTCCCCTTCAGGGCAGCTTAATTAGAACAGCTGGGGGTGAAAACAGGCTGCTAAAAAGGTCGGAGGGGGCTGGGTCCACTCCCCCAGGAAGGTCAGAGACACTTCTGAAGTAGGTGACATCCCACAGCTGGACAACACCTCCCCAGAGGGACTCCCATTCCTCCCAATCAAGGTTTTCAGCTGGAGGCTGAAGCTCCTGGGGGGAGGGTCCGGGGGAGGAGGCAAAGATCAGACATCCTGTCAGCACTTTCTTCTCTTCCCGATCCCAAAGATTCTTTCTGAGGCTTTCCCTGCTCTCCCTCCCCCACACCCCCACAATCTCCACTCCCATTCCTATTTCAGATTTTAATATAGTCCAAGGTCAAAATTGCCAATCTAAGCAAATACAGGAACCCCAATGAGGGAATGCCTCAGAGATGCCTGACCATCCCATGTGGACCCTACCCTAGGGAGGAGTTCTGGCTCCTCTTTCTCCTCTCCAGGGTGGAAGGGCTGAAACTGAGCCTCAACTTACGGACCAAGATGTATTTGCTCACCCCCTAGGTCCCCAAGAACAGCTAAAGGGCATCTTGTCTTTCTAACCAGTATTAGCCGTCCCAACTCTAAGGGCCCCAAATGTCTGCCTGAAACAAAGGTTCATTTTATTAAAAAATATCGATATCCTTCCAGGGACATTGGCTGCAAATCAAGGAATTCCAGGATTTCTGAAAAATCCACCTTTCACATCACCCAAGGGCAATATAGCGGGCATGAGTCAGCCAGAGCTAATGGTACAAGGGAAAAGATGTATGGAGTTCGGAAGAGGGATGGGTAAGGATCCAGGATGGTGGGGCAGGCCTGGGACAAGAGGCAGGGATGGCCACTCGGCACATGCTGCCCAAGGGGCAGGGATGGATGCTGGACACAAGCTGCCCAAGAGGCAGGGATAGCCACTCAGCACATGCTGCCCAAGGGGCAGGGATGGATGCTGGACACAGGCTGCCCAAGGTGAGCACTAGTGGTCACTTGAGACCCAGAGGGAACCCAGCTCTGACCC
This sequence comes from Phalanger gymnotis, assembly GCA_028646595.1. Taxonomy (NCBI): domain Eukaryota; kingdom Metazoa; phylum Chordata; class Mammalia; order Diprotodontia; family Phalangeridae; genus Phalanger; species Phalanger gymnotis. Next base: position 461,561,112 of record CM053623.1, read on the forward strand.
TTGCTGTTTCTCGGTCTGATCCTATTCTGCCCAGACTCTGTGCTTCTTCTGTTAAATCCCCTGACCAGCACAGTGCAGATGGTGGATGTCCTGCCCATAGGAGGAGCACAAGTCAGAAGGAGGAGCATGGACCATGTGCAAATGGTGACCTTCTCTCTGCTCAGACCCACCCACCAGCACCAAGAGCAGGTGCCCAAGAGTCCTCCCTTTCTGCTGACCACTCCAGCAGCTCAGTGAAACCTGGCTCTTCACTGGGAAGTACTGGGAGCCCATTCTGCCCTTTCACATCACTGCTAACACCCCCTTTGGCTTGTCTGGGCCGGCTGTCACCCAGTGGCCCTCCTGCCTCTGCCCCTTGGTGATATGCAACCTCTTGAGAGGGTAATTTTGGAAGGTACTATCAAAGGCAGCAGCAAGAAGACCCGGCATGGGTCAAGGAATGCACAGCCCCTGCCTTCCTTGACAACTAAGTACACTCCCAAAATATTCTGCTCTATTCTTAGAAGGCTCTCCAGCATGACGTAGGGACCACCAGCCACAGTGGGTTGGCATGGAGAGCCTACAGGCAACTCCTGGTCTCTCTCCCACAGAGCATTCTCTCTGCCCCCTTCACAAAGCACCAGAAGAAATGAAAATGACTACTCTCCATCCTGATTTCTGACTGGGCACAATTAGATGCCCCTGATCTCAGCATCTCACACCAGCTGGCTGGGACTTCAGTCCATCTGGTCCATTCATCCCGAGCACTGCTCTTGTCTGCAACAACCCCCCAAAACGATGTGTCCGGAGTTGGCGTGAAGGCCTCCAAAGAGGAGGAGCCCACTACCTCCTGTGGCAGTCAGCCTCCCTGTGGGATGGCTCTCCAATCTCTACGTTAGCCTCTAATCTCATTTCTTTCAGATGTCTCCGACTGGATGGCCAGTAGAATCTCAGACTCGATCTGTCCAGAGTTGAACTAATTCGCATTCCCCACTAAACCCTCCCATCTTCCCAACTTCCCTATCACTACTGAGGGCAACACCAACCTCCCAGGCCCTCAGGTGCACATCCTAGGACTCACCCTGGCCTCCTCCCTCTCTCTCACCCCCCAGATCCAAGATGGTGCCAAGGCCTGTCGATTTCACCTCTGCAGAATCTCTCCAATCTGCCCCCTTCTCTCCTCTGACCCTGCTCCATCACTTCAGACCAGATGGACTGAAGTCCCTGAAGCAGACCCTCATTCCTTCACCCTGGACTGTCACCATAGCTGCTGGGGGGCTGCCTGCCTCCCTCTCACCTCTCCTTTCTTATCTGCTATTCCCCTCTGAGTACTCCTCCTGGCTTTCCGCAAGAAGCAGCTTCATCTCCGGGCTCCGGGCACTTTTTCCAGCTGTGCCTCAGGCCTGGAATGCTCTCCCTCCTCATTCCCACCCCTGGTTTCCCCAGCTCCCTTCAAGTCCCAACTAAAGCCCGTCCTCTACAGAAAGCCTTGTCTGCCTCTTCTTAGCCTTAATGCCTCCCCTCTGCTAACCAGTTTGCCCGTAATTATTCCAATCTATCTATGGGGCTTGCTTGTACAGACTTGTTTGCTTGTGTCTCTCCCATTAGATCTGAGTGTTTTCAGGGCAGGGACAACTTTTGCACCTTTTTGAATCCCTGGCGATTGGCTCAGTGCCTGACACACCTAGACACTAGAGGCGGTGCAGTAGCTAGAGCGCTGGGCTTGGAGTCAGGAAGACCTGAATTCAAATCCAGCCTCAGATACTTACTGGCTGTGGGACTCTGGGCAAGTCACGTATCCTCCGTCTGCCTCAGTTTCTCTGACTGTAAAATGAGGAAGGTAAAAGCATCTCCCTCTCAAGGTTTCTGTGAAGAGCCAATGAGATAATTATTCCTTAGCCCAGTGCTCGGCACATAGCAGGTGCCGTTTAAATAGCACTTCTCATTAGCTGTCTCTAAGTGGTAGGTCAGCCTGGCTGACTGAGAAGGTCTTCCTGACTTTGCAAGGTCCGGCTCTTGCTCCTGGCTCTGTGCTCTGGAGCCAAGCAGAGCGAGCCTGATTTCCTCTTCCATTGGGCAGGCAGCTCTCCAAATCCTGAGAGACTCCTCCCCCAGCCCCTCTCCCACCAGTTAAGGATCCCAGACCTCTGCCCCAGGCCCCCTTCGGTGTGGCCTCCAGGGCTGCCATGTCTGGGGAAATGGAGCTTCTCAGTCTCCCTGGCCTCTCCTTCCCCCTTATGCTGCCAGTTCGCTGAACTTAGCTGGCCGCCTCTTAAACAGCAGGCTCATCACCCATCCCTGGCTCCATCCCCAGGCCCATTCCAAGGCCTTCCAGAGCCAAAATTACTCTCAAATTACAGAGGGGAGCAGAGCTCCAGGGACTTGTAACCCTAGAAATTCCTCGAAGAACAATGATATCCAACCCAGGCAGCGTCAAAACAGAAAGAGAAAATGATACATCAAGAGACCGAATGAACAGTCACAAGCAATTTAGACAAAATCTTAGCAAAGACACTACAAGTAGATCCTAACAAGGCCATATACCATGACCAGGCTGGATTCTTATCAAGGATGCAGGGTTGCTCCAATATTGGCAAAGCCAGAAATAGAATATACCACATTGGTACACAAAAACAACAAAAGTGATGTGACCATATCAATGTCATAACAATAACTAACATTTCTATATCTCTTATGGGTGCAGCTCGGGGCTCGGAATGCCAAGCCTGGAGTCAGGAAGACCTGAATTCAAATTTGACCTCAGATATTTACTGGCTGTGTGACCCCGGACAAATCACTTAATCATCGTTTGCCTCAAAAGTTTCCTCCTCTGTAAAATGAGCCAGAGGAGGAAATGCCAAGCACAATGGCAAACCAATATCTTTACCAAGAAAACCGCAAATGGGGTCACAAAGACCCAGACGTGACTGAAAAACAACCAAATGACAACATATAGCTCTTACTATGTGCTGGGCTCTGAGCTAAGCACTTCACAAATATCTCTTGGGAGATAGTTATCACTATCACCAGTTTACAGATGAAGAAACTGAGGCAAATGATCACACAGCCAGGGAGTGTCTGAGGCCAGATTCGAACTCAGAAGGATGAGTCTTCCTGACTCTAGGCCCAGCACTCTGTGCACTATGGTGCCACCTCACTGCTCCTAGGGAGTAAACTAGATACCTTTCCAATAAGATCAGAGGTAAAGCAAAGATGCTTATTATCACCACCACTGCTTTATAGAAATGTTACTTATAGTAATAAGACCCAAAAAATGAGAGAATAAGCACAGGCAGAGAGGAAATAAAATTATGACTTTTTATAGATGACAGGATGGTTTTGCACAGGGAACTCGAGAGAGTCAATAAAAATTAATTGAAATAATTAAGAACTTCAGCTAGCATTTCTGTGTATAATAATAACTAGCATCGATATACCGTTTTATAGTTTGTAATTTGTATCTAATTTTATTTGATCCTCGATATTGCCAAAAAATCCAGCATGAAGAATTAGAAAGAGAAATCCCATTATGTGTGTGTGTATGTGTGTGTATGTGTGTATGTGTGTGTATGTATGTGTATGTGTGTGTGTGCGCGTGTGTGTGTCTGTGTATGTGTGTGTATGTGCGTGTGTGTGTGTATGTGTGTATGTGTACGTGTGTGTGCATGTGTGTATGTGTGTGCATGTGTGTATGTGTATGTGTATGTGTGTGCATGTGTGTGTATGTGTGTGTATGTGTGTATGTGTACGTGTGTGTGCATGTGTGTGTGTGCGTGTGTGTATGTGCGTGTATGTGCGTGTGTGTATATGCGTGTGTGTGTGCATGTGTGTGTATGTGCGTGTGTGTATGTGTGTATGTGTACGTGTGTGTGTGCATGTGCGTGTGTGTGTGTGTGTGCGTGTGCGTGTGTCGGAGTCTATCTACCAGGTGCCCAGAGGGGCTATAATGCTCTTTACATAAAGACAAACCTAAATTAATTGCTCGCAGGCACACAGAGCCAACCTAACAAAGTGACAATACTTCCTAAATTCACCAACTTATTCAGGGCTGTGACAATCAAACTGCCAAAGGATTGGTTCATAGAGTCAGAAAAATAATCACAGAAATCATCAGGAAGAAGAAAAGATCCTCAAGGGAGATGCTGGAAGAAAAGCAGCCTCATCACACCCAATCTCAAGCTAGACTTTGTTGTCGCTTAGTCATTTGAGTCGTCTCCGTGATCCCTTTTGGGCTTTTCTTGGCAAGGATACCGGTGTGCTTTGCCGTTTCCTTCTGCAGCTCAGTTTACAGATGAGGAAACTGAGGCCAACTGGGCTAAGTGACTTTGAGTTCGGTAGCCGGTAAGCGTCTGAGGCCAGATTTGAACTCGGGTCTTCCTGACTCCAGACCTGGTGCTCTGTGTACTGTACCCCCTACCTGCTGTACTGTGAAGCATTACTTCAGAAACTATACTCCTAGATGGTACTGTTTAAAAAACAGACAAGTCAATCGATTGACAAGATCGATCAGGTATACGGTATACAGAAGCAAATGAACCCACGAACCTAGAGTTTGACTCCAGTTCCTGTACTAAAGATGCACCATTCCACAAAAACTACTGAGAAAACCAGATGGCAGCTTGGTGGAAATTTAGTTTAGACCAGCATATCTCACCATATACTGAGAAAAGCTCCAAAGAGATAGATGGCTTAGATGGAAAGGACATCAACAACAAAGTAGAGGAGCAAGGAAGAAATTACCATTGTAATTTATGGAGAAGGAAAGAGTACTCGATTATACAAAGGATACCAAGGATTATGGAAGATTAAGTGGATAATTTTGATCACACAAAATCCAAACATTTTTGTACAAACAAAACAATGCAGCTAAAACTAAAGGGGAAATGGGTAATTGGGGAAGTCTTTACGACAAATTTCTCTGATAAAGGTCTTATTTTCAAAGTATATAATGAATTGATTCAAATTTACAGGAGCCATCCCCTACTTGACAAACAGTCAAATGATATAGTCTATTTTCTTTTTTTTAGGGGAGTGAGTCATTTATTTATCTTTTACATACAGAAAATTGAGAGGAAACAGGAATGAGGTGAAGCCAGCTTTAAGAGAATTTTTTCCCCTTCGGGTCTGGTTGGGGCGAGCTAGTTTTAGGACATGTAGGAGAAAGGGTGAAATCCCAGAATTTTAAACATAAATATCCTGACAGTGATCCAGCCATTTCAACTGGACTCCTAATATTTTATTGAAGCACCATTTTCTCTAAGTAATACCCCCAAGCTAAGCAGTTTTAAGGTTACATCTGGAAGTATCACTTTCATCTAAGAGCACAAAGATGGACAGACATGAATAGTGTATTTTCAAAGGAAAAAATCTAAGCTCTCAGTAGCTATATGAAAAAAATACTCCAAATCACTAATAGGGAAGTGTAACTGAAAGCTCTTCTGGGGTTCTGCCTCACAGCCATTAGATTGGCAATGTTGACAACAAAAGAAAAACGGCAAATGTTGGATGGTCCATGGGACAAAACAGGCACGTGGATCAAACCGGATAAAGTATGCAAAGTGCTTGGTAAACCACATAGCGTTCTATACGTGCTCGCTGTCACTATTGTCACCGCTGTCATCATGACTGTCAGCTGAGCTACAAATCGGTCCAGCCATTCTGAGAAGCAATTCCCCGAGTTCACTAAAAAGTCAGCTTCCTGCCATGCCAGTGATATCACTGACCTATACCCCAGAAGAGACCAAAGAAGGAGGAAAAGGACCCATCTGAACAAACATATCTGAAGTAGCAGAGAACTAAAATCTGAGGTGGAGGTGGGGCCCATCAACTGGAGAATGGTTGTATGAATGGAATGGAATACTATTGTGTCATAAGGAATAGTGAAAGGACGGTTTCAGAGAAACCTGGGAAGACTCACAGGGGCTGAAGCAAATCGAGGTGAGCCGAAACAGGAATACAATCGACAGGAAAACAATACATACAAACAACTTTGAAAGATTAAGGAGCTCTGAGTCACACAACGATCAAACACTTCCGGAGGATTCGAGGTGAGCCATGCCACCCTCCTCCTGAGAGAGTGAGATGGACTCAGGATGCTGATCGAGACATCCATCTTTGCACGAGGCAAGTCTGGAAATCTGTGTTATCTGACTACACATATTTGTTACAAGGAATTTGTTTTTCTTTTTCAACTGGAGGGGGAGGTGGAGAGAAAATAAATATTTGTTCACCGAAAAAAAAATTTAAAAAAAGTAAGAAAGAAGCTCTACCCAGGGACCTGGTATGACGAGAATCTGTCCTGTGGGCTGGAAAGAGGATGTCCAGCCCTGAAGAGGGCAGGAAGCCAAGAGGGAAATGATTGTTCTCACTTACACCATCTGGGGAGGTGACTCAGGGGGCTGTGTGAGGTGCATGAAGGCCAAAGAGCAGGAGATCAGACTCAGGGCTGATGCACCCACCCTCCTCCCGAGGCTGACCTAAGCTCTCAGACGGCTGCCTCCCCTCAGAGGACACTCGACAATGCTTTCTGTTTGTTCATCCCAGAAGCCTGGGCATGTGTCATCAAGCGGTGTCCACACTGGCAGAACCAGGGCCCAGATTGCTAAATCAGGTGGCTGACTCAGTCAGGACAGGGCTGACTTGTCTTCTATCCAAAGAGCCTGCGGGGCTGCCCTTGCCAGCAGTAAGAATTCACGGTGGCAGCAGAATACGTGGCTCCCATCTCAGCGAATGTTAGAGTATTTTACTTCCACAATCTCCCTTGAGTTTCACTGCAACTCTTTGGGGTCGGCACTATTTATGGTCCCATTCTACAGAGGAGGAAACAGATTCCTCTAAGGAAATGACTTGCCCACAGCCACAGAGCTAGTCAATGGCTGAGACTGGATTCAAACCCAGGCCTTCCTGACTTAGAGTCCAGAGGTCTACCCACTAGCCATGCTGCCACTAGAATTCTGGCTTGCCTGGGGTCACTGGGGTGGCCTGGAGGGCCCCAGAGGCAGGGCTCTGACAGGGCTCTCTTCATGCAGCAGACGGTGGTGGCCTCCTGTTTTCTCAGGCAGCGTGGGAAGAGGCTGATGTCACCTCAAGAGCCTCAGAGCGGAGGCTTGGGGGAATCTCACGGCCATCTGGTCTGACCTGCACCTGACCCAGTCCCTTCTGTGACGACTCTACCCAGGGGCCATCCCACCATTCCTTGGGACCTTATGGGATTGGAAGACTGAGCTCTCTACCCAAAGCTTTTTCCTTTGGGGCCACTCCCCTCCACTGGCCCACTTGGCTCAGAGCTCCTTCCCTAGAAACCAAGTGGAACCCAGCGAATCCATCGTCCCCGGGTCAGCCCTTCAGATACTTGAAGCCAGCTATGGCCTCCTCCCTGCCAGGCTAAACATCCCCATCTCCCTGAATCCATCATGTGTGGCCCTCTCTCCAATGCCTGGTAGCCCTCCCCTGGACTCTCTCAGAGTGTCCTGAACACTACAGAGCTGGGCTTATCCCAGCAAAAGGTCACACTCCAATGATCGACAATGTTAGCTGGCTCCTCTCAGCCTCAGCCAGAAAGGCCCAGCCAAGGTCAAATATGGCTGAGGTCATGGTCACAAGATGGCCCAATTTACTTCACTGGTTATGTTAGCTCCCTGAATCTTACACTAATTATCAGTTAACATGCTCAGAACATAGCCCATTTGCTAAGTTTGCACCAAGGGACCGTCTGCTGCCAGCACTGGCCATGAGCTTTGCTCAGACCACCAAACATCCACACAGGAGTGCTGGAGAGGGTGCGTTAATGGGGATCAGCAAGTCCACAGCCATAGACTATCAGGAAAAATCTAGCTCAGAATAAAGAGACACATAGATCAGAAATGACTCCTAGACAAGGAGAATCACATCTTATTTTTAAAAATCAGATCTCTAAAAGCACTAACATATTGGATGTACGAGGCACACAAACATTTCTGGAAAAGGAGGAGCAGAAGAAATGGGTTCTTCCCTAAAACTCAGCCGGGCCGAACTCCCAGTTGCTCCAGCTGGAGGCAGAGGGAAAGAACAAAAGCTGCCCAGTCACCCAGTCACCCCCAGGAGCAACTTATTAATTCCTTGCTTTCTGAAGACGAGCTGAGCTGGGAGGGTCTTCCCAAGCAGGGAGAGAAGACACCGACCAGCAGAGGCTCAGCTCCAATGCCAGGACAGTGAGCAGTTCCCAGAAGCACCTCTCCTTGGGCCTGCCCAGCCCACACCTGCTCAAGGTGGCCTTTTTGGCCCAAACCAAGGCCTGTGAAGTTCTGACTTCTGGTTTGCACCCCAAGCCCCTCCAGAGCCAAAAGGCACCCCGCTCTGGCAGTCCGGGTCTCCAGGGACCTATCAGTTATGAATCAAGGTAATCTTTCCTGATGGGGACAGCCAGCCAGTCCACAATCCCATCGCAAGAACCTACTCATGGCTCCAACTTTGAATCGGGTAGGTCATAGCCCATTCATAAGAGAACATTTCCCCTTAGGCTCAGCCTGTAATGCTGGGGACCCGGCTCTCCTCTGACCTATTGTTCTGGTGGAAGCTAGGGCAGGGAATGTCCTCCCCTCCATCCACTCACTTCCCAACAGCTAAAAGGTGTCCACTGATTGTCAAGATGGCTGAGACTGCAGGAAGCTAAGGAAACTGCTGATGTCACCCACACACCTCCCAGCAATAACCATGGCCAGCCCTGGGGGTGGGGGTGGGGGCAGGGAGGACAAGGACAAAGCTGGGTGCCTCCTTCCCCAAGTAAAATGGCTTGTTTGGACTTAGCCCCAGGCTTTGCCCCTACACTTAGAAAGGTACAATCCCTGAAGGCTGGAGGAGGGGAGACTCACCTAGTTAAAAGGAATGAATGAATGAAGCATTTATTAAGCCCTTACTGTATGGAAAGCATTGGGTCACCAAGAGACAAGCCCAACAGTCTCTGGTCTCGAGGAGAATGCTTGTGTTCTAATGGGGAGACAACATGGAAGGTCTCAGCTAGAAATCAGAAGGAAAGGCCCCACAGTCCTCAGGGGGCAGCAGAAAGGTGGGGGGTCAGGCATTTATTCTCATTGTTCCCAGGGCTCTGCGTTCAGGGTCGTCGACTGTCTCCTTTGGGGTCTGAGAGGAACTGGTAGGAGTAGGAAAAGTGTGGGAGGTAGGTGATCTATGATGAGGCCCATATTTTACAGACGTGTCAGCTACAAGGTTAGCGAGATGGTTTCAGATTCTCAATCCATCAACATTTATTAAGTACCTACTGTGTGCCAGGCCCTGTGCTCCATGCTGGGGATAGAAAAGGAGGCAAAAGACACTCCCTGCCTGCCTGGGCCCTGAAGATCAGGCCTCTTTTTACAAATAGGGGAACTGAGGCTTGGAGAGAAAGAGGAAGAGCCCAGCCCAAGACTGTACAGTGAGCTAGCTGGGGGCAAAACCAGCTCCTCTGACCGTGCCCCTCCCTCACTAAGCGGCAGCCCAAGATGGCTGTTCCGGGACCAGGAAATCTCTTTAGGCCTCACAAAACTGTATGGGCCACTGTTTGAGCCCAGAGAAGAGACCACACACCATGCCCAGGGCAAACAGCATGGAGTGAGCTCTCAATTTGGCTGCAGGGGCAGGAGCCAGATGCGACACCTGGGCCACCAGGAGCCCACTGCCAGGACACCCTCTGAGGAGCTTCCTCTGTCAGTGAGGCACCTCCCACTGGAAGATATCAGTCATTTCACCCTGGTTCTGATGCAGGGGCCCAAGCCCATTAGGCCAACCCACAAGGCAAGAGGAGCAGGAGCTCATCCCTGATCATCTGGGCCTCCACTGAGCTTTCACCATGCCCACCTCTACCCCTTCCCCCCTACACTCATTCCTCCAGCGACCTCTGACCAGCAGTCTCAGTGTAGCCCATTTCAAGGCAAGTTAAATCCCAAAACGGCCATCCTCATCTCAGACAGTTTGCTTCCTTGAAGAGACTAACCCTATCTTCCTAGCATCTCCATGAATGACAACACGAGGAAGAGTGCAGCTGATGTGTCTACAGGGTTGGAAGGTTTACCCAGAGCCTCCCACACCTCTGACTTCACTGGAGCTGCATGCCAACCCTGGGAAGCAGGGGCTGCTGGCATTAGCAATTCCTATTGTTCAGATGAAGACACTGAGGCCCGAGGAGGTCACCTGTTTCTTCCACAGCCACCCTGCCACACGTGTCTCAGGACCCTCTGACCTCGCATCCAACGTGCCCTTCCACAGGGCCGTGAGGTTCAGGATTGAAGGCTCTACATTAGAGGAGGATGTGGCATCGAGGAATGACATCAGTCCTAACTCCCTTAAGGGCTCACCATCGGGACGGTAGGAGAACCCGTGGGGAAAGAGCCGGGCAAAGTCAGGGAAGGGGAGGACAGTGGGCCGACGGAAATAAAATTAACTCCCTAGAAATTCCCCCCACACCAGACAACATAAATCAGACCAGTCACAGAAAGCTGAAGAGCGCAGGCTTTGTGCCCAGAACACCTGGGTTTGGACCCTAGATTCCAGCACAGCCACACATTTAGCTGGGTGACTCTGGGCAAAGGCCTTTGCTTCTCTGAGTTTCCTCAGTTTCTCCATCTGTAAAAGGAGAGATTGAACTCTTAGGTCCCTCCTACCTCTGGGATCTGCGCTCATAGGAAGAAGTCAGGACCAGCCCAGTGCCTGGCACACACTTGGGGAGATGCCCCAACTCTCCACAGGTGAACCCTGAACCCCACAGACCACTGTCCAGAAAGGATGGCATCAGCCAGAGGCCAGCCCCAGAAACTTCATCTACCCCCTTCCTGCTCAGGCTCCAGGGCTGCCTGCTCCCCACCCCCTCCCAAATAGTGGCTAGCCCCACAACTTCTGCTCTTCCCCTGGCACTCAGTAAAAGCTTAGTCCTTCCATCCACCAGCACCTGAGGCCTGAGGCCAGTAAAGACCCTGCTGGCCAAGTGAGCACCCCATAGAGGAAGTTGCCACCCCCTTCCTCCCCTGGCTGGGCCAGGGAACCCTGCCAAGCACACCAGCTTGGCTTCCTCTCCCACGTCCCCGGGGATTCCCAGGGCCCAGAGTGCCAGAGTCCTTGTTTGCCCTGTGTGAAATCCTTCTCTGAGAGCAAGGAGCCTGCACATCACCACAGTTCAGAATGGAAGCCACAGAGACAAAAAAAGAGGGAGCTTTGCCAAGACTGGACAGAGCCATCACAGAGATCCCAGTGACCTTGAGTCAGGAAGACCTGATTTCAAATCTAGCCTCAGGCACTTCCTAGCTCTGGAGCCTTGGGCAAGTCTGAGTAGTGTCTGAGGTTGGATTTGAATTCAAGACTCAGGCCTAGCTCTACCCATTGGGCCCCCAGCTGCATGATCATCTTCCCTGGTAGTCTCCTCCAAGGAGAGGGGCACTGGGTGCTGCAGAGGGCCTCTTCTCTTCACGGGTGGGGGAGGGAGGACCTGCTATCCCCATCCTTCAGGTCCCCATGCTACCTGCCATGTTTGTCTCCCAACCTGTCACAGGATTGCACTGGTTCTTCCTGGTCCGAGAGGGCAGGACTAGGGACAATGAGAGGCCAAGACAGGGAAGGAGGCTTCGGCTGCATGTGAGGCATGGTGCTCTATCCACTACACTGCCCAGCCACCCCTTAGATAAAAGCATAGACAGTCAAGCTCATCAGCTCTGCAGATGAGGAGTAGCTAACATAGAGGATGACAGTCAGGATTCAGATGGACCTTGGCAGCCTAAGAATTGGGACGAATAAGATGAAACTCATTAAATGTCTCATGCCCTGTCTGAGAAAACAAACAACTTATGAGCCAAGGGGACGAGACATGTGGCGAGACAGCAGTTTGTGTGACACAGACCTGGGGGTTTCATCTGCACATGACTGGAGTGAGAGCTGAAGGACCCACGCGATGGCCAGTGGGATCTCAGGCTGCAGCTAGGACGGAGGAAGGTGGCAGCGGCAGCACCTCAGTCTAGGGAAGACACTGAGAGCTGGGAGGACATGACCATGGTCAAGGGCCTGGAATCTAGGTCCCCTGAAGATGAATGGGGAGAACTGGACCAGGCAAGGGTAGCCTGGAAAAGGGAAGATGCAGGCAGGTGTGAGAAGAGGCTGAGCCCTCTTCTGCCTGGGCAGGGATTTAGGCCCAAAGTCATGACAAACTTCCTGGCAATCAGGGCTGCCCCAAAATGGGCTTTGCTCAGGCTGCATCGAAGGGGGCTGGATGCCCCTTCCCTACTCTGAAGCCTCCCTGCAGAGGCTGGCGGACCACTCGTCAGGACCACTAGAAAGAATACAGGATGGGGTGGGAAGCTGCTATGGGGCGTCGATCTGCATTTAAGGGCAGACTCTTTTTTAAATTCCTATCCACCAATTTATGGGCCATGGTGTACACTGAGCTCCTCTCCCTGGGCCACTGCCTCCCACACCTGGCTTCTTTCCTTCCTTTCTGCTTTCAGGGAGTGGACAGGACTTCCTCCCCCAGAGTTCCATTACTTTCACTAGGGGCCAGGACCCAAATCTGAGATTTTAACAAGAGCTTCCAGGGCTGCTTGGGCTCAAGGGCGAAGCCTTGGGCCACTTTGGCAAATAAGCCCAGTTGGTGACCTCAGACTCAGTCTTGCTGACAGCCACAAACTGTCAGCTCTGGAAAGGAGTATTAAGACCATCTACATCGACCCATTCAGGACACCAGAGATTTACATCTGGAACATTCCTTATATCACCTAGCCCGTCCCTTTTATTTTACCCATAAGGAAACTGAAACCAAATGAGTTAATAGCTTTCCCAAGGTTTCACAGACAACATCCATCAGTCAGGATTTGACTCTGAAGGCAGCAGTCTTTCCACAGTAATAATGATGAAGAAGATGATAATAACACCACAGCAAACAATAATTCTGAGAGGCAGCAGCACATAGCGCCCTTAAATCCAGGAAGGCAATCCGATCTCTGACATACACTGGCTGTATGACCATGGACAAGTCCCTTACCATCCTGCTGCTCTGAGCCACTAAGACTATGGATTGACCTGTCTTAATAAAGTTATACTAATAACAGCAGACATTTACAATGCTTTAAGATTTGCAAAGTGCTTTGTATGTATTATCTCATTTTATAGGTTGGGAAGCAAAGGCCCAGGGAAAGAAAGGGCCTGGCTCAAGGTAACACAGCTCAGTGTTGTCATCTTCCCAAGAGGACGAGTGGCTCACTACCTGCCAGGGAAGCTTCAGGTACAAAACCCCTGCTGATACGACTCTGCCTGCCCAGGACATCCCAGGGAGCTCATCTCTGGGGTCCTTGTCCTCTAGTTCCTGTATCATCCCTACCTACCCAACACTACCCTGGGTTCCGACTTCCTCTACAGGCCGGCCTTCCTGCCAGTCAGGGTCAATGCCTGTCCTCAGCCCACCCGCCAGTGTTTATTGATAGGAAGGGTAGACAAGGTGGCAATGAGGGGTGGCAGTCAACAACCAATCCGATTCCACGTGTTAGAGGTGCGATTCTGGCACCAGCAACCTCTTAGTTCAGGTTTGATGCTGGGACAAAATGAGGCCTCTGAAGTCAATGGACACTGAACCAAGGAGGAGGTTTGCTTTGCCCTGACTCAGCAATATTAGGATGGCTAGGTGGTACAGTGGTTAGAGCATCGGGCCTAAAATCAGGAAGACCTGAGTTCAAATCCCACCTCAGACATTTACTAGCTGAGTGACCCTGCAAGTCACTTCTCCCTATTTGCCTCAGTTTCCTCATCTAGAAAATGAGCTGGAGAAGGAAATGGCAAACCCTTCCAGTATCTCTGCCAAGAAAGCCCCAAAAGGGGTCACGAAGAGTCAGACGTGACCGAAAAACAACTAAGCAAACCCAGCCAGATTACACAACAGGGACATGGTGGGGGGGGCACTTTGCTTGTGTAAACATGGTCCCTCTTAGCTCCATCTGGAAATGCCTCTGGCCAGGATGTCATCAGGATACAATGACTTGAATGGTTTGAGGCACCCACCAGGTCCGAGAAGCCCCAACCACACAGAGATGGGACCTTTTATGCCCCCAGACCCAGAGGCTGCTCTAGGGAAGTGGGAGCCAAAGTAAAAGCCTGATCCTGTCCAGCCACTCTCCAGCCATTCACTGTGTGTACAGGGCGCTGGCCCTAGTTTGAGGAGCCCTAGCCCTGCCTCCAAGAGCCCGTGGGCAGATGCTATCGAGGTTGCTTGATGACCGTCTGCCAGGGTGAGAGCGGGCAGGGAAGGGGCCTGAGCGACCTCTCATCCAGCCCATGCCCAGAGGCAGCCTCGTCTCAGCTCTCAATACCCAATGATCGTTCAACACAAACCCAGACACAAAGAACCTGGGTGGGCCTAGGCAGAGAGGCAGCAGCTGGCCCATAGGAACCAGCGGGACCCAGGGGGTTCATTTAACCTTTATGAAGTGCCTACTACAAACAGGAAGGGGCAGGGGGGTGGTGGGAACACAAGGATCCTATGAAGGCTGGAGGCCCAGGCACCACCAGGGAGCCTGGGGACCAAGGAGTGGCTGTGTCCTGCTCTGTCCAGGCTCAGCTCCCAGCCTCTGCCCCTTCAAAGCCCCTTCCACCAGGAAGCCTTCCTAGGTCGAAGGCTCTCTCCCCCTGCTCAAACAACTAAGGTGCTGTTTGACCTTCTGTCTCTGCCATGCCTACCCCAGCCAGGCCTATACTTCTTTGAGCCTGCTGTCTTCTTCCCTGGGCCTGGCTGGCCCAGGACAACCAAGATCCCTCAGTAAGTGTGCCAGACTCACCTCAGACTCCTATCCAGGCCCTTCCCAATGGAATATAAGCTCACTGGAGGTAGGAACCATGATGTTCTCTTGCCTCGCATCTTGAGCAAACTTTGCCAAATGGAACTGGATAAAGTACCTGATGGAAGGGGCCCAAGGAGCTGCCAAAGCAGGGAGGGAAAGGGTACTTCCTGCTTCTCAGGTGGCATTGGGCTGGCATGGTCTTGTTTTGTTTTGGCTGGCAGTGGCACTGATGGCAAAGGCCCCTTGGCAGCGTGGCTCCTTGACTTGGGCCACAAAGGCCACAACCTGGCCCTGGCCAAGTGCTCCCAGAGGCAGCTGGAGGGTTGCTCTGGCCACGGAGAGGTTGCTGGGGCCGACCAGGAGCCTGGCACCTCCCTCAGAGACTCTCACTTGCTGTTTATCCCTTATTTCCTGGACATTCTAGCTCCTCATCTGGCCAGGCCTGGCCAGCCCTTTGGGAAAGACTAATAAGAAAAAAGGAAGGGAAGCCCTTCCCCATTGCCCCCCAGGCTGGGGGGGGGCAGCAAGGGGGGTGGTCAGGAAACGGAAGCTGCTGCATCCCCTGAGTCCTGGTGAGTCTGATTCACTGAAGCAAAGGAGCCCCTCAGGATGCAAGCTCCCCCCACCCCGCCCAGCCCACTCAGGGACCTCAGGTCCAGAGTCTGGGGCTTCCGGGAGCTCAGAACGGCGCCTCACATCCTTCTTACCCTGGCTGCCGACAGAGCTCCAAAGGCCATTCCGTCCTCACCTAGCCAGAAGGGCCTCCCGTCCCAGACACCCCCAAGGGCACCCTCCTGACCCACGCTGGCTTTGCCCAGGAGCCTGTGGCTTCCACTTTCCACTGTCACCAACGAGGAAGTTTGTGAAGATCCCAACTCCACCAAGGTCAGCCCCCAGGCTGGCCCCATCTGGCCAAGTCAAAGCTTAATGAATAATGTTCCTATGTTCAAATTGGGGGGGGGCGGTGCTGACAAAGCCTCCCCTCCTGGAACACCCTCCACTGTGTGCACTACAAACAACCACATTGCCTTCTCCCCCAGCCCAGGGACATTGGCGAAGAAAGACAGGAAGCCTCACCTCCTTTTCATCTCGAGAAGCTCCTAAATAGACAGTGGGATCCTAGCTCTGAGCTGCTGGCTCTGCCCACTGCACCACCCCAAAAAACATGAAGAATGAGACTGGAAGGAACCAAGTGCAGTTGGATGCACCCAGATCACGGGGCAGTGGTGGAATACAGGTGCTGAATGTGGCATGTGTCAGGCACAGGCAGGCAGTCAGCACAGAATAAGACAAGTTTTAGATCCTGACTGGGGCTTTGTCTATTTTTTGTCTTTCTTTATCTATGGAGCCCCCTCCCCAGAAGGGGAGCTTCTGGAGGCAGGATCTGTTCTGACTTTGCATCCTGGGACCTTGCTCAGAGTAGGGGCTCAATGAAGGTGTGTGCCATGGAGGCGAATGAGCTACCTTTGCCCAGGGCACACGCTTCAGGAATGCCACGGTCACATTAGACCCTAAGAGGTCACCTTGTCCATCCTTCTCTGGGGAGAGAGGGGGGAGGAAAGTGACTAGACTAATGGCACCCCTTTAGGAAGGGGCAGTGTCTGGGCCGGTGACCCCAAAGGCCCAGGATCAGTCCAGATAGCCGAGGGTCCCAAGAAACCTACACAAGCGGGCACTGCCCAACCTGAGAACCCACCAGGTCAGGGGAGCCTCCCTCCTGAATGCTCCAACTACTAGACCAGGTGGGGCAGCAAAGAGTGATCCAGGAACCCCAGGGATGCCTCTGGGCACAGGCAGTGTGGGACGGAGCCCCTCCTCTGGCAGGGCAGGCCCCCACTGCCCAACAAAACATCACCAGCGACCTGCCATCTGTCTGCAGCCCCCCACTCCCAGCCCGCCCCCTTTGCCCACACAGGCTATGGCCCCTCAGTAATTCCCAGAAGCTGAATGGGCAGTGCTGGGGGACTCCCAACCCTGACCCCACACTGGAGCCATCAGCATCCCCTCATGGTCCGAGGGGAAGCCAGCAAGGCCCAGAGGAAGCACCTCTGACTCACCTCGGAGACCTCTGCAACCCCACAGAAATAGGTATCTACACCTCCATGTCCCTAGCAGGGAAAGGCCCGGCTCAGGTGTAAAGAGGAGGAGTCCACTTATGGACAGGTGGCCTGTGAGATGCCTCAGGGCTATCCAGGTGCCATGCCAGGGCTGAGGGGAGAGATCAGACCTAGAGCTAGAGGTCTGGGGGCCAGAGCTACACTAACGGATGGCAAGTGACCCCTGAGTACCTTGGAGATCACTGAGAAAGTATGAGGGGAGGAGCAGCCAGGATGGTCCCATCCCAGGCAGGAGAACGGGCAAAGCCAAGCAGGGGAAGGATGGACAGCACCCGTGTCTCAGGTGGAGGAGAGTTGGAGCGGGATCCCGCAAGCTCCCCAGGCTGCAGAGAGATCCGGGACTGTGCTGGAGCTGCTGAGAGCTGGCCGGTCCCTTTGGAGAGGCCAGCCCAGGCCGACCAGGTCCCTCAGTCAGTGTGCCAGCCACTCGGGGAAGTGGGTGGGGAGCCCAGAGATTCCCTCGCATGGGAATCTCATAAACCCAGCCCGAGGGGCCATGAGCTGCCCCTGCCCCTGGCCCCGCCCTGCTCCCCCACCACCACACCATGCCCCGGCCACGCCCCTTCGGCCTCCATCTGGTCACTGGTCCCCCCCACCAGGGTGCCCCTATTTTCATTTAAATCTACCTTCCATCACTATTTGGGGGTTGGGATTCGAGTTCCCTGTCTTCTTGGGGTGCTCATGGGCTTTTCCCATCCCATCGGCACCACGCCACTGCCCTGCCCCATGGCAGCCAGGAAGGAGGCCCCTTCGCCAACCTAGGAACTACCCAAAGGTCCCCAGCCCTCCAAGGACTTCACAGGTGGTCACACCTTCAAAGGGCCTTTGTCTCCTGCCCTAGAAAGCTCTTGTGTCCATCTCAATGTGACAGGGAAGAGCCAGAAGCCCAGGAGGCCTACAGAGGCCAAGGCCGCTCACCTGCTGGCTGGGGGTAGATCCAGGTTCCTCCCACCCTCCTGACCCCGGCAGGAGCTTTCTTCTCTACCTCCAGAGGCCAAAGGGAGGCCTTGGGCCCAGGCCCGAGGGCAGTCTCCCATGCTGGCTCACTGCATCTGTTCCATCCCCAACACCTCCTGGAAAGGCCCAAGAGGGACTTTCCAAGACCTGGTGGGAAGCAGGCTTCATTAGGAATCATGAGCACTGGGTTCCAATCCTGATTCTGCTCTTTACTATCTGGTTTACTGTGGTCAAATCCCTCAGCATCTCTGAGCCTGTTTCCCCATCTGTGAAATCAGGGGAGGAAAGGACAGAGGATCATAAATTTAGAGCAAATCACATGCACACACTCACTCACTCGCACACTCACACACACACACACTCACACACTCGCATGCTCACACACACACATGCACACACACATGCTCATACTAACACACACACACACTTGAACACACACATACATACACTCTCGCACACACACACACACACACACACCCCTACAAGTGTGCTCCTCCTCAGTTTCCCACCTCACCTGGCTCTGCTAGGACAATGGAGGGACCCAGGCAGCCAGCAGCCAACCAGCTGCCCCACCTGGCAATTAATGGGCTCCTCATTAGCCCGGAGCCCAGCAACTGACAGGCAGATTCAGCACTTGGTAATATCAGAGGGGGCTAAATTATTCAGGAGGCTGGGGGAGGCAGCCGTCTCAGGGGGGCTGCTCCCAGCTGGGGGAGAAGGTTGGTCAGAAGCTTCCCACAGGCACCTGCTGCACTGCCAGCCTGGGCAGGGTAAAGACGCTCACAACGCTGGCCAGCCCAAGGCCCTTATCACCTTAGGGTTCAGAAACAAGACTCGCAGGGAAGGGAGACTGACTCAGGGTCACCCAGCCAGAAGGGGAGGGGCAGGACTGGACCTAGGTCCCTGACTCCAATTCCCAGCCCATTCCCATGAACAGCCCTGCCTCTCCCTTTAGTCCTAAGGAGAGAACCCTGGCCTTTTTGGGCCACCTTTGAGGGGAAGACTTGCCTGGTACTGCTTTCTTTACAGCCTGATTCTGCAACTTGCACAAATCAAGGACTCATTGCACCCAAAGGCTCTTTCCCCAATGGTTTCCAGCGGATCCGGCCCTTCTCCGCTCCCCTCCCACAACTCAGCCCAGGTAGGGAGAGAGGCTGATTGTTCTGGGGTAGAGCCCTTCCTGAGAGCAGGAGAGATGGGAGGAGGGGAGAGAACAGAGGTGATAAGGGTGGCAGAGAGAGCAGGGCCCCCTGGAAAGGTGTGGTTCCCCAAGCAGGAGGGAAAGAGCAGAAAAAGGAGAGGCCCACTGGACAGCTTTTGCCACTCAGCCAGGATCCACCCTGTCAGAAGCCCAGCCTCCTCCTCTGGCATCTTCCATAGGCAGTGCAGAGCAGGTAAGAGTGCCCAGGACACCACCAGCCAGCCGGCTTTGCTCTCCTGGAATAGAGCGGCAGATGACCCCTGGGTCCCTTCTTCACCCCATACCCATCCTTCACTCACTAGCAGCCCAGTAGCCAGTCCCAACCCTACAGGGAGGAGCCTGTCCCCATAATAAGAAAAAAAAATGGCTCTCTATCTTGGCCTTCTGGCTCCCATATTCAAGGTAAACTCAAGGATATTTCCATGTACTGATTGGCATGTACCCTTTCAACAAGGGCCCACCCCAGAGGACAAACAGCCATTGTCCCTTTGGAGGGAGGCCGGGCCTAACTGGCTTTTGAAAGCAGGTGTATTGATTGATGCTTTTCAAAGTCAGGGTGACCATAACACTCTCCAGAGGGCCCCTGCCCAAAGAGCATCCCCCGATCTGATCCCTCAGAGGGAGACTCCTCTGCCGCTCTCCTGCCGCCACTATCGCACGCAACTCTCTCCCCAGTATCCCCTCCCCACCTCTACTGGGCACTCCAGGAGGGCATAGCCATGCTCTCATCCATCTCTGTATCCCTAAGTAGGCACATGGGCCCTGGGCGAAGAGGAAACACTTGTCGTGTGTGTGGAGGCCCTGGATTCCACAGGGAAAGCTAAAGTTCAGAATACATATGGGAGGGAGGCTGAATTCTTCTCATGGTGAACATGCAAAGACCTGACTGGACAGAGCTGCTTCCCAAGGGGTAATGCCAGTGTTAACGTGCATGTCTGGAAGACCCTGGGAGGGGCCTGGGACCCAGAAGGAAGGAGACCTGAGGCCAAGCCTTGGCTCTGCCACTAACTCAGGACATGACCCAGACCTCCCTTCCCTTCTCCAGATCTCAGTTACTTCATCTGCAAAATGGGAATGAGTGTGTGGGGGTGGGGGTGGGGTAAGGAGTGGCTTACCACCTGGGAATCTCTAATTCTCTGTGTGTGTATCTCCCTCTTTTCTTCTCCCCCCATCTTTCTCTATGTCTCTCCCTCCCTCTCCTCTTTTCTCTCTCTGTCTCTCTCTCTCCCTCTCTCTCTCCCTCTATCTTTCTCAATGTCTCTCTCTCTTTCTCTCTCATCTCTCCCTCCTCCCCTCTTTTTCTCCCCCCGCCCCTGCTTAACCATTACATCCCTCCTCACATTCCCTACGGTCCTGGCTTCTTATTTCTTGTACCTCTCAAAGCTCCATTTCTGTGTGTGTGGAATGCTCTCTCTCCTCACCTCTGGCTCCTGGAATCCCTGTTTTCTGTACCACCTTGTGTAGGAGACCTTTCTAGTCTATCCCCTCTTTCACTTAGTTGTTAGCACTCCCCCCTCCAAGGTCCCCTCGCAGTTGGTCTATGGCTTGTTTGTGCTTACATATGTCCATGTTAAAAGCTCCCTGAAGGAAGAGATAATTTCATTTTTGTTTTTGTATGCCTAATGTCCAACACAGTGCCTGACACACAGTAGATGCCTAATGAATGCTTGACTGATTAGGTATATCCACCCTGCTCCCCTTCCTCCCCACCTGGCTGGTCCTTGCTCTCTTACCTGGACCCCATCACCACCACATTGTCCATGGTGGAGTCACACAACCTGGTCCCCTTCACAAGGCCACGCGGAGGGAGGGAAGGAGAATAGAAAATGAGCCCTCTCCTCATTATAGAGAAGCCAACACTGAGGCCCAGAGAGGCCAGCAAGCAAAGGAACTAAAGCCCACCCAGGCAGGCATACAGGCCATGACCAGATCCAAAGGCTTGGAGCCAAACCAACCCAGACCTGGACCTGGGGCCAGCTGGCTCCTAGGGAATGGACAGGTGGTAGATGAAGCACACAGAGGAAAGAAATCAAATATCAGGCCTATTAGGAGAGTTATTCAAGGAATAGTGCATCCATATTTGAACAAATGAATGTTAATTAATGATGAAGGGGTGGAATACTAAGGCTTTCTTTCTTGAATCGCTCAAAGACAGGTACCTGGGCATCCATTCTTAGACCGGCCATTCCCTCATAACTAGGTTGTGCTTTGCCCTGCCTCTCCCCTAGGGCAGGCATCCCTTCACGTCTGCTGCGTGCCAGGCCAGGGAGCAGGGAGCAGCCTCTACCAGGGTGTGAATTCAAGGTTACCTTCTCCATCGACAGCTCAGGTACCCAGGGCCAGGTTGAGATGGGCTATAGGCAGGCTTCTGGGCTGCTTTGGGAATGAGCCCCAAGCAAGGGACCTGGGAGCTCTAAACCTAGGAACACAAAGCTGGAAGTGGCTTCAGAGGCCACCCAGTCCAGCTGCTTCATCATAGAGATGGGGCCAATGAGACCACCAGAGGGGATGGGGATTCACCTAAGCTAACACACATCCTGGGGCAGAATCATAACTAGAGCCCAGGTCTCCTGCCTTCCAGTAGAGAGCTCCTTCCACTCACTTCCCAACCCTCCACCACAAAAGTCATTGTATGTATTGACCACAGGTGCCAGGATGATCCAAAGAAAAGCCAAAGACAGCCCCTGTATCCCTAACACTTAGCTCATGGTCTGGCATGCAGTAGGTGCCTCCTAAATGTTTACTGAAATAGCAAAAAGGACAGTCTGGCTGGCCCACAGAATGCATAAAGAGAAGTCCTGTGTAACTGGGCTTGAAAGGAAAGCTATCAAACAGGAGCCAATGGTTTATTCCAGGGGGCAATAGGGAGCCATGAGTTTATTGAGTAGGGGTTGATGTGGTCTGACCTGCCCTTTAATAAAATCACTTTGGTGGCTGAATGAAAGATATATTAGAGTCGAAGAGACTTGAGGAAGGCAGAACCACCAAGCAGCTATAACAGTGGTCCAGGTGCGAGAGGATGAGGCCTTGCACCAGGGTAGGTGCAGGGTCAGAGGAGAGAAGGGGTCATATCGGAAAGATGCTGCACAGGTGAAAGGAAAGCTTCTGTAGGAGGTGGGGGTGGGGGGGATAGAACTTGACAAGAGGTGTTCTGGGGATGGGTATGAATTGACAAGAAATGCTACACAGGAGAAATGTACCAGAGATGTTGCAGAAGTGAAAGTGATTAGAGATACTGCAAGGGAAGGAGGGATGAAACTGACAAGAGATTCTGTACAGGTGAAATCTACCAGAGATGTTGAAGAGGTGAAAGTGATGAGACTGCAAGGGAGGGAGGCATGAAAATGACAAGAGATGCTGCACAGATGGAATATAGGCCTTGGTAACAGCTTAGATACAGGGTAAGAGTGGGGAATTCGGAATGGTAGAGCTTGTGATCCTGGGGGACCTGGGAGGTACCCTCATCAGTAGTAGGGGAATTGGAAAAAAGGAAGATGATGAGGCCTGTTGCAGACATGCTGAGTTTGAGGTGCTTATGGGTCATCCTGCAGGAAGCCATCTGCAGAGAAATGCTGAATCCTGGGGAGCTGGTATGAGATTACCAACAGAGAGCAAGGTCCAGGTTACAATCCTGACTCTTACACTTACTTGCTGTGAAAATCACTTGACTCCACTGAGCCTTAGTTCCCGCACCTATAAAATGCAGATAGAATTGCCTGCCTCTTGGGCTTGCTGAAAGACAAGTACAGATTGATTTTGCCATCCTGCCCTGGCTGCTGTCTCCCCTTGGAGCATCCCTCAGCATCTGAAGCCTCCTTCTCCCCCTGGGGCATCCCTAGGACATACCAGCCTTTTCCCTGTTTGGCAAGTTTCTCCATTTGGGGTGAGGCCCAGGCCAGCCAAGCATCATTCCCCTCCTAGCTCTGCCTCTGATTTTCTGGAGTTTGACACCATGCCCTCTGAAGGTAACTTCCTTCCCCATTCACTCCCTTTTCAGCACCCTTTTGTGCCTGGTCTTCC
The DNA here is from genome assembly GCA_028646595.1 of Phalanger gymnotis. Taxonomy (NCBI): domain Eukaryota; kingdom Metazoa; phylum Chordata; class Mammalia; order Diprotodontia; family Phalangeridae; genus Phalanger; species Phalanger gymnotis. The sequence goes on from CM053623.1 coordinate 461,584,166, forward strand.
CCTATCAGAGTGTATGCTCCTTGAGGGCAGGGGCTCCTTTATTTCTGCTAATATTTGTAGCCCCAGTGCTCAACTTATAGTAAGAGCTTAATAAATGCTTGCTGCTCCTCCCCAGCAAAAAAGAACCCTGAGAACACTGAGCCCCGACTCACAGACCATGCAGAGACCAGCACTCCAGGTCACACAATCCACAGAGGAGTCACCCCTTGTCTAGGAGCACCCAGCAGCAAGGATGATGGCTGGCCTCTGTAGAGGGGAACCCCAAAGATACGCACACACAGAGCAGGTGTGAGCCCTGATCACCTGGATCCACTTTTATCCCTAACTGTTCCTGCTCTGGCCTTCCCTTGCTCTCCTCACAGAGAAGTCCCTCCCTGTCCTGGGCACACTGACTTTTCCAGAACACCAAGCCCATTCCCAGTACCTGCCCCTACCCTAGGGTACCTTTTCTTTCCCAGTGGGTCCCTAGACAGCTCAGTCTGGGGCAGGGAGTGTTCAGCCCAGGCCTCACTTGACCTTACACATGCTTAGAATTTTATTTCCTGGACAGCTCATTATTATGGGGAAGGGATGACAGGGTAGATGAGGACTGACTTTTGTGTTTCTGGAAGCTCCCAAAGCTCAGACCCCTTTTCTATAGCACCCAGACAATTCCCCTGCCTGAGATCCTCCAGCCTGCCTGTCCCACCCTAGGCAAAGGGGATCAGAGGAGAGCCAGGTCCTCCACTTCCCAGCACCTGGCTCCCAACCCCAACAGCAGCATAAGAGCAAAAACAAAGCTGCCCCATAAGGGGTGTGTTTGGATTTCAGATTTTGAAATGAAATGAAATGAACTAGCCTATTGCAACATCCTCCGGGCTCATGTATCAGCAACAGTGCTCAGGCCAAATCAGCTGGGCCTTGGTCCTGCTGCACCCCCCCACCCTTTCTGGGTCTCAGTTTCCTCATCTGTTAAGAGAAGAGGTTGGACTCAATGGTCCCTGAGGCTCTCAGGTCATGGCTAAGATGAGGATTCAATATAGCCTGTCCAAATCCTTTTCCTGCTTCAAGGCTCAGCTCAGAAACTACCCTTCCTTTGGGAAGCCTGCTCAGACCTGTTCCTTGGGGCTGAATGGTTCTCTGCCCACAGGAGGGGGGGTCAGAGAGTACCTACCCTGAGGTCTTGTTCTCCAGCCTCACGCTGCCTAGCTTCATGACCCTAGGCAAGGCATTTCACCAATGGCCTCCTGGCCTTGGCTCCAGATTCTATCATATGAGTATTAGCAATCCAACTCAGCTTCGTATCATCAGCAAATTTAAGGAGTCTGCCACTCATTGATAAAATCTTTGGCCAGCACTATGTCTGCACAGATCCCTGGGGCACTCCATTGTAGACCTTATTGTGGTCTGAGCTGACAAGGAACAACTACTGACCACAATGGGGTCAGCACGGTCATCTGGCTCCCATGTCTCCATATTGTCTTTGAGAAGAGCACGAATGATTTTGCCTTTACAAAGAGTTAGAGACCTCCTTAGCCCTGCCCTCATCTGCCGGGTTAGAAATCCCACCAAAAAGGCCGTCCCAGGCGGCCATCATAGCCCATGCTCAACAAGGCCAGTAGGCTCTCTGCTTACTGCTTCTGTTTCTAGGGGTCTGCAAACCAGACCTTTAATGAGGAGGAAGAAATTCACTGGCCTCCAGGGCAAAAGTCGACTCTTGTCCATTTGGTGAGAATTCGGCCAAGCTTTGTTCTTCCATTGCTACGACCCCCCGAAGATCTGTCCCCATGGTGCCTGCCATGCCACCTGCCAGCCCTTTAATGACCTGAGGCTGCTATTACTCACCCGGACCTGATGACCTAGATGTTGGAGGCAGCGTCAGAGGTGCCCTCCTATTATCACCTTTCCCAGAGAAGCTGCCAAAACCCACAAGGCCCACATTCATACCCACTGACCTGGCAGCTCTGGGCCCCAGAGGAAGCAAACATTGGCTCTTTGATAGCCCAGGCCTGGCCCTGAGCCCTGGCCCTGAGTCTTTGCCCAAATCTGATAATTCTGGTGAAGGTCACTGAGGCCTGAGGGTCTCCCAGAGGTGGCCCCAGGCAGGCCCTGGCTGGCTGGTGGAGACCACGATTGTTGTTTCTACACTGGATTCATTTCAGGGAATCCCTGACACACTCTAGGAAAGGTTCTCAATGGGCTGAGAGTATCTGCAAATCCTAAGGAGAGGAAGGTTTGGGGAGAGAAGAGGGAGGTAGAGGCAGAGAAGCCAGAGATGAGAAGAGAGGAGAGTAAACAAAAGTCAGAGAGTGAAAGAGAAAAGACTAGGAGATGTCTGGGGTCCCTTCAGAGCCGCTAAGGTCTCAAACCCCAAGACGTCAGGCAGGCGGCTTGGACCAGGAGCTCCCTGGGCCAGGGACCATCTCTTGCTTCCTTCTGAACCCCTGGCACTTGGCACCATGCCTGGCACACAGTAGGTGCTCAGCCATTGTTCAGATGGGCTGCACTCCCTGGGGTATCACACTACCAGGCATGGGACCCTGGGCCCCCCAAGGAAGGCCATGTTGTTGGTGCCTTACTCTGGCAGGCCCCACCCACCACACTGCCTAGCTCCCAGGGGCTCAGCATCACACCAGCCCTGGGGCATGCATTTCAAAGCCACAGAACTCTCAAGGAAGGCCCTCCCTTGATGGATGGAAGTTTCTGAGGGGTTGCCATCTTTGATGCTGATAGAAGGACCCAGCCCAATGATACTTAAGACACTGGAAACACCTCCTCATCCCACTCTTGGCTTCTCCAAAAGAAAGATTTCCTATTTATCTCTATAACCTTTAGTCCATGGGACAGATACATGTAGCAGATAGTGCCAGTGAAGAAGCCCCAGATCCAGGGCTTACCTGGGACACCTACTGGCCATGTGATCCTGGAGAAGTCATGTAACTTCATCAGCACACCCAGGCTACTCTCTAGCTGCTTACTGTCCTAAGGTGGGGGGTATTTCCTCATTGGGCATGCTCTCTACCTTCCCTGCAGCCCAATGCTCTTGGATCCCAACTCTTTCTTCTAGGGCATGAGCCAATGAGACAATCTTCACATCTACAGAAGTCACTGACAAAAAGAGTAAAGGTCTCTCAGGTGCCATCATAGATCTCTGGGGCCCTCCACTAGAGATCTCCCTCCCGATGGCATAGCACCACTAAGGAAGACCTCATGACTCCAAGCTCAGCCAAGGCACCACCTCTGCCCTGGCTCCATATGAGTCTATCATAGGACCACCCAGCTGACATCCCACTGGAGATGGGAGATACACCTGCATACACACAGCTGGCCAAGAAGGAGGATACTTCGGGCTGGCTTCTATCAGGAGATGCTGCCAAGGCCCCTTGCTGGTGGCCCTCCTCAGACTCCTGAAGAGGCGCAGACTGAGCAGAGAGGCTCAAAGAGGGCACATCTCCCACCAGTTCCATATCCAGTGCCCACTTTGAGGGAACCTTGCCAACGTTCCCCACCTGGCCTCCTTAGGCAAGCCTCAGGGGAAGGTGTGGTACAATCCCAGAGATCCTGGGGATAAGGCCAGACTTGCTAAGGGCTGGGCCAACTCCTGAGCCTTTTTCAGGCACCTGCCCCGCCTTGGCTGCTTTGGGGCCCTGGCAGGCAGGTGCTTAGTGGCCACAGCCCCAAGGTACTTCAGAAAGGCACAGCTTTGAAAAGGAAGATAAATAAAAGCCACTTGGGAGGCAGGCTGGCCATTGTGGGTCCCTTCTGATTGATGGTGACAGCTCTGTCCCACCCAGCCAGGCAGAGCAGCTGAAGCCCTGTGAAGGAACAGAGGTGTCTGGAAGGGAGAGGGAGGCTTGGCTGGGACTCAGCTAGACCCTTGGGGGGCCCCTGACTCCTTTCTAGATAAACAAGTGACTTGCCTACCTTCCCCTTCAGGCACACCTCCACTCAGCCATCTACAAAATTGGCAGAACGGCCCTATAAGAAGAGACTGATACCACAACTGCCAGGTGCCCACCAACTGTAGAGCCCTATATCAGGTGCCATCAGATGGCCAAACACCTGGCATGGGGAAGAATTCAATTCACTTCAATTCAACAAACATTTATGAGACTCCTCTGAAGACCCTGAGTCCAGAGTCAGAGAGGAGGCACCCCAAGCCATGGGTGACCAAGATATGACCTCCCAGGCCATGGGTGACCCAGGGATGACATGGAGGGGGTGGCTAATTCTGAGAACCAGTGATGAGGAGAGCGGACACTCAACCTTGGCTCCACCAGCCACAGGAATGGTTTCCTGGCCCTGGCCCAGGGGAGCCCTTGGGGATGGGGCTTGTTCTGGAAAAGTTCTATTGACAGCAGCTGTCCCTCAGAGTGGAAAGTCCTCCTACTGGTGGGAGGCTTTAACCTTGGAATCCCAGATCAAGGTCAGCAAGCCTCCCAGAGGACACAGGCTTGCCAGCCTCCCTGGGGGAGGTCCCAGGCATCAGGACTGATCTATAGGGCCCCTCCTGTGAAATAGGACTTGGAGAGTCAAGGTAAGAGGTGCTGGGGGTGGGAGGGTTTCCTTATTATTGACCCAGAGACTGGGCTCCCAGGCAGGAAGAACCAGAACCCAGATTAGCACCAGGGCATCAGTATTTGGAGCTCCCGCTACCTGCCCCACCCCCACTTCTGCCACACCTTTCTTCAATCACAAGGGAAAGAAAAAGCTGATATCCTGTGAGCTTTCCACATCATCACCATTTTAGAGGTAAGCCAACTGAGACTCTGATGAATCAAAAGGCTGGCCCAGGCCACACACCTGCTTCAGAATCAGTTATAGGACCCAGACCCAGGCTTTTGCAGTCCTCGCTGTTCCCACATTAGCTCACAAGGACCCATGAAATCTGGCGGTCCCCAAAGGCCCAGGGAGCCAAGAAACGGCCCCTGCCCCCACCCCCGGCTCAGGCCCCCGGGCCCAGCAGAGAAAGCCCCACGATGTTTAACAAACACTGGCTCTTTCTGCCAAGGTGATAAGAATAGGGAGCTGGGGCAGCCTGCCTGGCACCGAAGGGCTCATGACTTTGCTTCCCAGAAGGAACCGGTGGAGACCGATAAGCTCGGCGTGGGTGTCAGGTTTGGGACCGGTGTTTGTCCACGGTCCAGCCTGCTGACAGGGGCTTTACGGCCATGAAAGGCTGACGCAGACGGAACCTTTGCGCACACACACACACACACACACACACCCTAGGCCAAGGACATGGGGGGACATGCAACATGTGGCAGATTTTCCCTTGCTCCTAAAGGGACAGCACTGACTTCCTTGGCATGCTGGGGCTCCAGAGAACCCGGTAGAACATTGGGGTTGTTATTCTCTCCTTTTGAAAGCTGAGGAAACTGAGGCCCAGTGACTTCCCTGAGGTCACACAGCTAGTTGGTGGCCAAGCTAAAATCAGGACCTAAGACTCTAGCTTCCCAGCCCAGCACCCCCCCACCCCCGAAGAAGCCACTCGCTGAGGCCATTAGCATGTAAGATTGGTAGCATATACATGTCATCCCCCTCTACAACAAAGTCAGTCAGTTGGAAAGCATTTATTAAACACCTATTGTGTGTCAGGCACTATAGGCACTGGGGAGACAAAGAAAGGTAAAAGCTGATGCCTGCCCTCAAGGACCGCACAGTCTCCTGGGAGAGTCAGTCAGGGTCTCAAACAACCAGGGCCAGGGCTATGGAATGTAGATAATTTGGTACAAGAGCCACCTGGTTGGGTGTCTTCTTCTTCTCCTTGGCTGGGAGCTCCCTGAGGGCAGGCTCCTGGGCCAACAGGCAGGAGGAGCTGAATAAAACCTCCAGAACTGAAGTCTGGGGAGCCGGCCTCCAGAGGGGGCCACAGTGGGGGCTACACAGATCCAAGATGGACACAATGTTTGTTGTCTCTGATACAGGATAAACAAATACTTTGTTATCTCTGCCTTGCTACTGTTGCCATGAGGGGAAGCCAAGAACAAAGACACCTCCAGGCAGCCTGCTGGTGACTTAGAAACCTTGAGGTTGGTGAGGCTAGGCTGCCCACTCTTTCCAGGTCACAGCCATCAATCTTGGGAGAGCACACCCATCCCTGTGGGCAGATCTGCTCAAGTGTGCTGTGGCTAAGCCACAAGGAGGCCAAGGACTGGGGAATGGACTCAATGGGCAGGGCTTTCTGCCCCTTAAGGCTGCTTACTTCACCCCTCCCCCAATGCTTCTCATTGGTCGGGAGACTGGAAAATAGGGGTGGGGAGGGGGCAAGAACCTGTGGGACTGAGGGGGCCCGACCATACAGAGCATCCCACAGCCAAGACATGGATTACACACACACACAGCACACACACATATATACATATATACACACACCACACACATATACATATACACCACACACACATACACATGCACCATATATATACATACACACACATACATACCACACACACATACACGTATATACACACACCACACCACACACACACATACCCCACACACATATACATATATACACACCACACACATACAGATATACACACATATACACATACACACCACACACATACATATACCACATGCATACATACACATACCACACATACCCACATACATGTACATACCACATACACATGCAGCACACACACCACATACACACACCACACACACACACACACACACACACACACACACATACACCCTGGACCCACAATCACAATCCAAATTCTGGCCCATTATTTTCTGGCTCTGGGATGTTAGGCAAAGCCCTTTCTGGCCTTCCCGGAGCCCTTGCTTCTTTCTCTCTACTATGAGGCTCTGACCAAATGGTCACCTAAGTTCCTTCCAACTCGAAGTCCCAGCCCCTCTTGAGGTGATTTAAACTGGCCGGAGCCCTGAGGAGAATGGGGCCATGGAGGACACACCCTGGGAAGCCCTTTGAGAGGCCTGAAGCCCTAGAGAGATGGGAGAAGCTGTTCTGATCACTCCTATCCACCCCCCATCACTCTTATCCTTCCTTCATTCCAAGGCACCCCCCAAGATGCCGAGGAGCTGGGTCCTTTTCTGGAGTCAGGAAGACCTGAGTTCAAATCCAGTCTCAGACACTTCTTAGGCTGTGTGACTCTGGGCATGTTGCCTTACCTCTCTCTGCCTCAGTTTCCTAGCAGATTTGGGGGAGGTCAGAACCAGGCCACTTCTCTGGCCTCGGAGGCAACAATATGGCTTCAAGTCTTCCTCTGTGTCAGAGGCTGACAGGGTAACTTTGGACAAATTATTTCATCTCTCCATGCCTGGGCATCTCTCCGTCTGCATTGGCAGAGGAAGTACCTTACATGTTGGGCCCACCACTCCCACCCTGGGAGCTTCTGCTCTGTCAGGGGGTAGGAGATGCTTCTGAGAACCAGACGCTGTCTATCGGAACAGAAGGCCACCCCCCTGCCAGCAGACACTGTACTTGTGAGCCTCAGGGCACCCCGACACTGGCAGGATCAGACTGGGAGGGGTGGTCCCAACACCCAGCCAAGCCTCAGTTCCAGGGACCGAGGAGGAAGCTTGGCACCCACCTGCTGACAGAGAGGCCAGGTGCTCAAGGGACGAAGGGTTCAGACATCTTCGGAGGGGGCCCTGGGTGAATCCGCCAAACTGTTTGTTCCAAGGGCTTTGGTTTTCATTTTCCTCACAATGGGGAGGTGGAGGAAGGGATGACATTTGTTATCCAGACAATGAATTTGAACAAATGCTCCCCTCACTGAGCTGGGAATGAGGGCTAACCCTCCACAGGGCAGAGTCAGGCTCCTAACAAGGTCATGAAAGGCCAGGACGTATCAATTGAGGTGAAATTTAAGAGGGAAAAATGGCAATGTTTATCACTTAGGTTGGAAAAATCGACATCAAGTCATAAGGCAGAGGAGACGTCTAGAGAATGATTCTTCTGAAAGAGACCTGGGGGTTAGAGTGGACCACAAGCTCAGTATGAGGCATTTGTGCGATGTGGCAGTCAAGAGAACACATATGAAGGAAGGCGGGGCTTCTGTGGCTGAGGGAGTGTGGGTGTGGTGGCAGAGTTTCCTTTGCCCTGGACAGACGCCAGCTCTAGAGGGCTCTGCAAAATTCCGGGCCCACGTTTTAAGAAGGATGTTGAGATCCTGGAGAGTGCCCAGAATGGGGCAACCAAGAGCCTGAGGGAATTGGGGGAGCTTAGCTTGGGAGAAGAGGAGACTGGGGGATGCCACTGGCATCCACAAGAATACAGAACCATCCCACGTGGAAGAGAGATCTGACTTCTTGTCCCCAGAGAGGAAAATGTGCAACCATGCTGGACGTGGGGAAGGGAAACAGAAGAGACGGCTGGATAAGGTGAGAGCTTCCCAAGCAGGAGAGAGGACCCACAGCGCCAGCAGCTGTGAACTCTCCCGTGCTGGGGGGGGCGGTGCGCAGGAAAAGGTTAGAAGACTGTGGCCTGGGGATTCTGTCCAGACCTCAAAGACCCCTCCAGCTCTAGTGTCCAGTAGATATGGGACAGCGAAAGGAGGCATTGGCTGAGCATCTGGAGAGGGCAGATGGGCAGCACCAGAAACAGACAAGTGAATGAACGGGCAGGGCAGTGGGTGGCTTCTGGTGCCCTTTGGCCAGGGAGGATTCCAAGTAGGCACAGAAAGGAGTTCCAGCGATGAGGGAGGTAGGGAAGGCGAAGCTCCCCCAATTCCCTCACCTGGCACACCGATGACATCCTTGATACAATGAGGCAAGAGAAGTGGCACTAATGATGCGGGAGGGAAAGGGCGAAGCAGGCCCCACCAAAGCAGGCCCTCCCAGGCTTCTCACCTTCTGACAGCACTGGGGGCATCCCTGAACCTTCTCCCCAACTGCTCTCTGAGGCTGGGAGTGACTTATTACCTGTATGTTATAGGGGAGGGGGGGAGGAGTGAGGCTCCAGGAGACTAAGTGTAGGCCCAGGGCCTCCAAGCTAGGAGCTTCCGACTCCAAGGCCAGGCCTCTTCCCAGAGTGTCACTCGCCTTCAAAAGAAGGTAGGTCGAAGGTAACCCAGTGAGCCTCAGAGGACAGTAGGATGTTCTCAGACAGAGGACAGAGTGGAGAAATCTCCTCAAGAGTGAAGCAGCCAGAGCCAAAAGAGAGGCAGGAAGGTCCAGCCCATGTTCAAGGACTGGTCACTCCGTAGGGAGTGGAAAGGGTCAGGGAGGCTATAAGAAACAAATCTGGCAGAGCCTTGAATGCCAGACTCAGTGGTCTGTGTTCTTTTGTCAGTAAGTAGTGGGGCAAGGTGGAAGGATAGAAGCGTTTTTGTAAATGAACTGGGTCCCCAGGGCTCAAGGAGTAAGGGGAGGGAGTGTGCTGAAGGGGAGGGAGGGAGGAGGAGAAGGGGGGAAGGAAGAAAGAAGAGAAGGAGGGAGGGAGGGCAGGCCTGGGGAAGGAAGGGTGCCAGCTGAATGGTACAAAGCAGAAGTAAGGAAAGAGAACGTCTTTAAGCCAAGTCTGGTCAAGCCTGGGCCGCCCCCAGGAAGTGGGGCTCAAAACACCAGCAAGAAGGAAAACACCCAGATTAACGGGTTGGGGAGGCTGCTGCTGGGACCTGTCCCTCTGTTTGTCCTGTCTGAGCCTTCTGACACCATACCCACACAACATCTCGCTGTACTTAGGTGATGCCTGCCTCAGGCTCATACTGCCCGGCCCAGATGGGAGCCCACGGCCCACCTTCCTAGCCTATAGACCTGCTGCAGCTTTCAGCAGAAGCACTGAGGCAGAGGGTCCAAGGGGCCTAAATTGAGAGTTGGCACTCCAGCAGCAGTGGACATTTTGGAGAGATGAGGAGGGTGCACCCAGAGGCTGACCTGCCAGCTGCTTGCCCATTAGACAGGGGCTGGAGAGGCTAAACTCCAAGAGAATTCCCATCTCCAGCCCAGCCCAGCCCAAGGAGATGCACACCTGTAGCTCCTGCAGAGCTGCCTCTCTTCGCTGCTACATGGTTCCCAAGGTTCTCAAGCAAAAACCAAGTCCCAGTCCTGCCACTAAGTGTACTGTGAACTTGGCCAAGCCCCCTTCCCCTTTCTGGGCCTTAGTAGACTGAATGATCCTCGAAATCCCACACAGTGCTAAATCCTGGGATCTCACCAGGTCTCTGATGAAAGATGGAAAAAGGCAGCGTGCACAAAATGTCCTGAAAAGCAGGAGGCTCTTTAGGGGATGCCAGGAAGGAGGAAACTTCAGCTTTGCGAGTCTCTCCCCCGACCCTGTCCCTGTGCCTCAGTTTCCCCATCTGTAAATCCCACAGCACCTGCTCTACCTCTCTGGTGCCTGCTGTCAGCCCCCACAGTACCAGGTGTCAAAGGTCTGATTACAGCTGTCTCGGGAGGTGGAGCCAAGGTTGGGGGGAGGGGGCGGAACAAGAAGCAGCAGGATAGCCTTCCTCCTCCCCAAAGATGGAGAAAAGGCCCCGGCTGAGCCCTGCCAGGGACATGTGAGACAAAACCACAGTGAGCCCATTCCTAGCCCAGGTCAGCAAAGGGATGGGGCTGTGGATGCTGGGGAAGGATCAGGGGCACAGGGCATTCCCACACAGGGAAGGGCCAGGCACCAGAGCCAGATGAGATCTCAAGTCTAGCACAGAGTGGCCTAAAGGCACAGTGTGAGGATAAGGCCCAGCTGGTGGCTGTATCCCTCACTACTCCATCCTAGTCACAGATTCAAGGCTGACTGAAGAGGGGACTCACACCAGAGGTGGGGTTCCAGGGTAACATGAGGTGCTGAGCCCTAGTCTGGGAACCAATCAAGAAACACATTTAGAAGGGAGCAGTAACTGATTGGTTCTGACTCTAGGAGGAGAGCAGGATCTCAGTTCCAGCTTTTAGCCCAATCTAAAGTCTACAGAGGAATAGCCAGGGCAGGAAACCCAGACTAAAGGGAAGATCGTAGTCCTGTCACTCGGAACCAACAGTGCTTCTCAGTTTTGAGTTTAATAACAGCACTTATTTTGCAGGGTTATGATGGAAATCAAATGGGATAAGTTTATAATGTGATTAGCACAGTACCTGGCACATAGTAGGTATGTGAATGCTTCTTTCCTTCCCATCCCCCTCCAAAAGTGCTCAGAGCGTGCCTTGAACATAAATGTTGATAGAATGAGCAAACACACCAAACCAAACAAAAGAATATTGCCATAAAAAGCTCTTATGGTGACAGGGATGCGCAAGATACAAACCCAGAAGAAGAAAGTGGCTCCAAAAAATCTACAAGCAAAGCCTCAGAGAAAAACACAGCTTGGAAACAAATTCAACTAGAATTCCTGGGATAGATGAAGCAAAAAGATTTTAAAAAGAGATTAAAATGTTTTTGTAAATGGTTGGCATAAGATGTACAAAACCTTGCCCAAGAACAAACTACCTGAAAATTAGAGTGGACCAGAAAGAAGCCAATGACTACATGAAGCAGCAAGAAATATTTAAACAAAGCTGAAAAACAGAAAAAATATATAAAGTATCTCATAGCAGAAATAACTGACCTGAGAAACTGGAGAGATAATTTAACCATTACTGGACTATGTGAAAGGTCTGACCAAAAGAAGTCAAGGCATATACCCAGATCTGTCAGAACCAGGAAGCATCATGGAAATAGAAGGAATCCACCTCATGAGAGAAATCCCCAAATAAAAACCCCCAGAAACATAACAGCCAAAGCCCAGAGCTCCTGAGTCAAAAGGAAAAACAAAACAAAATGCTGCAGACAAGCAGGAAGAATTCATGTACTGAAGAGCCGCATGAAGATTGCACATGCATGTGGGCTCGTGACCAAAAATAGCTTACCTAGCAAAATCGCACAGAATTCTACAGGCGAAAAATTTACCTTTAATGAAATAGCAAAACACATTTCTGCCTCTTTTTGCAATGGCAAAGAATTGGAAATGAGGACGCCAAAGCGATGCCACCTGCTTCCCACCTCCTGGCAGACAGGAGATGGACTCAGGCGCAGGGTGAGAGGCAATGTTTTGGACGCGGCCAGCGTGGGAATTTGCTTTTGCCAAACTATGTGTTAGTAACAGGGGTTTTGTTTTGTGTCTCAGGGAGTTGGGAGGAGAAAATGCTGGGATTTTTGTTGATTTTTTAAAAATAAAATTTCATATTTAAAAAGGGCTCTGTGCTACTACCCATCCATGCAAGTATCAACACCATCACCACAGCCACTGACATCCTTGGCTGTGGCTGCTGTGCCTCTGCCCGTGGGGACCGTGTGAGAGTGATAAGTCCCTCCATCTGGCAGTGAGCACAGTGTGCCCCTCCCTCAGGAATGTGGCTGGATAAGGCTATCAGAGAAGGCAGAGATGACAGGCCAGTGCCTGGCTGCCCAGGGATGGACTGGAGAGAATCTGAGGGGGTCTTGAGACTTGGGTGCAGAGACTGCTTCTGCCACCAACTCTTGCTGTGACTTTGAGCCAGCCTCTTCCCCTCCCCCTCCCTAAAATAAGGGTGAAGGACTAATAGTGCCTGAGTTCCCCCCCAGCCCAATGTTCTCTGCTCTCAGGTCCCTCCTGACTCTGACATCCCCTGCCCCGTGTTCTGCTCCTGAGAAGCTTTTAGACCAGCAGAGGCCAAAGAGAAGACGCACTCCACTACAGATAGAATAGAAAAGGCAGCATGAACTCATTGGAGGATCCCAAAGCACAGGGAGAATGGGTATGTGAGGAGCTACCCCTAGCTGCTTGGAAGAGGGGGACAGGCAAGGCTCCCCAAACCAGGGACATCTGAGCTGGCCCTTGGAGGCCACAGCGAGAAGGAGTTTATGGGAAAGGGACAGGGCCAGGGGGAATGTCCGCATGGTTTCCTAGACTTGCCCTTTGTTGGAATCTCGAAGGACAGAGAAGCCCTGGATCATATCTTCAATCTTTGGTATCCCTAGAAGCTGATCAAAAAGGTTCCCACAGGGGAGGCCCCATGTGGTCCAATGTCACTGCCCCTTCTTCTCCTCAAGAGCTAACTCAGAAGCACCAAGAGCATATGCCAATAGCAGGGCCAGGGGCTAATATTGTGTGAGACCCTTCTGATGGGTCCTGGCTGCCGGAGGCCTTCACCCAGGAAACCCTAACTCGCCAACCACCTTGGGGTGAGGGGAGGAGAGGGGATTCAAATACAAAAAGGTGGATTTACATCCTGTTTAGGGGAAAACAACTGTAGGGTAAATCTAGGGACATCCCTATTTACCAGAGTGGTGCCCTCAGTGGACACACATGGGAGCAGAAAACGGGAAGGAGTGAATTCCAGGCAACTCAGCCCCTCATTGATCTCGGGGCTATTCCTTCATAGGCCAGGACTGAAACTGGTCCCCAGAGGGTGCAGGACCTGGGAGAGGGCTAAAGTAAGGGTCATAACCCACGAAGCCCCCACATCATGGGGCTCTGAACAGGATCACAGGGAATCAGGCCACACTGTACTTTGCAAACATCATTGTCGTCACCACCAGGCGTGATCCCCCAAACCGTCCTCACTGATGAGTCTCCTTGCCATGTGTCAAGCACTGGGAGAGTACAAAGACGCAGCAGCCCCAGATTTCAAGGGGCTTGCCGGGTGTTATTCTGGGAGCAGCAGGCACCTCTTTAAATCACTACAAAATAACCCAAGGGAATTTGCCTCCTGTCAGCTACACAGCCGGGAAGGCCATGAACAGCCTTGTGCCTCACATGACTCTAATCTGACCTTGAAAGGAAATTAGAGGGTATAAGAGGGAGAAGGTAGGGGGGTGGTATTTCTGATGTGGGGGTGTTCTAGGCAAAGTCACAGTGACAGGAGATGGGGTGTCGGCTGGGAGAGCCAGCACAAAGGTCAGCATGGCAAAAGCATGGAGCATGGGAAGGGGGACATAGTAGAATAAGATTGGAAAAACAGTGTCAGACAGGTTGTAGAGGGCTTTCAAGGTCCAGCTCTGTATTTAAAGAAAATTAAGGGTAACAGGGAGCCACGAGAGTTTATTGAGGAAGAGGGCGACAGGGTCAGGACCATTCTTTAGGAGACATCTCGGCTTGTGGAGACACGGGCCATTCCTCACGGTCCAGCTTGGGCAACATCGCCTCCACCTGTGACCTGACTCCAGCCACTCTGATCTCTTTTATAAGCTTTTTCTTTCTGCTGTGTATTGGAGGTAGATAGATGGACAGATAGATACACACACACGTGTTGTTGCTGTTTAGTCATTTTCAGTCACGTCTGATTCTTCATGACCCCATCTGGGGTTTTCTTGGCAGAGATCCTATAATGGTTTACCCTTTTCTTCTCCAGCTCATTCTATAGATTAGGAACTTGAGGCAAACAGGGTTAAGTGACTTGCCCAGAGTCACGTAGCTAGTCAGTGTCTGAGGCCTGATTTGAACTCAGGAAGATGAGTCTTCCTGACTCCAGGCCCGGTGCTCTGTGCACTATGGTGCCACCTAGCTGTGTGTGTGTGTGTGTGTGTGTGTGTGTGTGTGTGTGTGTGTGTGTGTGTGTGTGTTTTGACCTCAGGTTCCTCATCTACAGAATTAGGGAGATGTTCTAGATTCCTCTGAGATCCATTCCAGTTCTAGAGCTATTGTTCTAGGATTCTGTGTGTCTAGGATTCTTATATTTCCTGCTCAACTGTCAATTCCCCAAGGTCAGGTATCGTTGTGTCCCCACCATGGAACAAGAGGTCTTGCACACAGCAGAGGCTCCATAAACATCTAATGAATTGGATATTAATAACAATCCGCTCCTATTGAAAAGCTCTTTCCACAATCACCATAATTAATCACATTGAAAACAAAAAGATCTCAAGCCCCATGATCATCTTAATAGATGCGGAAAAGGGTTCTGATAAAGTACAATCATTCATGCTTAAAACCCTATAAAGTACATATAGGCATGGAAGGTCCCTTTTGGTGTTTTTTGGGGGGGTGAATATTTTTAATATAAAAAGTATCTATCTAAAACCCTAAGGCAAGCATTATATACAATAGGAGACACCAGAAACTTTCCCAATAAATGTAAAAATAAAGTCAGCACACCCACTCTCCTCAGTCCTGATTGATATAGTTATGGAAATGCTAGCTAAAGCAATAAGATGAGAGAAACTATAGGCAGAAAGATAAGTTAAGAGGAGCCAAAACTATTCCTGTTTTCTAACAATACGATAAAATACTTAGGAAACCCTAGAGAATCAGCAAAAATACCAATTGAGATGATAACTTCAGCATAGTCTCAGGCTACAAAATAAGCCCTCAAAAATCAACAACATTTTTATATAATGATAACAAGATTTAACAAGCAATAATAGAAAAGGAAATCCCATTCTGAATAACTACAAAAAGCGTAAGAGTACCTGGGAATCAACCTACCAAAGCACACAAAATACTTGCATAGATTCAATTATAAAGTGTTCCTCAAAGAAATAAAGAACAACCTACAAACCTAAAGAAATATTCAGTGCTCATGGCTAGGCTGTGCCAATATGAAAAAAAATTACAATACCAAAAACGTTACTTTATACTTTTAATGCTATAACAGTCAAATTATCAAATGTATGACTTATAGACCTTGATAAAATAATAACAAATTTCATTTGGAAAACCATATTACAGATGAGAACGCTGATGCAGAGATATTTGGCCAAGGTTGAGTGTGAGAGAGAGCACTGGATGGGGGCAGGGAGGGTGTCAGGAGTCCTGGCATCAAGCCCCAGCTCAGACACTTGGTACACTGCTGTCCCTGTGGAGTTGAGGGCCTAGATCTAATTCCTCCTGCCATACTTACTAGCTGTGATATGGGCATGTTACTTCTCAGTGGGCCTCAGTTTTCTCATCCGTAAAAAGGGAATAGTAACAGCATCATCCACCTCCTAGAGTTTCTTGGAGGAAAGTAAAAGGTAGAGGTGAGACTAGAACACAGGACCTCAGACTCCAGATTCCATGCTCTCTCCACTGCATCACACTGCCTCTTGTTATAACTCAAATGGGAAATTCAAGAGCCAAGAGTGTCCCTAGTCACAACGAGCAAGAACCAAGGGGTTCATGAGTAACAAGAGGAAATCTGGTTTTCCATGCCAAGGGATGGAGGCCACAGCAGCAGATGGCCCATCTCATAGGAGATATCCTCCATCCTCACCAACCAGTGGATTCTGACAACCATCTGAGATGCCTCATGTCAGAGGTAGGTCAGGGCTGACCCTCTTGGCCAAGGACCTACTTTCGGACCAAACCTGATTTCCAAGGGAGCTGGTGACCCACCGACTCCATGAATCATGGCAGGCCACTCTCTGTCCATCACAAACTTCAAAAAGAACAACCTGTGACCCTCAGAGCCCTAAAATCTCAGCTGGACCTTTTCAAATGTCTATTTCTGTCTCAGAGTCCACTGTGGCAGCCTCTCCCTAGAGCACTCACTGTGGGATGGTGTAGATAGAGTTATATGTATGAGTATCTGAGCCCCCTCCTGTATTGGGCATGCACCCTGGGGCGCAGAGCACACAAAACCTTCTAATCCTTCCCGGGGTTAAGCACAGAGCTCTGTACCCCATAAACACTGCATAAATATTGCTATGAATGAATGAATGGATAAATGGATAGATGGATAAGTAGATGTTTCCACAATCTGGCTAGCAGCTTCTGTGGGAGTGTAAGACCCACCCACAGCCAGCACCCAGAAAGCTGCCAGCATGCCGCAAAAACACAGGTTCTTTTGATCTGCTTAACTAAGGAAAGCAAGGTGATGGGGTTGACAAGCTTACTTTAATTCAGCATACAAATATCATTCACTTAGTTCAGGGGAAAAAGCCAGCACCCTGAATTTCAGAGCAAATTACAAACAAATTACAAACATCAACAGACAGACCTTGTCTGATTCAAATCCCAATACATAGTTACCAGAGTTCAACAAAGTCTCAGTATCCAGGTTTACAAGCTGGAGGGCTCCTTAGCTACAGCTGCCTGGAGTCTCCTCATCAACACCATCTCAAGAGCCCTTAAACAAATTACAAACAGACAGACCCAACACAATTCACAGTTACCAACATCTAGGATCAGCCTGGGAGCTCAGAACAAGGGCTGGCCCAGAGTCACACGCCACCACTGCCGTGGCAAAGAGCTCCAAGGAAGAAGAGGCCAACCCCTGGCTTTTATATCTTTGTCAGCATCAGGGGTGAGTCCATTTTGCTTACACGGCCATCGAAGACTTTTTCCCAGTACCCTGAGGCACAACCATGCTTTAGTTAGTAAAGTCCTAAAGCAAACAAACAGAGTTCTCTTGGGCATGTCTCCTCCCCAAACTGCCATTGCAGGCTTCCATGTGGGACCCAAAGTCCCAATTTCAAAGAAAGAGTCCAAACAAAGCCTTCGATGGCAGTGTGCTGCTGAAGAAGTACTTTATTTGTACACTTTGTATTAGCTAAAGAGATTAACTTGCTTAGACCTAGGGGTGGACATTTGAATTGTCAACAAGTATTTTGGGAATGATTGATTTGAAGAAATTATCTTGCTGGGACCTAGGGGTGGGTCATGTTTGCATTGTAAACAAATGTTTGGGAATGTCACTTAATTATATGTTTTTCTTTGTTGTGAGTGATATGTTTTAGTTTCCTGTGTAATTGGATCACAATGTATAATGGGTCAATGTATGTTCTAGGATACATGGCTGATTAAATTATGTATCCTAGAACAAGGGGTGGAGTGTGTTGGTAAGCAAAATGGGCTCCTTAGCACTTAGTTCAATAAGTGCCCTTGAAGAGTTTGGCTTTTGTTTTTTGTTGAGTAATTCAGTGTATTTCATTGAGTCTTACTAAGTGCTAAGCCCCAGGCCCAAACCCCTATTAGGTGTAAAACCTATGTGGGTGTGGATTGGCAACTAAGGTGGGGCCCAAGGTGGGGCTAACTCCAGGGAGGGCCTAGTTTACATGTCTGGGACAGCAGAG
>CM053623.1:461602567-461627692 GCA_028646595.1 Phalanger gymnotis
TCTCTCTCTCTCTCTCTCTCTCTCTCTCTCTCTCTCTCTCTCCTTCTCTCCCTCCAGTTGTGCTAGGGAAGGGGCCCAAGTTGCTGCGTGACCTTGGGCAAATCTCTAGTCTTCTCTGAGCCTTACTGCCTCATCTATACAATCAGGGAGTTGGGTTCGATTATCTCAGCATCATGAGATCATGGGAATTTTGGGGGAAGGAACCTCATTATCCTTCACTGGTGGACAATCGCTTCTAATTTTGTGGCATGATGTGATTAACTTAAGTGCTTTCTTCCCAGCTCCTGATGGGGGGCAGGGTGTGAGGGAGAGTTCCACCGGGTTTGGCAACAGGAACACTTGCCCTTCCCCCACCGTGGGGAGTTGTTCTCATCCCTAAATGCAAAGGGACTTGCCTACTGTCCCAAAGCTAGGGAATGGAAGGGCTGGGCTTCATGAACCCAGGTCCTCTTACCTCCCCCTCCCCCATGGGACCTGCTGCCCCTCTCTTTGGGGCCACTTTTGACTGGAACGCTTTTTTCTCTCCTGATTTTCTATCTTTTGTCTTCTGGTCTTTTGATCTCTTCCCAAAGGACAGCAGATGTCCTCCTTCCCTAAGAAGGTGGTTGGGGGCGGGTGTTGCTAGATGGGGAGGCCTGGGGCCCTGATGCCCACAGAGTAGGTCCTGGGCTTTGGTCCTGGCTGGGAAGGCTATGCAAATACCCTGGGCAGCTCAAAGAGAGAACTATATGCAAAGACAGGCTTCCTTTGCATGATGCAGGTGCAGGAAGCCTTCCAAGCCAGGCTTCGTGGCCACCAGGGCCCCAGCCACCACCCTCACCAAAGCCCTGAAATGGAGGTGGGAGCAGGGAGAGGAGGCTTGGCCAAGGAGAGAAGCTCTCTCACACACACATACAAACCAAGGCCAGACAGGAATATAATGGCTTGAAGAGTTCTTAAACACAGGCTGGCAAAGCTTGAGACAGGTCTGGGGAGTCTCCTCTCCATAAGGGTTTGCTAAATTCCATAGACTTTCATCCATCTGAGGGGGGCAGAGCTAAGTCTGGCCCAGAAGTGAGGGGAGCCACCAAATGACCTCAGGGGAATTGAGGCATTAAGATTTTGGTGCTTGTGCCAGGGTTAAGGAGGCAGAGTCATTTGAACCCTGTGGCTGACCCTGGGTTTGGAAGGACCAAAGCTCTGGTTCTTCTAGTCGCTGGCTGTGTGGCTTTGGGCAAGTCTCTTGCCCTTCCCGAGCTTCTGTCTCCTCTATAAAAGGAGGGCTTTGGACTAGGTGGTCCCTAAGGCTCCTTCTAGTCCTAACTCTGTTCTCCAAGGAAGGCAGCTTCTGACAAGAGAACCTCAGCTCCCCCGCATCATGCCCCGGGATTCCCCTGCCCACAACAAGGCCACAGCCTCTCCTCTTGGCTCTAATATATTCCAGTCCAGTGGTCTGTAAGTGCTGTTGGGCCCCAGGACAAACTCAGGTTCCGCTGCATTGACCTGCATTCAAGGGAGCTGTCCCTGGCTAGTCCAGAACTGAGCATCGGAAAAGTCCAAAAGAATGTGCCAAGTTCTTTTTCATCAAACAATGCATTTTTCATCCCTTCCCACTGAGGCCTGTGAGGTGGGTAAAGGCAAGGAATTATATTCTCCTACTTTACAGATAAGGAAACCGAGGCTTGCTCTGGGACAAGGGTGTATAGGTGAGTCACTGTCGATCCTACGCTTCTGATCAGGACCACATTCCCTGTTTTTCTCCTACCCTGACACCATCCCTAACCTTCTTCCCAGCAGAAACCAGAATCGCATCAAATCCCTTTGCCCCTTGCTCCCGGACTGAAGCACCTAGCACTCATTTTGGCACAGCCTGGCTTGGCCTTGCCTGGCCCAAGGGGCTCCCATGTATCGCGAGCTGTCCTCTGGACGAGGCCAGGGCTGTTCTTACCTGTTTGGCATCTCTGGAGTCCAACATGATACAGGAGGGCAAGGCAGCTCAGTCACCCAGCCCAGTCCTGACAGAGGAAGGCAGTTCAGCAACTTTGTCTCTTTGTGGAGAGCTCTGTGTCCAGACAGACCAGCCTCCCTATTGAAATGGCAAAAAAAAGGAAGGGACTCTCCCACCACGCCACCTGTGACTACCTTCCAGGAGGGGGCAGGGGCTGTAAACAAATCCTATACAAATCACACTCGGGCCCATGCCCTGTGCTGGGCACCAGTGGGCCCTGACCACCCCTCAAGCTGGAGGGCCATCCTCATGACTTCCATTCTTTGAGACTCTGGCATATGGTTGTCTGAGGCTTTCTGCCCCTCTGACTCAGGACAGTGCCTTTAGGAATGGGTTCCTGACAATTAATCACACTGTCTACCTACCCTGTGCTGAGCTCTGCCCCCTACCACAGAGAGGCTAGTGCTCAGAAAACCTCAGCCACCAAGTTATGAAGCCTGCTCATCCTAGAGCCTAGCTATGCCCTCAAAAAAGCAGTCAGTCAATCAATACATATTTATGAAGCATCTACTATGTGCCCAGGACTGTGCTGGGGATATAAAGACAAAATGAAACAATACCTGCCGTCAAGGAGCTGCCAATCTGTTAGAGCAATAGAAAACCAACAGAGGGTAACTTAGGCAAGGGTACTCAAAACCCAGTGAGGGTTTTGAGGATAACGTGGGTGGAATAGTTCGACCTCTTGGTAGTAGAGAAGGGGACAGCTAGGTGTTACAGGGGGGAGAGCACCAGGTCTGGACCAGAAAGACCCAAGATCAAATGTGACCTCAGACTCTTACTAGCTGGGTGATCTTGTGCAAGTTGCTTCACTCTGCTTACCTCAGTTTGCCTTAAATGAGCTGGAGAAGGAAATGGCAAACCACTCCAGTATCTTTGCCGACAAAACCACTGGGGATACAAAGAAACATAAAACATAGGTTTTACCCAGGAAGAACTCACAGTCTGTTGGAGGAGACAACAAGCAAACAAACAAGTCCTTCCCCATTAGATTGTGAGCTCTCTGAGGGCAAAGCTTGTCTTTTGCCTCTTTCTGTATCCCAGTGCTTAGCACATAGTAGGTACTTAATCATTGTTTACTGATGGACTGACTGAATGTACAAAAAAGTTATGACCAGGTAAGTAGAAGGTCTGGTCAGAAGAAGGGCGCTAACAGCAAAGCTAGGGGCAGGGGGAGGGGTGATCAAAGAAACTTCCTGCAGAAGGTGGGATTTGAGCTGACTTGTAGGAAGCTTAGGAAGCAGAGATAAGGAGGGAGAGCATGCCAGGCACAGGGCACAGCCAATGCAAAGACAGAGAGTTGAGAGATGGAACAGTATGTGCAAGGAACAGTGAGGAGGCAAGGGCAGTTCATTTGTAAAATGTGAGCTGAGAGGGTAAGGAAAAAAGTGTAAGAAGAATGGAAGACTAGCAAGGGACCAGGTTGTAATGAGCTTTACAAGACAAATAGAGGAGTTTCTGGAGGCAATAGGGAGTCATTGGAATTGATTAAATAGGAGAATGGTGTTGTCAGACCTGCACTTTGGGGAAACGGCTTTGGTGGCTGAGTGGGGGATAGATTGGAGTGGGGAGAGACCCGAGGCAAGTAGAGCCCTCAGCAAGTGTGCTGGTAAGCAAAATGGGCTCTTGGCCCTCAGTTCAACCAAGTGCCTTTGAAGAGTTTGGCTTTTGTTTCCTTTGATTAATTCAGTGTATTTCATTGAATCTTACTAGGTGCTAAGCCCCAGGCCCAAATCCCTATTAGTTGCTAAGCCTATGTGGGCGTAAAGCTCCCAGGGTACTAAAGGCAGGTGCTAACTCAAGAGCCAATCATAGGAGCCTAAGTTCTGGTCATTCAGATGAAGTTTGATGGTCTGAAATGGTATAAGAAGAGAAGACAGAGCGATTTGTTCAGGGCTCTCACTCTTGGTGGCAGCTGATGTGGAGACTCGGGGCAGCTGTAGCTCAGAGCCCTCCAGCTCGTAAACCCAGATGCTGGGACTTTGTTAAACTCTGGTAACTATGTATTGGGATTTGAATCAGACAAGGTTTGTCTGTCGATGTTTGTAATTTGTTTTTATTTGCTCGGAAGTTCAGGGTGCTGGCTTTTTCTCCTGAACTAAGTGAATGGTTGTATGTCGAATTAAAGTAAGCTTGTTAACCCCTTAACGTTACTTTCCTTAGTAAAGCAGATCAAAAGAACCTGGGCTTTTGCAGCATGCTGGTAGCGCGCTTGTTGTTGGGCTGTGTTGGTCTCTTCCCCCCCTCCCCACAACAGCTGCTAGCCAGATTGTTGAAACAGCAAGATATTGCAATAGTCTAGGTGTGAGGAAATGAGGGCCTGCACCAGGGTGGGGACAGTGTCAGAGGAGTGAAGGGGGCATATCTGAGAGGTGCTGCAGAGGTGAAATGGGCCAGAGATACTGCAGAGATGAAATGGACCAGAGCTACTACAGAGGTGAATAGGACCAGAGATGCAGCAGAGGTGAAATTGACAGGCTTTGACACTCTGTTGGATGTGGTGGGAGGAGAGTGAGGAGTCCAAGGAGACTCCTAGGTTTTAAGCCTGGGGGACTGGAAGCATAGGGTTTTTGTTTGTTTGTTTTGTTTCAGAGATCTTAGGGGCAGGTTGTGAGTGGAGGGAAGTAATGATTTGGACATGTTGAGTTTGAGATGCTTCTGGCTCATCCAGTTTGGGAAGTCCTTAAGTTAGCTAGTGATGTCAGTCTAGCAGTAAGGAGAGAGGTGAGGGCTGGATATAGACATCTGGGAAATGTTGAGCTCATTCTCACCTCTGAGTCTTTGCCAATGTCATTCCCACATCCAGAATGGATACCTCAGGAGTCCTAGAAGCCCAGCCTCATTCCTACTGTCCTTCTCAGAGTTGTGAGAGTTCACAAAAATGAGCAATGCTTTCTTTGGTATTGGGGGATCTGAAATCTCTTGGCCGTGGGGCCTTTGCCTAAAAGGGGAGGGAGCTCATACCTAGCCTTATCTGGCTCTGAAAGGCTCTGGCAATTCCTTCTGAGCTGGGAAGGCCTCAAGCTCTGGATAGGGCCATACTCTCCCTGCTTTCTTACCTTATTTAACATTTTAAGGGTGACAAAGCGCGGTCTTCTAGTGAGGTACGGCACAAAAGACTTATTGTTTCTCTCCTACAAGTGAGGAAACGAGACTCAGATTAAGAAGTGATGCATGACACCCCATAGACCCTTCTCTTCTCCTCTCTGTCTCCTTATTCTCAAGAAAGGTGACAACAGTGTAGCTTGTCCCCACCCCAGGCCATAGGGTGAAGGACTCACCTTCCCTGGGGAAATTCTGCCCCTATGTGCACCATTATTGCTTGGCCACTGGAGGGAGCCCCAGGAGCAGAGTATAATTGAAGACTCCTCAGGGTTGTCAGAGACCTCAGGGGCATTTGGTCTCCCTTTTGCCTTCCTGTAACACCAGCCCTGCCCCAAGGTCAGTCCCCCACAGCCATCCTGGCAGCCCTTCTCTTGCTCCCAGTTAGGAAAGTTTGTGTAACAAGAAGTCCAACATTTCTCCTTTTCATCATTTTCCTTAGTGGTTCTCCTGCCCTCAGGAGCCAAATAGACAAGGCCAATCCCTCACCCACATGTGATGGGCCTACACCAACCCCACCACCTGATACCTTCCCTGCCCCCTCCAGTCTTCTCTTTTCCAGGCTCAAAGCTTCTCAGTGTCTTCAAATGACCCCTCCACAGCCTGGCCTCTAGTCCCCTCACCATCTGGCTCCATTCTCAGGCAATGCACGGAATATTAATTCGGACCCCTTAATTTTACAGATGAGGAAACTGAGTCCCATAGATAAGAAGGGACTTGTGCACTGAGCTCACATGTCAGGGAAGGGAAAGAAATGGAATTTGTGCCCATTTCCTCTCTGATGTGGTTCTATTCTTCCTCTAGCCCTTTGCTGGAAGGAAGAAAGGAAGGTGTGGGAGAAGGGCAGGGAATGAGAGGGATTGAATTGTCCTGTAGAACGTTTAATCAAAAGAATTGGACAACCTAAGCTTCCACCTTCCCCCTCCATGGCAGCAGAGTTCTCCTGGAGAAGGGGGGCAGGAGCAGTTGGCCTCCTCTAAACAAAGGCTGCAGTCCTACATCCTTGGCCACACCTGCGGGAAAGGGTGAGCACCAAGCACCTGAAGGCCAAACTCTGGGGGCTTGCTAGTTCAGCCAGGCCTCTGGTCTCTTCTAACAGCCCAGCCTTGCCTGCTTCTCTGTCTCCCAAAGCCCTTATTTGGAGACTCTTCAAAAACCCAGCTGAGGAACACAGACCTCTGGCTTCTATTTTCCAAGCGTGCAATGGAAATTTGGATGAATCTCTTCTTCTTCTGGGCCTCCATTTTCTCAACTGTAAAATGAGGTGGCTAGATTTGAAAATTTCTAAGCTCCCTCCCGGCTCTGACATTCCATGTTCTATGTCCTAAGGTCCCTAACAGCACTGAGGTCTGAGCATGCTCAGTGGCTACTCTTTGGTACGTAGGCCCAGTGGAGAGCAATCCCCCAGGATGTTTCCTCTTTGAATCTGCATCTCCAGAGCCTAGCAGTGCTTGGCACACAGTAGGGAATTAATAAACACTTGTGGATCTATTTGTCTCCCATAATCATGATGAATGGCTACTTGCTGTGAAGGCACTAAGCCAAGGAGTGTGCTGGCAAATGTTTAACAACCGGCTCTCTGAAAGAATGTATATCGGCCACATGTTCAATTAAACTGCACCGCATCTTTAAGTCTAGATGATCAAAAAAACAAAAATCAAGCCCTGCTTGGTAACATTTGTCCATTTCTGAGATGTAAGTGTGATCGCTAAAACTTAGCAACTGTCTCTCTGGAGGTTTAAGCAGGCTCCAGCACTGCCCTTCTCACCCGGGCCTCCACCCCCCAGGTTCTCACCCTGCTCCAGGCAGTCTGGTTGGGGAACAGCTGGTCTCTCCCTGTGCTGGGTCCTCCAGCTCCCTGGATGTCAGCCCCAATCTGGCCTCCAGTGAAGGCTGTTCTCAGTTCTGGGGGTGGCCACACCCTGGGGGTGGGGGGGCAGGAGAAGGGGGAGGGGCTTATTTTTCAGAAATTCCTTCTTGTCCTCCCTGCTCACCTGAAGGATGGACGTTCCCTGGGAGAAGGGCCTGCTTTGGATTTTGCTTTTGTATCTCTTGTACCTAGCACAGAGACTGACACCGAGGAGCACAAGGAGGTGGTACAATAGATGGAGCATCACCCCTAGAGTCAGGAAGGCCTGAGTTCAAATATGACCTCAGATACTTCCGAGCTGGGTGACCCTGGGCAAGTCACTTAAACTCTTTTGGCCTCAGTTTCCTCATCTGTAAAATGGAGGTGATAATAGCACCTACCTCCCAGGGTTGGTGTGAGGATCAAATGAAAACAGATTTTTGAAGCACTTAGCACATGATAAGTGCTATATAAATGTTTATTTTTAAATGTATTTCTGTATCCGATGGTGTGTGTGTGTGTGTGTGTGTGTCTGTGTCTGTACGTGTGTTGTATGTGTGTGTGTCTGTGTCTGTGTGCGTGGTGTGTATGCGTGTGTGTTGTGTGTTGTGTGTGTGGTATTGTGTGTGTCTGGGTGTGTGTCTGGGTGTCTGCGTCTGTGTTGTATGTGTGTGTCTGTGTTGTGTGCGTATGGTGTGTGTGTCTGTGTGTGTGGTATGTATATGTGTGTGCTGTGTGTTGTGTGTGTATGCTGTATGTGTATGTGTCTGTGTGGTGTCTGTGTGTCTCTGTGTGTGGTGTGTATGTGTATGTGGTATGTATGTGTGTGTGGTGTGTGTTGTATATGTGCGTTTATGTGTGGTGTGTATGTCGTGTGGTGTGTGTGTGTGTGGTGTGTGCCTATGTGTGTGTGTGTGTGGTACATGTGTGGTATGTCTCTGTGAGTGTCTAGTGTGTGTGTGTATATGTGTGGTGTGTCTGTCTGTTTCTGTGTGTGTTGTATGTGTGTGTGTCTGTGTGTGTGGTGTGTGTGTGTGTGTGTCTGTGTGTGTTGTATGCATGTCTGTGTGTGTGTGTGTATTCTTTCTTCCTTTGACAAGTTCACATAAGAGAGAGGTTCAAATGCAAGGCTAATTATGTGAGATCATTTCCCATCACCTTCTCTTCCCTTCTTCTTCCCTTCTCCCCTCACCTCATCCTCTTTCCTCTTCCCATTCTTCCTTTGGATCGAGACATAACAGAACCGCTCCCAGGCCCCATCTAGTTAGACCTCTATGAATCCTGATAGGCTTCAGAGGGGACTCACATTACCTCCCGAAATTAGAATGAATCTGCTGATCTTTGTTTATCACTGTTCATTCATGTTTACCTTTTAATGTCTCTTTTCATACCTGTGTCTGAACTCCAAAGTTTCTCCTCGGTTCTGGTTTTCTCATCAGGAGTGCTTGGAAGGCCTCTACGTCATGAAAGATCAGCTTTTCTCCCTTCAGGATTATACTCAGTTTTTGTAGGTAAATTATTCTTGGTGGTAAGCCCATATTCTTTGCCTTCTGGAAAGAAGCCCATATTCCAAGCTCTCCGCTCCATTATGTGGTGGCTGCTAAATCAAGAGTGATCTCGATTGTGGCTGCTTGGCACCTGAATTCCTTCTTTCTGGCTGCTTTTAGTATTTTTCATTTGGGATAGCAGTTCTGGATTTTGGCTATGATATTCTTGAGGGTTTTCATTTGGGGATTTCTTTCAGAAAGAGACTGGTGGATTCTTTTTATTTGCACTTTGCCACCTGGTTCTAAGAGATCTGGGCAAATTTCTTTTATGATTTCTTGAAATATTATTTCCAGGATATATTTTTTTGGTTGTGACTTTCAGATAATTTAGTGATTCTCAAATTCTCTCTCCTGGAACTGTTTTCAAGGTCTGTTGTTTTTTCTATTTTTCTTCAATTTTTTCTTCATTTTTTTAGTCTTTTGATTATTTTAATATTTCTTATCGCCTCATGGAGTCAATGGCTTCTATGTGGTTCATTCCATTTTCAGGGAATTTGTTGCTTGGGCACAGTTTTGTGCTTCTGGTGCCAAGCTTTGAATTCCCTATTCAATTATTTCTCCTGCAGCTGTCATTTCTTTTTCAATATTTTCCTTCAGTCTTCTCGTTTCAGTTATAAAAATATTTTCTACTCTTTTTAAACTTTTGTCTCATCCCTTTCCGGAATTCTACCTGAATTTGTGCCCAAACTGTGTTTTCTTATGAGGCTTAGCTTGTAGCTGTTACGGAATCATTCTCTTCTTCTAAGTTGGTGTCTTGAGTATCTCAGTCACCATAATAGATTTTTACGGTGGGGCTCTTCTTTCGTTTGTTCATTCTTGCAGTTCATTCATGCCTCCTGACTTCTGGACTTGATGTTAGGGCAGGACTCTGTGAAACTACTGGAGGGAATGTCTGGGCTGAGTTTGTTCCTGCTTTCGTGTGAGTATTCGGAGTCGTGCTATTCTGGGATCTCAGGGACAGTTTCAGCGCTCCCAGAGTGGTCAGATCCAGGGCAAAGTTGGCAGATTGCTGCCCCCAATCTGTGCTTTGCAAGTTCGTGACCTGGCTTTAGGTCTGAGCACCAGCAGGTACTGCTGGACTTAGTCCCTCTCAGCCAGCTGGGAAGCTCCATTGGTTCAGAGGGACAACTTCAGCATTCTCTTTGCTCTTCTATTAATTTATTTTTCATTTTCAACACTTGCTTTTATAAGATTTTGAGTTCTAAAATTCCCCCCTCCCTCCACTGCCCCTTCCCAGAGACAGCACGCAATCTCATACGGGGTATACACGTATGACCATTAAACATTTCCACATTAATCACGTTGTAAAGAAGAGTCAGAACCAAAGGGGGAAACAACGAGAAAGAAAACACACAAAACCGACAAAAGAGCCAATGGCCCGCCTCGCTCTGCACTCACACTCCATGGCTCTTTCTCTGGGTGTGGAAGCACTTCCATTATGAGTCTTCTGGGGTTGTCTCAGATCACGGCATTGCTCAGAAGAGTCAAGTCTAACGAAGCCGGTCACGGCATAATGTTGCTGTCGCTGCGGACGGTGTTCTCCTGGCACCGCTCGCTTTGCTCAGCATCGGTTCACGTAAGTCTTTCCAGGTTCTTCTCAAAGGTATCTGCTCACCACTTCTTATGGAACAACAGCATTCCACTACATTCGTATGCCACGACATGTTCAGCCGCTCCCCAGTCGATGGGCATCCCTCTCCACTTCCGATTCTTGGCCACCACAAAAAGAGCTGCTGTCAATGTCTTTGTACATTTGGGTCCTTTCCGGATTCCCTTTGACTTGGCATTCCTGCTGAGATGCTCCTCTTCCTCTGGAGTCAGAACCACACTGCTGCTGCTTTCTCAGTCCACTTCCTGGGGCCTAGCACTGCTCCTTACCCCAGAACGGAGGGCCATCTCTGGATGCAGATCTCCTCCTCGGTCTATCTGTATCTGTGACCTGGAATGGACAGTAGGTCACCAAGCTGCCAGCTGGCACCCGTTCCCAGCTCAGGGCCTCAGTATGGGTCTGGGACCTGCTCTTGCACAGCTTCTCTTCGTGCACCAGGGTTCCCCATGACCGCTCTTGGCCAGACCTGGCCCCGCACTCCTGAAGACCTCTGTCTCCCAGTGCCAATCTGGGCTGGACAAGTGGCTCCCTGTGACGTTTCCTTAGATTTCCCCGTCAGGATTTGGTCTGACCCTGCCTTCCTAGTACGGCTGCGGGTGAGACTCCTCCACTCAGCCTCAGCTTCCTCATCAGTCAATCAGTTGATGAAAAAAATTACTGAGCTTCCTGCTTCATAAAGGATTGTCAAGAGATGGATTTGTGGACTGTCAGGAGGAAAGGGAATGGTGGATGGAGGCAGAACACCTGTATTCTAATGCTGCCTCTGTCCTTAATCCTGTGGAATCTAAGGCAAGTCACTTGGCCCTTCTGGGCCTCAGCTTCCCTCTCTCTAAAATGGGAGAGTTGGCCGTGAACATCTCCAAGGCCTTTGATCTTATGATTAACGCCAATGAGTTGTGGGGTGGAGGTGGGGTTGTCGGCTGCAGAGAGGCCAGCTGCTTGTTTGACGGGCAGAGTCGGAATTCCTCAGGCCTCCTGGGCACTCCTTCCCAGGCCAAGCATTGCCACTATTCAGTTCCTTGAGCACTGGATGAGCACTTGAAGGATGATGGAACGAGGCTGAGGCAGGAAAGGGCAGAGATTAGTTAGGAGTCCTAACAGGCAGGGCTCTCAGAGGACCAGGTCAGACTCCATGCACCCTTTGACCTGAGACGCCTGCTCATGGAGGGTCTGCCCCTCCAGAGGGAGTCCCCAACACAGCCTCCAGCCTGTGAGGGAAGCCAAGAAGGAAAAGGCCACCTGTGAGGGTCATTCATTGTTCCAAGCTCTCCTTTCCAGTCACCCACTTCCCAGACAAACTGTTCGCTGGATATCTCTGCTCTATACTTCTGACAGCAAACACTCTCCCTAGCCTCAGACTCAGGCCCTAGGGAGCTTGGAGATGAGGAGTTAGGAGTTTGCAAATGGTAGGTCCAAGTCACTCTCCACTTGGGTTATGATTCATAGAATGTCCAAATGGAGAGGAGAACCCAGAACCTAGAATGGGGTAGCTGGGAGGGACCTTGGAGATCTCTTTGCCAACATACCTATCATGCATGTGAGGGTCCTTCCAGCAGGAACGACTTTGATGCTTTCTGGGGAAACTCAGCTACTGGGGTGATCATGAATCACACCAAACCCTCCTTCTGCTGTTCCTGGGTTCCACGACGTTGTTCCATTTGTTTCCTATAACACATCTTCATTAGGAGTCAGCATATTACCTCCACTTTACAAAGGGATAAACTGAGGTCCAGAAAGGGAAAGTACCTACATTTCCTCAATGGTTAACAGACTCCCTCCTGGTCATACTTGAGAATGAAAGACGAACAACAACCACCAGCCTATCCCAATGATTCCGATCCCCCAGCTGTCGTTCAAACCCATCTGAACGTCTCTCGGGACGGAGCCTCCTTGGGATCATGCTCTTTAACCACAGGCGCCCCTATGACTCTGTCCAGGGCCCTCTTCTCTTCTTCCTCTAGTCTCCCTTCTTCGCTTGGTGATCTCATCAGGTGATCATCGTCATCTAGTTACCATCCCCACGATAGCTCTCGAATCAACTCGTCAGCCTCTTTCCTGACCCATCTTCCATCTGCAGCGACCTATTGGTCATCCTGATCTAGATGTCTGGTAGACGTCCAAAACTGGCCTCCTGTTCTTTCCCCTTAACCCTCCCCTTTTGAGCTGACTGACCCACATTTTGGGATGGGGGAACCAGAGAAGAGGCAGAGAACCAGAGAAGAGGCAGCACTTGGGCTGAGCCTAGAGGGAAGCTGGACATTAAAAAATCCTTATCACATTTTGTTTGATGCCTTTGGGTTTTTTACACCTCCATCATTTCTGAATGCATCTCTTCCCTCTCTCCTACACAATGACCTTCTTTTGTAACCAGTGCTTTTAAACAGAGAATTAGGTTCAGACGTTGTGCCCATCATTTCTCCTATAGGACCTAAGTTCAAATCCTACTCGGGATACCTATATCCTTAGTGACTTTGGGCAGGTCATTGGATTTCCCTGGTCCTCAGTTTTCCCTCTGTAAAATGAAAGAGTCGAACATACTGGAAGTTCCTTCTGACTCCACATGTCTGAGAACATTTTCTTCTGTGGATTCCAGGCCCAGTTCTCTATCTGACACCCCAGCTCACTCCGGGTTCGCTTTCCTCACATAACTTCAGGTCTTTAGGGAAGCCTCTCTACTCTCCAAATGCACTCCTGCCCCCAGGTCCATCCTCTGGCACCCCCAGAGTCTGAACCTAGGCACTCGGATGGGACAATGCCAGCATCCCAGGAGGGGTGACTTTGCAAACTTTCCTCCCCCACAAATATTTGTGATACCAACTTACTCTGCCAGAGGGTGGAGGGCACAAATCGGGGTCTGAGCCCCTACCCCACAGGGCCTGAAGGTTTTGTGATTTAGCTGAAGAGGCCTCCTCAGGAAGTTAACCTAATACTAAGCCCCCAAGGACAGTCAGCCAGACAGGTGCACCCCAAGACAGATGCCACCAGAGGGTTTCCAGGGAAGGTCTAGGAAGAGCTGAAGAGGGCCTGTGTACACCTCAGTGTGAAGGCAGGACCTCTGGGTCAGGGGACCTTGGGAGTCTGTAGTTAGAAAAGAGCCAGGAAGATGGGAGGGGAGGGGAAGGCAGAGCAGAGATGCTCATTTCCAGCCAAGGCTCTTCTGCCTCAAGTGGCCTTCTACCTACTTAGGGGGCATCCACAAGAAGGCAAATTGCAAATCCCTGCTCTAGGGTCCCATTGCCCCCCATCTTCTAAATAAAAGTGGGGTGTGAAATGTCCCTTCAGGGCACCGATTTTGGAGGGAGAGAAGCTGGGTTTAAGGCCCACCTTGGATACTTCCTCCTTGTGAGATCTCTCTGGGTCTCAGCTTCCTCACCTGAGGGACTTGAACAAGCCAGCCTCTGGGCCTCCTTTCTATTCCAAGCCTGTGATCCTCTACAAAGCCCCCAGGAGGGAAGTGGGCCTGGGCCCCAGGCCCTAAGAATTCAGCCTATGTGCTCCTCCCTTTCCCCTTTGGGGGCCGAGCCCGAGGCTCCAGAGGGAAAGGGACCAGGGACAGGGCCAGCTTGGACTGCGGCTAAGGACCACGAAGGTGGGAGTGGCAGGTGGGAGGAGAGACAGTTCGGGGGCTGTCTCCTGTTGGAAAAGGCTTGGCCTCCCAAAGGACGAGATGGCCTCCAGGCTGGAGAGAGGCGGGTCCTTGGTTTCTGTCGCCGTGCCTCAGTAGACGCTTCGCACCAGCTGCTGCGACCAGTCAGAAGCTCGAGGACCAGGCTTCTAAGGTGGGCTTCGGATCCGAGCCAAGAGCTTGAGGGTCTCTCAGTGGGGACCACGGGTGCGGGCAAGGAAGCCAGGGGCCACGAAGCAGGTGTAGCTGTTTGTGTGGGTAAGTGCGCCCAGGGAGTGCGTAGGGGACAAGGAGGTTGATGGTACCGTGGCAGCGCGGGGGAAGAGCCCCAGGGTTCCAGGGGGCGCCCTTGGGCTATGGCTCGGATCCCCCACGCCGGGCACGGAGAGGGGCGGGGCAGGGAGCTGGGGTGTATAGGTTACAGGCTCTTGAGTGAGAAGGGGCGGGCGAGGCATCCCGAGCTCCGCCCCGGGCGGCGGGCATGGGCAACTCCCGCCTCCCTGGCTCAATCGGTGCCTCCCCTCGGGAGTGGGAGCCCAGTCTCTAGGGCAGTGGCGGTGGCGGCAGATCTTAAAGCGGGGAGTGGGGAGCGCGGAGCGCCGCCCTCCTTCCTTCCTCTCTCCCGTCCCCTCCCCTCCAGACCCGTCCTGAACCCTCCGAGCCGCCGCCGTCCAGTGTCCCGCGGCTGGCCGCTGCCGCCCTTCGCTCCCGGGCCGGTCCCATGGCGTCCTCGGCCGGGTCCCCCCAGCAGGCGGAGCGGCGGCGCTGGGGTTGGGGCCGTCGGGCCAGCGGGCCCCTGGGGCTCAGCCTCAGTCCCAAGGCCGCCTTCCCCTCGGAGCTGGCCGAGGTGAACCCGGTGGCCGGAGCGCTCTATGCGCCCATCCCCGCGCCGGGGCCCGGCCCTCCCCCTGCCGCAGCCCCGGGGCCCCGGGGGTCCCCGGCCCCGCCGTCTCCTCGGGGGCCCCCGGCTCCACCGTCGCTGTCACCGTCGCCATCGCCGCCGCCCACCGTGAACCTGGACCCGCGCGTGTCCATCTACAGCGTGTGGCGCCCGCTGCTCACCCGCACCCACGTCCAGGGACGTGTCTACAACTTCCTCGAGAGACCCACGGGCTGGAAATGCTTCCTCTACCACTTCACGGTGTAAGTATCCGCGCCGCCCCCTCTGCTCCTAGCACGGAACCGGGGACTGTCCCACCTGGCCCGCCCGGGCTGGGCTTCTGCCTGGGGCCAGCGTTGGGCTGGCCGGGGAGGGCTGTTGGCTACTGTGTGGGACCCCGGCAGCTGGGCTCTGAGCCCTGCGTGGCTGTCTTTGGCAGTGGCACTCTTCCCCCCCCCCCCACCTAGGGGGCAGTTCCTGAGGGCCTAGCACCTGCCCCAGGCTGCTCCTGGTGGGGGGCGGGGCGGTGAGGAGGAAGCGGGGGCTCAACCTGCCCCTTCTCCCCGTGGGAGCCCCAGCGGAGTGGGCTTTCCCTGCTGCCCTGGTGCTAGTTACCAGGGGCCCGCCTGCCCAGGATGCCTTTACAAATGGCCAGGGAATAGTGGTTCTTGAAGGGGGTTGGGGGTGGGGCTGAACAGAAGGAAGGGCTCTGATTGGACTGGTGTTGTCTCCTAGCCCCATTTTGGGGTCTTGGGCCTTTTTCTCCCTCATTCAGTCTCCTAGAAATAGCCAAAGAAAGGTGGCCTTGACCTTGACTAAGGAAAGGAGGTGGGGAATTGGGCCTGGTTTCATTTGGGAGTGCAAGGAGTGAGCTGCCCATCTATCCACCCACCCATCCCTCCACTCATCCATTCCCTCTCCTGGTGGTGGTGCCCATTCCCTGGCCCCTTGCTGGCCCCTTGCCAGCTGGAGCAATCTATTTTTTTCCTCTTTCTCAGCCTGTTCTTGGGAATCGGGGGATATTCTGAGTGTAGGTGAAAAGGGGGTGAGATGAATGAACAAGCATTTATAAAGTACCTGCTGTATTCCAGGCTCTGTGCTAACACAAACCCCCCAAACAAATCCTGTTCTCAAGGAGCTTATGTTCAACTAGGGGAGACAAGAGCTATAGATTGGACCCTGGCAGATAAATATGGAGGATATGGAGGGTTGCCTGAGAAAGGACAACCCTGGTGGCTGGGGGCTTCGTAGAGGCAGTGGCTCTTGGGCTAAAGGACACAAGGGATTTTACAAGGTAGAGTCAATAGGGAGAGCATTCCAGGCCTAGGGAATGGCCCAGAGAAAGGTATGAAAAGAGTGGACCAGGGCTAGCGAGGGACCAGTCTGTGTTGATGATCGGGTGTAGGGAAGGGAGGTACGAAGGGGCCAGGTTGTGAAGGGCTCTGAATACCAAATAGAGCATTTTATATTGATTTTGGACGGAATAGGGAGCCACTGGGGTTTCTTGACATGGTCAGGTCTACACTTTAGAATTATCCCATTGGCAGTTGTGTTTGAGAGGGGAGGCTCGTTAGAAGCCTATTGCCATAGTCAGGTAAGAGGGCAATGAGGTGACCTTGTGGGTGGACAGAATAGGATGGATGTGAGAGATGTTGCAGAGAAGGAAATTACAAGATTTGTCAGCAGAGGAAATAGGTGGGGATGAGAGAGAAGAGTCAGGAAGGGCCTTGTGGTTGTGAAGCTGGGTGACTGAGAAGATGACAATGATCTTGAGAGTGATAGGGAAGGTTGGGGGAGGGGGCAACAAACTCAGTTTTGGCTGTGTCGATTTTTGAAATAAGATGTCCGGGAGGTGGGAAGTGCGTGATGAGGAGCTCAGGAGAGAGACGTGGTCCGTGAGCCAGGAATCATTGATCCCCTGGGATCTTGTGAGCTCACCCAAGTGAGATGGTACAGAGGGAAAGAAGAAGAGGGTTAGGGTTGTGTTGTGGGAGTCTCGGGAGCTGACTCGGTGATACCCAAGACAGATCCTAGGGCACCCATGGCTAGTGGGAGTAACCTGGAGGAAGATCTAGAGACTAGTGGCTGACGTTGCTCTGTGACATTCCATTCAGCTTTGCAAAGCTTTTGACAAAGAGCCCTGTGGGGCAGATGCTCTCGCCTCCACTTAAGTGTCAAAGGCAGATTTGAACCCACAGCCTCCCGACTCCTAGTTCAGCACAATGATGCCATTCTGAGAAATAAAACGGACCAGCCGCCCTTTCTATGGGGGCTTACAGCCTTGTTTTTCTGGGGGTGCTGTTGAAAAGGACACAAAGGAGCACGCTAAGGAACGGTTGCTCCTCTCAGGAGGCTATCAGTTTGGGGGATATTAAAGACTGAGACCGAGACCATAACCCATCTAAGCTGGCCTCAAGGCAGAATGTGCTGGCGAAACAAGAAAAACCCCGACAAGAGAAGGCGAGGGAAAGTCCATTCCCGGCCTTGGGAGAGGCAGGTGGGGGTAGCAAGAGAAGGGGCTGGCTGGTCCTACAGTGCTGGGGGTCATGGTGCTGACTTGATGATACGAAGGAAGGCAGAGGCTGGGATTGTGTGGTGGGCGTCACGGGAGCTGACTCAATGATACCCAAAGAAGGCAGAGTCTGGGATTGTGTGGTAGGTGTCACAGGAGCTGATTCGATGATACGAGGAAGGCAGAGGCTGGGATTGTGTTGTGGGGGTTTTAGGAGCTGACTTGGTGATACCCAAGCAAGGCAGAGGCTGGGATTGTGTTGAGTGTCATGGGAGCTGATTCGATGATACGAAGGAAGGCAGAGGCTGGGATTGTGTTGTGGGGGTCACAGGAGCTGACTCGATGATACCCAAAGAAGGGAGAGGCTGGAATTGTGTGGTGGGGGTCTTGGGAGCTGACTTGGTGATACCCAAGGAAGGCAGAGGCTGGGATTGTCATGGCTGCTCAGTTTCATAGTGGGGAATTTTGACTTGTGCGTCACCTGTCTCAACACGTGCCCAGGTGTGGTGCCTTGTCTGATCAGGGTTTTCAGGGACCTCATCTGGAGTCCCTTAGCCTCAGGTGTCTTAATTCAGAGAGAGATGGGCAGATTTGGGGCACTGGTAAGGCTCTCCTTGGGAGGACTTGAGCATGGAAGGATGTTCTAGGTTCTCTGTTGGGCCACAGGCTTGGTTTGGCAAGCCCCCATTTGCTTGGCAATCTCTTGTTCGCATATCTCCCCTGAGCTGGAGTCAGAGCTAGAAGAGAGACCAGGAAGCACCAACCTCCACTTTTTCATCTTCTTGTATTTTCAAAGATTTTATTGATGGTGTTTGTTCACGTCACTGTTGCTTCTCGATAATCCTCCAGTGTCTAGAACCTGCTGGAACAAGGTCAGTTAATTCAAGCCAATGGACGCCTCTTCCTTGTCTGACGGTGGATGCCCCATTCCAAGCCTAGGACTAGGGTCCACCATTCCCTATGGGCTGGAAGGAAGTAGACTGGGCCATTAGGCTTCTGGGATGGATTGCTCCATCAGTCTGAACGCCCATGTCTTGTTGGTTTGTTTTTCTTTCATTATTGCAGTAGCTGGGCTTATTTGCCTGACCTCTTCTCGGCCTTAGTTTTACCTGTCTTTTCCTCATTTCTCACGGCCAGTGATTTTCCTATGACATTTCTCTTCCACACTGTGGGCAGCCCTTTCCCAGTGAATTTTGCTGTTGCCCTCAGAAGTGCTGGGATGGATATTTTCATGTGAATGGGCTTTCCCTCCCCGCATCTTTGGCCTCCTTGGGGTTCATGCCCTACAGTGGGGTTCTGGGATCAAAGGCCAAGCTGGTTGCTTTACAGTTTAAGATGTCGCTTGCCAAAGAGGGCAAGGGATGGGATTCTAAGCCAGGGGCTGAAACCCTTGCCCCAGGGTGGGCAGGCTTTGGGCCACCTTTCCAGAAGCCCTGAAGTCAGCTCCAGCCTCCTTAGAGAGAGCACTAAAGACAAAAGGGCTGGGGTATGCCCTCAGCTCTCTTCCCTATCCCAGACCACAGCCAAGGCCTTGCTGCTGCCCTTCCTGACCCTGTCCTGTTTTAGTTCGAGGAGAAGGTGATTTCTGGGGGCCTAATGTGCCAATAGTGCTTTAAGGCCCGATCTTTCCACTTTAGAGGAGAAAACTGAGACCCAGAGAAGAGAGGGACCTGCTATTGCCACTCTGCTAGTGACTCTGGCGTGGCCTGGTCCTCACTGCCCCCTCCTCTGCCCAGGGCCAGCTGCCAAGTCTTTCCTCTTAGTCATGCAATATTAAAGGCTCTGAGGGACCTGTCCATAGTGCGTTAGAGGCCCCATCTTGTCCAGGGAAACTGAGGCTCCAACAAGTAACGTAGCTCGCCTGAGGTCACCCAAGGAGCAAGAGCCTGGTGGAACAGGGGGAGGAGTGAACCCACCCCCCTCTCTATTTGCTCATTCATTTCCTTTCTCAGCCTCTAGGGTCCTCACAGAATTAGGAGATGCTTGGGGAGGCAGGGAGGGGTAGGATGACCTGGCCCGAAGGAAGTGAGAAGGGCAGGACCCTGGATCACCTGACCCCAGTTTGACCTATATGCCTACCTGTTGTCACCTCCCCTCCTTTGAAGGCAGGGACCTTTTCTCTATATCTCCCCTCAGTGCCCAGGACTGTGCCTGGCCCATAGGGTGGGGAATGTATACATGTTCGTTGGCTGATTGCTTTGTTAGCTGTGGGCTCCTGGGTAAGTCCGCTCCCCACACCTGAGGGGTGGCTCTGGGTCTCCAGGTCCTCCTCTGTGCAGGGAGGGGGCTGGGCTCAATTCTTGATTCCCAGGGCTGGGAGCTGGCTGTTGGAGGCAGCTTGCTCCACCTGGTCCCAACTCCCTCTGGCTAGAGTGTGGGGAGCTGGCAGCTCTGACTCTGGGCTGGAGCATTGCGATGTTTACCCAGAAGCCCCTGGGCTCTCTGGACACTTTTCTCACAGGAATGGGCCCCATGGCTGGATCCCCACCCCCCACCCCCAGGGGAGAAGGAGGCCGGGCCCAGAACTGGGCATGCTGTAGATACTGCGTAAATACTCCTTGAGAGGAACACTCCACTAGGTGACAGGTAGGGCCTTGGAGAGAGGAGGCCCTTTGAATCTTGGTTTCTGCTTTGGTGGGGAGGGCCCCAGGGGAGGCTGAGCTCAGCTCTGGGGTCCTCCCTCCCTCTGTGAGAAGGCCTGGAGCCAGACTGAGTGTGGGGGCAGATAGTCCAGTTTTCTCTGAGGGGTCATCCTGTGGCAGGTCTGCTCAGTCCAGGCCCTCCTCAGAGCCTCCTCTGCCTCCTGACCCACTGCTGGGGGTAGAGGCTGGGCTGCTCCAGCCTTCTCTGGGGGCGGGGAACACTCATAGAGGCTGCATGTTCCAGCCTTCTCTGGGGGGCCACCCTGTGGCAGGCCTGCTTGGTCCAGGCCTTGCTCAGAGCTTCCTCTGATGCCTGACCTGCTGCTGGGGGTAGAGGCTCGATGCTCCGGCCTTCTCTGGGGGGCCACCCTGTGGCAGGCCTGCTTGGTCCAGGCCCTCCTCAAAGCCTCCTCTGAGGCTGGGCCTGTGCCGCTGCTACTGCCCGCCCACAGGAAGTGTGGCTTTGCAAGTGGACTTCTTCCTGATTTCAATTGTTTTTGCTCTAGGAAATTTCTTACCAAGAGCATTTCTGGCCTGGAGAGAGGTGAAGGCAGCCGGCCCCAGGGGCTGCCCTCATCTACTGGGGGAGGCAAGCTAGGGGATGCTGTGTCCTCTGGTGGGAGGCAGGGAGGCCTGCTGGGGTTGGGACCCACTGCCCTCTGCAGCCCGGCCCTGATTCTTCATCAAAGGCTAGAATTCAAGGAGGCCATGCTACCATCCAGTTGTGGCACCTCATGAAGCGTCTACCCCTCTGGGCCTCATTTTCCCCGTCTGTCAAGTAAGAAGGTTGGAGCCCGTGGGCTTGAGGATCTTTTGGACTCGTACTTCCCATGCTTTGGCATAGTCTCTTCCAACTTGGAAGGCTGAGCATGGAGGCCTGAAGGATTGGTCAGTGAGGCCGAGAGTCTTTGGCTCCATTTGGCTCTGGCCCTCCCTAGAGGCAAAGGCAAACCAGGCCCAGAGAGGCAAAGCCACTTGTGCAAGGCCACACAGCTATTAAGCGGCTAACTCGAGATTTGAACCCAGGGCTTGCAGGGAAAATCCAGAGCTTTTCTCACTGTGCTTCACTAACCAGGGTCAACCAGGAAGTAAATGACCAAGCCAGGATCTGAACCCAGATCCACTGCCCTCCTTTTCTTTCATATCTGCTTTTGGAAATCCCAGCCTTCCTTGGCCAAGGCCTAGGTCAGCCCTCCACCTCATGTAGAAAGCCTTCCCAGCTTTCCTAGTTCTGGCTCAGGGCCCCTCTTCTGGGGCACGTTCGGCTTCCTCTCGTTCTGCCTGTGTTCCAGTCTCCGCTCCTCTCCTAGCCCGATGGCCTGGGTGGCTCCGGCCTCCTGGTCCAGGGGCCTAGATGACTCTCTGGCATCTCATCCTGGTAGCCTGGACAGCTCTCTGGCCTGGTGGCCTGGGTAGCTCTCTGGCAGGATGACCACCAGGCTGCCTCCCCCTCAGTGGCTGGCACAAGGCCCACCCATAGCAGGTGCTCCACAAACCTCTGAGGTGAGCGACTTTGGAAGGATCGCTGGCAGAAGGGCAGTTTTGGCAAGAGCTGGGTAGCAGCGACAGCCTGCCCATGTTATATCTGGCTCTGACCTGTTCCAGATGCCCCCACCCCCTCCGGCTCAGGTGCCCCTGCGATGGGCTAAGGCTCCTAGCAGGGCTTCCATAAACATTTCTTCAGTGGCATCAGATGAGGCCATGGAGTTAGCCCAAACATTCCAGGGAGGATATCCTGTCCCATGAAGCGCCAGGCCTCTCTAGCCAGCTCCAGAGAGAGAGATCAGAGGCTCTTCCTGAGGGCAATCCCCTCTCTTTCCTTGGGTCCCACAGGGCCTTGGGCTGTCTGGCCTGCAGGGGAAAGGAGGAGGCCCTCCCCCTGTAGGGACAACAGTGGATTTGCCGCCCAGGTTTCACAGGTTATAGGATCTTAGAAATCACTGAAAGGACCTTCCGAGTTCATCCATGCTGTTCCCTCATTCTGCAGCTAAGGAAGCTGAAGGAGGTGACTAGCTTAGGGTCACTCAGTTAGGAACAGGCCCTGGGACCCTGAGGGGTTTCTGCTCTTCAGCTCTGGGGGATCCTTTGTAGTGTCCCTGAAAGAGTCAGGGAAGGGTGTGTGTGTGTGTGTGTGTGTGTGTGTGTGTGTGTGTGTGTGTGTGTGTGTGTGTGTGTGTCTGCGTGTGTGTCTGCTGCCTGGATCCCCAGGGCGATCCTCGAATGGACCTTGGAGAGATCAGCTAGGAAGGAGGAGGGAAGGAAGCAGCTCTGACCACGTCACCCCCACCTCATTAAACTCCAGTGGCTGCCTATCGCAAGTACAAAATGCTTGGCTTGGCCTTCAGGGCCCTTCTAGCCTCTCCAGTTCCCTTAGATCCAGTGACCCTGGCTTCCTGGCTGTTCCACTAACAAGCCCTTCCCTCTCCTGGCTCTGGGCATTCTGCCTGGCCCTTCTCCCTCCTGTACTCCCACCACCGACCTGGGTCCTGGCTTCCTTCTAGTCCTAACTACAGTCCTCCCTCGCAGGGGACACCTGCCCTGGCCCCTCAAGACTCCAGGGCCTTCCCTCTGTTCCCGATCTCCTCTCCTGCCATTAGATTGTGAACTCCTTGAGGGCAGGAACTGCCCTTTGCCTTTTCTGTTGCTATATAGTAGGCGTTTAATAAATGCTTATTGCCTGACCGATCTAGTCCAGCCCCCTCCTTTCCCAGAAGGGAGGATGGAATCCCATGCCTGCACGGCCCATCCAGGCTCCTTTGGGGCTTCACTGAGCCATCTGTTTGAATTTCCCAACTAGTGACACACAGACCGAGCCACTTCTCAGTTCCTGGACTCCTTAGCTGATGTTGTTTATCCGCCTTCCCTATGTCCTGCCTCAGTTTCCCTCTCTATAAAATGGGTAGAGTAATGAGTTGCCTTCTCCCTTCCTTATTGATTTGAATGTGTCTCCTCCCTAGCCTGTGACAGGGAGAGTCCTTCAGCCAGCCAGATGCTGGGGACAGGCCCCACAGAGTTGCCCCTAAGGAAGGGAGAAGGGGGCTTCGTCCCAGGTTCAGCGCCGAGGGGAGGGGAGCCCGTGCCTGCTCCCCCCTGTTCTCTCTTCACCCCCCCCCCCGCTGGTCCCACCTGCACTTTCTGGCTCAAGTGCATTGGAAGCAGCCCACAATGACCCCAGCGTCTCCTTGGGGAGGGGGAGAGCTGGCCCAGGAGGGGGCTGGTTAATCATTGACTGGGCTCCCAAGCTTGTCCCACCCCCTTCCTTGGCCTGGCTCTCAGCCATCCCAGAGTTTATTGTCAACAGAAACATGCTTGGAAGACAAATGACCGACTGTGGCCTTGTTTTCCTCCTCTCCTGGGGCTGTCCTTGGCTCTACTGCTTTGGAGGAACCTCCCAGGAGAAGAGTCAGTGTGAGGCACCAGGAGGCTGGGCAAGGCTTGGGCTTGTGGTGCTCCATGACAGAAGGCTCTTCCTCTTTCCTCCTGGTCCCTGGCTCACGAAGCAGAGCAGCTTTGGGGCTCAGCACAGTGGGCAAGGTGGCTTCTGGTCCCTGTTGCTCTTTCTTTGATTAGATCCCGTGGGCTGGTGGCCCAGTGGATAGAGTGCTGGGTCTGGATTCAGGGAGACTTGAGTTCCAATCTGGCCTCAGACACTTCTAGCTCTGTGATCCTGGGCAAGTTGCTTCGCCCCGTTTGCCTCAGTTTCCTCATCTGTAAAATGAGCTGGAGGAGGAAATGGCAAACCAGTCCAGGATCTCTGCCCACAAGGCCCCCAGTGGGGTCACAAAGAGTCAGACACCATGGAAATGACTGAACCACAATAGCATTTACTGAGTACCTACTATGTGCTGGTCAGTAGGGTCTCCAGGACAAAAATGCCTCAGGCCTCGAGGCCTAAGAAGTCCAGAGCCCTGGAGGAAGCAGGGTGGTCTAGTGGTTAGGGGACTGGAGGACTCAAGAAGGCCCTGGATCCTGCTGGGTGATTGTGGGCCAGTCACTTCACCCCAACCTCTATCTGTAAAATGGCCTTTATCCTGAAAATGACCCAATAAAAATACCTGAGAGTCCATCTCCAGAGTGAAGAAGTAGACAAGAAAGACTGCCCTCACGGGCCTAATGGCCCCAGGTTCTGAGCCAAAGGCAGATGCCCGCGTGACCGGGCACAGGGACCGAGCAAAGAGAGAGGCACTAGTTGGCTGCCTTCCCACCAAGGAGGAGAGACAGATGCTTGACTGAGATTCCTGGGAGGATCGTTAAAGGGATGTTTGGTGACCATTTAGACAAGGAGGCAGTGATTGCTGAGAGCCACCCTGGATGCCGGATCTCCAGGATCACAAAACAGGGGATGTGGAGGTAACGGACCTTGATTTTAGCCAGGCTATTCTGGAAAAGCTAGACCGGGAGAAGAAAAAAAATCTCATTATATTGATCCAGCCCGAAGGAGTGGGCATTAATGATGCAGTGTCAGCATGGCAAGCCTCCACTGAAGGACCACGGCTTTATGTGGCTTCATGTTTTTATCAGTGGCTTGGATAAAAGGCAGAGATGAAACGTACCATCTTCAGATGAAGGCAAGCTGGGGTGGGGGTAGCCGACACAATCACGGACATCATGGCAGAGTCAGGATCCAGGGGATCTTGGCAGGCTGGCCAGACTGCTGGGCTGAGTCGAATGAGGTAAAATTCGACAAGGCTAAGAGTAAAATCTGGTGCTCAGGTGCAAAGAATCAACTCTGCATGTCTAAGATGGGGAAGGTGCAGCTAGGAAGCAGGTGTTCTGA
Source organism: Phalanger gymnotis (assembly GCA_028646595.1). Taxonomy (NCBI): domain Eukaryota; kingdom Metazoa; phylum Chordata; class Mammalia; order Diprotodontia; family Phalangeridae; genus Phalanger; species Phalanger gymnotis. The sequence goes on from CM053623.1 coordinate 461,627,095, forward strand.
AGAAAGGTCTGGCCTCTGAGTGGACCACAAATTCTACTTGACAATTATCGTCTAGGTTGTGTTTATTGCCTTCCTAATACAATAAGTCAGCTGTGGGATGTGTCAGTCAACATAGATGGAGGAATCTTGGGGCTTTATAGGAGTGGGGTGAGGCATGAGTGCCCCGGACTCTGCTCTCATCACATATGGTTTGGAGGGCTGAAAGCTCAGTTTAAGGACATGGATGGGTTCTGTCTGTCTGTCTCCCCCTCCCCCCTCCCCCTTCTGCCCTCTTCTCCCTGCCTCTCCCTCCCTCTCTCTCTCTCTCTCTCTCTCTCTCTCTCTCTCTCTCTCTCTCTCTCTCCCTCTCCCTCCCCCTTCTTCTCTCCCCCTCTCCCCTCCTCCTCCTCCTCCCTCTCCCTTTCTCTCCCCCTTCCCCTTCCCTCTCTCTCATCCTCCCTCTTCTCTCCCTCCCCCTCCCTCTCTCCTGCCTCCCCTCCTCTGTCTCCTCCCCCTTTCCCTCCCTTTCTCTCCTCTCCCCCCTCCCCCTTCCCTCTTCTCTTTCTCTCCCCTCCCTCTCTCTCTCCTCCCCCTCCTCCTCCCCCCCTCTCTCCCCTCT
>CM053623.1:461628192-461647107 GCA_028646595.1 Phalanger gymnotis
CCAGCTCTGCCACACCAGCACTCTTCCTTCCCCAAGAACCCCTAACCTGGACTGGACTTAGATCTTCAGCAGGCTCTTCACTCCTGCTCTGATCTGCCACTTAATTCCTCCCACCAGGTGGGCCTGGGGCCAGAAGCAACTGCAGCTATAGTTTTGTAGCTGCCCCACCTCCGCTGCCCCTGGGGCAGTGGCCAAACCACAAATTCCCTGTCCCCAGCAGCTTTTCCCACTAACCTTCTCTGTTGTCTTTGGTGTTTGTGGGTTGAGAAGTCTGGTAACTGCCACAGTTCACTGATTCAGGGTGCTAAAGCCCGCATTGCCTGGTTCCTGGCCTGGTTAGTTCCCACAGCCCACGCTGGGCTCTGCTCTGCTCCCCTCCCCTCCCTGCTCTGTGCGGGATAGACATTACCCAGAGACCATCCAGGCTGTCCTGGGCTGGAGCCCTGCTTCCCTCTGCTATTTCGTGGCTTCTGTAGTTCTAGAACTGGTTCAGAGCCATTTTTTATAGGTTTTTGGAGGGACTTGGCAGGGAGCTCACGCTAGTCCCTGCTTTCCAGCCACCATCTTGGCTCCGCCCTTGGAGGCAGGTGCTGTTATGATGCCATTTTGCAGAGGAGGAAACTCAGGCAAGCAGAAGGTAGGCGCCTTGCAGGATCACATAGCTAGTAGGTGTCTGAGGTCAAATTAGAACTCCTGTCTTGCTGACTCCATGCCACTGTGGCTCTACCTAGTGTCTGGCTACTAACAGCGGATAACTCATACTAGCAAACATTCACTTAGGGCTGCCTGTGAGAGGAAGGCCACATTCCCTACCAGGGATGAAGTGACCCAGCCAAGACAGAAAAGAGGGTATTTGCTCAGAGTCTCACAAATTTAATCAAAATTGCTTTAAGCAGGAAAGTATGGGGAGGGGAGAAGGGGAGAAGGGGAGAAAACTGTCTGTGAGTATTCACCAAGCTAGAGACTCTGGAGGAGACAGGAATCCAGCACAAGCCTAAAATATCTGGGCATAGACTGGGCAAACAACCACGATGAACTAGAGACCCTAAATCAAGGAGGAAAGTTTGACTTTATAGGTCTCATGGGGACTTTAAGGGGAGGAAGCTATGTGGAGCAGTAAAGAGAGGAAGACCTAGGTTCAAATTTGTCCTCAAACACTTATCAGCTGTGTGACCCCGTGCAAGTCACTTAACCCTGATCACCTCCCCACCAAAAGCCGGACTTCACCGGATACTACTTGGGGCTGGAGCAGGTGTGGGGTGTGCCTACTTCAAAAGCTAGAGGATGAGCAAAGGGAGTGGGCATGGGGTGGGGTGGGGCCAAGGTACAGCAGATATTAAGGTAATGTGCTCAGGTGAGGAAATCCAGGCCCAAGATGGGGTGTACATGGTGGAGAATACCACGTAAAATTCAGTAGAGACAAAAATAGAGGCGATATTGTCTTGGAAGCATGCAAGAGACCACCAGGACAGAAAGAGGACATAGCTGAGGGACAGGCCTGGCCCAGCCATAGGGTACCTCAGGGGCTAGGACTCCAGAAGAGCTCAGTGGGTCATTCCAGATGTGGGAATGGGGGTTAGTTTGAAGCACGTGAAGTCTGGTAGTTAGCCACATTTGCATGTAGAAGGTATAACTCTGGAACAAGGTTTGAGACATAAGGAGAGAGCCGCACAGTGGAACTGTCTTTCCCTCATCCGTTCATTTGTATGGAAAAGTCAAAGGATTTTGGGGGCCAGGACAAACCACAGTGTTTCAAATGCACACAATTCCTCTGAGACTTTCCTGGTAAAGCTCCTTGAAATGGCTTTTAGGGTAGAAGCTTCCTTAAGAAGTTAAACAGGAGCCATAAGGACTTTCTAACCTTAAGTCAAATAGAGGCTGGGGATGGAGATGTCAGTCCTGGTAGGAGGAGGGAGAAGATTAAAAGGCAGGCATTCTAAGAGAGCATGGTCCCAGCAGGCTAAGGCTCTAGGAAAGGGTGGGTCTCCCTCCTGCTACAGAGAAAGCAAGTGTCACCTAATAGAATGACTATTTGAGGTTCCTGCCATTCTTAAAGATTGGAAGCTTTGCCTCTGGGCTCTAAGCTAGAAGAGAGATGGAAGCAGCCACCCCTCTTAGAGGGGAGAGGTCACACCTGAAGAGGAGTAGGCCTACTGAGGGCAGCCTGGCCACACACAGCATCATGTGCTCCCTCTATAAGTGCTGTGGGCTGGGGCCATGGGGTTTTCTGATGGTCCCTGGTGGGTCGCTCAGGGTGAATAGTTATCCTGGGCAGGGAAAGGGAGTAGAGAAAGAAGTCTTCAGTTATCCAGCCACCATCTCTCTCTCTCTCTCTCTCTCTCTCTCTCTCTCTCTCTCTCTCTCTCTCTCTCCCCTCTCTCTCTGTCTGTCTCTGTCTTTCTTTCCATGTATGCCTCTCTCTCTCTGTCTCTTCTCTGTCTCTGTCTCCATCTGCCTCCTCCTTCTGTTTGTCTGTCTCTCCTTTCTCTCTGTCTTTGTCTCTCTCTGTCTCTGTATCTCTTCTCTTTCTCTGTCTCTGTTTCCTCCTTCTGTCTGTCCGTCTCCCCTTTCTGTCTCTTTGTTTCTGTCTCTGGTAACTGCAGGGGAAATCAGGGAAGCCAGGATGGGGGTAGAGAAAACACCCTCATATGTGTCTGAGTTTGTGATAGAGAAGGAGTCTCGGTCTGTCACGTGCCCTGGATTCCAGAGGAAGGCTAGGCAGGGTCCCAGGGAAAGTCAGCCTAGGAATGTTGCCACACTCTCCAGAAAAAAAATGCTCAAGACACAGATTCAGATAAGGAGGAAAAGGGGTAAGATGTCAAAACAAACAAACAGGGGATGCAGCTAGCAGGGCACTGGACATTTATGTGTGTCTAAAAGATATGCAGAGAGGTGGAAGTGAGGGAGGTGACAGGCAGCAGACACAAGAGGGTGGCCACGGCCAGTGAAAAAGCGACCGGAGCTCCGCTGTCTGGGCACCAAGATGGAACCCGAGAGGAGAGCCAAGGACGCCAGAAATGGGCCTGGGGAAGAGGAGACCAGAGAAGGGGAGGGCCACTGCTTAAGGTAGATGGGATGATGGTGGGGGCTGGAAGGAGGGAAGCAGAGCTCCTCAATTCTCCCCTTCCTCTCTCCTCTCGACCAAGAAAAATGCCTTTTGGGCTGAAAAGGACAGTCCAGGACAAAAGAGGCAGCCAGAGTCCTAAGGCCCAAGGTTGCCCTTCAGGAGGACAGTCACCAGGCCCAGCTGAAACACCACCGGCTCCTGGAACCACTGGCCATGATATTTGAAAAGTGACAGAGACCAGGAAAGGGTGTGCAGGCCTGCAGACTAAGAGCCATCCCCCATTCCAAACAGAGACAAAAGCAAGTCTACAAAGTCTGGGCCAGTGAATCTGCCTTTAGCTCCTGGCAAAGCTTTAGTGCCTGCTCTTAAGAGGGTGATTAGCAAACCTCTAGAAAAGGGCAGGGTGATCCCCAACAGGCAGCACTGAGACCAGGTCCCCCTCAGCTAATCCAAAACCCTCTTGTGCATTGGGGGGGTTGGGACTGCCTGAATTAGGGGACTCCAAAAATAGTCACTCATGGCTCCCTGTCCCCTCAGAAGGCAGCCTCCAGTAGAGTGCCCTGGGAGCCCAGGCTTCAAAGGACCACATCTATGATGGGCATGGCCTTTAGAGCCCCTCAGGTTTGCAGACTGCTTTACAAATAGGATCTCATGTGGTCTTCACAACAACCCCGGCAGGCAGCTGCTGTTATAATCTCCATTTTATAGATGAGGAAACTGAGTCAGACAGCGGTTAAGTGGCTTCACCTGGCTAGAGTGTTTGAGGCTGGATTTGACCTCTGAGTCTTGCTCACTCTAGCCCCAGCGCCATCTCCAAGGTGCCACCTTGATGGAGGAACCAGAAGCAATCATGAGATTCTGGGGGGCAGCCAGTGTAGGTTTCATGTAAAGAAACAACTGATGTCAATGTCCCCAATGGGCTGCAGCCCAGCGTGCTTGCACCCAACCCCTCCTGCTCTCAGGGCCCTGCCCAGGGGCTGCTCAGGGTGTGGCTCCCTCTGGCCTCCTTTGCTCCTCTTGGCTAGCTCCAAAGCACATAAGGGATCCATCAGGACTGGTGACTCAGCTGAGCCTCCTCACACTCCTAACCCCCATTTCGTAGAAGAAGAAACCAAGTCTGCCAGAATAAAAGGGACTTGGTGGTGGTCTCAAAGCAGAGCTCAAGGCCAGGGGGGCCCTCTGTGCGGCTGGGCTGCCCAGGGAGGGAGGGAAGCCTTCAGCCCTTCATTCTCTGCTGGCAGGGAGTCTTGGGGCAGATGGGGGTGGGGCACGCAGGAAATGCTTGGGGTGTGGGGGTGGGGAGCAGCAGAGCAGCTGTGGGCCAGATTCTTCTTGACACACTCACTTTCCCTAAAAAGATGCTTCCACAGGGAGAATAGTCTCCTCTACCAACCTCCCCCTCTCTGTGAGCCGGGCCTTCTGCCCCTGCCCCTCTCCCCCATCTCACACACACACAAACACACACATATACATGAAACATACATACACTATATGTGCACACACAAACATATCCATATGCGTGTACACGTGTGTGATGTGCTGCACATGACACGTGTGTACACTACATCACAGAAACACAAGCACAGATATGCATATATATATGCATGTACATATACACACATACACACGGGAGTCCAAGCACACGGCTGGCCCCCAGCTTGCAGAGGAAGGCTCTGGCCAGAGGGGTCCTAGAGGTGCCCATCTGGCCTCGGGCTCAGCAGGCAGATAGCCCTGCCTGTTGACTGAACAGAGCTGCCTGTCCACTTCCCAGGCCTCCCATTCCTCCCCCTCCCTTCCCATCCCCTTGGGAGAGGATTTCATTTAGGGTTAGAAACAAAGTTTACCCCAAGGTTTCCAGGAAGATGAATTATCGATGAGGTGGTAGAGCCTTGGGCCATGCCATGAGCCTTCTCTGAGACTCAGTTTCCCTCTTTGTACAAAGAGGGGGCTGCACTGGGTGATCTCTAAGGTGTCAGATGCCTAGCACACGGTAGGTGCTTGAGGAAGACTTACTTGGTGGCTTGACTTCAAAGCTGGCCAATCAATGAGATTTTAAGCTCTGCCTAGAGAAAGAACGTCAGGGATGCTGTGCAGCCTTAGAACCCAGGTTCTGGTTTTGTTCTGTTCGGTGTTGGGGGGGGGCTGCTCTTCACCCTCCCCCTGGCCCACCCCCAGTTGTTTCCACAACTGGGCTTTCATTAGCCTGATGGAGGGGTAACCCCTGCCTGTCCTCCCCCCTCCCCATCAGGCCATGGCCACACCCAGCCCCAGAGGTCCAGGGAGGCCTCCCCCACTCTGGCTCTGATCCCATGGCTTGTTCCCTGCCATCCCCCATGGGGATACTGGATCTTAGGGAGGAGGGATTGAGAGGGGAGAAGCAGAAGGCCTTAGGGGATTTCACAGATTTTGTAATATGATGAAGGGGTGTGTATGTGAGTGTGTATGTATGTGTGTGAGTATATGTATGCAAGTGCATGTGTATGAGTGTGTGTGTATATATATGTGTCTGTGTGTATGTGTCTGTGTATATGTGTATGAGTGTGTGTGTATGCAAATATATATATAAGTATATATGTGTGTGAGCGTTTGTGTGTGTGTGTGAAGCATGAGAGAGACAACAGAACTCATGGACCAGATCTGAGAAGCTGTCTAAGGTCACCCTCTCATTTTAGAGATAAACCGATTGGGGGGGAGGGGAGGGCCTCTGTGGGTGCCCTTGCCTCCTGACTCTGAGCCCAAATGCTCACTGGGGCCTCTGTTCTGTCTTCCCTCACACACTATATCTGCTTCGACCTCCTCCTCCTCTTCAGGGCATGCCTCTTTGGCTCGCCACTGCCAGACACAAAGAGGGCCCAGGGCACACCTCGGCTACTAACTAGGGTGCTGACCAACCTCTTAGGAAGACACAGCAGGCACTATATAAATGCTGGCTGTTATTTATCATTAAACACCTACTATGTGGCAAGCATTGGGGATATGACGACAAAGATAAGAACCACCTGCCCTGGGGAGTTCACACTCTACTGAGGAGAAGCCACACCCACCCCAGCAGATAAGTCAACAGCACTTATAGACAAGGCTAGCATCGAGGCGCCTTGGTGCCAGGCCGAGGGGGTCGGGAATGGCAGTGGAGCTGAGCCTTGGAGGAGGTGAGGAGGGAGACTCCACCAGGCCTCAGGCGAGGGGGCCGGGACTCCTTTGGCAGTGGCTGGCTCTCCCCTCTCCCCCTGCCATGCCTGGACAGAGGGGCTCAGAGGGGGCTGCTGCAAAGTGTGAGCCCCTACAAGTTCATCTTCTAAATGGGTCTCAGCCATAGCTGGACCCACATCTTGGGATCAAGCTGGTCACTCCTCAGGGCTGCAGACAATGCCAGGCACAGCCAGCTCACGCTCTGCCAACGTTAGAAACTCATAAGGTTTCAGCTGTCTCCGAGAGCAGGGAAGGACAGAGGGGACACAGGGGCCCAGACGGGGAGCTCAGGTCCCCAGCAGTGGGACACCCACCCGCATGCTTACAAGACCAGGAAATAGAGATGGAAGAGGAGTCCGTGGTTGGGGTCCTCTATAGGGCAGGGCCTGTCTTAATCATTGGCTTCTGTATCCACAGTGCCTGGCACATTGTGGGGGCTTAATTATGCATTAAGCAGGCTCACAAAACCTCCATGTGGCAGACTGAACCGGGCAGAGTGTGCTCACCGTGTTCTTAATCTGGGCTTTCAACACCTGTTACAGAAGAAAAACATTTCAGGGTGAATGTCATGAGCAAAGGTGTGGAGGTGGGATCTGCCTGGCATGTGCAGGGAAGGAGCCGAGCCTGGGGGGCCAAGGGAGCCTAGGCCAGAGAAGCAGACGGGCCAGGCTGTGGCAGACCTTGAATGCCAAGACCAGATCTCCCAGAAGGATGCTTGCTGTCTGGCCCACCGATCTCTCTCTGGCAGGAGAGCTGCTGGGCTGTCTGCCCTAAGTGTTGGGATCAGTAAGAAATCACAGTAAAAATGTCCTCCCATTGGCTGCTCCAGCCTGGGCCCGAGAGAACAGAAGAGAAGGGGGGGGGCGGTGCTAGGCTGCCATCTCCTGTTTTATTGAGGAGAGTCCCCCAGGCCAAAGGAAGAGCCTGGGCTCCTCTTCCTAGGACCTCCGGGGGAATGTTTTCTCCTCCATACACCCCAGCCGACCATCGTCCTGAGCTGTGGCCAGGTGAGCCTTGGTGGCCACCAGCCTGGTGTCTGGGGCTCCTGGAGCTGCCCCACTGGCCATGGTGGGGCTGTCCTCGTGGCCTCCCCCACGCAACAGAGCCTGCCAGGGAAATCTTCAAGGGCCCAGGCACAGCCACTTCCATCCCCTGATAGGGGAGGGATTCAGACGAGGGCCCGCCCTGCCTGGAGATGAGTATCTTCTAGTCACCGGGCCCCTGTGTGCCTGGCACCGTGCCTGAGGATAAAGCTGTGGCGTAAAGATGAGCCGAGGACACGGATACAAGATAGGGAGGGAGTCAGTGAGGGGCAGAGGCGAAGCACTTCAGCAACGTGACAAGAATCATAGTAGTAGCTAACATTTATATAGCACCTACTGTGTGCCAGGCACTTACCAAGTGCTTTACACACATCATCTCATGGGATCCTCACAGTAATCCTCAGAGGTGGCTTCTATTGTGACACTCACTTTACAAATGAGGAAACCAAGGCCAACAGAGGTTAAGTGACTCGCCCAGGGCCACACAGCTAGTAAATGTTTGAGTCGGGTTTGAACTCAGGTCTTCCTGACTCCAGGGCCTGTGCTCTGTGCACTATGGTGCCACCTAGGTGCCCAGGAAAAATCACTTTCATCCTTTTAGGAAGGGGATTTGTTCTGTGAAGTTTGGATTCAGTCAAAGGGCCGCACTTGAGGACCTAGAGGGCCGCATGCGGCCTCGAGGTTGTAGGTTCCCTACCCCTGATCTAGGGGAATCAGGGAGGGCTTCACCGAGGAGGCAGCCCCTGAGCTGGAATGAGGAATTCAGTGGGTGGGAGGTGAAGGAGAGGGGAGAGGGCAAGACAAGCTCTGGAAATGTCACCGGTCTAGGCCCAGTCTTCTTCGTGTCCCAAGTGACATTAAGGTAAACTGAGGCACACGTTCTGGGTCTCACCCAAAGGCAGCGGGCAGGACAACGCGACTGGTTACAAAGTCAGGAGCATCAGAGGCCTGGGGAGATGATTGACAGGCACTCAGGGAGGTGGGCTTGGCAGCAGCCCCTTCCTCCCCTCCATCTGGTAGCTAGAAGTTCTGAGGGAGCCAGGGTAGAGAGACGGCTGGCTTCCTCTGATTGGCCAAGGAGAGCTTGCGGGCCAGAGGTGACTGGTTTCCTTTAATTATGGTGATTTTAGGGAAATGGAACTTTGAGACTTAACTCAGAGAGAAAAGCGAACCTCAGAAGTGAATTTGAAGGACTGTCCCTGAGGCGCTCATACAAAGCGGCAGGAGAGACCCCACAGGACCAGTTACAAGATAGGATGAATTTGATGTTCTCAACAAAATGAGAGAGTTGTTTGGTGTTTTCAGATAGAGGTGATTGTAGTGTTGGTGATGGGGATGGTGGGTACGTGGCTGATAGAAAAGAGCCGCTGTGGAGCGCTGAGGGTGGATGGAGCTCTGGTGGGCATGGGGAGGATAGAAAGGAGCTGCTGTGGAGGGCTGAGGGCGGATGGGGCTCTTTGGAAGGCATAGGGCTGATTGAAAAGAGCTGCTGTGGAGAGCTGAGGGTGGATGGAGCTCTGGTGGGCATGGGGAGGATAGAAAGGAGCTGCTGTGGAGGGCTGAGGGCGGATGGGGCTCTTTGGAAGGCATAGGGCTGATAGAAAAGAGCTGCTGTGGAGCCCTGAGGGCGGATGGGGCTCTTTGGAAGGCATAGGGCTGATAGAAAAGAGCTGCTGTGGAGCCCTGAGGGCGGATGGGGCTCTTTGGAAGGCATGGGCTGATAGAAAAGAGCTGCTGTGGAGCCCTGAGGGCGGATGGGGCTCTGGAGGACCTAGAGAAGATAGAAAGGAGCCACTGTGGAGTGGTGGTGGTGATAGTGGGAGCATGCATTTAGGGTAATGGCTCACCAGGGATGGGAAGAGAACGGAAAGGAGAGGGCAGGACCAGAGTGGGTTTTCCAGTCTCACGGCCTTCCTGGTGGGCTCTTCACAGGTGGAGAACACCATGCTTGACACCTACGACCTGGCTTATGAACAGGCAATGAGGAACGTCTCTGACATCTGGTGGCAGAGGCTGGTAGCCATCCACGACACGGTGAGCCCTGGGTGGGCTGAGGAAGAGCCCCAGACTGGAAGGAGAGCAAGGGAGCTTCTCTAAAATGAGAATCTGTGTCAGAAATGGTTTGATTCCTGTTCTAAGGCCCAGGAGACCCTGCAAAGTCTTCCTGTCCCGGTCCTCAGTTTCCCCACCTCTGAAATGAAGAGAGCTAAAGGAGTATTGAGGTGGGGGAGGCGGGGCTCACGAAAAGGCCTGGAGAAGTGCTGAGGGCCGCTGGCAGCATCCTCCCTCCCACTTGGCCTGAGATGAGCCAGAGAGGACAGGCCAGGCAGCTCCAGACCGCTCCCTGGCCTGCCTCTCACCAGGATCTCTCTGCCATTTTTAGTTTGGCTGCTGTGGAAAGAGCTCACCTCTCAGCTGGCTTGGACATGAGGAAAAGGCTTTGTGCAGGGGAGTCCAGCAGAGAGAGGTAGGGAAGAAGGCAGGGGACTGCTGCCGGGTCTCTTGGGAAGGGGTCGGGAGAGGAGTGTGGGGAGGACTCTAGCCTTGTCTCGGCAGCCCCCATCAAAAACTACCACCACAGTCCTCCCAGGGTGGGAGGATCACCATGGTCCCCATCCTACCAGTGAAAAAACCGAGGCCCCAAGGCAGTCAGTGACTTGTCCAGGGTCACCCAGTGAGTAAGGCATAGGATCCAAAGCCGGGTCTCTGGACCCTGGGCCTCAAGCGGCCACGTGCCAGAGCAGACAGAAGGCTGAAAGGCTCCCTGGCCTGACTGCCCTCTCGGGGACGGGCAGCTTGTGGTTCAGAGCCCCCCAATCTCAGAGCTCGGAGGCCAGCTATCCCAGCCTATGCTTGAGCCGAGGTGTTCCCTCCAACCCCCCTGCCAAGGGCTGGCCCAGCCTCCTAGGAGGCCCAATTCCAGCTGGGGGGTCACTCTGCCCTTCCAGCTGATGAAGTCTGCCTCTCAGTCCCTTCCCCATTCCCCCTGCCCGAGGCCAAGAGACCGGGCTAACCCCCCTCCCCAGGACAGTCCTGCTCCAGCCCCACGCCCATGCAAGGCCTTAGCCCCTCCATCTCCTCTGCCCCATGCTTGTATAGCCTGGTCTCCTTAGCATCATGGCAGCCCTGCCCCACCCCCAAAGGGCCCCTCTTGGGAACTGTCATGATGATCTAATGCCCGGCCGGTGCCTGGCACGACTCAGCCTGCTGGCAGCCCCAAAGGCCCAGGCCCCAGCCGAGGCGGGCAGCTGATGTGCGGCTGCAGGGCCTGGCACAGGCGAGGGTGGGGGCCGTCTGGGGACCCCTTCCTGCGATGCCGGTCCTGGGTCAAGGGGAATGGAAGCGGGGAGGGCTCCTCCCTCAAGGTGGGCATATGGGCCGGCCTCTGCTCTGCTCAGCCTGTCTCCCTCCCTTCCAGGGCTGCCTCCAGGAGATCAGAAGCTTCGTGAGGGAGCACTTGGGCTTAGCCACCCTCCTGTTCATCATCACCCTGGCCTTCATGGTACCCACCTTGGCTCTCTCCCGCCCCCTGCAGGGCTCCCTCCTCCCCCCCAGGGTCGGTCCGGAGTAGAGACGGGGTTAGGTTAGGCCTGGCCTTAGAAGATGGCCCCTCTCCCCCTCGCCCTGAACAAGTCCCGTGATGACCCCGCCTGGGCATCCTTCCCTTGGCTAGGCCCTCTGGCTGAAGGAGAACTAACTCAAAGAAGCCCCAAGCTGAGGGGTCTTCAGATCACCCAGCAGACCCTCCCTGCATATTACAGATGGGGATGCTGAGGCCCTTGCAAGTGACAGGATTTGCCCAAAGCCACAGAGGGAATGAGGTCCCCTGACTCCCAGCAAGTGGCCCCTGGATTTGGTGTCAGAACCCTGAGTCAGGAACCCCCCTCCTCTGGGTCTCGGTTTCCTTGTCTGTGAAATGAAGAGAGACCTCGCTCGACTCGCAGGTTTCTAAGGTTTCTCCCAGCCCTAAATCCTCAGGATTCTCTCTCCCTGGGCTGGAGAAATGGAATGGCCCAGACACCTTCTCCAAAGCCAGTGAGCTGAAAGGGAAATGGCCGCCAGCTGTCCAGGGAAGGTGCCCAGAGGCTAAGGGCTCTGCTCCTGCCTCCCTTCCCTCTCTGCCAAAGGCCACAGGGGTCCTTCCAAGAAGAGGCTCCTAGGACTGGGAGGCGGGAGGGCCCTCCATTAGATGGGGCTGCTGCTGGAGGACGCAGCACAGGTCAGAGATCTCCTCCCATCACCACCTGCCTCCTGCCTCAGACCAGGGCTTCCCTAGAGAAGGCCAGGCCGCCCCCTCGAACCAGGGCTGGCCCCTAACGCTCCTTCTTTCTCCTGCTCTTAGGTTTATGGAATGTTCCTCACCTCTTTCCTCTGGCTGACCATCCACTATGGCAGGAACCTGGACCGAAAGGGCCACTACACACTGACCACCCAGTAGGGCCTGGCTCAGGCTGACCCAGGGGCTGCTGCCAATGAGGGAGTTCTCTTTCCTTCCTTCAGTCCAGCCAGGAGCCTGCCCGAGGATGGAGGCAGCCGGCCCTGCCAGGAGCCCTTGGCAGTGTGCTGGCCACCTGTGGCTTAGAGGGGAGCGCCCTAGAGGTGAAGTCAGCCATTCCCCACTGCCTGTGGGGCCTGGGACGTGCCATTCCTTCTTGGAGTCTCAGTTGCCTTATCTGTCCAAATGAACAATGATACCTGCATTCTCTCCCTCTCAGGACTTGATAAGAAACGCGCTTAAAGACCTTCAAAAAGCCAGAAAAGCTCAACAGTCGCTTGCCGGGGCCAGGACCCTCTGCCCCTTTCTGCCTCCCTCCTCTCTTTCTCACTGAGCTCCAGACAATCTGGCAGTGACCACGCTAGAATGGGGAGTCTTTGCTTCGGTTCTCGGGGCACCTAGAGGGTGTGTGGGTAGATTGCAGGGGATCCTGGGAACTTCTGATCTTCGACAACTATATTTCAATATAATTAGCTTCCTTTGTGATTTTATGCATTTTCACTATTACTATTGTAATGTAGTGGTATGGGCCAGAGACAGAAGCTTTGTTTTGTTGTTTTAAACATGATGGTGAGAAGGGTTCCTAGGCTTCTCTGCTGAGGTTTAACAGTGGTGGGACCTCAAAATAGCAACACAAGGTCCTGCCTGAATGAATTCAACCTAAGGCTTCTTTCAGCCAAAGAAAAACAAGGTTTATTACAAATCCACCATATTGGTCAGATTTTTAAGAAATCTCAGCATTGGCTAGACTCTTAAGGAATCTGAACATTCGTATCACTAATGCAAGGGTGCCTGAGCCCTTTCATGGAAACAAGATGGAGCTCATATACAGAAGACTGTGGGAGAGATCTAGGCTTGGCCAAGTAGGCTGGGGTGATTGGAGGAGGGGTCTACAGGATCTTGATGGGAGTGGCCAGTAGGCTGGAGTGACTAGAGGTCAGAAGCCAGGAACCAAGAGAATGGGGTTTAGATAGGATCAAGGGTGGGAAGTAGCTGGATTTCCAGAGGTAATAGACAATGAAGGCTTGGGCTAAGTTAAGGGTGACAGAGAATTGGGCATAGAGATAATGAAAGACTGATCAAGGGGATTATAGCCTCAAGCCAATGCCAGATCAAGTGGGAAGATTCAAGGAGAGTTCGAGGGGGTTTCCAGAGCCTGCCAAAGAGGGTCATGACAGAGAAGAACGGTTCTGGACTTCTGTTCTAGGATGCCCCCTGACTTCTCAGGTAGAGGGAACCCCAAGTCTGCAGCTTCCCTGCCTCCTCATCCAGGTAACCGCTGCTGTCAGCAGCAGGGGACCTTAGCCACCTCAAAAAGAGGGAAGCTTGGTGAGCAGCCCTGGGCCTGAATCAATCTGGTTAAGCTCCTGTCCCTGACAGATCTATTGCTGTCCATTTAGGAACATCCTGATCCAACCAGCAGCTCTAGAAATTATCTCTGTTCTGAATTTTTAAAAAAACATAAATAAAACGCTTTATTGATGCCTTTTGACCTTACCTCAGAAGGATTTCCCTCCCCACCCCTCCATATCGAACCTTCCCTTGGGACAGAGAAAAAACACCAATATGGGAACCTGGCCTGGTAATGGGAGTATACACCCATCTGTCCTAGGAGGCGCCACCTCTGCTGTGAAGGAGACCAGTTCTTTGGGACTGATATCAGTCTCTTGGTGACTCCATTCGTGCTCCTTTAACTCTTCATTTTCTTTGTTAGTCTTTCTTTCTTCAGTTCTTTGGCCCTGCTTGCTTGGTTCTGCATCAGTTCATAAAATCATCCCATGTTTCTCTGAATTCCTCATTCCCTACCACAAGTAATGTCCCATTACACTCCTATGCCATAATTTCTTCGGCCTCTGTGAACTGTTAGGTTCATAGATGTAGGGCTGGAAGGGACCTGAGAAGCCATCAGATGAGGGAAACTGAAGCTCAGACAGTTAGATGGTCACGCAGGTAGTGTCAGAGCCAATAGTTGGACTCAGGGCTTCTCATTTTTAATCTAGAATTCTGAAAATCAAGGTTTCATTTTGGCCTGGGGAGATAAAGGCCTGAGTAGAAAATAAATACTGAATGATATAAAATGGTGTCAAACAGCAGCAGCGAGGGCTTTTGAGGGTTAAGGAGAATTTGGGAAAGCTCTGCTCTTTGCTATCACGAAAAGAGCGCTACTATGTGTATTTTGGCACATGCTAGGACTTTGTTTGTCTTCGACTCCCCTGGGGGTCACGACATTTGTGGGGTCACTGGCTCAATGAGAGCGGACAGCTTGGTCACTTTAATCGAGTAATTCTAGATGGAAACTCAGAATGGTTGGACCCCTTCAGTGACACAGCCTGCCTGCTCTCCCACAGTCTCACCAACATTGATTATGGTCAGCTTTGCCAGTTTGCCCAACATAAGGGAAAACCTTGGGGGTTTTAAACTTGTATTTCTCCTACATTTGTAATTTAGAGCACTTTTTCATGGATCTTTCATAGCCTGCAAATGGTCTCTTAAAAACTGTTCCAACTGTGAGAAACGCACTCTCTCTAGAAAGAGCCATACTCGTTGTGCAGCCAGGAAGGTTCTCACTCTATTTATTCTACGTTCATTCTTCTGAGCGGCAGCTCCCTAATGGAGTACTCTTGCTCAGACAAATGCAGGCCTTTTCATGCACTATTTCTAAGTCGAATTTCCCTCCTGCCTCCCACTGGCTAGGCACTTCAGGGCTCACAGCCTGTCTGAGAAACACCTAAACCCCACCTCCACGTGGGTCTCGTCCATGCTTACGTTTCCCATTTTCTTTACACTTAGTACCAGAACAACGAGTCGTAAATTCTTTTGAAGGAATTTCCTCACCTGATAAGAGGCAGAACCCCAGATATCTAAGCTTCCTTCACCATTAACACAAGAAGAGTCCTACCGAGTGAAGCATCAATCAACATAGCGAAGACTTTCTCTCTAATCCATTTGTCTTCCTGCCTTCCTCGACAGATACAAGACTTCTGGGACGTTACAGAGTTTTCTGTGGAAACGATATTTGGTTGAGCCCTTACACTACCTTTTGACTACCTTTCTGAATGCTTTTTGTCTTCGCAGAAGGACCACAGAGTAGCTGCTCTCCATGACCATGAAGAGCTTAACTACAGGATGGGCTGTGTCTCTAAGGTCTTCCTGACCATCTCTGTCTCTTATCCCTGTTGGCTGCTGGCACAAAGATGTTGTTATGTTGCTTGCTAAAGTTTCCTAGTATGTTTCTAAGCAAGCTTTGAATGCCTGTCCTTTGTGTAATTGGGGAACACAGGTGAATATATTAAAAAGTTATAGAGACTGCCATTGGGGCTTTGACCTTGTACATGTTCTTGGAAATTTCATCATAGATCATATGTTTGTTTTGTGGAGCATACTGGCTGGAATTGCTTTAATATTTGAATGTTGATGTTGTTGCAACCTTTGGGCACAATCTTTTCAAAAGATGGCGACTCACCAGTTGGGGGACGGCTATACACACCGTGATGCGTGAGGGCGGCGGAACACTTTGTGCTGTAAGTGACAATAAATACAAAGAACGCAGAGAAGCATGGGAGACTGGCGGGAACTGATGTGGAATGAAGTCATCAGAGCCAGGGAATGAGACACCCAAGGGTGGCCACAATGTCCCACAAAGCAACCAAACACCGAGTGTTACGAATCACCAAGAGCAAGTCTGGCCCCAAAAAGACATTTGGAAAGATGGTCCTCCCACTCCTTTGGAGAGATGGCCCACGGTAGGGGGAGCAGC
The DNA here is from genome assembly GCA_028646595.1 of Phalanger gymnotis. Classification (NCBI taxonomy): domain Eukaryota; kingdom Metazoa; phylum Chordata; class Mammalia; order Diprotodontia; family Phalangeridae; genus Phalanger; species Phalanger gymnotis. Next base: position 461,643,744 of record CM053623.1, read on the forward strand.
ACACATGCGCTCAGGTTTTTCATTCTTTTGGGGATGGATTGCTCTTTTTTAATGATTTTTTTCCTCCTTTTTTAATTCCTTTTAAATTGTTATCATATGGGATGGCTCTAGGGGAGTCAGGAAAATGGATACAGAGTGAAATTTAGGCCATGTGCAAATAAGAGGTGTTAATAAATATTTTATTTTTAAAAAGAATGAGGTCATCTTAAGGCTATTGTCTAGAAATGTAGAAGGATTGGTAGAGTGTGCAATTAAGGCCCTGGATTTTGAGGCAGGGGAGGCCATGAAGGAAATTTTTCTAGTCCCACATGAGAACTGTTGCCATGGAGATATACCTGAGAAACTGACCACAGGAAGTCAGAGCTGGTCTCTCCCTCCTGCCTGTTCTCTGAGGAGAACGCCATGACATCTGAAGCAGGGATAAGGCCACAACCCCTATGCCGGGCAGCCACCGTGGGCCCTCCCCCGGCATCTCCCGTGGCCAGGAGGCTAGTTGCAGTATCCCAGGAGAAACTGGCCTGGAGGTCTCCCACTCAGCTTGGTGAGAGAGCAGCCTGGAGCCACTCTGCAGGACCTTCATCTGTGAACTTTCTCAGGTTGGGGTGGCGGGACAAAAGCTGGGGGGAGGCATTTGATTTGTGTGGCCTCAGGGAGAGAGGCCTGTATGGCTGCTGGCTGTGGAGAGACGCAGCTCACTGGAGAATGCTGATGGCTGTGTCATTCAGGGACTGCCTGAAGGGATGATGCCCCAGAACCTGTTTTGCTAAGTCAGCAATGCCTGAGCCCCAGGCCCAGCTGCTTCCTGAGTGTGGGTCCCAAAAGTGAAGGAGGGAGCTGACCCCAACCAAGGTAGAGCTGGAGATGCCCTAAGAAGGGCGTTGGTGTCAACAGGCAAGTAGCCACTGTGTCTGGGTGTCCAGACCCTTCCCTCTCACTGGAACCCCAGCCCTGATAGGAAGCAATTTGAGTCTTTTCCAGATTCTAGCAGGAAACTATCCACAGTAAACTGAGTCTCCAAACCTGGGCCCCTTGGTCACCCGTGGAGATGGCGCAAAGGCTTAAAAAAGGAGCAAACACTCCAGGGATTCTGACTCTTCACCTTGTGGGCTTTTTGGCCTAGTGCCTCCCCAGTACCAAACCAGCCAAAAGACAGGCTGGGCCAGCAGCTTAGCTGCAGGACTGGGCATTTCCAGCCCAGGAGGGGAATGGGAAGTGCTGGAGGGCACCAGCAGAAGCCACTCTTTGGAGAAAGGGCCAGGAGGATTGCTGGGGCTATGACAGCCTGTCTCTGGAAACATCTCAAGGAAATGCCGGTTCTCCTCATCCTCCCAGAACCCACCAGGCCTTATGCCTCATCACCCATGGTGGCTGTGCCTTAGAGAAACAGACAGGAATGGATGGAGGTAGACCAGATCTGACCGAGAGCATTCAAGTCGACCAACCAGGACACTCCGCCTCAGGCCCAAGGTGCCCAGGGCCATCTTAAAGACTTTTGAGGCAGATGAGACAAAAAGAAGACAGCTTCCATTCTCCTGTCTGGATTTGGTGGGTTTGAATGAATGGCCCAAGGCCTCTCGGAGGCATCAGTCGCTTCTCAGGCTGATGGGCCTGTCCATTAGAGGAGCAGGGGCTTGGCACAGTGCCTGGCACATAGTAGGTTCTTAATAAATCCTAGTTGTTGACCCACTAACCTGGAATATCTGGAAGTATTAGTGTGCCTTGATGATGTCATGGTCTTTGGGAAGACGCTGGAGGAACAGGAGAGGCTGGTGAAGGTGCTGACTCAGCTGGAGGAAGCTTGCCTGAAGCTGTCAGGAAAGGAGAGCCAATTCTGCACAATTTCTCATTAGTACCTGGGCCATACCCTGTTGCAACAAGATGTGAGCACCGACTGGAAAAGAAAGAAGGAATTCCGAATGGCCACACCCAGAGAAGAACTTTTCTGGGGCCTCGTGGTTATTGTCACAGATTGTTAAGAACCGTGCTGTGGAGACTGCAAAGCCAGTCCATGGCCACTCTTGTGGTGATAGGACTGAAGACACTCAGGGCCAAAATGCATAAAAGGAAGAATTGTCTAAAACCTCCAAAGCCCTTTGGGGACTGGATGAACAGACCTATGGGAAGGAGCCTTTGAGGTTTTGTTTAACCCTAAGCCTTGCCTGTGCACCCCCAGGCACAGCTTTTGTTCTCCACATAGATGCCAGTCTGCATGCATAGGGAAACCATCCCATACCAGGAGAGTGGGGGATGCCAGAGAACAGTTGCATGGGTCAGCAGGGGCTTGGCAGACATTGCGTCTCATGCCCATCGACAAGCTTGAGTTCTTAGCTTAGAGGTGGACTAGCCCTGAAAAGGCCCCAGACCACATGTAGGGAGCCAGATAGGGGTCTGTAGCAACAATTTGGCTAGCAGCTGCTGTGGGGTTGGAAGACCAACACAAGACCACCAACAAGACGGCTCCTAACACAGGTTCTTTGATTTGTTTTTCTTTTTTTCTTTTTTTTTAAGGGGTTAACAATCTTACTTTAATCCAGCATACAAGTAACATCCACCTAGTTCAGAGGAAAAAGCCAGCACCCTGAATTACAGGCCAAATACAATTCATAGTTATCAACATCTGAGTGTTCAGCAGGGGAGCTCATTATAACGGCTGGCCCAGAGTCACGGGCCACTCTTGCTGTGGCTAAGAGGTCCAAGAGAGAATGCTAAATAAATGGAAAAGTTCCCCACCCCCAATATCACATCAGACACAAATTAATGATTCCCAATTGTCTCAGTGCTGAGAAATACAAAAACATCCCACTTTATCTGCCCCATTAAAACAAAGGCCAGAATCATTAAAGGTCAACAGCAAAAAGTCCCACCTTAATTACTATTACAGGTGGCTGTTAAATTATTCGCGTGAACGTTTACACCTTGGAAATTGGCAAACACTACATGTGAATCAGGGCTTGAATTTTTGTTTTGTTGTCTCAATTTAAGAAAATGATGGTAAAAATGCTAATAATTCAGATTTAACTTAAAGTGTGTTGGTATGTACATTTCCCCCTTGAGAGTTGGTTGTTAGACCACCACATTGATGGTTGTGTGCTTGTAGTCTCTCCCATTGGACTGTGAGATCCTTGAGAACAGCAACTATTTTTTGCATTTCTTTGTATTCCCAAATTTGCACAGTGCTGGCATATAGTAGGTGCTTGATAAATATTTGTTTATGATAAAATGACTTTTCCAAGGTCACATAGCTAGGAAGTAGCAGAGCTGGGATTCTAACCAAGGCACTCCAAATCCAGTGCCTTTTTTGTTACCTTAAAAGGTGGTTTCTCTGTGCTGCAACATTTATATTTAGAGAGAGATGGTTTCCTCT
>CM053623.1:461647607-461687572 GCA_028646595.1 Phalanger gymnotis
TATACTCCTAACTTCCCTAATAATGTGAAAGTTCTTAAGAGTTATAGGTATCATCTTCCCATGTAGGAATGTAAACAGTTTAACCTTATTAAGTCTCTTATGATTTCCTTTTCCTGTCTACCTTTTTATGCTTTTCTTGAGTCTTGTATTTGGAAGTCATATTTTCTATTCAACTCTGGTTTTTCATCAAGAATGACTGAAAGTCCTCTATTTCACTGAATATTCATTCTTCCTCTTGAAGGATTATAGTCAGTTTTGCTCAGTAGGTGATTCTTGGTTGTAATCCTAGCTCCTTTAACTTCCAGTATAGCCTATTTTAAGCCCTCCTATCCTTTAATGTAGAAGCTGCTAAATCTTGCATTATTCTGACTGTCACTCCACAATATTTGAATTATTTCTTTTCTGGCTGCTTGCAATATTTTCTCCTTGAGCTCTGGAGTTTGGTTATGATATTCCTGGGAGTTTTCATTTTGGGATCTCTTTCAGGAGGCGATAGGTTAGTTTTTTCAATTTCTATTTTACCCTCTCATTCTAGAATATCAGAGCAGTTTTCCTTGATACTTTCTTGAAAGATGATGTCTAGGCTCTTCTTTTAATCATGGCTTTTAGGTAGTCCAATAATTTTTAAGGTCATTTGTTTTTCCAGTGAGATATTTCACGTTGTCTTCTATTTTTTTATTCTTTTGGCTTTGTTTTTATTGTATCTTGATTTCTCATAAAGTCATTTTTCTCAATTCTATTTTTTTAAGGAATTATTTTCTTCAGTGAGCTTCTGAACCTCCTTTTCCATTTGGCCAATTCTACTTTTTAAGGAGTTTTTTCCTCAGTGAATTCTTGTGTCTCTTCTTCCATTTGGCCAATTCTGCTTTTTAAGGCATTCTTTTCCTCATTGGCTTTTTATACCTCTTTTACCATTTGGCCTAGTCTGTTTTTTAAGGTGCTATTTTCTTTAGCGGTTTTTTTTTTGTGTGTGTGTCTCCTTTACCAAGCTGATGACTCATTTTTTTCTATTTCTCTCTCTATTTCCCTCCTTAATTTTTCCTTCTAAGTCTCTTACATGATTTTCCAAATGCTTTTTGAGCTCTTCTATGGACTGAGACCAATTCACATTTTTCTTGTAGGCTGTGGATGTAGGAGCGTTGACTTTGTTTTCTTCTGAGTGTATGTTCTGGTTTTCATTGTCATCATGTTATTAATGCTTTTTTCTTCATTCTTGAAGAAGACCATGATATCAGGAGGTGATGTCATGACATGCAAGTGAACTGGATTTAAGTGAGGCCGGACTGTGCAGTCTCCAGCCTCACTCACTCCTCCGGAGCCATCTGGGTCAAGTGGCCAGATATAGATCAGGATGACTGGAGACCTGCCCAGGATGCAATGGGAGACCATGGCCTTTCAAGCCTAAGGCCCTTAACAGGTCTCAGTTTAACTGGAGCTATGTCCATTCAGTGATTAAGAAATGAGGCAAAGAATTGCCTCTTTTACCTAGCCAAAAAAAAAAAAATTAATCTGGGAGGGGAAGACCCTCAGGGTTTCTGGCCAAAACAGAAACAATTGCTATTTATAGTCACTCTGAGCCAACCTGGGCCCAAACAATGACTCAGCAGGGCTTGGCCTGGGAACTATTGTTGGCCAGTTAATGAGAGAACAGTGATATGGGTTCAAGGCATTGTCCTTAAGAAAAAAAATCCAGCCAGTACATCCCAACATATCTTGTGAGGTTTCATTGATCAAAATTTACATTTCTTTGGGCAGGGCACCCTCAGGTAACGGTATGATACCCTATGGGAACAGAGGGAAGAGAAGAGAAAGAAAAAAAAAGGAAGGAAGGAAGGAAAGAAGGAAGGAAGGGAAGGAGGGAGAGAAGGAAGGAAGGAAAGGAGGGAGGGAGTGAGGAAAAGAGGGAAGGAAGGAAGGTAGAAGTGTTATACCAAGAGTGAGTGAAATGCACCACAGAGTATAAGTTTTAAATGGAGAATTTATTAGCCAGTGTCCATTTGGGGTTCAACCCAAATCAGAATGGCCCTGAATAGAGCTGAAAAAGTTGTATTTATAGAAAATACAGAGTGCAATTTATGGGCCAGGTCACGGGGGTGGGGGAGGGAACAGGACCAAAGGTCCTGACAGATTGAAGATTCTGACAGGTTATCATTAAGTGGGATAATCTTATCTATTGACATTCCTTGGAGGAGTCAGGGAGCCCCAGATACATTTGCTGAATGCCAAAAGTTCTGAGTCCACTCTTTCTTATGCAAACTGGGGCTGTGGGACAGGGGTCTTCTTAGCAATAACTGATTTCTCTAGCACCACAGAAGGAAGGAAGGAAGGAAGGAAGGAAGGAAGGAAGGAAGGAAGGAAGGAAGGAAGGAAGGAAGGAAGGAAGGAAGGAAGGAAGGAAGGAAGGGAGGAAGGAGCTATGTTACCCAACCGGCCAGTTCCAGTTGGGTCACCAATGCAGCAGCTGCTATTTTCCATTCACAGAGGTTGTTGTTTGTTCTTCATTCTCAAAGAGGACCAAGACATCAGGAGGTGATGCCATGACTTGCAAATGAATTGGATTTAAGTGAGACAGGGTTGTGCGAAGTCACCAGCCTCACTCTTTCCTTTGGAGACATCTGGGTCCAGTGACCAAATACACATCAGGATGAATGGAGATGGTCTTGGATGCAGTGGGGGCTGTCACCATAGTAACTTTCTATAGTCGGAATTTTTTTCTGTTGTTTGCTCATTTTCCCAGCCTATTTCTTGCCTTTTAACTCTCGTTAAAGTAGGGCTCTGTTTACAGGTGGAGGGTGCGCTGTCCCAAGCTTCAGGGGCTTTGTGCAGCAGTTTTCAAAGACACTTCTATGGACCTGTCATCTTTCAGTTCTTCTAAGTTGGTGTGATCTAAGGAGAGGTGTTTCCCCTCCTCCTGGCCTGTGCTCTGCTCTGTGAGCAGCCACAAGCACTCTGTTATGCCATGAAACTGTGGGAAGCGTCCCTGCTCCACCACAGTCACAAGCTCTGATGTGCTAGTGCTTTTACTCACCCTGAGACTGCTACCCAGGACTGCAACCTAGATCAGAGTATGGGCACAGCCACAGAGTTCTGCCTCAGTGCTAGCCAAGAGACCCTTGTAATCTCCTGCTGATGGTCTGTGGGCTGAGAGCTCCAGAAGCAGTGGCTCCAAGGCCTGCTCCTGGTTTGCTGGGGCTGAGTCTGTGCGAAACTGTGCTGCACTCTCACACAGTATGACAGACCTTTCCTGCTGACCTTCTAAACTATTTTTGACTGGGAAATTATTCCACCTGGTCCTGTGTGGGTTCTGTTTGTTGCTCCAGGAATTGTTTTATGAAAATGTTTAATGGTGTTTGGAGAGATTTGGAGGAGAGCTCAGGCGAGTTGCTGCCTTTTCTTTGCCATCTTGGCTCTGCGTCCCAGGAATTATATTCTTCAGTGAGCTTTTGTGCCTTTTTTTTTTTAGCATTTGGTCCAATTTTTCCTCTACTATACTTACTGCTTTCTTTAGCTGTTCCAGGAATTCTTGTTGGGCTTGTGTCCAATTTGTCATTTTTCCCCCCTTTGAGGCTTTACTTGTAGCTATTTTCACATTGTTGGCTTCTTCTGAGTTTGTGTCTCGGTCTTCTCTGCAACTGTAGCAGCTTTTTATGGTCAAGTGCTTTGTTGTTGCTGTTGTTGTTTGCTTGTTTTCCCAGTCTGTTTCTTGACTTTGAACTTTATGTTAAAGTTGGGTTCTGCTTACGTATAGATGACGGTGGGGAGGCACTGTCCCAAGCTTCAGGGGTTTTTGTACTGCTGTTTTCAGGGCTAGTTCTGGGCATCTGAAAGTTTTTGGTGCTTCCAAAGTGATGAGGTCTGGGGAGAGGTGGGGTCACTGCTCTCCTGGTCTGTGCTCTGGTCCATACCCAGGAAATGCCCCTATTCCCCTGCGCTCTTACCCCTCTCTGCTTTGGAAACATGATCCAGAACTACTCTGGGCAATAGTTACCACGTGCACCCCCTTCCGTGCCTAGTGCCAACTTGGAGTCCCTTGTAATCTCCTTCTGAACAGCTGTCCAATCCCCTTACCATCTGTGGATTGAGGACTCCTGAAGCAGCTGCTGCTGTTTCATTTCATTCCAAAGCCCAATATTGGACCTCATGCGCTCAGGGTTGACCCCCACCCCCACCCAGTTTACAGACTTCTCCTATTGCTAAATTGTCTTAGCCTAAAAAAATGTCTCAACTTGACCCTTTGTCAGTTCTACTGCTCCAAAATTTGATTTGAGGCATTATTTTAAAGTTGTCTGGAGAGGAATGTTGGGTTGCTATCTCTACTCTGCCATCACATCGACTGGAGGATTGTTAAAGGGAAACCCATTGGTGGAGGCTCATGAGCTATAGTAGTGAAGCTAGACACCCCTATACAGACAGCACTGCTCCCACAGCAGCAATCTTCTGGGAGCCGGACCCAGGAGTATGAGTGAGAGTCTCCCCGGAGGAGGGAGCAGGCATCCTACGACAATGGCTCTCACCATCGGCTTCCTGATACTCCTCCCAGAATCCCTGGGAAGCTCTCGTCCCTGGCCATCATCCCTCTTCTATTGTGCCTCTGCAGTCACATTAGACCTGCACCATTCCCCCGCACAGCCCCGTCTGGTGGCTTCATCACTCTATCTTTCTGGCTTAATTTTCTGTCTGTCCTCCTCCTCCTTCCCTACCTCCATAGTCAACCATATGGTGTGAGCTCCTTGAGGGCAGGAACTCTTTGGGTTTCTATAACCACAGTGCCTAACATATAGTAGGCATTTAATAAATGCTCACTGCATTACAGATGGGAAAATTGAGACCTAGACATGGGGAAAGGCTCAGCTCAATGTTACGTTTGAAGACTGGCATTCTTTCCACTGACTTCCATGGCTTCTCTCACCTAGAAAACGAGAGGAATAAAACCATTTCATTTTGTTAGTCCACTAGGTGGCCAAAGTAGAGGACTTGGAGCCAGGAAGATCTGAATTCAAATCCTGCCTCAGGTACTTCCTAGCTGTGTGACCCTGGCCAAGTCACTTCACTGTGCTTGTCTCAGTTTTCCAGGGAAAATGGGGATACTAAAAGCTCCTGCACTCCAGAGTTGTTGTGAGTAGCGGATGAGATAGGATTTGTAAAATGTTTGCAAACCTTGTATCACTCCCTAAATGTGATGGTATAAAGCCTGCCTTTCCTCCTCCACAGGCCTTCAGGACCTTAATGTATAGCAAAGATATCCCATAATGCCCTCTGGGCTCTGTCCTGCTGCCTTTGCTCCCCACGGGCCAGATAAAAGGGGAAGGGGAGGGCACAGATCAGAGTGCCCATCTCACCCAAGAGAAAACAGGCTTCCACAGCTTGGCCCCCAGTTCCACTGCTTGCTGGTTGCCTGACCTCAGTTAAGTCCCTTTCTCTCTTTGGACCTCAGTTTCTCCATCTGTGAAATGGGGGGGTCCCAAGGTCCCTCTCAACCACAGGCCCTCTGATGGGGGTGGGGAGGAGAAGATGCAGGGAACAGGGATGGGCCAGAAGGGCCCAGAGGGTGCTGGAATAGTGGGGGTGCTGGGGAGCACAGCTGGCATTCAGCCCAGGACCTCCCCAAATGACAGTCACTCCCCACCCACCCACCCCCTCCCCTGAGGGGCCAGCAAGATTCCAGCTTCCCTGGGACACATCCCCTCCTCTCCCTCCTCTCCCTCTTCCTCTCCTTCTCTGACTTACATAAGCAGTAACCATGGGGATGTGGATAGAAATATTTAAATTCAGCGACAAAAGTTGGAGCTGGCTGGAGCAGACGGAAACCATTTGTTGCTGATTGGAAACAGAGATTGTTCACTCTGCTGCACAGCTTGGGGAGCCCACAGAAGGCTTCAGGTGGAGACGCTGGGGCTCCCTCAAGGGGCCTGAGGACGGGGGTCAGCTCTGCCCCAGGCTAGACCCCTCTGTCCTCTGCTCTGCCAGGAACCCAGGCTTCGAGCTGGAAGGCACCTCAGACCCACTGTGCTCCCCCAGGGCACTTTCCAGGGAGAAGCCCAGAGAGGGAAAGGATGTGCCTGAGGTCACACAGCAAAGGGGCAGCAGATCAGGTCATCCAGAACCCCTTGATTTCCTGCACTCTGACCGTTCAGTTTCAGGAAGGTGGCTTGGACTTCCTGGTCCTCCTGCCCAGGAGTGCTGTGCACCTGCACATTCCAGTACCAGGACAGGCCCCATCTGCTCTGCCTTGACCTTCAGGACCTGTCTGGCTGACTGGCAACCCCCTGAGCCCTGAGTCTGGAGTTTGGGCAGGTGGTGAGGGGCACGGGCCTAGCCAGGCTTTCTGCCTGATCTCTAGGACTCTGAGTAGGAGTCTGGTGACAGCAGTAGCGGACTCTGAGGGATTCGTCTAAGATCTCTTCTTGGGTACCTGTCCACCTGTGGGAAGGAGCAGGTCCAGGGCAACTTCCCAGGAGGGCCCTCATCTCAGGCTCCCAGGGTTTTAGCAGGCAGTGTCGCAGTACCATCTCTGGGCTGGCAGAACTGATTAGCCAGGGGGTCACGATTGTGGGAGCTCACTCATGTGCCCTCTCTCTGTCCCCTCAACCACCACCGTGTCTGGGCCTCAGGAGGAACTGTTGCTGTCTATTTTTCAACTGACGTCTGGAAAGTCTATTTCTCAAAAAAAAAAAAACTACCCAAAAACCTCTAAAGGAAATGAAAACCAAACCTTACCCCCTGCTTCCGCCGCTGAAAGCCCACTTTTAGAAAGCCATTTCTTTAGCTCAGCATTTGGACAAGGGAGGGGGCAGAGGGTGCTGCCAGGAATATGGTTTTGAGAAAAGACACTGGAGTACTGAGAAATACCTTTGGACAATACAGATGGGCTGCTGCAGTCACTTGTGAGGTGACTCTTCCTGGTGACTCCTCCTTTTCCCCATGTTGGGGGCATTTCAAGCCTCCCCAAGGCAGCAAAGGAGCAGAGGCAAGCTGACTCAAGCCAACTGAGGAATCTCAGATGATGGCCAATATTGGACTTTCGGACTATTTGTGAATCTGATAACCCCGCCCCCTCGGCACACTCTGGCTGCCACAAAGGCTGGACCTCACGGGCAGTAGGGATATAGCTGTCTTCAGGCACTGCCTGTGTTCTGCCTTCTATTGGCTGGGTGGGGTCCCCGTGGGCCCTCTGTTAGCAGGATGGGGTCCCCATGGGCCCTCCATTCACAGGTGGGGTCCCCATGGGCCCTCCATTGGCAGGGTAGGGTCCCTGTGGGCCCTCTGTTGGCACAAACACAGAGATAATGTCAGAGAGAGATAATGACTGAGCCAAATGGACAGTTAGGCTCCCAGGGACCGCACCCTGCCAATGGAGGTCACACAGCAGCCCCCATGACAGTCCAACTAAGGAAGGCTTTCCCATGAATTTCAGGCCATCCCTCTCTTGACTGTACATGGCTTCCTGTCATAGCAGCCCTCTGCTTCTGACTCCCATGGGCAGGATACACTGACATCTCCAGGAAGAAGGTGCCCAGGGACACGGCCTCCTGCCTTGGGGCAAGGCTTCCAAGTCCCCTTGACCTAGGAGGAGACCCTCTGCCAGCCTGGTTGATGCTGGAGCTACAGGGACCCCCAGCCAGCTCTGGGCATGGGACAGAAGACAAGAAGGTGCAAACAGAAGAAAAGAGTGTCAGCAGCCCAAATGGACAGTCAAAGGAGGACACAGGAGTGAGGAGGCTCACGGAGGGACAGAGAAGAACAGGAGAGGCAGGAAGGGAGGAAGGCAGAGAGAGGCCAAGTCACAAATGGTGGGGGTGGGGGAACAGTTACCAAGCTGGAAGCAGCCATGCATCTCACAAAGTTTTAGGTCACCCCACTCACCTAGGTTCCCCATCTGCCACCGGCCGTCCTGGGGCAGGGACGACCACAGGGAATGGGAGGCCTTTTCTTTCGCTTGTATCTTTAGGAGAAGAGGGAAGTCCATGATGCGATGGTACCGTGCTAGAGGCGGGCAGGCTGGCCGTAGTGTGACTGATAACAGAGAGCGCCAAGGCACAGACGCCCACTTTGAGGAAGGAGAACGCTCTTCAGGCTGGAGGAGGCAGAACAGAAATGTCAAGAGGGAGGGGAAGCCCAGGATGCCGGGAGGTGAGCATCGGCTGTTCGGGGTGAGTCCACAGCCCTTGGCCTGGATGAACGGAGGGGGCTCCTATGAGCAGTGATGGAGAAGCAGTGGGTGCTCGAGAATGTGGGATGGGAGATGCTTGGGGGCAGGGCTACATCCAGGACAGGCCTAGGCCAGCTGAGCACATGGCCTTTGGGGCCACCTGGTTACTCAGGGCCATGAGGCAGACACAGTTCACTTAGATTTCAGCAAAGCTAAAGAGAAATCTCCCCAGTTCACCTTGTAGATAGGATATAGCCATGTGGGTGCAATGCAAAAGACTGAGCCCTCATTGAATGGCCAGACCTCAATAAGGCAGTCAGGAGCGCCCTAAGGATCAGCGCCCAGCCTCCTCCGCTGTTTAGCGTTGTTATCTGTGACTCCAAAGGCGACCGGGGCATCCCTATCTGATCTCCAGATGATCCAGAGCTGGCTAGGAGAGTGAGCGCCAGGAGAGTGAGCGCGCCGGAAGATGAGCCAGGAGCCCAAACAACTGCACGGTCTGCTCCGTTGGGCCCCGTCCAAGAAGATCAGAGTTAGCCCAGCGGCCCAGCTTCAGAGGGGCAGGAGGGGCAGACAGAAGGAGCCGGGTCCCAAGCCAGAAGGGCGCTGGGGCTTCCCAGGAGTGCAGCGACCACCCTCTGAGGCCCTCAGACAGGCAGAATTCACCGGAGGAAGGAAGGGGGAGTCTCATGGTCATACCTCTGGCAATCAGAGCCCTGAGAGCTGGAAAGGCCCCCCAGACTCGAATCGAAGCCCCCAGTGTCCCAGGGGAAGAGAAGAATCACGGGGGGGGGGTGCTTGACAGCTGGATCCGGGTATTCAAGGGGCAGTCATGCGACAGAAGGATTTTTCCGATCGGCTACCACAAAAGCATCTTGGTTACTGGGGTTTGACAGGAGGATGAGAAGAGCTGATCAATGCTAAAATCAATGCGGACTCTCCTTTGACCCATTTAATGCAGAAAGGAAAGCTGTGGGGCCCAACTAGAGGCACCCCAGGGCCCAAGGAGCCACAGAATCAGACCAGGACTCTTGGCGGCTTCCAGGTCAATCTGTGCAAGAAAGGAATCCCCATCCTGACAAGGCAGCTCCTGTCGTTGGCTGTTCGTCACCCCCTGGGGGCAGCCCTTTCCACGCTGAGACAGCTCTTTCTCGTTGGGAGGAAGCTTCTCCTTCCCCCGTTGGGGCCAGTCTTGTGCTCTGGAGACAAACTGGACAGTTGGCTTCCTCCTTCCCTTCAAGTACTTGAAGACAGCCCTTGTGTCCCCCTGAGCTCTCTCCTCTCCGGCCCCATTCCTTCACCCCATCCTCCTTCCCCATTCTTCATCGGGGCACTCTCCACTTAGCAGCAAATGACCTTGTAAGCCCAGAGCCGAACAAAACACTCATTGGGGTCTTAGCAGGACAGAGGACAAGGGACCATCACCTCTGCATTCCTGGAAGACACACCTCTCTTTATTCAGCTTCTGGCTGCCATGTGACATTATCTCCCACCTCTGGGCCTTTGTCTTGGCTGTCTCCCATGCTTCATCTCCCTGGCTTCCTTCAAAACTCAGATAAAATCCCACCTTCTTCAGGAAGCCTTTCCAAGAGAGAAAGATAGACGGAAACAGAGAGACAGAGACAGACAGAGGGACAGAAATGAGGAGCACTGGGATATTTTGGATTATTTTGAAAGCCTGTACTCTCTTCTTCCTGTTACTAATTATTGTAACGGGGGATGGCCAATGGGAGCCCCATCTCCAAAGCACACACATCTGGGTCCTTATGTGTTATCTCCTCCATAAGACTGAATGACCGGAGATGGCCCTCAGCTCTAACTCCTGGAGCCAGACCAAATAAGTATAAATCCTCTTTGCAACCATCAGCCCTTCGAGGTTTGAAGCAATCGTGCATCCTCTGACTTAAGTTGTTTCTGTTTTGGCCCGAAACTTTGAGGGTCTTTCCTTCCTAGACTGATTTGTTGTTTTTTTTTAAACTAGGTAAAGAGGCCATTCTTTGCTTTATTTCTTACCTAGCCTTAATCACTGAATGGGCGTTGCCTCAGTCAAACTGAGACCTGTTAAAGAACTTAGCTTAAAAAGGCCAAGGTGCCTCCATTGCCCGGTGATCTCCAATTGTCCTGACACAGATGGCTCCTGAGGAGAGAGTGAGACTAGTGACTTCGCACAGCCCTGCCTCATTTAAATCCCATTCACTTGCATGTCCTGGTATCACCTCCCTGATGTCGTGGTCCTCTATGAGAATGAAGGACAACCAACAACAGACTATGAAGTGCCTGAGAGATGGAAGTATTTTTGCCTTTTGTTGGCTCTCCATCACTTCGCAAAGTCCCCAGTCCCCAGTCCCCAGTAAGCTCTTAATAAGTGTCTGTTGGACAATTGTCATGGCAGCGTCATTAGCCATTGCTTGGGACTGGCCATTCAACCAGGGCTGATTTACCTTACTGTCTGTATCAGGGACTATCTTTATCTCTTCATCTTTCCCCCAAGAAGAAGCTGAACCACTTTATCAAATATGATGAGACCCTTGCTACCAGCTGCCTGCAGCCCCCTCCCTTGATCTGGGGCCTTGTCACCCTGTTCCCAGCACAAATTTCTGAGTGTGGCCATGATGGCAGCTCCCGGTGCTCCCACTGCCTCCTTTTCCAGATGCCTCCTAGAATTTTGCCAAGAATCAGTCTTGTTCAGAGGCCCACAGGTTGCAGACTGCATTCATTCTCTTCCCTGTTGAGACCACTGGGGCGCATGCCCTTCTGCAGCCCGGCTCCTGTTCTCCCTGACCTTTTAAACATCCCACCAGACTATGGCTCCTGAACCACTGGCCCATTCTTTTGGGACCTGGGCACATGTGTATGTTCCTCTGCTCTCTCATTAGCTTAGGGATCAACTGTCTACTAGCTTTCATGGTTTCTTTCTTTACAGGCCAAAGGTCAGTCTTCTTGGGGGCTGGGATGGGAACTGAAGCAAAACCCCAGGTGAGAAGCTCCATCTTTTATCTGGTCCAACCAGAACAGAAGGGCTTATCTTTCTTTTGATTCTCCTCTCTTCCTCAATGTGGCTGACCCACTTGGGCCAGGATTCGGTGTTCTTGGGGCAACTCTGAGGGGCTGTCACCCACAGGTCTCTACTGGTGTGCTTCCAAATAATTATCAGCCAGTAGCTCAATTAGCTTTTAGCAAAAGTATTTAATGAGGAGGTATGGTACAAATAGTTGATACAAAACATTGCCCCCAAATCAGGGATATATTCTCCCCCTGCACACTCAGGGATGGAGGGGAGGGCAATGGACCCAAAGGTAAGGAGGCCTCTGTGTAGGGGACATGTATCAAAGGAGAAGCTCACAGCTCTTAGGGATCACAAGCCACCCTGCCCTCCCCCTTCGTGTAGTTGCTTCCTTACAGCTCTCTGAGGGTCAGCACTTTGGTAGAATCCACCCTGAAGGCATCTCCTTCCTTGAAGCTGCTTTCTCTCTTGGGTGGCTGTCTTTCTACATCTATGTTTGTGTATGTTTGCCAAGGTTTGTGTTCTGTGTCACTGGCTCTGCTCCTGGCTGGATTTGTGTCTGGTTTCTCTGATAACATGGTCATTGTGGGGTAGGGGTTGACATCCCCTTGGGGTCACTCCCCCTGCCCTTGGCTGCTCTCTCATAGAGGTGCAAGGCTCTGCCATCTCAAGAGCCTTGAGTCCTCCTCGGTGGATGCATTGCTGCGTTTAGGCCTAGGCCTGGGTCTAGGTGGGTTAGTTTAAGGTACCAGCTGTTGGGACTTCAAACAGGAATAAGGAATGGCTGCATTTCTATAACGCTTTCTGGTTTGCAGAGCACTGTGGGGAAGAGAATTAGCGCCTCCCTCCCCCTTCATTTTCCAGATGAACAAATCGAAGCTCCAAGAGATATGGAGATGCCCTTGGTAACACCATAGGGAGGAGTATTGGCAGAACTGGAACCCAAGGCCCTCGGCACTCCCTGGGAGCTGGTGATTGAGGCTGAGTGTGTGTATGTGTCTGTGTGTGTGAGAGAGAAAGAGAAAGACAGATAGACAGGCAGACAGAGACTGAGACAGAGAGACAGACAGAGACAGAGGGAGAGATAGGGAAAGAGGAGAAAAGCCAACGAATCCATTAGGCTTTTCAAGCAGAGCCCCCGAAGATGAGGGCTTGGGCCCCGGGAGGACGGCCTCCCAGGGCTGCCTCCCCCCTCCCCAGCCCCGGGGAGTGCCCCCTCCCCATCGGAAGGCACAGGGCCACGGGCTTCAGTGATTGAAGAAGAAGCCGCTGTTTCCGTGGCCTTATCTCGGCGGCCCCGGGCCAGGCTGGACAGCGCTGCGCGGGGCTCCTTCTTCAGCTGACCCAGGGCTCAGCTGGGGAAGCGACCGGATGATCCTGCGCCCGGCGCGGGAAAGGGAAGGGAGGACAAGGTCCAGCTCAGGGCTGTGGGCACAGGCGTCCCTCCGCCCGGGGCTGGGGGCTGTCCGCCCCTCCCCACGGCCCTGCCCCCGCAGGCCGGACGCAGAGCCGCTGGGCTGGGGGAGGGGCGCCGGAGAGCTGGGGGAGAGGCGGGGCCTGTCCCGGGAGGGCGGGGCGGGGGCGGAGGAGGAGGGTGGCCACTGAGCGCCCGGCAGAGCAGAGCCAGAGCTGTGAGCTCAGCGAACGCGGCGGCGGCTTCTGCGGAGGTGCGGGACGCGAGCGAGGCCGAGCAGGCAGCCTGAGCCCCTCCCGATCCCCTCGTCTCCCGCGGCCGCCCGTGCTCAGCGAGCCCAGCTTGTCCGGTCCGCACCAACACAGTGCCCGCCGCCGCCGCAGCCATGGGGGTGGAAGGCTGCACCAAGTGCATCAAATACCTGCTCTTCGTCTTCAATTTCGTCTTCTGGGTGAGCGAGGGGCCATAGGCCGGGCTCGGGGGGCGGCGATCAGGAGGGTGGAGGGGTTGGGGGAGAGCCCGCGCCCTCTCGGGAGGCCCAGCGGGACGACTGGCCGGCCTTGGCCGTGGGGAGGGTCCTTGGCCTGAGCTCACCGCCGCGGACGTGTGTGTGTGTGTGTGTGTGTGTGTGTGTGTGTTATGTATGTGCGGTGTGTGTGTGTGTGTTATGTATGTGCGGTGTGTGTGTGTGTGCGCGCGCGCGCGCGGTGAGCGTGGGCACGTACATGGGGACATGGGAGGGGGGCACAGACAATGGAGCTGCTTCCGCGGGCGTCCTCGGGTGGGGGTGGCTTGCCAGGGAAGGGCCTTCCCCCGCACCCCCTTCCCACCGCCCCGCAGTTCAGCCCCAGGGAGGGGCACCCTAAGGACTGGGAGTGGGCTTGAGGCAGCGGCCGAGGTGAAGTTGTCCAACCACCTGTGAGCGTCTGTTCGTTCGTGCGTCAGTCCGGCAGTCTGTCCAGGCTTCTGTGGCCGCCCGGAGGCGCGGAGTGGGGGGAGGTCTTAGGGCGGGGAGGCCCCACAGCGGTCAGCTGTTGCTGGGGAGCCTACGAATCTGGCCGCTCCCGCCGCAGGGGCTTTGGGGTGTGGACAACCGACAGATGGGGGGAGGGGTGCTGCGCCTCTCCCAGGCTCGGCCCCCTGTTACGTTTGGGGCGGGGGGGGGGCACTGAAGGAGCCCCTGGTGTGTGCGTGTGAATGTGAACGACGTAGCCTCCCCGGCAGATAGCGGGCTTCTAGCTCATCCTCAAGGCTAGGCGGGCTGCAGGTGGGGCAGGCGTCCTTGAACACTCCCCCTCCGGATCACTGGGCCAAGTGCCAGTGGAGCCCAGCAAGGCTCTGCCCCCTTCACTCCCCACAGCCCAGGCCTAGGCCCACCATGTCCCCACCCCCTTCTTGGGCTTCACTCGGAGGGGCAGGAGCGAGGCAGGTAATAGTAGAGCCAAGAGTAGGCTTGTGCGCCCTCCCGAAGAGGGGAGCCCATGGTTAACCCACGGGAGTGGGCATGGGGTTGGGTATGGGCACGGGACAAGGCTTGTGTGAGGAGGTGGCGATGAGACCTGGGGCTTGCAGCCCTGGGGGTGGGCACCTTGCACTTAGTTCCCTGCTGTCCGGGGCTCACCCCCAAGGCCCAGAGAGGTTCTCTTTCTCACACACAGAGGGCTGGCAGGGTGGGTTGCCAGGAGCAGGCTCTTGGGGAATGTTTGTGGAAGCCATGAGGGAGGAGGAAAAGGGAAGCATGAGAGACCTGACTGACCCCCCCCCCCAAAAAAAAATGTGCATTTCATTTAAGGTGGGCCAGGTTGCCAAGTGGCGACGCCCAAGGTAGGTGACTGGCAGACAGGTCAACCTTCTAGACCCCTTGGAGTTCCAGCTCTGTTCTAAGGGTAAGCAAACAAGTTAGCCTGCCCTTCCTGGGCACGTGGGACCCTACCCTTCTGTGACCCTGACCTGCCTGCCCGAATCCTAGCTCTAATGAACTCAAGTGTTGTATGTAATCTTTGGATCTTTCTCCAAGGGTGAAGGGCCCTGGGAGGAGCCTGGACTGGGGAGGGGTGTGTGTGTGTGTGTTGTGATTAGGTGTGTGTCTGGTCTGGGGAGGGGAGGAGTGTGTATGTAGTTTGTATATGTGGTATGTGGGCAGGGTGTGTGTGTGAGAGACCCTTTGGGGTGGACAATACCTGGATTGCCATCCTGGAGCTCCCTAAGGTTTGCAGAGCCCATGGGTCCTGCCAGCTTTCTCTCATTTCCTTGGGAGGGAAAGATTGCCACCTGTAGTCCTTACATTTTACCGATAAGGACACTGAGGCACACAAAGATGAAATGAGTTGATTAAGGTCTTTAAGTTAGTGGCAGTGGTAGAGACTGAACCCACGTCTCCCCCTCACTCTTCCCGTGTCCCCTTCACTAATTGGCTCTGAGGGCTTGGGCTCTGCAGCTGGCCTCCAACTCCCTGAGGGTGGCTGTGTCTTCGGTTGCCACCCTGGGGGCGGGGGATTTGTGTCTGGTGGGGCCCCACAGGTTCTCTCTCTTCCTGGCCTTAGGTTTTGTTCTCTGGCTTCTCTCTTCCTGGCTTTAAGTTTTGCTTTCTGTTGACCTCTGTTCCAGAGGTGGGGGGTGGGGGCTTTGGTTTCGGTTTCCTGTCTTTCTCAGATGGTGTGGCTTCATTTTGGAGCCAGGGATGAGCCGATGGGAGCAGAAGGATGTGTGCCTGCGCTTCTCCTGCAACTGGTCCCCTCCTTCTCCTCAGATGTCCTGGGGGAATGCTGAAATCTTGGCCCCGGGGGCCCTTCCTTGGCAGGCAGCTCCCTCCGGCTGAGGGCTCTCAGCCAGACTCCCTTTTTACCCCTTTCACTAAGGGTAAATGGTTTCCAAGTGGCAGCTTGGGGTAAATGTGCCTGAGCTGGTCGGGGCAGCTGGATGGTTGCAGACTTGTGGGGCCTGGGATGGAGGGAGCCCTCTCTGGCCCCCAGGCACCTGGTCTCTAGCCCTGCTGCTGCACACCATGCCCAACAGGAGCTGCTCTCTCTGGACAGCTTCCCTGCCAGTGGCCCAGGAGGGCACATAGCAGAGCCCTCATTGGGCAGATGGGCACCCAGGAAGGAAGGAGCCAGGCTGGCGTACTGGTGGCTCATGCAGATTTCTTTCCACATTGGGAGAGTTGAGAGAGATGGAGTCCGGGCCTGATGCTGGCGCTAACTGGATTGTGACCTTGGCTGCAGCACCCTTGAGGGAGTTGTAGGCCCTGAGGCCTAATGTGAACTTTGCCCCTTCTCCCTGCTCTCAGTTTGCCAGTTTGCCCATCTGTAAGATGGACCAGATAATCTTAGTTCCCTTCCACCTCTCAGTCTTTGATCCCAGCCCCTCTTGAGGCTCACTTTCTAACTGCCAAATAGGGGGTGAACCCCCGCTGTGGTTCCCTCCTAGGGCTGGCCTAGGGCTTGGGGAAGGATTGGCATTTCCTGGGTCCAGGATAATGTCACAGAGGGGGTGGGGACACTGAATGTTCTCATCCCTCACCCACCCCCTAACCATGAGGTGCAGCAGGCAGAAGGTGACCTGAGAACAGCCTCAAGGTGGGGAAAATGGGGTGTCTCACCAGTTGTGGCCTGGGGAGCCCTGGAGTGCAGAAGAAGCTGGTCCGGGCATGGTGGGAGCCAGTTAGCCCCCACATGGCCACGTGCACTTTGGGCATCTCTTTGATTTGATGAGGCAGCCAGCTGGCTAGAGGGAACAGCTGAGCAAAGAGGGCATGATGACGCCCTGGGTATGACAGGTAGACACCGTGTGGACTGTCCTTGTCTAGGTCTCAGTGTCCTCCTCTCTTCAATGGGGACAGTTCTCTTGGACTTTAGGGAACACGAGGAATGGGAGAGCCTTTGATCAGGATGGTGGGCACCAGAGCTGAGAGCATCTTGGGCTCCAGGCCTTGCAACCCCCCCCCCAATCTACAGGGGGCTCATTCTGACAGCTCGACTGGCCACCTTCCGGGCCATGGTCATTGATTAACAATAGTGCCGAAGCTGCTATTCTCCCATCTGTGGATAATGTCACCCCAGAAGAGGGGACGCTGGCCACCGTGTGCGGGATCTCTCAGAGACAGGGCTGCTGTGACCCAGGTCTGGCTTCTCTTCTCGCTCCCCATTGCCTCAGTGGAGCTCTGAGGTTGGCTGCGTAAGGAGGAGGGAAGTGAGTAGTGTGCTACAGAATGAGGTTCATGGCTGGGGAGCCCCCCTCCCCCGCCCTCGAGGACCAGACAGTGGCTCCTGGGCTTCGGAGTGGGAGATCTGCCAGGGTGATGGCAGTTAGGGCAGAGCTCAGGAAGGGGCAGGTGGCTTCCCCAGTAAACAACCACACTTTCAACCTCAAATTTCCGGTCTCTTCTCCTTCTGTCTTGGTGGTAGTTGGCAGGATTTCATTTCGAAAAGTCCCCCCAACGCTCTCTCCACAGAATTGTGGCAGGGTGAGGCTGGGGAGAGCTATGTGGACGGTATTCTCTGTAAGCTGTGAGAGGCTGAGTGTCCTCTGAAATCTAGCTGGAGCTGGGAGGCGCCTCAGAGAGTATGTGAGGGCATCACCCAGGTAGGGGCAGAGATGGGCACTTTCTGCCTCATCCTGTCCTGGGTCTTGTGTCTCTAGGTGATGGGGGTGGGGTGGGGAGGGATCATCTTTCCTCTGCCTCTTGGGGAAAGGCCAGGTAGAGTTAGCCCCTAGAAGCCTGGGCTTAGTCCCAGATGCTGCCCCCTGGCATTGGCTGATGAGCCCTTTGAGAGCCCCTCACCCCCGTCAGAGATAGGCTTCCCTTGCTCTGGGAAGGAGTCTGTTGGGTGGCAATGGGCCAGGCCTGAGGCCGCCTGCCTGATCACCAGGAAGGTGGTTAATCAGATAGCATTGTGGGCCTGGGATCTGGCCCCAGGCAGCCCCCTGCCCCGTCCCTGCTCTGTGGGAGGTCTGTTTCCAGGCCTGTAGCTGAGGAAGGCCATCCTTGATCAGCTCCCGTGCACTAAGTGGAGGATTTCTGTGTTCTATTTAGCTGGTTGTCCAGCTGGGCCAGGCTGGACAAAAAGCCCTAGAGACTTTCCGTGGAAAGAATCCTACTGCCTGCCCCTGTGTCTGGAGGAGCCCAGTTTGTGCTTGGGACCCTAAGAGTGTGTGATCTTGCTGGAGGCCATGGGCCTGAGCTGTCCTGAGTTGACCATGATGGCTCCCTGGGGGGAGCTGGAAGGGTCTGGAGGATAGGGGAGGGGCAGCCTGATGCCTGAGAGGGTCAGATATTCCAGCCCCAAATGCTTGGGGTGGGGTGGGGGAGCTAATTCACTTATTAGGCAACCTTCTATGGGCTGGAATCAGAATGGCAAAGTGGTCTGGAAGACCCGAGTTCTGCCTGTCTAGCACAGATTGACTGTGTGACCCTGGACATGTCACCTAACCTCTCACAGGCCCTTTTTTCTCCCTACTTCCACTGGGGGAACCCAGAAGTCTTCTAACCAGGGTGTACAGTCAAAAACAATTCCCTCGCTGGCCACATCCAAAAGCGTGTGGTGGCCAGCCACGTGTCCTCCACGTATGTGACAGGAAATGGCAGCACCTTCCTTTTGATGGCCATAGGCCCCTGATGTGATCCCCCTTCTTGGGTCTTCCCCGGTTGTTTTGGGGCCTCATTGGTTCATAGCAGATGTCTGGTTCTCTGAAAATGGAAGACAGGTCATTAACCTGGTTTCTGCAATATTTTATGACTGTATTTGAATGTAATTGGTTCCTTGGTTGTGCTCTGTGTTTTATTTTGTGCATTTAAAAATCTGATTCTGAGAGGGAGTCTATGGGCTTCTCCAGCTGGTCAGAGGGAGGGAAACCAGGACACAGAGAAGGGTCTGATCCCCTGACCTGGGGTTTGCCCCCCCCCGCCCCCGATGCTTTTCCTTCTTACCTCCCACCTCTTCCTCGACGTCCCCTCTGCCTCCTCACACTAAATTCTGCTTCCCAGACCTGCCCTGTTAGCCTTCCAATGGTAGGGGAGCTGCTGGTGGAGTTACTTCATTGCCCTCTGTCCCAGATGTGGAGACTGAGGCAGAGACTGCCTAGATCAGGAGCCATTGTCTGAAATAAAGAACCCCAGCCTGGGTTCACATCTCAGCTCTGCTTCTGACTCACTGAGTGACCTTGGATAATGCCTTGTCTGTGGCCTAGCTGGTCCCTTCTCTGGTGACACAGCTGGTCACCGTAGATGAGGCAGGGGCTCCAGATGCCTTAGGGCCAGAGCTTGGTTGGGGCTGGGGGGAGTGGAGGGAGTGGTGTGAGCCCCTCCTGATCAGGGCCTAGCCCTAGAGCTGAATTCTTGGTCTGATCCTTTTATAGCCAGGCTCGCTATGTCTGGCCTAGAATCACCAGCACTGGGGCCCAGGTAGTATTGAAGCCAGCGGAGACTGGGAAGGTTTAGTAATGTTCCCCGGGCTTGGGACAGGTGAGTCGGACTACTTGTGTGGCCGTGGGATGGCCCCTTCCTCTTCTCTGGGCCTCAGTGTCCTCATCTGAGAAGTGGAGGAGAAGGAAGTCCTGGCCACTGTCCAGCTGGCACTGAGGCATGAGGGCTCCCAGCCCTCATTCAGGACCCGCTTCCTCCATACTTACACCTTCTTACTTGTCTGGAGGAGGAAACACCTGTCTTGTCCTGGGGTGGGGGGAGGGGGAGTTGGTCCCACCACTGATAGAGGAAGCAGGAACATCCCCTGTGGGGAGGCAGCTGAGACCTGTGTCTGAGAGAGCTGTCCAAGTGGGCGGCAGTACCCAGGGCAGATGGTGGGCACCTGGGGTGGTCAGTGTAGGGAGGCTTCCTGGAGGAAACTTGAGAGTGCGGGTTTGGGGGAGAGCAGAGCATGACGTGTGTTTGTGGTCGGGGACTCAGGATTTGAACCCAATCCCCTTCTGTCCTACTGAGCTTTGGACACCAGAGAGGAGAGGCTGTGCCCAAGGGGGCCTTCTGGAACAATGGCCTCCAGGCTGCAGGCCATGGCCCTTGGCATGAGGCCCTTCTGGGATCTGTCCCAACCTCCTCCTGGTGAAATTCCAAACTATTCACCTCCTGGTGTCCTCTCCCTGTGGGGACAATGGAAGGCACAGGGAAGCCTCCATGGTGAGGAAAGCTGAGGGCAGGATGTGAGGCTGGACTGGGCCGGGCACAGATGTGCCAGGCCACTGTCATCCTGTTAGAGTGGCCTGAAGGCTGCAGGGGCATCACAGCCAATGCTAGTCCTATGTCTCTGAGACTTGGTTTCTCATCTGCAGAAATGGGAGAGCAGTGCATATGTTCTCAGCCTCCACCAGTTAAGAGGAAATGTCTTTGAGGCCTCAAAGAAGGGGAAGGGAGAAGCCAGGCTTTGGAGGCCCAGAGCTTGTGACTGGCTCCTTACAGTCCCTTCCATGGGCCTCAGTCTTCCCATCTTAAAATGAGTCAGTTGGCAAGATGGCCTCTGACTTCCAGGAGTTTTCACCCCCCCCTCCCCCCCCACCCTCCCCTCCTATGGCCCTTCCCACCTCAGATGGCCCAGAGCTCAGGAAGGGCAGGATGGCTTACTCCCCTGATTTTTCCTCCTTCTCTCTGCCTGTTCTCATGACACTCATCCCAGAAAGGCCCTCCTTGCTCAGATCCTCTTTTGCACCCCACAGCCAGTTTCTGGCCCTCACCCTTGCCCTGCCTTCTGCCCTCCTCTTTGGATCCAGCATGGAGCCGAGCAGGCACAGGCAGGGTCTTCCGGTAGGAAAGGTGAGAAGCTGTAGCCTTCCCCTCTTCCCAGCTCTGAAGAGATGCCACATTGTAGCAATAATCTTGCTAGCAGCTACTGTGGCTGTGTAAGACCAACAACACCAGCACACAGAAGGCTGCCAGCATTGGTTCTTTGATCCACTTTTCTAAGGAAAGCAACTTTAAGGGGTTAACCATCTCAGTTTAATTAAACATACACGTATCATTCACAGAGTTCAGGGGAAAAGCCAGCCCCCTGAACTTCAGAGCAAACACAAATGGAAATTACAAACATCAACAGACAGACGTTGTCTGATTAAATCACAATTCGTCAAGCACCATCATCTGTCTGCGTTATCAAAACGGGGCGGGGGCAGTTATAGCGGCTTGCCCAGAGTCTCAACATTCTGTGAGTGAGCCCCAAAAGTCAAACACTCCTCTCAGTTATATCCTCTTTGGAGCCCTGAGGGCTCCGACCTCACCCAGGCTGGGTGTGTGAAAGTTCTCCATCACCCTATCACATCATATGCAAGGCAATGACTCTTGATCGCCTCAGCCGTGAGAAATAGCTGAGAAATACTCCAGGACAGAGACAGCAAAAGGTTTCCCACCAGTTCAAACAAGGGGAGACTTGATAGTCTTAGCATCCCAAAAGGGGAGAACCCGGAAAAGTCTGATTGCCTTAACACACGTGGGAGGGGTTGAGGACCCCCTACCCCCACTCCTGTGCATGGAGGAAGATTGGATACCAAATAGAGGCCCCTGACCTGGAGGGCGCTGTTGTGACCTTGCCACCACCCAGCTGTTGTAAATGGGCAGGTTCCCAAGTTTGGGGTCCTCCAGTGCCCCAAGGCCAGGTAGAGATCATTGGAAAATGGCCCTCATAAACTGTGGCTCTCAGGGCTGAGCCCAGGCATCCAGCTTTGGGGGCTGGCCAGGATAGGAGGCTTTTCAACTGGGTGTCAGCCCTAGACGCTATGCCTCTATCAGATCTCAAGGGCCTCATTTGGTTGCTCCATCACCATTTTAACTGACCCTCGTTTTGCAGACCATCCAGGCCCCTAGATCCTTTTCACTCAGACTGCTACCCAGCCACACTTCCCCTTGCCCCCAATGAAACAGGTACTTTTGAAATTGATTTCTTGAGCCCAAGGGTCAGACTTCACATTGATGCCCATTGAATTTCATCTTGTGGGATTGGGCCTAGTGCTCTAGCTCTAATGGGCCGCCATCTTTGAAGTCCCAATTCTTTGATCTGAAGGGCAGTTTGCCTAGTTTCATGTCACTTGCAAATGTGATGAATGTGCCAACCATGCTTTTGATCAAAAGGATGAC
Organism: Phalanger gymnotis; assembly: GCA_028646595.1. Classification (NCBI taxonomy): domain Eukaryota; kingdom Metazoa; phylum Chordata; class Mammalia; order Diprotodontia; family Phalangeridae; genus Phalanger; species Phalanger gymnotis. The sequence continues at coordinate 461,669,248 of CM053623.1, forward strand.
CAGCAGAGGGCCAATGGGAGAACCCTAGGGCATGCCATTGGAGACAGCCTTCCAAGCCAGCATTGGCTCGTTATTACTGTAGTTCAGCCGTCCATGGAGCTCTGGATTCATCTCACTGCATCATCACCTGCCCCACCCACCCCTCCTCTGCCTATCTTGTTCCCAAGATCGTAATAACACCTTGCTTTATGTCTGGAGAAACTGAGGCCCAGAGAGGAGGAGGCTGGGCCAAGGGGGCCCAGACTGTGTTAGACCATTCAGTGAATAGTTTTCTTTCAGCTCCTAGGCCTTTTCTCTGTCTCTCTTCTCTCCATTTCCTCTGCACATAGTAGGCCCTCAACATTGAAGGGCCTGGTTTAGCTAGTGGAGAATTAGCCACTAATGCAGGAGTTCTGTGCGTGTATTTGTTCTCACCTCCTTCTACATGTACAGAAGCTAAAAATACCCAGCCAGGAGAACAGCCTTTTATGTACGAGGTCAGAGGGGCCGCCTTGGAAAGCATCAGCTGTTGGAAGAGGGTCAGCCTTTAGAACCTGCACCATGGACTATTAGAGCTTGCAGGGGGCTCCGGAGACCACCTAGAGGAATCCTCTCATTTTAGAGCTGTCCAGACTGGGAAGATGGTGTGACTTATCCAGGACGCCAGGAGTAAGGGTCTGAGGCAGGATTGGAACCTGGTATCCCGGTTCCCCAGTCTGGGTGAGCTTCCACAGTACTGCAGAGTGGTCCACTTGTGCCTTTATGTCAAGCCTGTGGCCTTTCCCTTCTGGTCCTCCATTGCTGTATCTGGAGGATAACCCTCATGTCCTTTCTAGCTGACCCACCATGATCCTGCTTATTTCTGCTTGGAGGAGGGGGCTGGATTCTTCCCTCCCTCTTGTAACTGACAGTAGCAATGACCTTCATGGCACTTGGAGAGGATGGCCCTCAAGTTCGGAGGGGAGGACAAGGCAGCATCTGGCAGGGACTCACGATCCTCATGGTTGTCCTGGCATTGGAAGGAGGCTGCTCTTCCTGCCCCGCTCCTCCCGTGCCCTGACCCTCTCCGGAGGGTTTCTGGGGAGGGGCCAGGTTAGGAGCACGGGGTCCCACCCCCCAGAGAGGCCCCATGGGCTTCTTCCTGCTCTCTGACCAAAGAGCCACCTCTGCCTCTCCCCACCAGCCTGGGCCCTTCTCCATTTGTCCTCTTGGGTCCATCCTTAGGAAGGAGGGGACTCTGTGGAGAAGGCTGTTCTCAGGCCAGGTATTCTGGCTTCAAATATTCCTCACTCCCAGGTCTAGTTTGTGTAAAATTCTGGGCCCCGCTGGCATAGAAGACTTACCTGGGCTTGGGCATCATTTTTAGCCTTCAGTCTTCATCATGGCCCCCAGGGAGTTAGGAAGGGCAGAGGGACAGGGAATAAATTCTGAGACTCAAGGACCTCCGGTGGGCCTCTTGCTGCCCATGCCCTGGCCACATGCCTGACCCTGCCCAGAGCGACCCCCTCCCCACTTCCATCCAAGCCCTACTCTGTGCTGACAAGGACCCAAGGTTGGGGGTAGGGAGGAGGAGGGAGGCAGTTTCAGGTCTGGTTCACTTTCTCTGTTCGGGCTCTGTGCCCTCACTTTAGGGTAACTCAATGAGAAACCCCTCTCCGACAGAGCCGAGCCCACCCAGAGGAAGTCAGCGCTTGCATTTCGTTACAGAAACATCAGCATCTGCCTGTTCTAGACCCGGGCTCCTCCCTGGTGGCCTCTGCCTCTGCCCATCAGAGCGGAAGCTTCTGGAGGCCTGGGACTGGCTCGTTTTAATGCACCCTTTAGGTGTATCGAAAAGCACTGTCCTTTTGTTCGTTCGTTGTGGGTGAGGAGCCCAGGGCCCTCGGGCTAGTTAGGGAGACCCCTGCCCAAGCCCAGCCTTTGGCCCCCACTGCACCTCTAGACCCTGGCACATTTCTGATGCCCCAGCCAGCAGTGGGGTGCCCCAGGGAGGCCCCAAGGCAGACAGCTCGTGTGGGAAGCCAGACTCTCAGAGGAGACGTGGGTCCCCGGAGGACAGACTGCAGAAGTGGAAGGGCCTCACCGATCATCTTGTCCCTGTAATCAAAACTTCATGTCCCGTCCCCCAAGTGGTCTTCCAGCCTCTGCTTGGAGACTTCTGGCGCAGCCAAAGAAACGCTGCCTCCTGAGGGGCTCGTCCCACCTTCTCAAAGCTCTGGGACTTGGCCAATAAAGCCTCCTCGGACCTGCCCCCATTGCTTCTGGTTCTGCCCTGGGCCAAGCAGAGCAAAGCTGATCTATCCCTCTTCCGCAGGATGGCCCTTCAGACGCCAAGACGCAAACGTTGCGTCCCTTCTGCAGGGAAAGCATCTCCGGTGTGTCGTGGGTTCAGTCAAGGCCTTCCTGCTGCCTAGTTATCCTCTTCTGGCTGTCCCAGCTTGCCATCGTCCTGCTTAAACTGCCTTCGATTTAGGCTCAGAGGAGTCACCCTCATAATTCCAGGATTTGAGAGGCACTTGCCCTCCATGGGGCCTGGCCTCAGCCAAGGGACATCAGAACATTATCCAAAGCCGCCTGACTGGACTGATGAAGGCTGTGGTCAGGCCCATCTCTCCTAGCATTCGCCAGGAGGGATCCTTTTTCTCAGCTCTTTGTCCAGAGCCTTGTCTTTATCTGTTGGCTGGGAAACCCTCCCAGGAGACAAGGCTGGTGGCCTGTCCTGGCCTGTTCTCGATGGAGCTGGCCCCACTCTCCCCTTTTGGGAATGTCAGGACAAGCCTTGTGGGAGCGCCCCCATTCTCAGATGTCTCTGATAAGGGCCCAGCAGTCACACCTGCCTCTTCTTTCAGGGCCCAAGGAGGTTGTCTGAGGTTGTTGGAGCTCTCTTCCCCTCTTCCCCTTGGGGAATCACCTCCCTGAAGGTCGCTTTTGTCCGTTCTTTAGAACCCAGAGAAAATCAAAGAACGCTGAGAGTCAGAGAACATGCTGACCAGGCTCTGCCCTGGCAGGTGGTGTTGGCCCAGCTTCCCATCTCTCCCTTGCTCTTCTGCCATCCCCAGGGCAGCCCACTCTGCCCTGGCTCTTGTCTTCTGAGCCATAGCATGCCTGCTTCTGTGTGCTCTAGGCCACACCGCCTGTGGACAATTATCCTCTGCTCCTGGCTCTTGCTTCCACCTTCTGTCCCAATCTTTTAGAAGTTGGTCAGGGAGCTCCCTGTGCAGCCACGTTCAAATGCTTCCTGGTTTTCCTCCTCTTTGCAACACCTCCGTTTATGCCTCTAGAATTTTCCATTCCTCCACACAGGCTGACTCCCGTATAGAATGGGTCAGCAAATGATACTCCAGGGGTCGAATCCCCTGCCTTGGTTTTGTAGGGCAGGGAGGGGGCAGCTAAGATTGGTTCTTACATTTGTAAATAAAATTTTGTTGTATTCGACAATTCTTAGCTCACAGGCTGTCCAGTTTGCCAGCCTTGCAGTGGAATAGAGAGTGTTGCTCCATGGGGTCATCCTCACTCTTCTTCCTTTGAAACTTTGAGACACAGCTGCCCTCTCTAGATCTAGGATGGGAGCAGGACCAGGCCCAGATTTCCTCTCCTTGTCCATCACATACTCTGGGAAGAAGTAGTCACTTCCCCTCATGGGTTCCCAGCCACCAAGTGCTCTGTTATTGAGAGTCAGGCCCAGTATTGGATTCTTCCCTCGTTTGTTCCTCTGCCTTTTAAAGAATGAAATTATCACAAAGGCAGATAAAAAAGTTGTTAGTTCCTCTGCTTACAACATAGAGGGGCCATCAGCAGCCCCGTAGCCAACTGAAGTTCCTCCTCCTGGGCAGGATGTCCATGGGTGCCAGACGGTAGTATCCGTTACCACTTGAGCCTCACAGCAATTGTTTGAGAGTGGGGCCTCAGGAATGGTGCCCATTTTAAGGATGAGGAAACTGAGGTTCTGAGAGATCAAATGATTCCTGAATTGTCACCCAGCCTACCCCCCCCCCGCCCCCCCAGTGCTGGAGACAAGACCCAAACCTGGGTCTTCCCTGACTCCATAGTCATATACTCTCCTCTCCAGTTCAGTCCTCCTGGTGCTGTGGTCTGAGGATCAGGAGCCTCGGGTTCTGGCTCAACTTTTGTTCTCACAAACCTGTAACAAGGCCTTTTCCTCTCTGGCACACAGTTTTGCCATTTGGAAAATGATCGAGTTGGCCCCTACCCCTTCCACTGCTGACAATCCATGTTCTATGTACTGCACCAACCTCCTCCCCCCATCGGTAATCAATTAAGAAACGCTTATTAAGCACCTATCAGGTGCCGGCTAAGGACTGGGAATATGAAACAGGCCTTGCCATCAAGGAACTCAGCAGGCCTGGCTTCTAGAGCTCAGTCCCCTAGCCATCAGCCGGCCTGGGCTCCAGAGCACGGCTCCCTTGACTTCCTGCACTGACTGGTGTTTGGTCCCTCTGAAGTAAAGGCATTGCTCTGTCTCCTGGTTGGGTGGCAGCAGGCTGGCCCCTGTGCCCAGAGGATGAACTGAGTGGGGCCTGAGGTTGTGCCTGCCCTGGGCTGGGGTGAGGTCAGCTCCTCCCCTGAACTTGCTTGTTCCTTCCCCATTCTGATTTCCCACCTGTTGCCTTTCTTTGGTCAGAACCTGCCTGGAAATGCCCCCAAGCCTGCTGGTGTGACCCCAGGCTCCTTTATCTACAGTAAAAAGCTTGCTGTGACCTTGTGAGGAAAGCACACGATAAACCTCACAGCTGCAGGGGAAACAAGGCTGCTCTTTTGGAAGACAGACCAGGCTTTCAGGGAATGACCCAGCCAAGGACCAGGGTCCTCTCCCCCATTGCGTGTGTGAGGAGCAGGTCAGGACCCCTCTTCCCTTCAGGTTTCTTCTCTGAAAGATGAGGGGTACGCATTTAGAAATATTGGGCTCAGACTGAGGGATGTAAGGACATGTGGGGTCTTGGCTCCATGAGGACAGAGGAGGCTGGATGCCCACTTGTTGGGGAGGAGAGGTACGGTACAAAGGTTGCATCTTCAGATGTGGGCCAGAGGAATAACCGATGAAATGGAGGTCCTTCCCGGGCCTCTTGAGGGGCTCTGCTTTGCTTGGACAGAACCAGAGGCTTGAGTTTGCCGAGTAGTGAAAGTGGGGCCCTTCATGAAGGCAGGTGATTCCCAAAGGGAGGTCGGTGCACCCAAGAAATCCTCCTGTTTATCCCTCTCCAGGTCCTGCCATTGCTGGGCTGACTCACAGAAGCACAGCAGTGGGTGCATGGGTGGGGGGTGTGCCCTCCAGATCTGGGCCAGGTTAGTGCTTCTCTTAGCTGCCTGGGCAGGTGAGAAAGGACTGGAGATCCAGCCACATAAATATCCTTAGCTGAAGGAGTTAGGAATGTTGAGACTAGAGAGGGGCGGGTCTTTAAATATCCGGAGGAGGGTATTTCTCAAACCGAAACTGGAAAGGAAGGAGGGGGGAGGGGAGAGAGAGGGAGGGAGGGAGAAGGGGGGAGAGGGGAGAGAGAGAATTCCATTTAAAGTAACAACAGAAGACAGTGATTCTCTGACACTGAGCTCCCTAATGTTTCTGCAGAGAGAGTCAGGGCCCAGTTCTATGTTTCTAAGCAGAGAACGGTGGTCGGGATCACATCCATTCTCTTGAGGAGCAAGGCCTCCAGGACCCCAGAATCATAGAATCCTCGAGCAGGGAGTTACCGTGGAGGCCTGGCCAAATATTCCTCTACAGAGAGCAGAGGCACAGGACAAGGGCATTTTCACACCAGTAAAGGAGAATCTAAATGAGTGAAGAGACGGTCATTGGTCATGCCTAGACTGTGCCAAACTGATAAAAATATTACCCATTTTTAACTGTACCAATCAAATGATTAAATTAATACCTCATGGAATATGATAAAAGAACAAAGTAAAAAGCAATCTAGTTGGTCACTAAGCGCTGATTAAGTGCCTACTGTGTGTTGGGCACTGTGCTAAGTCCTGGGGATACAAAGAAAGGCCAGGCCCTGCCCTTGAGGAGGCGCTACCTCTCAGCAGCCCCCCACAAGCCAGCAGCCAGTCCCCAGGATCTTGTGAGCACGGGCTGTTCCCAGATTAGATTACTTTATTGGCTCTAAATGCCTGCATTATCTGACAGTGAGTAAAAGCAGAAAATGAGGCCTTGCAAGGGCCAGCCAGGCACAGCTTAGAAGCAAACCAGCCTAGCAGACTGTGGGATGTCGTCACAGCCCTGTCCTAGGGAAACCTGGACAGGAGCTTGGCGGGAAATGGAGTGTAGGGCAGCCTCTCCTAACCCTGCCCATTGCCAGGTGGATTAGCGAGCTGGGTAGTGGCAGGCACCCATGCTGGTGCTGGAGCAAAGGGGATGCTTCGCTGATTCATAACCGGGATTCCCCAGAGCTCTTGCATGGGAGAGGGATCCCCCGGGGCTGCTTGGCCCAGGGGGCTGCTATGGGGAGGAGCTGGGGGAAGAGACTGTCCGTCCCCGGAGGTCTTCACTTCCAGGACTGTGCCCAAGATTCCCGTGCGGACACAATAGGTCAGACTGGGCTGCCTCTGAAGGCGCTTCCAACTCCAACATTCTGCCTGTCCCCGCTCTAGGCTGGAAGCTCCTTGAGGACCAGAGTCTGCCTTGTTGTCCAGTGTGCTGCACAGGCTCAGCACACTGTAGGTACTCGGTCTCTCCTCTAGCCAGACTGAAAACACGGCTCCCCTTGCTCCTTAGGACCTCGCCCTCAACCTCTCCAGTCCACATCTGAGCATCGGACCCAATGTCCAATCCCATCAGCCAGCATGTGGAGCCCTGTGCATGGGAGCCAGCTTATCTGGACTAGACCGTAGGAGAGAGTCGAGGGCAGGAAGGCTGCCTGAGGGCAAAGGGCTCACCGAGCCAATAGAGAACCTTCCATTTCATCCTAGAGGCAATAGGGAGCCACGGGTCATTCTGGGGGGAGGGCTGCCGTGGTCTGACCTGCTCCTGCAGAATGTCATTGGCAGCTATGGAGGATGGACAGACCGTTAGAGGCAGAGACCAGGTCTAAGCCTCCTGCAGTGCTCCAGATGTCTGGGGTCAGGGCCCAAACTAGGAGTGGCACTGACAGTGGTACAGAGGGTACTTGGAATGGACCCGAAGTCAGGGAGGCTTGGGCTCTGTGGCCTTGGACCTTAACCTTTGGGCCATCTGTAAAATGAGGCTTCCTCACTAGCTGAGTGTCTGAGAGGTGCTGTGAAGGCAGACGGCCGGGTCTGGCAGTGGGCTGGGCGCTGTATTCTTCTGAATGGCTCTCAGTGCCCAGCACGAGGCCAGGCCCAGGGAAGTGCTGGCAGGCACTTGTTAAGGGGGTGGTGTTTGGTCCGTTGGTCTTCCTTCATCTCCCTCCAGGAGAGCTGTGAGCGTGTTCCAGTGACTCTTATTGGCGGCCAGAGTTTGGGCTCTGGATCATGGCGTAAGCTGACCGGGCATCTACTCCAGCAGGTCCATGCTGCTCCGTGGCCTGTGCCCAGTGGCTCTCTCCTGCTGCTTTTCTCTGAGGCCAGCAGGTGGAAGGCCTTTCTGTGAAGGACTCTGTCCTTGAGGGGAGACCGTGTGCCCCTTGGGCATGCCCATGGTTGTGGGTGCCTGTGTGTATGTCAGGACACCTACTAAACATTTGTGAAGTGCCTAGTATGCGCCAGGCCCTGTGCTAAGTGCCAGGACTACAAAGAGACAAGAGACAGACCCTGCCCTCAAGGAGCCTACAATCCAATAATAGAAACAGTACATCGACAGATATGTACAAACAAGCTATTTACAGGATAAAGAAGAAAGAAGAAGAAGGCATTGGAATGAAGAAGGGGGAGGCTTCCTGTGCAAGGTGGGATTGTAGCTGGGCCTTGAAGCCGGGGAGGCCAGTAACCAGAGCCAAGGAGGGAGAGCCTTCCAGGCCTGGGGAACCCTGTGAGGGACCCCTGCAGCTAGAGGGAGTGACCTGGAGAAGGAGCAGTCAGAAGGAGGAGGAGAGGTGGGAGGGGGTGCCCTGAACACCTAGAGAGGAGAGAGTGACCACCAGCAGCAGAGGCTTCAGAGAGGCCAAGGACAATGAGGAGTGAGAATTGGCCATTGGATTTGGCCACTAAGAGATCGGTGGTCACTTGGGAGAGAGGTTTCGGTGGAATGCTGAGGTCGGAAGCCAGATAGTAAGGGGTTGAGAAGTGCATGAGGTGTGTGGAGGCCCCTGTTGTAGGCGGCGTCTCGAGGATTTAGCTACAAAGGGCAGAAGAGATATAGGAGGGTGATTAGTGGGCATGGAAGGAGCCAAGGGAGGGTTTGGGGGATAGGTGGGGCATGGCCATGCTTGTAGGCAGAAGGGAATGAACTGGTAGAGAGGGAGAGATGGGAGATAGGTCAGAGTGGGGAGGACAGAGGGAGTGATCTGCCGGGGGACAGGACAGAGTGGGACCCATTTAGCAGGCCTTGGTCAGGAGCAAAGTAAGGCTGCCTCATGTGAAACAGGTGGAGGAGGAGAGAGGCTGGAGGCGTCTGAGTGATGTGGGATATTGGGAGGAGAGAGAGGAAACCACCGGTAAGTGACTTCAAGTTTGTCTGTGAGGGGTGTGTGTGTGTGTATGCACATACACCCCCTAGGGAGCGCTGTTCTCAGCGCAGCCCCTTGGGCCACTCTGTTTTTGGTGAGGTAGTCACAGCGGTGAATAGACTCTCACCTGGGCCTTGGAGGGAGTAGAAGATTGAAGCTACCCATCCTGTGGGGCCTCCAGAAAGAATGGAGAGCCAATGTTGGAGCTCTTTGCTGGTCTCCTTCAAGGCTGTGTGGCCTCAGAGGGGAGGCCAGGAGGGGCGGGTTTTTCTCCCAGATCTGCTTCTGACGGTCTGGGTCACCTTGGCCAAGTCCCTTCTCCCCCCTAGGCCTCAGTTTTCCTCTTTTGTTCAAGGAAAGGGTTGCATTTAATGGTCTAGCTTCCTCGAGATATGTCAAACCATCCATGTTCTTTGATCTAAGGGTCTTCCTGGTGACTTCCACATTCTCTGTTCTGAGATCCTGCTTGCCGGCTCTGACTTTCCATGTTCCGTGATCTAAAGCTGCTCTTGGCTCTAATGTTCTAGGTTTCTGGACAGCAGCCTTTGGGTAGACAAGGTCCAGTGGCTCATAGCATCACAGGCCACTGCCGAAGGGGGCCTAAGTGGCCTGACCCTGGGGCCTGAGCCCGGGGCAGTGGCCCTCCCCTGAACCAAGGAGTATAGGGGTAGGCTGTGTGTTGACATTCAGAGCAAGTCAGGAAACCATTCTTTAAGGGGAGTTCTAAGGATCCCAGAAACCCTGTGGCCACATCCTCTGACACAAGGCACAGACAGGCAGGCTCCCTCCTTTGGCAGACCTCCAAAGCCAGTGTCTATACCGCAGACCCAGTCCTGGCTCACAGCCATCTTGTGAGTGGGACCCAGAATCCTGGAGCTGAGCTTGGGCCTGGCTTAGCTCCTTCCTGCTGTCCCTGGGCCCTTTCCCCCAGCCATGGGGCATCCTTCCCTTAGAGTCCTGGGACAGCAGGTCCCTGGGGAGTCATGTCCTAAACCCAGGGCACGAGAATTCCTCAGGTCTAGGCACCTTCAGTTCACCGAGGGTCCTGGCTGTCTGGGCGTCATGAGTCTGGCTGTCTTCCTTGGCTGGTATGGGGCCGGCTTCTGTCCGGCACCGTCCAGCCCAGCTCCTTGCTGGCTGGACCTACACAGGGCAGGAGCAGAGATGGCCTTGCAACGGATGGGGTCCTGGCGTCAGCTCGGAAGGCCTGAGGGGAGCGGAAGGTCGGTCTCTGGCCTTTCCTCGAAGTGACTTAGTGCTTTTCTCTCCATATCTCAGCTGGCTGGAGGCGTGATCCTTGGGGTGGCCCTGTGGCTCCGCCATGACTCCCAGACCACCAGCATCCTGCACCTGAACCTCGATGATAAACCAGCTCCCAGCACCTTCTATGTGGGTGAGTAAGGCCCAGGCTGGGGGGAGGGTAGGGCTGGCAGAGGCCACTTTGGCCCTTCCCTTGTTGGAATGGTGCCCTGGAGGTGAGTCAAGACACCCGAGGTCTGGTCCTCCATTGGCTGGTGACCCATTGTCTCCACTCGTGAGGCCCTCAGGTGTGGGAGCCTCACTGGCTTTGCAGGGAAATATCTTCCCAAGCCGCAACTGGGTTTCACTGGATGAGCCCCTGGCCCCCAGCGCCTCTGGGATTCAGGAGGAGTAAGCTTGGATCCTGACTTCTCTGGGAGATCTCTCCATGGGGCGGGGCGGGGGAGCGGGAGGGGGACACGAGGAGGGACTGCTCTCTCGCTGCCCAGAATGAAGTGCCCGGTGGTGCCGGGGGCGCTGCAGAAACTTACCGGCTGCCGGAAGGGCCCTGAGGCTTCTTGAGCTGAGTTGTAGGATTTGGGTGGGGCTGGGGGGATGGGAAGGGAGCAAAGGATTGGGGTGTCAGGGCAGCCGGCCTCAGGGAAGGCGCTTGGACAAAAGCCCAGGGGATACATCTACTGAGCCCTGAAGGCCAGAGGAAGACAGGAGGCTGTTGACCTGCTTTCCCAGGCTCCCAGAGGCTAGTGGTCAGGGCTGGGGAGTGGGGCATTGGGGAGGCTTCCCTCATGACCTCTGACCTATGCTTTTGGGGTACCTGGAATAGGGAGGCAGAGGACTCGAGTTCAGATCCTAATGCTTGTTAGCTGCGTGACCTTAGGCACATCTCCACGCTGTCCTGAGGCCGAGGGTCTCTGAGCCCATTGGACTCCTGCGGGCCCGTTGACCGAGAGAGACCTTTGAGTCCTTGAGCCTTATATGGCTCTTTATATAGCTGTGGTAAAGGAGATGGCAGCCGATGTCTGTCTGCCACCGGAGGAGAGGGCCGCTGAGTTCTGTCGGGGGCCGGCGCTGGCCAGATGCCTCCGGCCAGGCCCGGCCCGGCCCGCCTAACTCTCCAGACACCTGCCGCAGAAGGCTGAGAGCCCTGGGCCCCGGGGAGGGGAGAAAGTGGGTGGGAAGGGGCGTTCCCTGCCAGCCGTACAGGGGAGGTCCTGCTCCCCGCTTTGTCGTCGCGGCCCCCCTGCTGGCCGGGGCCCCTCCGATCCCCTCGGAGGCATCTCGTGTTTTGTGTCTGGGCTGACTTCACCCCACCCCGCCCCCGTCCTTCTCCCCGAAGCCATTCCTTCTCAGTGCCCCTTCTAGGGCCGTGGTCCTCTTCCCCCCGCCCCCACCAGGGTTATCTCAGGGAGGCTCTAAAGAGCCTCAGAGGGACCGAGGAAGGGGAGCCCCCTTAGAGTCTGGGGCTGAGATTCCCTGGGCTCTTCAGTCCTGATTGGCAATCACACCTCACTCTCAGGTCACCAGCACACATTTGTGTACAATGCAGACACAGTTCTTTCAGCCCCCAGGGTTCGTAAGGGTTGGCATATCTACCTGGACCCCATGATGCCCCTGCCTCTGGGCATGCCAGATCACAGGGGAGGGGGAGATGCCCCTGCCCCCTGGCATGCCAGATCACAGGGGAAGAGAGATGCCCCTGCCCCCTGGCATGCCAGAGCACAGGGCAAGGGGAGGGGAGCTATTGGCTTCATGGGACCCTGGGGAGTCCCTGGTGTAGTTTTCTGAGCAGAGGCTGGGGATGGGGCCATTGCCAGGCAGAGGCAGCCCGGCCTGGTGGTGGGAAGTCCCATGGAGCCACCCAGAAGGCGAGGGCAACCCTCACACCTGTTCCCTTCGTCGCTAGGTGGCAGCTGCTGCAGGCCTGCCCGTGGTGCCTTCGGGACAAGGCTTTCTCTTGTCCGTACGACTGTGGTCTCGGGTGTGCCGAGGTGTCTCCCCCAAATGACCCTGGGATGGGCCCAGGCAGTGAAGGGGCTCTCCCAGGGGCACACGGTGAATCGCGACGACGATGGTCTTAGCTATGACAATAGCGTTGGGTTGTTTGTGAGGCATTTTAGGGTCCTCTTCTCACGGCTCCAGACTGCCCTGGGCCGCCAGGACGATTAGCCTGGATCAGGTCTGTCTGGAATGTCTGCGGAAAGCGCCCTCCCCTCCCGCTGCCAACGTGCAGCGGCCCCTGCCCTGCAGAGGGAGGGGGTCACACGGCCGGGTTATCTGGGACACACGGACATGAACCCAGCCCTTCCTGGCTTCCCCCGTGAGGGTCTAGAAGAGAGCCAGCAAAGAGCAGAGTGTAGACAGCTGGTCCACCTCCAGATGGGAGCGTCTAGGGACTCTCTTAGTTTTGTTAAGGATGGGATGAGAGGCCATCGGGGAGGGGCCAGTGGCAAGAGAGAGACACAAGAGAGAGTGGGGGTGATGGCGACAGAGAAGAGACAGGAGAGGCTTGGTGGTGTGTGCGTGTGCACGTGTGCTGTGTGTGCGTGTGTGCATGCATGTGTGGTATGTGTTTGCATGGTGTATATGTGTGCATGTGGTGTGTGTATGTGTGCGTGGTGTGCATGTGTGTATGTGTGGGGTGTGTGTATGTGTGGTATGTGTTTGCATGGTGTGTATGTGCCTGGTGTGTGTGCGTGGTATGTATATGTGTGGTGTGTGTGTGCACGTGTCTGTGTGTATGCGTGTGGTGTGCTTGTGTGTGTGTAAGGCTGGCTGAAGCCCGTCCCTCCAGCATGAGCAAGGCTTCTAGGAGCCAGTCAGGGGCGACCACAGAGCTGTGACGAGGGCTGTGTCCACTTTCGTCTGTTACTGTCCGAGGCGCGCTCTCTTCAGCTGGAGGTGCCGGGGGAGGCCGGGGCGTGGGTCGAGGGGATGGGGACGGAAGGCTTGGAGCCAGGCAGGAGGACTGGCTTTCTGTGGTCCGCAGAGCTCGGGGGACGGGAGCAGCCCAGGCGTGGCGGGTGGCAGTCAGCCGTGGCGGGCTGGACACGGAGACCTGGGGGACGAGACAGGGGCGGAGTGGACTTTGTCACTGGGGCTGAAGTGGCGGCCTGGCCAGGCCCAGTGGCACCCACAGCAGGTAGCTTTGGAGTCACAGAATCTCCGTGTAGGACGGGACCTTGGCGCTGGCCAGAGAGGTCAGGGCTTGCCCTGCTCCCAGCAGGAGCCCAGATCATGGCTGTGCAGCCTCGGTGGGAAGGGAGGGCCCCCAAAGCCTGGGAGCCACAGTGCCCGAGGGCTGGGCCCTTACCCAAGCCTCGCCCTTGCTGACCCTGTGACCCGGGGGACCCCTCACAGGCCGGTGCTGAGGGTGGGGGTGGAGCCCCTGGGCCTCAACTGGACTCCCCACTCCCTGAGGCCGTGGGGCCGAGGAGGAGGTGGTTACTGCTGGCCCGAGGATGCATCCTGGTTGGGGCTGAGCCACGGAGCGAGCCCTTGGCTGGCCAGCTGGGGGGAGGGTCCGTGGGGAGCCAAGGCGTCCCTGCTCCACCTCTCCCGGGGCTGGGGAGGCCTTGGTGCCTGAAGGCCAGCTCCCAGAGACAGGACAACGGGCTTATTGTGCCGGCCTGGGAAGCCTCGTGACAGCTGGGACTTCAGCCCGGCCACTTAGGGAATGCCATGGGGATGGGCCCTGGGTTTCTTCCCCTTCCCTCCTCTGCTCCTCGTGGCACCTTTGAGCTAGACCTAGAGAGGCCCTTAAAGATCCTCCTCCTTTTACAGATGGGGAAACTGAGGCACGGGTTAAGTGACTTGGCCAAGGTCATGCAGCGAGTATCTGGGGCAGGATTTAAACTCAGGTCTTCCTGACTCTGAACCCAGCGCTCCATTGGATCTCCACCATCTCCTTCTGTCTCTGCGTCTGTCTCTGCGTCTCTCCCTCTGCCTCTCTCCATCTCTATCTCTGTCTCTCTGCCTCTGATCACCTTCCCTTCTTCATACACAGTCACTCTTTTGCTCTGGACTCTTCAGTGGCTCCTTACCGCCTCACTCCCTTTTCCAGACGTTCAGAGTCAGGGTTGCTCCACCTTCCAGGCCTTGTCATTCTCCTAAATGTTCTCTAGTTTCCAGAGTAGAAGAGCCGCTGAGCCCTGTGTGTGGCCTGCTCTCTCCCACTACTGCGCCTTTGCTCAAGCTGTGCACCCTTCTTGGTGCCCCCTCTTCCCGTCTCACCACCCTCCCCCATTTCCTGTCACCACCTCAGACCTCAGCAGCTGTCCTTTGCTCTCCCCAACTCAGTTTCCCCATCTTGTCGCCTCCCTTCCGGCTCTCTTAAGGGATAGTTGTTCCTACTGGGTCTGAAGTGGAGCTTTCCAGAGACAATGGCCTCCCTAGGGCTCTCCCCAGGGGCCCAGAGAAGCAGGGTGGGGCGGGGCATGGCTCAAGAGTCCAGCCTTCTTGGGGCCAGATGGGGAAACCAAGGCCCAGGGAGCAGGGGCTTTTCCCTGGGCTGCTGATGGTGGGGGGGCTTCCTCTTCCTCCTTTTGGCCCCAACTCAGCTCAGTCTTGTTAGAAACAGGAAATGTGATGGGGCCCTATGGGCTGTTTTGGGTCTGTCACCCCGGGAGGCAAATGTTCTCCCCGCCCTCCCCCATTCTCGGGGGGGGGGGGGGGGGGGCCTGGTGTGGAATTCCCCGCCCCTCAGCCTGCTCCCTGACAAACAGCTGCAGGGGGTGGGGGTGGGGCCACCTGCCTCTGCCCCCTCATCCCCTTCTTTCCACTCTTCCTCCTCTGGAGCCTGAGAAGGAAAAACCCCCCTTCCTCCCTCCCCTGGCCCAGCAGGCATCAGGGCATCCTGGGATTTTGGAGCGTCGTCATGACAACCCCGGGGACTCACCAGCCAATTCTGTCACAGAATGATTTTTAAGAGAGACAGAGGGAGGTGTGGCGGTGGGGGTGAGCAGTGCCTGCCACTCTGGGCCCCCTCCCTCCTCACCCTGGCACTGACTGGGCCGGAGAACCGGGACATCCTGGCATCCGTGCCAGGCGTCCTGGGCTGGTGCCCAGGCATTGAGCGCGGGGCCGGCATCCTGGGGGGAGGGGGCCGTGGTGAGGCCTCTCAACAACCCCAGGAAGTGGGTGCTGTTGTGACCCCCATTTGACAGAGGAGGAAACTGAGGCAGACTGAAGTGACTGGCCCAGGGTCACTCAGCCAGGAAGTGTCGGGCAGGGTTGGACCTCAGGTCTTCCTCACTCCTGAGTCTACCCGCTGCTTCGCCCTAGGTCTGCCCAAGGGCAGCCCAGAGAGCCTGGCACACAGTGCTGCAGGAGAGCCCTGGGTCCAGGTTTGAACTGTGACCATGGGCAGACACTGGACCTTTCTCTCTGGGCCTGAGAGGCTGATGGAGGCCATGGCTAAGACCCTCTGGAGCAGGTTCTGCCACTGTGTGCCTGGCACAGTGCCAAGCACCCAGCAGGCACACTCTTGGAGGCCTTGACAAGCAGGCCTTGGTGGGGCTCCAGGGGCATAAGTGGGTCCAGCTCCTCCCAGCCCAGCCCTCGCCAGCTCTGCTCTGTCCCCACACAGCTTGGTGGACAGGTATGGGGGCAGGGGTTTCATTGGTCCAGAGCTCCTTATGGGGATGAAGTTGTCGATCTGCAGTTAGGAGCCAGCCTGGGCCCTGGAGGTCCTAGGGGAGAGGTTGGGAGGCTTCCCAGAAGGGCTGCTATCTGAGCTGCCCCTAGAGGGTGAGGGGGATACCCCAGGGAGGTCAGAGGGGGAGGAGGGCATTCTGCCTCCCCCCAACCAGAGCAGGAGAATGTGGGAGTACACAGTTGGGCCATGGCCATGGTGGTCTCTGCTGGAGACCTCCACAGAGGGTGGGGAGCTCACTGCCTTTTGAGACAGCTGTGATATCAGGAAGTGTTTCCTGGCCTCTTTGCAGCTTCCTCCCATTGTCCCTGGCCCCTCCAGTCTGTTGTCATCCTCCCGGCCCCCAGCAGCATCAGCTCCTGATCCCGGGCTCTGTCCCAGGACTCCTTGCCTGGGCCGTGTCCAGAAAGAGGCTTCCTCTTCAGGGCAGGCAGGACAGCCTAGGGACAGAGGTGGGACTGATGCCCCGGACAGCCTACCCCCACCCCATCATTCTTCCAGACTCGCCTTCCTCAGCTGAGGACTTGTTCCCACTCCCACTCCCATATTTGGTGGCTCCCTATTGCCCAGCTGGTCAGCGTTTAAGGGCTTACTGTGTGCCAAGCCCTGTGCTGGGCCTACAAATACAAGGAAAAAGAAAGCCAGTCAGTGCCCTCAGGAAGCTTCCATTCTAATGGCAGAGACACATGCAGCTGACAGATACATGAGACAGTCTGTGTGCATGGCAGGGCAGATGATGGGGAAGATCGCAGAGGCCTGTGGGGAGCAGGGCCCGTGCTGGGGTGCAGGGCCCATGCCGGGGAGCAGGGCCCTCGCCGGGGAGCAGGGACCATGGGGAGCAGGGCCTGTGCCGGGGAGCAGGGCATGTCAGGCACAAGGAGGCAGGTCGAGCTGACGCAGCCCCTTGTGAGGCAGCTCCTGGCAGAGGGCACAGCGGGGCGCTCTGGAGGAAACTCAGGGTGGGGGGAGTTGGGGCGCCCCCCTCAGCGTCCCTGTCTGCGCTCCTCTTCCAGGCATCTACATCCTGATCGCTGTGGGCGCCGTGATGATGTTTGTGGGTTTCCTCGGCTGCTATGGAGCCATCCAGGAGTCCCAGTGCCTGCTGGGGACGGTAAAGAGACCAGCCGCCCTCCCTGCATGGACCCCCCCCACACACAAAAAAACCAAACAAGCTCTCGGCTCTTAGGGCTACCCCAAACTTGCCCCTCATCTGCCGCCTTCGAGGCAGAGGCTTCCTTTTCTTGGGAGTGGCTGAATTGTCAGGGGCCTGGCCGGCTGTCCTCCCGACCTAGACCCCTAACCGAGAATCTGTCTCTGACAAGGGGTCAGGCCCAACCTGGAGGGGGCGCCGTGTGCAGGTGTGGGCGCTGTATTGTAAGGAAGTCGTAAGGAGCCGCAGAGCCCCCAGAGGTGGGCAGCCGGAACTGGGAAGGGATTGGGGCCAGTGAATAAGCTCCCTCCACATGTCCCCCGAGGGGGACAGTGTGGACGGCCAGGCCTTGAAGGAGAGGCGAGAGCCATGGGAGCCCACTCACAGGCGGGGGACTGGCCAAGTGGGTCATCGAGGGGCCACGGGCTCCTCGAAAGGCTCAGATAGAGGCGCGACTGTGGTGACCGACCCTGGGCAAGGAGGCTGAGGAGCAGGGGCACCCGGGGACACCTGGAAGGCCATCCTGTCCTAGACTCACAGCTTTAGGCCAGACATGGCTTTGACTCGAAGGCTCAGATGGGATGAGGTATGGGCAGGAAATGGGCAGCCAGGGAAGGCCAGCAGGCAGGGCAGAGCTCAGGGATTTGAATGTCCAAGTTCAAACTGACCATGCCTTGTGGCTTGGCTTGGGGACTTGTGCGGGGCAGGGTAGGAGGAGGTAGGACAAAAGTCCAGCCCAGCCAGTCTTCAAGGACATGGCCAAGACTGCTTTGTGCAAGGCACCTTACAAATGTCTTATTAGGTGCTCACGACAATCCTAGTAGGTCAGAGCTATTATGACCCCCACTTTACAGATGAGGAAAAAGAGTCAGATGGCAGCTAGGTGATTTGTCCAGGGTCACACAGCTAGGAAGTGTGTGAGGCCAGATTTAAGCTCCGATCTTCCTGACCCCAGACCCAGCCTCATCCATTGCAGGCCTGCCGAGCCTGGCTTTTGTGGGGGCCCCGTAGCACCCCATTAATCAGCCTTCCCTCTTGGGCTGCTGGTGGCCAGCCCCCCAAGTTCTGGGGCAGAGAAGAAGGGGGCCTGACTTAGGGAATCTCTCCAGACTGCTATTTTCTTCTGTAAAACAGACCAGTTTGTGCTGGGATCAAAGTAGATTGGCCCAATGTTTGTTGGGTGGGATTGAGTTAACCCAGGTGGTCTCTAAGGGCCTCCCACACTGGACAGTCCAGCTTCTGAAGCCCATTCCAGCTCTGAGGACCCTTGTCCCACTGACCTTGCCAGTCCTGACATATTCCGTGGCCCACCTGTGTAGTAGGAAGGCCGAATTTATGATCTCAAAAAGGATCATATAAATATCTGAATGGTTCGAAATCGTTGGGTATACAGAATTCTCCAAGCAGAAGGCATCAAAAAATTTATTCAGGGCCCAGAGCAACAAATTAGCGAACCAACCTCCCCATTCCAGCATTGTGAACACAAGCCTCCAGGCCCAGTAGGCCCACCTCACAAGAGTAGCCAGGAGGCCACAGAAAAATAAGATGGCATAAATCATATTCACCGGCCTCAAGACCTCACTCGAACTCCTGGGTCCACACAGGGGTCGGCTCTGCTTCCGATTTTTTTCCAGCTGTAGTTTCTCGCCTCTCCTCGCAGCCAAGCCTCTGGGGTTCTCAAGTCCCGCCTCAACGACTAGAGAC
>CM053623.1:461688072-461712756 GCA_028646595.1 Phalanger gymnotis
CACAAGAGTAGCCAGGAGGCCACAGAAAAATAAGATGGCATAAATCATATTCACCGGCCTCAAGACCTCACTCGAACTCCTGGGTCCACACAGGGGTCGGCTCTGCTTCCGATTTTTTTCCAGCTGTAGTTTCTCGCCTCTCCTCGCAGCCAAGCCTCTGGGGTTCTCAAGTCCCGCCTCAACGACTAGAGACCAGAGTCCAGAGACCCGAGACCCATTGGTTCCCGAATTGGCCCCTTTTAAGTCCTTAATCTGCACCCACACAGGTTTCACACCTGATAGGGCTTTGGGCCTGGGGCTTAGCATTTAACAGGTGAAAGCACTTTCACCGTAAACAAAAGCCAAACTCCTCAAGGGCACCCGTTAAACTAAGCCCATTTTGCCTTACTGGCACAACCTGGCACTCATGTCCCTTGTTGGGAGGTCCAGCCCATCTCTGACCTTCCCATGTTCTAAGGCCCGCCCAATGCTCAGACTCTTGTTCTAAAGCCAGCGGTGACGTTCCCTTTTCCGAGTCCTCTCTCAAGAATTTGGGCCTTGGAACATGTTTTCCTTGGTCTGTGCTGGAAGTACAGTTTTAGCTCCCAGGCCTGCCCACCCAGGCCTCACTCAGTGCTAAATGACCTGGGTCTGGATGACCCCTGGCCATTCATTGTAATGTTTCATTGGCACATGAACCCTGGCACTCTTGAAAAGGGAGATAGCCTTGTGCCCTTGGGGCCCAAAGGGTAGAACCAGGACTCCCCAGGGGGGCTGGAGTGCCAAGAGGCCTGTTTAGGCTAGATGGCAGACAGAGATGGCCCAGAGTGGAGGGGTCCACTTGGGGGTTGCAGTGGACTACCCCCACCCCCGGCAGACTACACTGGATACCCGTGCTGGGGGATGCTCCTTCAAAGATGCGGGGTGCACGAGATGCGTTCCCTTTGCAAGGTGGCAGAGTGGAAGCACTGACCCTAGAGGTCCCCGAGTGTTTCCCTTCTATTCCAAGGCAGAAAGCAGATCCCCAATTGGGGATGGGGTGCCCATAGGCTAAACTCAGGGGAGCTAAGCCACACCTCCAGCCCAAATCCCTGCCACTTCCTGACCTGATCTTGGGTCTCTTGCGGGGGGGGGGGGGGCCTCTGCCCCTGTCCACAGCGGGGCAGAAATGACTTCTCACTTCTGGTTTTGACAGTTTTTCACCTGCTTGGTGATTCTGTTTGCCTGTGAGGTGGCTGCTGGCATCTGGGGCTTTGTCAACCGGGACAAGGTAAGCTGAGGAAAGTATGGGCCCTCCTTCTGCCCAGCCCTGGCATTGTCAGCCTCATTCCAGTCCCCAGCTCACCAGGGCTTACCAGGAAGCCCGGGGGTTCATGTGTTTGGGGCAGGTTAGAAGCCTGGAGAGCCAAGCTTTGACTATTCCCTCCCTCTCTCCTCCGTGGCTCCTGGCTCTTCAGAGATGGGGCTGAGGTGACCTTGGCCAGCCCCAAGCCCATAAGGATATTGAGGCTATCCTGGGCAGCCCCCTGAGGACAATTACCCCAGTGATACTGAGTTTCTCCTCAGTGCTGCTCTGGACAGAGGGCAGCCAGCCGCTGTCTTGTGGCCTGCCCCAGATGGGGCAAGGGGATTAGGGAGAATCTTGGGGTCACATAGCAGATCTGATCATGTCTCCTCCCTCCTTCACCCCCTCCCCTGCCCAAGAGGAGCTGAAATCTCTCTGGTTATTGTGGCAGACCTGCTTAAGCAAAGCAGGGCCTTGGGGCCATCGGGGCACCAGGATCTACTGCTGGGGGCAGACTAGGTTCTGGGCTAGGGCTTAGCCAGAAGCCCTCAGTCCTGAGCTTTGTGGTTTCCTCGGCCCCACCCAATGAGCCCCATCCCTAGGTGGGCACTGGTGTGGCAAGGTGGGGCTAGGCTGCTGTGGGCAGTCAGGAACTGAGGCAGGGAAAGAATGCTTGTGCCAATTGGTTCTTCAGTGTTGGAGGCTGCTGAGATGGGGCTCTGTTCCTCTCGGAAGTTCTCCACACTGCCCCAGATACCATTACTTGGGTTGGCTGGAGCCCGGGAGCCAGGAGATGACTTCTGGTCCTGTCTCTAACATGTAGCAGCTGGGTGATCTTGGCAACGCCTCCCCCTCTCTGGGCCTCATTTTCCATCGGAGCTGCAGAAGGAGGTCTCTGAGGCTGCTCAAGCATGTTACGTTCGAAAATTGAGAGACAAGGTTCTGAGCACACTCACTTTATTAGCTGGGCTGGCAGTGACCAGTGCTTTGGGTCAGGGGTCCCGAGGTTGGGCTCCCCAGCCTTCGAGGAGTTGTGGAAAGTACCAGAGAACCCAGACCAGGTTGGGGAGACACTAGGACTGGATAGAAGAGCTCACCATCCGAAAAGGCAAAGTCACTATGATTGGCTGGAAATGGGGAAGAGGGGCTGGTAACAACTTGCCCTTTGGTCCTCTGGCTGAGAAACGCTTCTCGTTTGAGGCCAGGTGCAAGGATGGTGACAGTGGCCCAGACTCCTTGGGTAGCAAGCCAGACGTCCTTGAAAGTAGCTGGAGGCAGAAACCCCAGACCCCACTCACCAGGGTCCCCCGCCTCCTTCAAGGGCAACAGAATTCCCTGACAAATGAGGAGAACAGGGAGGAGTGGGAGGACCAGACTGTCTAAGCTTACCCCACCCCAGGTCCGCTGACTTTCTGAACCAAGTTCAGACACAAAGCATTGGGACTTGGGCAGTTACAGGACAAAATCGATTAGCGGTTAACAGGATCATTTAAAAAGACAGAGTCAATGATCCAATTACTGCAGCCACTAGAATCTGGTTTCCATCTGCCTGCAGGGTCCAGGCCCTACTCTGTGCCCACTGCCCAGTATCCCCCCAATCTCAGCCTATCCCCACAAATCCCGCCAAGCTGACAAGTGGGAGGAGCGTGGGCAGCCGCCAGGCCCGCCGCCGCTTGACTGCCAGCGATGCCACCCTCTTCTCTCCGCAGATCGCCAAGGACGTGAAGCAGTTCTATGACCAGGCTCTGAATAAGGCTGTGCTGGAGGACAACGCCGGCAACGCCAAGACTGTGGTGAAGTCCTTCCACGAGACGGTGAGAGCCTAGAACGGAGGTAGGGGGGCAGGGGCCTCGGCTTCCCCATCTGGACAGTGAGGAGGGTGTGGATGGTGTGGGCCTGTCTGTCTGGAAGGGCTGCCCTTCTCACTCTGAGGAGCTGGGTCTCCTGTCTGCGGCGGCGGCAGCCACTGCTGAGGGCGAGGCTCATTTCTGTCCTTCTCTTTCACAGCTGGGCTGCTGTGGCTCTAACGCACTAACCTCCTTAATCACTGCCACTGCCAGAAATGAGCTATGTCCTAGCGGAAGCAACATTCTCATCACCTTTAAGGTAAGATCCTCCTGGGCAGGTGGAGACGCTGGCTGACTGGGTGGGGAGCTGGGTGTGAGCTGAGTGTGAGCCGGAGGCGGGAGGCGGGGGGCGGGGGGGGGAAGGGGGGCCACTACTGGCCAAGGTCTGTGCTTGGGGATCTCAGTGTGGCTGGGCTCTGCCCCAGCCAACCCTTCCTCTCTCTCTGGTTCTTCTCCCTCTCCTTCCTATGTGGGTGTGTGGGGGTCTCCCCCTCTAGGTCTCCCCATGCCTTGCTCTCTAGGTCTGTCTTTCCCTCTTGTCCATGGTTTCTGTCTCACATGTGCTTGGCCTGCCTCGGAAGGATGGACAGGTGGGTAGGCAGCCGATC
Source organism: Phalanger gymnotis (assembly GCA_028646595.1). NCBI lineage: Eukaryota > Metazoa > Chordata > Mammalia > Diprotodontia > Phalangeridae > Phalanger > Phalanger gymnotis. The sequence goes on from CM053623.1 coordinate 461,691,792, forward strand.
CCGCTGCTCACCATGGGGCTCCTCTCCCACTCTTGTCTATAGCCAGACTGTCACCAGAAGATTGATGAACTCTTCTCGGGGAAGCTGTATCTGATTGGCATCGCTGCCATCGTGGTGGCTGTCATCATGGTGAGCAGTGGGAAGCCGAAAGGGGAGGGTCACCTGGGAGGGCCCGGTGGGCCCCGGCGGCTGCTCCAGGGGTGGAGGGCACTTGCAGATAAGCTGGATAACTGTTCATTGATGGTGGAAGCCCAAGTTTGTGGCTGACTCGACGACGTCTGCCCCCCACACCTTTCTCTGGCTCCTGGAAAGCACGTTATCTGTCCACCAAGGGCCTAATCCATGACAAGGACAGGGACCAAGCTGGGTGGTGGGAGAGAGGAGAAGAGCTGACAAAGAGTCGGGTGGGTGGGATGAATACACCAAGATGAAATCCAGTCAGGATGCATATGAAGTCTGGCATTAAGGACCAGAAATCAATTCTGCAGTTAGGCAACAATTGTTCTGAAAGAGATCTGGGGGTCTGAGTGGGACACAAACTCCACAGGCATTAACAGTGTAATGTGGAAGCCTCAATAGCTAATTTGATCTGGGGCTGCTTTGAGGGCAAGACTGGGGAGGGAGGCGATTGTCTTTCTGTGCTTGGCCCCAGTCAGACCTCACCCAGAGGACAGCGGTCATTTCGGAGGCCACGTTTGCTAAGCTGTAGAATCTAGAGAAGGGGGTGACCAGGACGGGCAAGAGCCTGGAGTCCATGTCATATGAGTAGCTAGCCTGGAAAAGAGGAGATGGGCACGTGGCCCCGTCTCTAACGCCCCCCTTTGCCGGCAGATTTTCGAGATGATTCTCAGCATGGTCCTGTGTTGTGGTATTCGGAACAGCTCCGTGTACTGAGGGCCGCACCTCCGGGGCTGTTCTGAGGCGCGGGCAGGCAGGAGAGGAGGCGAGCCCCCAGACTGTCGCCGGTGACCGGGAGGCGTCTGAAGAGCCATCCAGAGAATTATGTATAGAAATGTTTCCGATATTACCCTACAGTACTTCTTAGCAGTTTTACTTTGGAGGGTTGGGGCACGGGGTGGGGGGTGTTTTTATTTTTGAAATAAAGAAGTTGCCAGATCCCTTTCTGTGCCTCTGGCTACACCTGGGTGTCGTGTAGCCAGGGTCTTGGAGGGGGTCTCTTGGGCTGAGGCCACCACTCAGTGGGGCCCCCACCTTCCTACAGGGCATGAAGGTAGGACAGGAGGGGAGGCCCTTGGAGGTAGGGGCAGGAGTGGAGGCCCTTGAGGGTAGGGCAGGGACAGAGGCCCTTGGAGGTAGGGCAGGGGGAGAGGCCCTTGCTGGCCCTGCCTTCTGAGTGGAGGAGGGTCCTGAGCCCAGTGCTATGTGGGACCCTGACCCTGAGGCGCCCCGCCTCGTGCAGCCTTGGCCCTTTTTTTTTTTTAACCAATCTGCATTATTTTCTCCCGTATCTACTCTCTTGAGCGGCATTTCTCATGTTCTCATGCTTTTCTGGCCTTGTGTGTCTGACTCTGGCCCCTTAGACTATAACTTGGCCGTCCAAGACAGGCCCAAATCAGCTCATTTCAATAAAAGGAAAGAACATCAGGACTGGTGTGGACCCTTCCCTGTAAGCCCTGCTTGGCAGGAGGCCCCCTGAGGCTGGGCAGGGGTGGGGGTGGGGAGGCCTTTGGTTCTGAGAAAAACTGGCCTGTCCTGTGGAGGCTGAGAGAGGTCCGGGCTGGCTGGCTCTCCTGCCCTTCTAGGGCCCAGCCCCTCCTGTCCCTACCTCCTGGCTCCCCTGGCCCCAGAGTGGGGGACCTCAGCCTGAGGAGGAGGCTGGGCTAAGGGGAGCTGCCTCTCACTGCCAATGGCCGGCTTGGCCTATGGATATGGAAGACCAACTTTGGCCACAAGGCCCGGCCTGACCCACCCTTCTCAGCCCACTTTTGAGCCCTTCACTAGCACCCGGCTCGCCTGCCTAGGGCTTCCCCACTGTCCTGGGCTGTTCAGAGGGGACCGCCACCCGCCATGGTGGGTGTTGGGAAATGGGTAATTGAGCCCTAGAAAGCCTTAAAGGAAACTGCGCAGAATGAATGTCTGTTTGGGGGAGGGGGCAGAACTCCTCAGGCCTGCCTCCTCAGGCCCTCCCAGCCTGTCTCTCGTGTGGCACACTGGCCATGCATGCATGCGTGTTTACATAGATGTCGTATGTACTCAAGTGTGTTCTGGGCCAGGCCTCGTGTCTTTCTTGGACGTGCTATCTGGCCTGGAGGCAGCAGCCAGGCCACAGGGTTCCATGTTTATGTTCTGTGGGTAGCCGAGGGCTCCCGTGGGGTACCCCATAGAAGGGGGCTGTGCTGGGCCAAGAGGGATCGCATGTGACATGTGGAACGAGAGGCCTTTGATCCTTCAGTTTAACCACCATCTCCCCATTTCCTGAGTGCCCAGTCTGGAGTCTAGGCTCCAGGACTGGCCCCCAGCCTACACAGAGCAGCGTGGCAAGAGGCAGGCACCATCCCTGATGCCTTGAGGCTGAGAACCCATCCTATGGGGCCTGGCCTCCCCCCAAGGAGGGTGAGAAAACCCTCTGGATTCCTGCCTCTGGGCAGGGGTGCTGCTGGCTTCTCCCAGGAGGGGCTGGAGGAGGGAGGACATCCCTAGGAGGAGGTAGCCCACAGAAAGCTTGGCCCTCTGGCCTCCTGCCATGGGGGCCCCTGGCTCCTCAGAGCTCTGAGGCTGGCCCTGCCCAGGGTCTGACTCCTCTCCCTGTGTGTGTGCACTTCACCTTGGCCTTCTTCAGTGATGCTGGCCCACACCCTGCACCCCCTGCTCTCAGACCCCCACTCCCACCCCTGCCTTGCTGGGCGCATCCTCCATCAGACTGGGCGGGGGAGGGGTCTGTCAAACAGAAAACAGCATGCCGCTGTCTCCTGTGTCTTCAGGAAGGCAGGGCTATGGGCTTGGTTGGGTGTCCCCTGCCAACCCCCCCAGCTAGGAAGGCGTGCGCCCTTCTTCATCTCCTAGAGCCGTCGCTGCTGCCTCCGCCTCCCGCCCCCCAGCAGTCTCTGTCCCTGGGAGATGACTCCCCAGCCAAGGGTGCCTGTGATGGCCCCGGCAGTGAGATGGGGGGGAAGGGAGATAGCATGGCCTGAGGGCGTCCCCCCTCGCTGTTGTCTGTCTGCTTGTTTGCCCCAGGCGTGGCCCCCTTTCAATCTATGTATCCAATAAAGCAAGCACTCTAATCCATGAATCTGCGGCTACTTTCTTGGGGGCCAGCTGGGCTGACCTGACTCTGACCAGGGAAGGGGGAGTGGGAGGGGGCTCTAGGCCCCCCTCCCACAGGAGGCAATGACTACAAAGGGCTGGGGCCCGCTTCCTGGGCTTCCCACCCCAAGAGGAGATCCTGGAGTCCTGCCTCACTGGAACACCTGCCAGTTAAGGTGATCCCCAGGAAGGACCTGTGCTGCTAGGGGGCTCCACGGTGCCAGTGCAAATCTGGCTTCAGACCCTTCCTAGCTGTGTGACCCTGGGCAAGTCACTTCACCCAGCTGGCCTCAATTTCCTCAACTGTGTAATGGGCTGGAGAAGGAAATGGCAAACTGCTCTAGTATATCTGCCAAGAAAACCCAGACGGGCTCATACAGACGTGGACGTGGCTGAAAAGCAAAACCAGAAGGGCCTTTGATCAAGTCCCGTCCCCTCATTTTACAGATGTGGAAACTGAGGCACAGGGAAGGGCTTGGCCAGAAGGCTGCCCAGCAGTTTTACCCCCAAGGGGCGTCTGTCCCATCCTGTCACCAGCTGTGTCCCCACCCACCCATGTACCCCAGCACAAGTGGTGACTGGGGGACCCAGGACCCCCCCCAATTGCTTGGTCCCCAGGGCAGGCCCTGGGGAGAGGAGCGAGGGCTCGTAGAATCCGAGCCTGTTCTCCAGGGAGCCAATTTTTCCCGGACAGGGACCCCAACAGCGGGAGGGCATTCAGGAACGGAGGGGACCCCAGGGAGGACTTCATAAAGGGCGCTCGTCCAAGGCCCGGAGAATGGATGGGCACTAGATCGGGTCTAGGAGGCCAAGCAAGGCGTCAGCGCCAATGGGCTGGGAAGGTTTTGAATGCCAGGATGAACGTGAGAAGCATGGCTTTGCTCAAGGAGGTGACGGTCTCTGGGTCCCTGCCCTTTGCCTGGCACCCCATGCTCCCAAAGGAGCTGGAGAGGGGGCGCCCGAGTGGGGCTGGCACGCAGTAGGTCCTCAACACGTGACTCGTGGGCCTATGTACCTACGCAGGGAAGCCAAGTACCGGGGCCCCAGGGTTGGTGGGGAGGCAGGGCCCCTCTTTCAGCACCCCTCGAGGGGCCCCCTCTTCCCTCCTCTCCCGGCCACCCCACCCCCTCGGGAAAGGGCCAACTAAGAATCGTCTGCGGTTTCTCAGCTGGAAAGAAGAGGTAACAATGTAGCGACGCGAGTCACGCCAGCCAATGGGGAGAGGGAAGCCTTGTCAAGTCCCGCCTCCTCCTGCCAAGGGCCCTATCCCAGCGGCGGAGCTGCCGGGCCCGCCCGGCCAGACAGAGGGGATGGGGGATGGGGCCGAGCGGCGTGCCTTCAGGAGGCAGGCGCCTACTGTGTGCCGGGGATGGCGCCAAAGACAGCAAATGTGGACAAACATGGGATCAGCCACGGGAGGGAAGGCCAGGGGATTGCCTGGAGTCGCCCAGTAGAGAGAGGGGGCCTTGAATGCCGCGCAGACCGTGCTGCAGCGGATCCTGGAGGTCACGGGGAAACGTCCGGGGGCGGGGGGGGGGAGTGACATGGTCAGGCCTGCGTCGGAGATGCACCGACAATAACAATTAGGGCCGAGGCCGAGGTCGGGGCTCACTGAACGGTCACACCCTCCCCCACTGCTACACCCAGCCAGCGGGGGCGGGGGTGGGGTGGAGGTTGCGGATGTGCGCTCTCCAGGACCCCACTCCAGGCGCTCAGACGGCGGGTGACGTCACTCCCGAAGGGTGGGAGCGCCAAGGAGAAACATCCGGTGCCCAGATTGGCTCCTCGTCCGCCAGGGTCTCCTTCCCTTCCCCGCCCTTCCCCTTCCCACGCCCCAGACCTCAGTTTCCTCCTTTGAAAATGAGAGCATTAGAATCAATCAGCCATGCACATGGTTGGGCGGATACCCAGGGAGGGAGGGGGGGAAGGGCGAAGCCTGCGGACACCCCCCCCCCCCCCCCCCCCCCCCCCCCCCCCCCCCCCCCCCCCCCCCCCCCCCCCCCCCCCGCTCCATGGCCATACCACCTTCCCCGCCGTAGGACGCTGGGTGGCTCCAGCACGCGGCGCTGTTACACCCCCGCCCCCCGCACCTCCCCACCCCACGAGGCATTGTGGGCGTCCTCCGCTCATCCCGCCCCCTCCCCCTTCACCCCACGCAGAAAAGCCGTTATCCGAAAAACTGCGCGAGGACCGGCCTTTCGGGAGGCCAAGGCGCATGCGCGAGATCCTGCCTCGCTCTCAGGTCACGTGCAGAGCTCTTCTTCGATGAGCTCCGTCCCTTAACTGTGACGTCATCGCATTGCATTGTGGGGTTTGTCGTTTTCCTTCGGACTAGCCTCGGGCAGCGATGGAGAGCGGGGACTCGGCTTCCCAGAAAGCCGTGCGGGCGGGGGGCCGGACCGTCTCATCCTCGAGGCCTAAGATGGTGGCTGCCTTCCCGGGGCGCTTCGCTCTACCCGAGGCGGGTCTCAGCATTTGGGCCCAGGCCGGCGCAGCCCCGCCTCGGGCTCCCCAGCTGTGAGAGGTGGGGCTGGGAGCAGTGACCCCGAGCCTCAGTTTGCGCTCACTCCACGACTGACCCTGGTCGGGGCGGCTGTTCCCAGCCCCAGTTTCCCTGTCTGCGCAGGCACTGACCCTCTCCACCTTGCCCCCCTAGCCTTGCGTCTCTGGGGACCCTGAAGCCAGGCGCTGCCCACCCTGGCCGGCCACCCCCCCCCCTCCGCCGTGGAGACGGGCCATGGCCGACCGAGGGGGAGGCGACGCCTGGCAGAGGAGGCCGGACTGCGAGGCAACGTCGGACACGGGCTCGCTCAGCGACTCGGACTCGGACTCGGATTGGGACGGGCAGGAGGCCGGGCCGTCTCCGGGGGAGCCGCCGTGCCTGGAGGAGGCGATTGCCTCGGAAGATGATGAGACCCCCGCAGAGCCCCCGCAGGCCCCCGGGAGCCCCGCGCGGCCCTTCCACCTGCGGGGCACGAGCCCCACCTTCTCCCTGCGCAGCCGCAGCATCTTTGAGGGCTTGGACGGAGCGGCCCGGGCCCCCACCCCGGGGACCCCCACCCTGGCCAACACTGCCACCTTCAAGCGGCCCCTGCTTAGGCCCCGCCCTCCCCAGGTCCCTGACTACGTGACCCACCCCGAGCGCTGGACAAAGTACAGCCTGGAGGACGTGCCCGAGGACAGCGACCAAAGCAACCGTGCTGTGGCCCTCCAGTTCCTGGGGGACCTGAAGCAGAGGGTGGACGGGCAAAGCCCAACACCCCAGCAAAGCTGTGCCCCCTCCTTCAACCAGCACCCCTCGAGCCGCGGGGCTGGCAGGATTGTGTTCACCAAGCCGACCAAGGCCAGCGAGCGCAAGCGACCACCGTGGAGGGAGCTCGGGGAGGAGCCGGTGGCGCTGGGCCACCTGGGCTCTGCCCCAGGAGAGGGTGAGGCCGAGGAGCCCCGGAGAACCCAGGCAGAGCCCCAGGACGCCGACATGAGGGAGGAGGAGCCCGCCCACCTGCACCCCGCCGCACCTATGGGCTTCCACGGCAGCAAAAAGAGGAGCAGGGAGCATCTACGACCCAAGGGGACCACGGAGGAAGAGGGCGAGGAAGCCTGAGGGTACCCCTCCAGCACAGGCAGCCTCTGAGCCGAGCTGGTGGCAGGGAGCTCACTACCCCTTGTGGAAGCCCTTTCCATCCCTGGACAGCTCTGATCATCCCCCCAGCCCTTGTGCCGCTGAAATAGGCCTTGTCGACCTCTCCTCCCCCAAGCACCCCAGGGGTCTCCCTGCATTGTGGTTGGAGAAGGGGTCACATTAACCAAACCAAATGCAGTCAGCAGAAGGGAGAATGGCCTTCTTGAGGGGTGGGCAGCCTTGCTCATACTGATGGCCCAGATCACATCTCTTTTGGGAAATGAGATGGGGCTTCTTGTCTGTCAGCCCCCCAACCCCTCTGGCTTGGTTTGCCCTTGTGAGGACAATAAAAGGTTTCCGTGAAGTCTGAGCCTCTAGTGTCTCCTTGCCCACCCAGTGGGCCATTGCTGGGGACAGCCCCCTGGGGCTCAGCAGGCTCTCAGGGGCCCACTCACTGGCCAGCACAGTACAGGCCACTTTCCTGCTCCTCCGATGTCTGGGGCTCTTTCTGCCCCCTGGCAGGAGTGAGCTTCCCAGCTTATACAGGGGTCTTCTGCTTGGGTAGATGGCACAGGGACAGAGGGTGCCTTCACGCTGGCAATGGGGGTCACCCAGGGCTTGGAGCATCCATCCTTATCCACACAGGTCTGGGTTTTATTCCCAGAACGACCTTGATCCCTGCCCTCCATGGGAGTGGCCCCAGGAAAATGTTTCCCTGAAGGAGATATCCAATCTTAGAAGCCACTGTCTTGTATATAGGAGGAAAGTACAGCCCAGGGAGGGAGCAAGGTCCTGCACAGCCACCTACACTGGGGCCAAAGAGTGCGTGGATGTGGGGTGAGGGGCAGGCCATGGTGCTTCTGGTCCCACACACACACTTCCAAGGCTATCCCTGCTGTGCTTTCAACTCCATGCAGTCAGTGCCCTGGGGCTCCTGCTGAGCAGGAAGGGTAGGGGAGGGAGACCACCAGAGGGCAGGCAGGAAAGGCCCAGTTTTCTCAGGCTACCCTTCATCGGCCTTTACTTGCCTTCTGGGACCTGTTTCCACAGTTTCAGAGTTGGGCAGGCCAATGAGGCCACCCATATTGACCAAGGATTTCCTGACAATTGGTTACCCACCCTTTACTTGAAGGCCCACTATCCCCTGTGATTGCACACTGACCTTCTCCCACCCCAGTCTTCATTGGATACTAGAGAGTAGTCTGGTCCCCCGTTCTTACAGAAGAGACAACAGGCATAGAGGGAAGGGCCTTAGTGCCTGGGGTTGTCTGGTGTGCCACCTGGCTTTAAGAGTAGGTGTGGGGCATCCTGGCTGGAGCAAGCAGGCTGCTAGCTGGGGCTCAGTGCCAAGGCTCAGCTAATTCCATTATTGATGAACATCCTAAAGGGTTGTAATCCCATTAGTGCAGGCTCTCCAAGGAGTGGAGGAGGAAGGCCAGGGGAGCTAAGCATGAAAGTGGGGCAGCTTTCCCAATTGCTTTCCTGGCACCGAGCCCCTGGTGAGGAAGGGCTCCAGCCAATCGGGAGCAGGGCCTGGGGGGATGCATTTCCCAGAAATTCAATTTAATCAAGGGGCATTAATCCAAAGGCTGTCAGGGAGGGGCAGTGTGGGGAGTGGGGCTGCCAACCTCTCCAGGATGGCCTTCAGGCTGATGGCCCTGAGGCCTCAGACCCTCTTTTCTCAGGACAAGTGGGCAGGGTGTTAGGGAAGATGCAATGCTCTGAACTTGTCTTCCAGGAAAGGATGGAATAGCTCCAGCGGCTAGCACCCACATGGTATAGCATACTTTGGGGGTACAGGAGAAGTTACATGATTCTTGTCCTTGGGGAGCTCATGTGTGTTGAAGGTAGGGGCAGAGAACACCAAACCAAGGGGGTTCAGAATTGTATAATCCTGTGTAAACAAGTCATTTGATCCTCAGCACCTTGATCTGCACTGTGCTCCGAAGAGCCAGCAAGGTCCTTGTGCTAGAGGGAGGTGAACAAGTGAACCTAAGGAGGTTTAAGTTTCAGGAAGGAAGCCAGAGGAATAGGGTAAGCAATCATGCCACCTCTGCAGGCAGTCTTGAATGCCAAGTAAAAGCTGCAGGGAGGCTTAAAGGTTGAGGCACATTTGGGGGCATTCTGGGGTGCAGAATGCCTGAACCTGCCCTGGGGGAGAATCAATAGGCTCTGCCTTGGAAGTGGATGCCAGATTCAGAGAGGCAGACCCATTATGTATGCAGTGTTCTCAGGTCTTGTCCAATTCAGTGAATGGACAGAAATTGTTTTCTAGGTACAATCATCTGAATGGACTTCAGGTGGCTCTTCCAGCCCAGAAAGGCTGCTGTGGGTATCTGCTGCCAGAGGAAAGGGCCTGAGGGCTGGGGAGTATTAGGACTTAGCAGAAGTGAAAGAGAGACCAGAGTGTTTCCCATCACTGGACCCTTCTGGCCCTCAGGTCACCAGAAATGGAGTGTTGTATGGATCCCTTCATATCACCCAATCCATCACTTGCTCAGAACCCTGTAACACTATGAATGACTGGTGGCTGTACAGCTTCTGCTAGACAATCTGGGGGAGCTCATTACCATCCCAATCTCGTGGGTAAGTTTCCCTCCCTCCCTCCCTCCATCGAGGCTTTCCCTGGGATTTCTTTGTTGTCAGTTCTATCTTTCAAGGCCAAGGAGAGGAAGTCACAGACTGATAAAATTTGGGGAGTTAAGAGGGACCTCAGGGGCTGTGTAGTCCAGCTCATACCCCAAAGCAGTCCCATCTATAACGTATCAGCTGAGCTCTATTTGTCCATCCCTCTGCACACATCCAGCCTCGAATTTCCAACTGTCAACTGGATATCTCCAAACAGATGTTCCACAGACATCTTGAACTCGAAACCAAACTCATTATATTTCCCCCTGACTGTTCCCTGTCCTTCACCTACCTTTCCTATTGCTGTTTGTCCTAAGTTTTCAAAGAGGACCAAGACATCATGGGGCCATGTCTTGACTTATGCATGAATTGGATTTAAGTGAGGCAAAATTGCACAAAGTCATCAGCCTTGCTCTTTGTGAGTCATTGAAGTCCAGTAGCAAGGGCAAGTAACAATGGACCAGGATGCAGTGGATGACCTTGGCATCTTCAATGTCTGACGGAGCTGTAAGTACTCTACAGTGCCTGCTTCATGGCTCTTGGAACAAATTGTTCTCATCCACCCATTCCACCGAGGGAAGTCTTCACATGCTTGGGGTGTATGGGGTGTTGAGGAAGGACCAGCACCTCTCATGTGAGGGCTTGCCAAGCCCTTTTCAGGGCTGCTTATCAACCTTTGGTGTTCACCTTTCACCCAACTCTCACCTGTGGCTCCAAGGAGCTGTAGCACATGCTGTGGCCACATCACGATAAAAACAAATTAGCGAACAGGCTAACCCAACAGGCCTCAAAACCATCATTGAGTTGGGAGAATGTTACCTTCTCTGTTACTGTGGAGGGCAACACCATCCTTCCATTCCGCAGATGACTAACCTAGATGTCATCCTGGACTCCGACCTCTCACTCCCCCATGTCCAATATGGTTCCAAAGCCTGTCGATTTCAACTCTGCAGCATCTCTGGTAGATTTCACCTTTGCAGCATCTCTGGTAGATTTCACCTTTGCAGCATCTCTGGTAGATTCCATCTCTTCAGCATCTCTGACATTGCCCCCAACCTGGTGCAGAGCCTCATCACCTCATGCCTGTACTGTTGCAGCAGCTGTTGGCAAGGGGGCGGGGCACGGGGACACGACAGGTCTGCCTGTCTCAAGTCTCTCCCCATGCCAGCCCATCCTTTATTCAGCCACTGAAGTGATTTTCCTAAAGCCCATGTCTGGCCATGTCACTCCCCTACTCAGCAAACTCCAGTGGCTTCCTATTATCCCGTAGATCAAACACAAAATGCTGTTTGGCCTTCAAAACCCTTAATAACCCACCCTCTCCTCCTTTTACAGTCTCCTTCCACCTCGCTCCCAAACACAGACCTTTCAGTTCAAAACCACCAGCCCCTTGGCTGTTCTCCCAGCTCCAGGCATTTTCATGAGCTGTCTCCCTTGGCTGGAACTGAAAATTTTCTTTCTTTGCTTACCAGACTTAATGAGCGAAAATCAGGCACCTCTGACTCTTGGCTTTTCTGGCATCCTTCTAGCCTCAACTAAAACCCCATCTTCCACAAGAAGCCTTCCCTGACCACCACGCTCCCCTTAATGTTAGCGCTTACTCTCTAATAATGATCTCCAATTCATCCTTGAGTCTGTAACTTATTTGTACATAGTTATTTTCATGTTCTCTCTCTTCCATTAGAATGTAAGCTCCTTATGGGCAGGGAGTCTTTTGCCTTACTTTGTATCCCCAGTGCCTGCATGTGCCTGACACACAGTAGGTGTTTAATACTTATTCGCTTGACCCGAGTTGACATTCAGCCTCTACTTGAAGTCCTCCAATGAAGGAAAGTCTACAACCTTTTAGGCAGCCCAGTGTAACTTAGGACAACTTCCTCTCTTAGCAAATCATGAGTTTTTCCAGAGGTCTCATCCCCCTCGCACATGACAAGCCTTCAAATACCCAAAGGCAGCTCTCGTGTCCCCACTAAGTCTTCTCTTTTGAGGCTTCTGTCAGACTCAGTCACATGCAGTTGCTGAGGCTGGAGGAGCAGAAGAGAGCCTGGAACCTCCCAGAAAAGCAGGCCACAGAGGTAGAAAGTGCTAAGACCCAGGGCCCCAAATCCTCAGCTAGAACGTGGATGTGGGGCCAGAGCCACAGAGGCTGACGTTTCGAGGTCTTGAGCAGAGAGGGACCAACCAAGGGGCACAGGCCCTGGATGAATCAAGGGAAACACCCTGGGAAAGATGTGCTGCGTGGCCAGGGGATCATGAAGATTCAGTGTAGACAGAAGAAAACAAGAAAGCTCGGGAGAGAAGCAAACTGGGCCTTTTTGCTATTTCCCTTTGCAATTTAATATACATTTTAAACAGCTGTGCTTCAGAAGGTCATGGCTTCAGATACAATCCTTTTTTGCTCTTCAAATGCTGAAATACTCATGTCTGTTGATGAAGTTCTTAGTACAAAGCAAGTTCATTTTTAAAATGGAAAAGCAGAAAGATGCCAGTAAATCTGACAGCAAACGCTAAAAGCCAGAGAAGGACGGGCAGTTCAGGGCTCCAACTGAACAGAGCTGCAGGGGACCCATCATCTCCCTCATCCCTAGTTCTTGGGCTGGAGCTGCCTGAGCACTGACTCTGCTCACGAAGCCTGACGAGCAAAGACAAAACTTCTAGATACGAAATGTCACAGGCTGGAGAAACCGCCATCTCCAGACCCAGAAAATGTGCCAGCTGCGGCCGCAGGAACATCAAGGGCCGAGAACTTCTTCCTGGAGAGGAATTCGCCCTCCTCCTCCTCCTCCTCCTCCTCCACTGCTGTTACCTAGAGGGGCAGCATTGGGGGAAAAGGTGGAATTTGGAGAGGCTGAGTCCCAGATCAGTGCTTGGTAGCTGTGTGACCTGGTAAATGCTCAGTGCTTGGTAAGCACGGATTGGGTGAGCCACTTAACTTCCCTTGTCCTCAGTCCCCTCATCTGTAAAATGGGGGCAATGACATTCACTCCTAGGCTGGTTGAAAGGGCTTTGCAGAAATTAGAGGTGGCGATAGTGAGAGAGTCCTCCCTGGAGGGAGGAGGATGGACGAGATGCCCTCCAGAGAGCCCACCCAGGTTGAGGCCTCTCTGAAAGGCAGCTTCTTTCTTGCTACAGCCTGAGATCTCCTGTCCCCCCAGGAGCTAGCCATTAGGAGGTCCCCTAGTAGGTTGGAACCAGAACAGAAGTAGAGGCCCAGCCCAGCTGCCTCTGCCCCTGGAAAGTAGCCGGCTCTTCTGGTTTTGGAGCCCCTGGTGGCTTTCTCCCCTGACCCTGACAACCACAATGCCTCTGTTCCTAAGCTTTGTATGTTTTCTCCCTCCAGTAAGAGAGAAGGTCCAGGGGCCTCTCTGGGCTGAGCTCAGGACATTGGGAAGATCAAGCTCTGGCCAAGACAGCAGAGAATCCTGAAAGACCAGAACCGAAGAGAGCCTGAGGTCCTCTTTCTACAGGAGAGAAACTGAAACCCAGACAGGGAAAGGGAGTCAAGATCCCTAACGACCTCAGAGCCCTGTCTTGCCCAGGTGCCTTATGGTGCCAAGGAGCAACTAGGGGGCACCAAAGTGCACAGAGTACCAGTCCTGGAGTCAGGAAGACCTGAGTTCAAATGCGACCTCAGACACTCACTAGCTGCGTGACCCTGGGCAAGTCACTTAACCTTGTTTTCCTCAGTTCTCATCTGTCAAATGATCCGAAGAAGGAAATGGCAAACTACTTCAATGTCTTTGCCAAGAAAACCCCAAATGGCATCATAAAGAGTTAGACACAACTGAACAACCGAACCACAACAGCCAAGGGGGATCCTGTGTCCCACCAGGTAGAAGGAAGGGGCTTCCTGAGGCCCCCTGCTGAGGAGGTATTAGAAGCATCTCTTAGCTGAGAAGAATCTCTAGTCCCGCCCTCCCTGCTCGCCTGGACGCAGACGGCCAAGGCTTCCTCCCTGCCACGCGCGGGCTCTGAACGCAGCGTCCCCACGGGATCGAAGAGGAAACAGGCCCAGAGGGGAGAAGACTGTCCCGAGGTCGCACAGCGAGTCCCTCAGCCTTACCTGGATAGTTTGGTGGTGGCTGGCGCTCCACGGAGCCGGCCCTGGTCAGCGTGTCTGCCATAGTGGACAGGATGACTGTACAGTAATTGATCTGAAATACAAAATGGATGCTCCGCCGCTGGTGCTGGCCGGAAGCCCTTCCCCGTCCTCCTGTGCCTGAGCCCTCACGCCCCAAACTGACGGCCCGTCTTCCCCCGCCCCCTCCCCCGCCTCCACCTGCCGCAGACGGGGGAGAAAGCCAGGGGCCAGCGCCGGATCTTTACTTGTGACTCCAGGACCCGAATGCGCTTTTCTTGTTCTCTCAGGCCTGCCACATGTTGGCTGATGAAATCCACCCTATGGGAAAAGACAAAAAGACACGTTTCTGGGAGCCGTAGGGAGAAGCCCTTCCAGGGGAGGGGCTTCCGGACCCCTGCCGGGCCGGCGGGGTGCGGGGGAGGTTCTGAGCTGAAAGGGCCCTCGAAGAGAGATCCTCTGATACAGACTCCTCATCTTACAAGCCAGGAAGGTGAGGCCCAGCGAGGGGAAAGGTCTTCTGAGTCAAGGCCATCACCTTCTGTAGAATGATCTCTGAAAGGCCCTCGGCCTAAGCAGAACGTCCCTCTATGGGAGGGAGCTGGGCCCCTTTGGGCACTTTCTGACCCCCAGAGATACTGACTGCTGCTCACTTCAGCTCCCCTCCTCCTAAAAGGGATGAGCTGGCTTCTAAAGGCCTTGCCAGCCATGATGGGCCACGAGCTCCCCTGGGGAGCCAAGCAATGGGCCTGAGTTCCCTTTGGGACAGGCCTCTCAGATGCTGGGGGCTGCCAGCCTCTGTCCTGCCCACAAGGGCCTGTTCTGGTATCTCCCTGGGGAAGGGCTTCCAGTCAAGCCCAGCAGTAAATACTCACTGAAGAGCAGAGAGATCTCCGTCAGGAGATCAGGCCACACAGAGCCAGAGACACGCTCAGGTTTGTTCCCAGGACAAGGGAAGGAGACACCCGGTCATGCCAGCTCCTCACACCCAACAGACACTCTGAGGCCTCCCTCTGGGACATGGGGCTTCTGAGGTTAGTCCTGGCTGTCCTCTCCCAAGCCCCTGATTGGGCCAGGTTGCCAGACTGACTTCCCTTCTCCAGAGGGGCACAAGCCCCACACAAGAGCAGAAAGAGACCAGATCTAGATGTCAGTGATCACGAGTCCAACTTCCACATTTTACAGCTGAGGAAACTGAGGCCCAGAAGAGGGGAAGATGAACCCTCAGAGGCTCACTGATGACACGCTCCTGTCCCAGATGTCATCCAGTTCTAATGCCTCCATTTTACAGATGGGAAAACTGAGGCCAGAGGCAGGAATGGTTTCACTCAAGGCTGCCCAAGTGCCAGAGATGGATGTGAACCCAAGTCTTATGCCTCCAGCTCCATGGCACTGGGGGGCACTGGGATTCTTTGGGCCTCGGTTTCCTCATCTGTACAGGATGGTTATAATCTTTGCATTACCTACATCAGGGAGGCTCTTGAGAAGAAGGGGCATCATGGCCCTTAAAGTTTAGGGGCTGGGGATGAGGATGGCGCTAGGGAGCCCTCCGGGAAAGGGGCAGTGTGGTGCAGTAGACAACGCACTGTCCTTGGAGTCGGGCAGGCCTGGGATCCAGCCGTGCCTCAGACACTCACTAGGGGTGACCCAGCATGAAGTCTTTCCTCTCTGTTGGTTCTATCCAGTTTATCCTGCTCCTAGCTTGTCCACATATTATCTCTCCCATTAGATTAGGAGCTCCTCGGTGCTTGGCAAGTGGCTCGGCACACAGTAAGTGCTTAATAAATGCTCACCGATTTGACTTAACCTGTAAAATGAGGAGTTTGGATTCCATGACCTCTAAGATCCCTTCTGGCACCAAATTTATAATCTTATGAAATCATAGATGTGGCTCCTTTTGGTATGGGGGCCACCTTTGGGTCTAGGAGGTGATACCACAGAGTCCAAGCACTGGCTGCTCCAGCCAAACTGGAAAGCTTGGAAGAGGTCTGACCCAGGCTGGCTGAGCACAGAGGGCAGAGGCTCACCCCCAGGAAAATCAATGGCCAAAGTCCCAGAGGAGTGAGGACAGATCCTCAAGGTACCAAGTTCAGCAGGGCTATTACCCCTCCTGGATAAGTAAGCATCTCAACCTGGTTCTAGACCACTGGAAAGCCAGCTGGGGGGCACTTTTGGGGTCCTCTGCCTTCTCCTGCTCAGATTTGGCCCTGTGCTGTTTTGGGGGGCAGACTCCTGACAGCTGAGGGTCCCAGGGCCAAGTCACCAGCCAGGCCAACAGGGGACAAGGAAGATGGTGCTCAGTCAGGAAAGAAGGGTCTGGGAGGCTTTGCTACCCTTTGGGGAACCCTGAGTTGGGGTAGCTTCCTCAGAGCCTTGAGAAAGATGGGGATGGAGATGCTCACCTGTGGGATATTTTTTTTAATGTTTCCTTGGTACTTTCTTTCCTCCTTTTCTCTAGACTGGCCAAAAAGTTTTCCTTTTGGACTGTTTCCCAGGTGACAATTTTCTGGTCCAAGCTATCAGGCAAGTCTCTCTCTAGGTGGGAAGATGTGAAGTGAGTACTTCTTTTTTTTTTTTGAAGTGAGTTTTTTGGAAGGAAAAGGTGGACTTGGGGGTTGGAAAATAAAGCAAGGATGGTGGGAGGCCCTGACATCCAGGGGAAGGGGCCAGGACCAAAATGGAAGGAGAGTCCTGCAGCTGCTCTGGCCCTAGGAGCAACACAGCAGCAGAAGGCCTCTGCTGGAGAGAAGGGCCCCCAGGTCTGCTGACCCAGCACACTGGAGTCTCAGGCCTCAGAGCTGTACACAGACCCCTGTGCCCACATTGTCCCTCTCTAGGCCTCTCGCTCTTTTTCTCCTTCCTCTCTCCCTCCCCTTGTACGCCTCTCTGTTTCCCTCTCCTATCCTGTCTGTCTCTCTCCTCTCTTTTTGGGCTCAGTCCATGGGTTAGGAGCCAGTTGGGGCCTGGCTTAGCCTTACGTCCATATCCTCCATGTAGCCTCAACCAGGCTCTGTCTGTGCCCAGCCTGTGCAGCAGCTTAGGATCCACTGCCAGAGGCTGAGGAAGGTCAGGGCTACAGCTAGCGGGTTGGACCTTTGAGGACTCAGCACCCCACCTTTGCTGCCAGTGTGTGTCCTGGGAGCAGGGGCAGTCAAACATCCTATGGGTACTTCTAGCACCCCACGCCACCCCTTGTGAGGGGGAAGAGCACCTCAGGAACCCAGGAGGGCCAACAGAACGTGGATAGAAGGGGTGCCCCCCACCCCCACCCGGGCCCTTGGCCATCGCCTTTTCTGGAAGCCCACAGGCCTCCTTCTGGCTCCGGAAAGCTTTGGGCTCTCTCCTGATGCCTGGGCCTTGGCCAGATTGAGATGGGGTAGGGGATTTATCTGCTTATCCTCCCCACCTCCCTACCCCAAGTAAAAGGTCTCAGAAAGCCCCCCAGGCTGTGGATTCTGTCTCCTCCGGGCAGGCCAAGCCCCTGCCCCCACCCCAGGCCTGGCCGCAGCTGCTGCTTACCCAGATGTTCCCTCTTATGCTCTTCCTCCTTAAAGACCTTTTTGAGGATGAGGCTGAGATGACTGAGAAGGATGAAGGGTGGAGCCAGGGCGGGGCGCTCGTGGTACTCCACAATGAGGTTGTAGCGTTGGAATTTCCAGAAGATGTCTGCATTGCCCTGGACTACTTGGAAGGTGTAGCTGAGGCAGACCCAGCAAGAGGCTTTAGTTAGTGGGAAAGCTGAGCCTCGGACATCAGCAGCCGGCCTCTCTCAGAAGCTCTCCCTGCCTCCCCGCTCCGAGGCTCCCCGAGGGCCAGCGCCTGCCCTCACCTCCTGTGTCACACCAACGGCGATCCCAACCCTGACCTTCCATTTCTCCCCTGTGACCACGCCTACTAGCCCTCCAGCTCCCTTTCCAGCCTGGGAGGTTGTTCTTTATCCAGAGCCTCAAACACCTTGGCCAGGGTTCAGGCCACCTCCTGTGTGTCAGGCCAGGTGGTTCTGGGATGGTGAGACCAGTCCCCCTGTCTCTGGTGCCCGAGGGGCTTTAACTGGGTGTCCCTACAACAGCCTCCTCAACACAAGGGTTTTGATGCCTTGAGAAAACAGGCTCAGAGCAGAGATCCTCTGGGGCAGCCCTCACACTGGCACCACCCGAGCCTGTCTGTGCTCATCCAACTACAGCTGGTGTTTACAGGGGCCGAAAACTTTGCCAAACACTTGAGTCACATTCTGCCCATGTACACAAAGATGGAGAGACAGACAGACAGAAACACAGAAGGAGGAGGAGGAGGAGACAGACAGACAAAGGACAGAGAGGTGGAGGGAGACAGAGACAGGACACAGAAAGAAACAGAGAGGGGAGGAGGGGGAGGAGATACAGAGAGAGTTTGTGTGTGTGTGTGTGTGTGTGTGTGTGTGTGTGTGTGTGTGTGTGGCCCTGAGCTTGGGGATGATGGCAGAAGGGCAGGAGTGGACTTGGGGTGGGTACAGTCTCCAGGCCCTTGGGGAGCTCACAGTCTGGCTGGGGAGATGAGGCACATATGTTGGTCTGAGCCTGGGGGCCAGGGAGGGGGCGGGGCTGGTGTGAAGAGGAGGCCAGTGACAAGAGGAGGAGAAGTAGCTGAGGGGCCCCAGGACGGAAGGAGGCTGCATGTGCACCAGACATGGCCCAGATCAGGCTGGCCCTTGGGGGCAAGGGGAAGTTGAGGTGGGGGCTGGGAGCGGAACTCTTTAGCAGATGGATGGGACAAAGGGCAAGGAGGGCTTGGGGGGAGCACGAGCAGGGTCTGTGCTGGGAAGCTACAGCTCGAATATCACATCGGCAGATCTGGGGGGAGCCTGTAGCACCGAGGCAGGAGGTCCTCAATTACTTCATGTGTAACAAGGACCTCAAAGGGCCAACCCAGCTCTAATATTTTAAGGACTGGGGGGTTCATGGTGACCTGGGCTTCTGCAGGTGCCAGCTTTGCCACAGACTCATTCTGTCACCCTGGGCAAGTCACCTCAATTTCCTCGCCCGGGCACTGGGGAGGCTAACCCTTTCCTACCAGCCTCAAAGGGCTGCCAGAACCCAGGATGCGAGGCCACGTTTACACTGGTTTTCAGGCTCTCCCTCTCTCCTCTAGTATGGAGGGCATCCTCCCCCATGTTTCAGCAGACTGTCTTTGTCCCTCAGCGGCCAGCTTCCTGTTGTCCCCCAGGAAGCACCTCCTCAAAGCCTCTCCAGCTGGGTAGGACCTGCCCAGGACCCCCTCCCCTCACACCCTCCCTACGTGGACAGGGTCCGAGTCTCTTCTCTCCTGCGAGAGACAATTGGAGGAGAACATTCACGGAGGTCCATTCTGTCAGACCCCACCATCATTATTGGTAGAAATTAATTAGAGAGCAAGAGAGGGCCACCGCTGTCCTGGCTGGTGGGGGGAGCAGACAGGACATAGGACTGGAGTTTAACTGGGGCTGAGCGTCCCCAGGCTCCTATCTACTCTCCCGGGACTAGGACGACCCGTTCCCCCTCCCTCTGTCGGGAGAACTTTCCCAAGCCTCGGCTGCAGTGGTCAGGAGAGACCTCCGGGAGGAGGCGGGGCTGGAACAGGATGGGCCCGAAGGCCTCGCCCACCTGAACATGGCAATGAGCAGGTTCATGAGGAGCACGTTGGTGACCAGCAGGAAGGTGACCAGGAGCAGGATGACTAGCCAGTTGGCGTAGAGGTTAGGGCACGAGGCGGAGTTCTCCAGCAGCAGGGGGTGCGCTGAACAGTTCACTCGAGCCTCTGAAACAAACGCAAGGGCCTGACTCTGGCTTCCGACCGTTCATTCATCCAAGCCTCACTGTCTGCCCTTTCTTTAGGAATTCCCACACTTCCTCATTATACACACGAGCGAACTGAGGCCCAGGGCCACGAGCACAGGCAGCAGAACAGCCCAGACGCCGTGCCGGCCCACAGGGGACAAAGGAGAGGAATATGCACCGGCCGCCCGACCACTGCCCAGACTGCTTGCCGGGAAGCATGGTGCCCTCTGAAATGTTGCCAGTGGACTTCCGGGAGCTGGGATGGCAGAGTAAGCCGTAAATCGCTGTAACTCTCCCATATTCACCTCCAAACAACTGAAAATAGTGCCCCAAAACAGATCCTGGAACAGCAGAACCAGCAAAAACACATGGTATAAAACAATCTTTGAGCCCAAGAAACTTGGAGGATTGGCAGGAAAGGTCTGTCTCACTTGGGTAAAAGGGGAGCCCAGGGGAGAACAGAAAAGGTCCCAGCAAGCCCCACCTCAGCAAGCCAGTGATCGATCCTGAGCCCCAGTGTGGTGGGGCAGACAAACACCAGCACCAGGACCCCCGTGTGCCTCGCCACGGCCACGGTAATGGGCAGATTCTGACTCTGAGAACTGCCGAGCGCTTCAGCTAAGCGCTCAGTAAACAGGCAGCTCCCAGGTGCCAGACTGCCACGTGCTTCAGCGTACCCTGGAGAAACTCAGAATCGGCCCCATCGGCCTCCGCACACACCAGACACCAGCACCAGGACCTCGGCTCAGCACCAGGTAAACTGCCAGACCTCTGCAACCTCCAGCAGCACGCCCTCAGTGCAGTACTAGACACCAGGGTCCTCCATGGGCCTCGGGGCAACATCAGTGCAGCACCAGGTAAACAGCCAGGGCCTGCAGCCCCCGGCACAAGAAGCCTGAGACGGGCAAAAAAAGAGAAGATTCTGACCATAAAAAGTTATTACGGTGACAGGGAAGATCAAGGCACAAACTCAGAAGAAGCCGACGAAGTCAAAGCGCCTACGGGCAAAACCCCAAAGAAAAATGGAAAGTGGTCTCAACCCACAAGAACTCATGGAAGAGCTGAAAAAGGAGCTTAAAAATGACATAAGAGAGGCAGAAGAAAAACTGGGAAAAGAAAGGAGAGTGAGGCAAGAAGATTATGAAAAAAGAGTCAACAGCTTGGAAAACAAGTCCTTAAAAAGTAGAACTGGCCAGATGGAAAAGAAGATACAAAAATCCACTGAAGAAAACAACTCCTTAAGGTGGACAGTTGGCTAAATGGAAAAAGAAGCACGCAAGATAACTGAGGAAAACAACAAAAAGTTAGAATTGGGCAAGTGAAAACTACTGACTCTATGTGTTGTTAAGCAAAATGGTCTCCTTAGAGTTTGTCTTTTGTTTGCTTTGAGTAATTCAGCTATTTCATTGAATCTTGCTAAGTGCTAAGCCCCAGGCCCAAACCCCTATTAGGTGTAACATTAACATTATTATGTAATAGTAATTAAGGTGGGACATTTTGCTTTTCTTCTCTTAAGTGCCTTTAATGATTCTGGGGCAGATAAAGTAGGATCTTTTTGTCTTGGAGTATTTCTCAGCACTG
>CM053623.1:461719149-461741880 GCA_028646595.1 Phalanger gymnotis
AGGGAAGAATAGAGGGAGGGAGGGAGGGGGAGGGGGGAGGGAAAGAGGGAAGGAAGGGGCCCAAGAAAGCTAGTGAGGAGGAAGGAGGGAAGGAGTCAGGGGGGTCACTTGTAAAGCACTTCCTATGTGACAAGCACCGTGCTGAGGGCTGAGGGTACAAGCAGAAAAGGGAGCAGGAGACAGACAAGCTGCAGCCTCGTCCCTCCTTTGCTCTGCAGCCTTCGATGGCTCCCTCTTCCTGGTCTGGCTCTCTCTGCCCCCTCCTTGTGCCATGCCGCACTTCTCAGTTGTGTCCTACTCTTCCTGCCCGTCCCCCCTAGTATGTAGGAGGTTTTGGGGCCCCTCTCTCCCAGTGCCTCGCACCAGCTCAGCTTAGATGGCTCTTTAGTTGAGCTGGCTTGTGATGGTTAATGTAAAGGAAGGCCCAGTGGGTGCTGGGGTTATTCAGAAGAGCCAGGGGGTGAGGAGATGGGGAGACAGCCCCCCTCATCCCACCCAGACTCCTCTCCCATCGAAGGACAGATCCCCTCCTGGAGGCCCTGGGGAGGTATGGCCCCTACCCCTGCTGCAATGACAGCAATGGGGTGGGTAGGTTTTCAGCAAGTGTTCCCTTCACCGGCCTGCAGTGACTAGCTCAGGGCTCGAAGGAGCCTTCCCTCCGGGTCTCTGGGCTTGCCCTGTGCTGCCCAGGGGTGCCGTCTTAGCCTCCCCTGCCTGTCCAGAGCCTTGCGGGCCAGGTCAGCGTCACCTTCCCTTGGAACTTTTTGAGATAAGAACCTCTCCCTCTCTCCCTGACTCCCGCCCCCAAAGGAAGAGGGATGGGTCCCCCTGACTTTGGCCTTCCAGGCTCCTCGAGGGCTCCATACCTTTGGCCCACTCCTACCTGAAGGCGATCAGGTTGGTGTAGATGAGGACGGGGCAGCAAAAAGCACAGATGAGCCTCAGGATCGGGGTGCCGGTGGCCATGTCTCCCCACCAGATTTTGGTCAAAAAGGCCTAAATCAGAGGGACGTGTTCACGTCCCCACTGGGTCACCGTCACTCCAGCATCAAGACCTTTGTTCCCGTGCTGTGTGTGGTGATAAGCACCAAGCCTGCAGCCTATTGGATGTCCTGCTTCAAAAGCAGGAGGCTCTTCACGGTGTACAGGGAAGGGTCCAGCTTGGGAGTCAAGGGCCTGTTACACTCACCCTGAGGAACCTGGGACAAGGCTGTTCACCTTCCTAGGACTCTGTCTCCCCAGGTGTGAAATGTGGGGGCTAGCCTGGCCAACCTTTAACCCTTCTCACTGTAACTCTGTGGTGCTAATAATCAGAGATGCCCTTTGGGCACCCCATTTTATCGATGAAGACACTGAGTTCCGTCTTGGGAGCAGAGCCTGGATCTTAAGTCCTGTGCTACCAAATCACGCCGACTTCTTTTAGCGTCGCTTTTGGTCCTGAATGATCTCAGGGCTGCATGGCTGTTCTAATTTCATAGACACACACAGTCTTCTCACTGGCATTCAAGGCCTTCCACCATCAGATCCCACCTACCTTTCTAGTTTTGGTTCCTGCTCTTCCCCTTCACACCCTCTCAGTTCCAGCCACGCTGGCCATTCCCTTAAGCCTGGGCCCTCTCCCTTCTTGTCGCTGGCCTGGGATCCTCCTCCTCTTCCTCCTCCTTTGGCCAGCCTCTTCTCCATGAAGCCTTCCCTGATTCTCCCCTCTAACTCTGGTCCAAACCGATGGCCTGCTTATTTGTGTGTCAGTCCTGTTCCTTCTGGGGGGCTGTGAGCTCCCCTGGGGCAGCTTCCCCAGGAGCCTGCCTGAGGCCCAGGGAGGGGAGGTTGAAATGAGGGAACGATCCTGAACTTCCCTGAGACCTGCCTTGGCCTCCCTCTCCCTCAAGACAGAGACAGGCGCCCAGGCCACACCCTGCCAAGGACCTGGTGAGACCCATACCAGGAGTCTGGGTCCACATGGATGGGCCCCCTTATACATCCCATCCCCTTGGGAGGGGTTTTCTCTGTGTAATCGCTCCCCCCGCCATGCCACGAGGCATCTGGACCAACCCCGACCTCTGCCAGCCAGGTCTGAGCACGGGCCTTTCAATCTCTCTATTGGCTTTCCGGCCTCCCTGACCTCTACCCTGACCTCCCCCGATCACCTCCATCCTATTCCAGGCAGCCCTCCTGGATTTCAGGACTCCATGTAGGGCTGAAGAATCACCAAAGCTCAGAGCCATAAGGGACTTAAAGGCTTTGGCCCCAACAGATCTACAAGTCTTCGATGTGATGCTCTGTAGGGGAACAGAGCCCGCCTTCTCCCAGGGGCACCTTTCCCAGGTGAGCTGACTCACAGGTCATCAAGGCTTCCTGATGTGGACATGCAACTGATCACTTTGTAACCCCTCATCCAACCCCCTAGGGCCAAGCAGAGCCTGGCAGAGCCCCCCAGGGCCAGGCTGAGCCCCTTGAGGCTGAGCAGAGCCTGGCTGAGCCCCCCAGGGCTGAGCAGAGCCTGTCTGAGCTCCCTGAGGCTGAGCAGAGCCTATCTGAGCCCGGCTGAGCCTCTTGGGGTTGAGTAGAACCCTCTGGGACCAAGCAGAGCCTGGCTGAGCCCCCCAGGGCTAAGCAGAGCCTGGCCTTGGCCCCTAGCCCCCAGGGCTGAGCAGAGCCTGGCTGAGCCCTGTTGGGGCTGGGCTGATCCCTCTTCCATACACACTTTAGAAGCTTGAAGACATCTGTCCTACCTCCTCCCCCTTCTCCCATCCTGTTTTTAACGTCCATGACCTTGTTTCCACTTGTTCTGCTAGGTCAGCCTGAGGCTCCAGGCTGTTGAACTGTGAGGTCATTGGTGCCCTGTCTGGCCCAGTATACCAGCTGGCTCTTTTAACATCCCTCCCCTCCCTTTCCCTAACCCCACTTCCTCCTTGCCCCCTCCATCCCCGTTCCTCCTGTCCTCCCTCCCCCTTCTTCATTTCCTCCCTGCTCCCTCTCCAACTCGTAGCCAGAAGGCTGGGCTAGGGGGAAGTCGGCTCACCTGGACACCATCGTGGGCAAAGAAGGATTTGGTGTCAGCCTCAGTGGCCAGGTGCAGGCAGGTGGTCTTGCTCCAGTCCCGGTTCTTTCTCACCAGCAGGGCAAAGGCTCGGTCCTCACTGTTATTGTAACACTCACTGAAGAGCTCTGGGGCAGAGGGAGGGAGACAGGGTTGGGCAGCGTACACCCAGCATTGTGCCCACCAGCTGCCCTCCCCCCCCCACACACACTCCCCCTGTGTGCAGGGCACACATAGGCACACACTCCAGCCCCCGCCCTCCAAACAGACCAGGTCCAATCCATGATCCACAGGGCGGCCTTGGTTTAATGGCCCCACCCCCAGCCCAGCTGGGCTGGCCTCTCCCCCATAGGGTCCCCCCACCCCAGTCTTCTCTCTAGGCCCTTCCACTCATCCTAACATCACACAGACGCCTGGATGCCTTCCTTTGGACCGTCTCCAACTTAGCAAACTCCTTCCCTAAAGGTGGCGTCAGGACTGGACCTGGGAATCCAGGCATGGCCTGGCTGGGGCAGGTGTCAAGGGGTGGCCCCTCTCCGAAAGCAGCCTAAAATTGCATTGGGGTTTCAGGCCATCAGGCCACTGACTGTGGCCTTTGCTGGAATCTGGAGTCTCTGATCGATGCCCCCCCCCCCAAAAAACCTCTTTCTGCCTGGCCATGCCTCTCCCCAAGAGGTAAACAGGCAACAGGAAAGAGGGCAGGTCTGGGCTCAGAGCACCTGGGTTCAAATCTTGCTCTTCTCCTTTCTACCTTGATTCACCTCCCTGGGTCTCAGGTTCCTCACTTGTAAAGCAAAGGGCCCTTTTCACCTCTGAAAACCATTGCCCTCTCAGTCCAGGGCACTAGGCCCACCCCCCCCCCACCAGGGGCCCTTCCCCTGCTCCCCACCAAGCTGAGCTATTCTGGGCACTGCCCTAATGTCCAGGGCTGCAAAGAGGGTGCAGTCCATGTCTGATCTCTCATCCCCAATGGATAGCCTCCAAGCTTGTGCCTGCACTCCTGCTTCCTGCCTGGCCCCTCTATGCCCCTAAGGTCACTGGGTAATGGGACTAATTAAGTGGTTATTAAAGGATAGATGCCCCAGGAGCTTGGTCCTGCCCACCTTGGCACACTCCTCAGCTCAAGCATGAGTGCCAAGGTGGCAGCCAATGAGGGGGTCCACTTGAAACCCACAGTGAGATGGGCAGGCTCCCCTGTTGGTGCCCGTGTGGGATAGGCAGTGGCCGTTGTGTCCTCCTCCACCCTCTTGTGCCTGAGTGGACTTATCCCAGGGGGTCCTGGTGAGGTCCCCTTGCTCCCTCTCCTGGGCCAGCATTCTGGAGATGCAGGAGCTGTGTAGTCCAATCTGGAACTAGGCACAGGTCATCTGCACCCTTGGAAAATGTGTTCCAGAGGTTGCAGAGCTCTGGGAAATCACAGGAATTCAGAGGAGCTGGAGGTCCACTCTGACCCCCAACATGTTTCTGTGGAGCAGCCAAGTACCATTTCCCTGATGAGTCCCATTTCCCTGATCTACTGAGCCTGGGGGGCTCAGGGGGACTCACCCAAAGCCAGATGCTCATAATTGGCTTCCTTCATGCTTCGGGCCACCTCAGCCTCGGTCTCCAGGTGGGACATTTCCTTGAGGATCTTGCAAGCGGCCAGGGCAGCAGCCACACCCTCCTGCCCCTGTGTGTGTGTGTGTGTGTGTGTGTGTGTGTTAAGGGAGAAAAAATCATGGATTCAGGAATCCCAAAACTAAAGTTCCCAGGACTGGAGTTCCCAGGTGAGGGGGAGCGCCCCTCAAGAACCTGAGTACTGGAGAGGATTGGGGCCATCTGGAATGAATTCACAATCTCAATTATTCTTTAAGTCAAGGTGGCAAAGATTTATTATGCTTTACAGCAGGCAAGAGTTCTTAGGGAACCTGCAACCTTACGCGGGTGCAGGAAAAGCTTTTATAAGAGATTTAGGGGTGAAACATGTCAATTAGGTGTTTTGGGGTGGGATTAGGGAGTGGTTAAGGGGTGGCAAGTTCTTAAAGGAACATGCACTTTTTGTATATACTGTGCAGGCATATTACCCAGAGTTCACTGGGAAATAGCCCAAGGGGGTGCTACTAGGGGGTGTGGTTTTGACCATGAAACATCACTAAGTTAACTAGCGATCAGGGCTGACTGGGTATATTTATGGCTTCATCAAATGTCTTGTTAGACAAAATAAATGTAAGAGAGTATACATTTGACTATATCTAGAATATATATCTGTAAGGTCAGTAAGTGGTGAATATTGTCATGACCCAGTGCACAACCAATTATCAGTACACAGGGAGTCATCACAGCTGCCTACTGTGAAATGAGTAGAGATAAGTGTGTTGCTGGGGCATGCTGCCCTTGAGCTAGAGAAAGAGTATTTTGAGGCTTGGGAGAGATGTGATTTTAGAACTGGATGTGGTTTTGGAATTGGGGTTCAGGCAGAGGCACCCAAGCAGAGGCTGTTAGAATTAGGGTCCAAGCACAAGCACCCGAGCACCCCATCAGGGGGGTCCAACTGACTGCACATCCCCCAGGAAGGATACCCCTTCCTAGGCCACATCCTTCACCCCCTCCCTGAAGCCTCAGTCCCCCATTATCACCTGCCTGCTGGAACCTCCCTCTGGAGGAGAGAGAGGAAGGGAACAAGCATTTATTAAGCACCTACTATATGCCAGGCACTGTGCTAAGTCCTTTACAAACACTAGCTCATGTGATCTTCACAACAGCCCTTCCAGATAAGTGCTATGCTCATACTCATCTGACAGCTGACTTGCCCAGGGTTGCACAGCTAGTCAATGTCTCAGGCTAGATTTGAACTTGTTGCTTCTTGACTCTGTGCCCTGTGGCTCCACCACACAACTCATCTCTAACCCTCCTTAGCCTGCCACTTGCCCAGGTTTGTACCTTTGTACAGCCTTGACTCTGTCTTCAGCCAGTCCCCCATTCCACCCCATTGGGAAGCCTTACCCTGTGGTATCTGGGCTCCCCTGGCAGAATCTCAGAGCTGGAAGTGTCTCTTCCCCAGAGCCAGCAGAGTGACCACTGAGTCCTCTGGTTCCTGGCTGGATGTGCTCTGTCCCTGGGACCTCTTGCCCAGCCCCGCCCCAAGTGCACCTTTCAATGCCCTTCCTGTGTCCTGCCTAGGATTATGAGCCAGGAGGTAGATGTCTGAGTCTGATGGCCTTCCCTAATAGACCTTCCACTCCCTGAGGGAGAGACAGAGGAGCAGATGTACAGGCCTCTTTACATCTTACCAAGGGCTGTGCCTAGTCCCCCGGTAGGAAGAGTTCTGGTGGGGCCAGCTCCACCGTGCCTCATCTCAGGGTTTTCCTCTGTCAAATGGGCTCTCTCCCTGGGATACTGTCACTGTTCCTGGGCCCCTCCAAGATGGGGTAAGGATGGGCTGGGGGACTCCTTTCCTCTGGTCATGGAAGGGGTAGGGGATGCCAGAGTCTGTCCTGGCCATAGATGTGGCCCAACCTGAGGGGTACGGACCCTTCTCCCACCTCCCCAGCCCTGGACAGCTCACCCACCATGGCCCAGAAGTAGTTGGCCATCTCATGCCGATTCTGGAGCACAGCCCACAAGAACAAGTCCCTCCACGGTGCTATGCTCCTCTGGGTCAGGTCTAGGGCCCACTTTGGCCCACCGAGGCGCTTGGCAGTCACTTTGTCCTGGACAGAAGAATGGACATGGCTGTGGGCACACACAAGCCTCAGGTGCTGACAGTTCAGAGCACTGACCACAGAGAAGGACTCTGAGGCCTACCTAGGTCCCCCTCGGTCTCCACAGAACCCTGGGCTGATGGCCTCTGTCCCTGCTAGGCCATGAGCCCTTGAGGGCAGAGGCTTCTGCTCAGACCTGAATCCCTAAATGGAATGGCAAGGGACCTCAGGGGCAACCAAGCCTATCCCATGCCAAGAGGGCTGCTCGTCCCATGCCAAGAGGACTGCCTGTCCCATGCCAAGAGGGCTATCCGTCGTTACCTTCCTGCCGAAGGGCTGTCTGGCCTCTGACTGCAGACCTCCAGAGAAGGGGGGCCCCTGAGCCCCAGGGCAGCCACTCCACACTGGGATGGCCCTCATGGGGAGGAGGTGTCTGGTACACTAAGTCTAACCTGCCCTCACCCCTCACTCCTGGTTTGCCCAGACCGCTGCCAGGTACCCAACCGGCATTTAATAAGTCCCTAGAAAACAATGGTGAATCCTGAGCCTGAAGCTTGACATGGTCTTTCTGCCTCTCACTTGGGAAGAAATGGGTCCTAGCCTGGGGACGCATTGCTGCCCTGGCCCTGCCTGGCCCCTCTGGGATCCTCAGCATTCCACTCCGGCCCTGCCCCTGTCCTCACTCACAGCCCTCCTGCGGCTGGCCAGCTTGCTGTCCTGGTAGAAGCCCCGGCAGGCGTCACGGAGGAAGTCCTTGAGCACGCGGGCCACATCATGGAGCGAGAATGAGGGGGGCTCCCCCAGCGGCTCCTTGCCCAGTTGCCCGCCCCCCAGCCCGGCCAGTGTCAGCTTGCTTTCCTCATGCTTCCTGAGGAGCAGGTGGAAGAGTAGGCTCTTCTGGGGGACGGCGCGATACAGCTCCTGCAACCGCCCGTACGTGAGAAAGTCAGGCACACTGGCACCGTTGTCCACAAAGAGACGCACAAACTCTGGCTTGTCATTCACTAGGGCATCCATCATCGCCTCCTCCAGGTCACCAGACTGTGGGATCAGAAAGTCACCGGGAGCAGAGTGAGGGGTCATAGAGAGCCACAGCAGTACTAGGGCTCTGGGAGGGGGGAAGGAGGAGGAAGAAGAAGAGAAGAGGGAGGAGGAAGGAAGAAGAGAAGGTGGAGGAAGAGGAGGAGGAGCAAGAGGAGGAGGACAATGAACAGAAAAAGGGAGAGGGGGAAGAGGAGGGAGAGACAGAGGATGAAGTATAAGAAGGAGGGAGAGAGAAAAGGGAGAGGGAGGGAGGGAGAGGAGGAGTGAGAGGGTGGTCAAGGAGAGGTTGATGGGTTCAGGTGGGGGAATCTCTTTCATTTCTAGAGTTTCATAGGCGTGCTCCCCCACTCCCCCCACCCAAACAGCTTCTCCCAAGGCTCGGTGGTCAACAGCTCCTTCCAGTTCCCCCTTTTCAGTCGGTCAACAGTGTACCACGTGCCAGGTCAAACCAGTCCCTGCCCTTCAGGAGGTCCCGTTTGAACGGGAGGGACACACAAGATAGGTACAGAGTAAATGGAAGGTCTGGGAGGAGAAGGCGCAGCTCGGTGGTGAGGGAGAAGCGCGCTCTAAGCGGAGGGACAGCCGAGGCAAAGGCCTTGGAAGTTGGGTGTCATGTGGGAAGAACCGCAAGACCAACGTAGCTTGAGCGTAGAGGTGGTGGAGAGCGCAGAGGAAGAGGCCCAACGAGCATCCAGCTGTGAAAAGCTTGCTCTTAAAGGGTGGGGTTGGGCTTTGAAGGGAGGAGATTGAGGACTGATTGAGAAGATGGGGTTTCCTTGGTCAGAAATGACGACTGTGGTCCCTGACAGAAAAGAGAGGTTAGGGTCAGTCAGGGCCCCAATCACCATTGGGTCTGGAGCTGGAGAAGCAAGGACTATAGATAAAGCCCGTTAAACCAAACCAAAGCTAGGAAGCCAGGGAAAGGACAGAGGCACGGGCCCCACCCAAACCAGGAGAGGGGGCAGGAAATCCCTCTTGGCCCTTGCAAGGCATCATGGGATCACAGAGTGAGAGTTGGGAGCCACCGTAGGGATCCTCCAGCGCCATCGGCACCGTGCTACACGAGAGGGTGAGTCGCCCAGCTGGCCAGGAGCAGAGCGAGTTGAGACAAGCTCTGTGCCCTTCGCCACCCTGCTCTGTCCATCGGAGTGACTGTGATGAGGTTTGTTACCACAAGAGGTAGCCACAGGACACAGAGAGACGTTCAAAGGTCAGGATGACTCGGTGGAGACAAATGAAGGCTGGACGGGAAGGAGCAAGTCCCTGGCCAGTCGCTCCGTGGCCAGCCAACCACGGGCTGTCCATGGTTTGAGGCTGGCTGAACGAGATGGCTGGGCAGCCTCAGGCTGCTCTCCTATTTGAGACAGTGGCCTGGGAGGCTGCTCTGGTGGGCATGCTAGTGGGCACCACTACTTGGCAGACTAAGGCTATGCCCACTGGGCTCACTTTTTCTTTGCCTCAACTGCTTCTGGGCCAAGGACCTCTCCTAGGGCTGCTCCATCCCCAATACTGGCCCCTCACTGGGGCCAGCTCAGTGAGCCCTGGGTGTTTGGAACAGGAATGGGAAGGTGGCCAGGCCTCAAAGTTGGGAAGGGACCCAAAGTCCTTTCCAGAAAAGAGACAGAAAATGGAAAGGATGGAGCTGGAGCCTGAGTCTGGGGCCAGGGCCCCCTTCTCCCTCCCCCTACGCCCCTCCCCAGCACCCCCAGCCCTCCACCTTCCACTCCACATCTCCACTGAATATTTCACTCTTGGCAATGTCAATGCGGTTCCAGGCCACGGCCAGTTTCAGCTCGTCCAGGTACTCCTGGGCCTCCTGGCTGTGGCTCTTACAGGCTGCAGGGAAGGAGAGAATGGCCAATGAGCAGCAGGGGACATCAGCATCGATGCTAAAGTCAGGGTGTGGAGGCCAGTGACTCTCCAGGCAGACCCAAGGGCTGATGGAGGGGGTGTCGGTTCAGGGCATTTTCCAGCAGAGGGGTCTGGGCAAGGCAGACAAACCAGGTCCAGGCCAACCCGAGTCTCGGGCCAGCTCCTAGTCCCGTGTGTCACCAGAGTAGCCCTCTCCGGGGCGAGAAGCAGCCCCTGCACCTTTGTGGTCATGTGCCGCTTGCCCGGCTCAGACCTCACTTCCTGCCTCTCGCCCCCGACACCTTTTCCAGCTGCCAGCCTGAGTCTGATCTCAAAAACATCAGGTCTTCAATTTACCAATTTCTGGGGCCCAAGGCAATCCCTCACACACATTCAACAACAAAAAAAAAATGCAAGCCTCCTTTGAAATGGAGATGGGCCGGAGCCCCCAGAGGCCTTCCTCGGAAAGGTTCTCTGCCCTGACCCGTTATTCCACATGCTTGCAGTGCTGAGTTCTAGACTCAGATTGTCAGGAATACAAGACACCAGGCTTTCGAGTTCAAGGTGTGGCAGAGAGCTGAGGGCCGACACTCTGAGACCCTCCGATCCAACCTCCTCCTTTTAAAGAAGCCTGAGGATGAGCGGAAGGGTAGCCCCTGAAAGCTGCGGCCTCTCAGACTGTGGGAGGTAGGTTGTGGTGTGTGTGTGTGTGTGTGTGTGTGTGTGTGTGTGTGTGTGTCGTGTCTCTCTGTGTGTTGGCATGTATGTGTACACACGCGCACGTGTGTATGTGTGTGTTATGTATAGTGTGTATGTGTGCACGTGTGTGGTATACGTAGTGGTGTGTGTACATGTGTGTGTGCACACATGTGCCTCTGTGAGTTGTGGTGTGTGTGTGTGTGTGTGTGTGGTGTGTGTATATGGCATATGTGTACGTGTGTGCGTGCACACGTGCCTATGTGTATGTGTGGGGTGTGTGTGCATGTGAGTGTTTGTGGTGTGTGTTTGTATGGTGTCTGTGTGCATACACGTGTGTTTGTGTGTGTGTGTGTGTGTAGTATGTGTGGCATCTGTGTATGTGCGCGTGCATGCCTGTGTACATGTGTGGTGTGTGTGGTGTGTGCAGTGTGTGCAGTGTGTGGTGTGTGTGTGTACATGCATGTGTAGTATGCGTGGTGTGGTGTGCGTGCACATGGTATGTGTGGCATCTATGCATGTGCACATGTGTGCCTGTGTACATGTGCAGTGTGTGGTGTGTGTATGTGTGTGCATGTGTGCATGCATGCCTATGTGTGTTGTGGTGTACGTGTATGATGTTGTATGTGTGGTGTGTGTGTGCATGTACATGTGTGTGCAGTGTGTGTGGTATGTGTGGTGTCTGTGTGTGTGTGTGCGCGTGAGTGCCTGTGTGTGGTGTGCGTGCGTGTGCCTCTGTGTGTGTGTGTATGTGTGGTCTCTCTGGCACCAGCTGCCCCCACCACCAGGCTCCCAGCAGGACACAGTAGAAAGGCCCTGACTGAGAAACCAGAGGACCTGGCTTCAACATCCCACTCTGGTACTTGCTACTTGGCAGACTCTAGGCAAGTCCCCTCACTTCCCTAGCCTCGGTTTCCCCTCCTGTAAACCAGTGGGGTTGGACCAGCTGGCTTCCAATTCTTTCCAGCCCTAAGCCTGTGACGAGGACGAGCCACCTCCATTGGGCACTTGTTCAGTGACACTGGGTGATGACAGTTCTCTGGGCTGGTGCCTCATCCCCTTCCTCGACCGTGGTCTCCAGGAGGGCAGGAGGGGCCTTCTTCTAGCTGTGGGTCTAGGTGGGTACCCGGCTGAAGGCCCTGGGCCCACGAGGGGCTTCCTGAATGTTTGCTGAATGTAGCCTGGGCACTGGACTGTCCTCGCAAGCACCACCTCAGCGGGACAGGATGCGTTCACTGTGCTGTCCTAGTACCAGGAAGAGCTGCCAAGGCGTGAGAGGAGCTCGGGGCTTCTCTTGTACCAGGCCTGCCATCTTCACTCCCCCAAGGAGGGGGCTGCTGATGCTGTTACTATCTGAGTCAGGCCTAGAGCACGAGCAGGTCACTGAAGAAACAGAGCTTCAGTCTACTGAACCACCAGACTAATTATCCTAGCTCTCCAAAAGGGGAAACCAAGTCCCAAGAAGTGACATGAACAGCCTGGGATCAGTTCTGCTGCCAGCCAGAAGGGGCAAAAATGAGACTTCAACCCAAATTTCTCTCAATGCCAAGTTTGGGGGTCTCTGTCACAAAACTCTGTCCCCAGCAGCCCAGAGTCTGGCTTTGGGGCCAGACCACTGCTCTACTTCCCTCCCCTCACTGCTGTACTTGGGAATCATGGGATGCACAGCTAGAAGAGGCCCTCGAGATGATGGAGGCCGACCTCCTCATATTATCAAACAGGAAACTGAGGCACAGAGAGGAAGGCCTGGCCCATGCAGCCCAGAAGCACTTGACCTGGGGTCCAAACCTATGGCTGGTTAGTGACAGGACGGGACTGAGGGGTCAGGCGCCCCCAAGGAACATTCTGGGTGTTACAGAGGAGAAAGCAGAACGGCTTCCCACCTCCCTCAAAGCAAGCCTTGTCCTTACCTTTCACTAGCGCCTTCAAGATGACAGTGTCCAGCTCCTCGGAGCTGTCCTGTTCGAAGTCATGGACAGTGAGGAGGTGCTGCCGTGCTGTAATGGCCTGGAGCTGTCAGTGGTGGGAGCAGGGGTTGGTTGGGCCAGCCTGTGGGCTGCTGGAGCCTCCCAGGTGGTCTGGGCACACACACACACACACATACACACACACACACACCACACAGCTCACGTGTACACATACACACAGACACCATACACATACACATACACACCACACACACCACCCCTGGTGGGAAGGCTGGGGACACTGGTCCCTCCTGCAGATAGGGGTACTGAATAGGGGGCGCACATTAGCAGTGTCCCCCTTAGGAGGATGATCGGGGTTGCTGGGGTAATTGGGGAGCTTGAATCTGGCTCTAGACTCTCTGTGCCCATCATGGGGGTGAGGGTGGGGTGAGAAGAGTCCATCATCCTTAGAGAACCTCAGGACATGCACTTGTCTCCACTGGAAGGACCAAAGCAAGAAAAAATCCCCCTGCACCACAGTGGGAGGAACAGCTGTGTAGGGCTGCAAGGCCATGGGAAGGAAAGCCCACAGGAGGTAACTGTGATTAGCTGGGGGTGACAGTCACACCTCACAGCACAGGGAGCTGGGTGGGTGAGCTCGTTGGCCAAATGTGGGAGAGGGTAATATGAAGAGGGCTCTAGAATGTGAGAGAGGGTGATAGAACTGGGGCTCTAGAATGTGGGGGAGGATAAGAGAAATAGGGCTCTAGATTGTGGGGCAGGGTAATAGAAATAGGGCTCTAGAATGTGGGGAGGGTAGTATAACTAGGGTTCTTGAATGTGGGGAAGGTACTATAACTAGAGCTCTAGAACATGGGGAGGGCAATATAACTAGGGTTCTTGAATGTGAGGCAAGATAATAGAACTAGGGCTCTAGAATGTGGGGGGAAGGTAATAGAAATAGGGCTCTAGATTGGGGAAGAGTAATAGAACTAGGTCTCTAGAATGCGGGGAGGGCAGTGTAACTAGGGTTCTCAAATGTGTGGGGAGGGTACCATAACTAGGGCTCTAGAACGCGGGGAGGGCAGTGTAACTAGGGTTCTCAAATGTGTGGGGAGGGTCCCATAACTAGGGCTCTGGAGATCCAAAGGCCTTCCAGACTCAGCGTTGATAAGATCTGTCTGTGTGACATTGGCCAAATCCCTTGGGTTCTCTGCACCTATTCCCTTATCTGAACGACGAGGGCAGGTGGCATAAGTACCTCTAAGGGCTCCGGCCCAGGCTTTTCTGGGGCTGAAGGCAACTCTTGAGTCAGCCTAGTCCAATTCTCTTATTGTACAAATTAGGAAACTGAGGCCGAGAGAAGGGAGCAGCTTTGTTCAAGGTCACACAGGCAGGAAACAGGAGACCCAGCTCAAGGGCGAGGGTGGGGGAGGGGAGGGGAAGGATGCTACAGTGAACAGCCTGCCAGACCCAAAGTTGGGGGATCCATGTCTTGTCCTTGTCCCTTCCTAGCCGTGTGGCCATGGGCAAGTCTTTTCATTTCTCAGAGGCTCAGTCCCCTCGTCTTTGAAATGGGGACAATGCCTGCATCGCCTCCTCACTAGGTCTGCGATGAGAATCAAGTGGGCCAAGGGGTGTCAAGCACTTTCTAAATACGACCCTGTAAGATTCACAGACTCTCAGTCAGGCCTTTTGGAGCCCCCGAGAGAAGACTTGCCCAGGGTGGAGCAGGACCCCATCCCAAGGCCTCTTCCCATGCCACTGCCGCTCTCAGAGTGGGTCTCGAAGCCTCCACAGGGGGAAGATGCTTTGAGGCCAACCTACCAGCTCCGTCCAGTGGAGGATGTCCTCCCAGGAGAAGTTCTCAGTGGGGAATTTTTCCTTAAACTGTTTCTCCATCACTTGGGGCACAATGAGGTGGGGCTGGTTCATCAGGGAGGCGATGATGTCCGCCATGCCACCCGACCCCGCCAGGATCAGCCAAGGGGCAGAGTTCTCCACTGCCTGGAAAATTTGCTACCACCACCCCCCAGACCAAAGGACCTAGTCAGTAGAGAGGGAGCAGTGGCAGAGGAGTAGCCCCCTCCTCTTACCGCATCCAGAGATCCCGAGGGGGCTCCAGGCCTGTTCAGGAGTCAGAAGAAGGTGGGGGGGGGCGGGGAAGGAAAGTGACTCTGAGAGTGGGAGGAAGGCAGTGGAGGGACTCCATACTGGGAGGGGCCTTGGAGATCATCTGGGCCCTCCTAGAAAAGCGAAGCCTGACCTCAGGCTCAGCTTCTTACCTCGAGGGTGCATGGGCCTCCATTGACCAGCAAGCAAAGCACAGGGATCTCGATGCTGCCTTTTCCTGGAAAGGGAGAGGATGGTAAAGGTCGGGTTCAGGGCCGGGGTCAGGTTCTCTGTACTGTTTGGGTTCTTGGAATGTTCTGTTGGTTGAAGAAGCCTCGTTTCCAGAGAGCCTTTTAGAAAACAACGTCCTGGCGAAAGCTGAGTTTGTGACGTCAGAGGCCAGCTGTAAACCCTTATGAACTAGACAGTTTTCTGTATGTCTTGAGGATAGGCTTTCTTTGTCTCTGTCTCTGTCTCTGTCTCTGTCTCTGTCTGTCTCTCTGTCTCTGTGTCTCCTTCTCTGGCTTTCTTTTCCCTTTTCTCTCTTTCCATCTTTCTCAGCTAATGGAGTAAAGTCAGTCAGAAGACACAATGAACTCATCCCTTCGGTTAATGACCAGCCAGCAAGATCACACCTACATGCCAGCTTGAGGCAGAGAAAAGCCACAAGCCGCCACTGTAGATAAACGTAAGGAGGAACTTTTGATGCTGAGCTGGCCCAAAGCCCCGGACTCCTTCTCGCAGGACTGTGATTACAAATGAGGTCACAGTGTAAGGTAGAGCAGCCTCAGTCCTTCCTTCCTGCCTGCCCTCCTTCTTACCCTCCCTCACACTGGGGGATCAGGCAGAGACTGGATACAATAGTGACTGACCAAAGGAAGGAGTCAGGGAGTGAGCGCTCAGGCACAGCCCTGGTCCTGATTTCTCTAAATCCTGCTCCAATGCCACGGCTTCTTTTAGAACGTGTACAATCTAGTCGTATGGAGACGCACGGCAGCTTTGGAAAGACCGCAGATGTGCAGCTGGGATGGGAGGGGCCTCTGAAGGCCACTGGCCCGATCCCTCCGTGTCAGAGAGGACAGGATGGACGCTCAATGCCTCCACTGCCTCTCCTGGTCCAACTCATTTCCTTCACAGGATTGGATCCTGCCTGAGAGGCCCAGAGAGAGGACACGATATGCTCCAGGTGCCTTAGCAATTCCCCAGGCTGAGCTGTCTTCCTTCCTTCCTTAAAGAATTAACACACTTTGGCAAAGTCCATGGGCAAGCAGGCAGCCGGTAGGGGCAGAAGGAGGCCTTCTGTAACTCCGTGAATCGTGCAGACCTTGGCTGGGGGCAGGGTCTCAGCGATGTCTGTTCAGATCCACATCCTAGCAGAAATCCCACTTAGAATTCTAAGCTTACAGGCCTGAGCTTAGAAGACGGAGGGGCCCGGGAGGCCATCTGCCCCAGCCCTTCATGCCGCAGTAGACAAGAAGTAGATGTGACTCGCTCGGGTCACGTGCTCTTGAGTGGTAGGGGCACATCTGGGGTCCAGGCCTCCTGAATCCCGAGGCCTTTCTCCACCACGCCTTGTCACTTGAGCACTGATGTCTTGAGCCTCCACAAGGCTCTGAACGCCAGGGGGGCGGGGAGCTAGCTGTCTCTTCCCCGTCAGCCCTGCCTGGCACGGGGCTCTGGTCCCCAATGAAGAGAAGGAAGGAAACCCAGCCGTGCCCAGGAAGCGGCATCTGAGTGGCTTCTCTTCCTACCTACAGTGACCTGGGAGGCCTGGGCTTGTCTCCTGGGGAAGCCGGCGCTTCCTGGGACGAGGGTGCCCGAGGGAGCTTACTCACCTCCGTAGCCGGTCCGTTGCTCTGAGATGTGCTTTTCCAGCAGAAGCCTGAGCCTGGTGGTCGGGTCTTCATGCCCAGTGGCTCTGGCTGCCACTGAGGCTCTGTCCAGCAGGGGGTCCACCAGGATGAAGTGGGAGTGGTTGCTGTCCAGGGAGTAGAGGGTGCCTTGGCTGCTGTCGTCTGACTTGTAGGGGACTGGCTTCTCATTCTACATCCGGGCCAGAAGGAGGAACAGAAGCCATATTTGTGAGGGTGACTGGGGCAAGGGCTGGAACCCTCCCTGTCCTTCCAGGCCTAAGGTAAGCACCCTGCCCTGCTCCCCCTGCCCCCCATCCTGCCTGGGCATTGTCTTGGGGGGAGGGCGGCATTAACCCTGAGGTCAGGACTCTGAGCTTGTAGGGCCTGTGCTCTTTACTGGGCCCCAAAGGCCCTTGGCTCCCTACAGCAGAAGTGACTTGAGTCCTAACACTCAATGTCTCTCCTGTTCCTGTGGTGTAACTGAGCACAGGGCTAGGCACGCAAGGGAGGCCCAGGAAAGACTGATAGAGTCATCATGTCATAGAGCTGGAGGCAACCCTCTGATTTTCCAGTTGGGGAGACTGAGGCCCAGAGAGGGTCAAGAGAGATGGGGGTGAGGTGGGGTGGAGGGAGCTCTGGGCTCAGCTCTCACTGCTTGGGGAGACGCCGAGGATGGGGGGTCCTGGGGAGCCAGGGCACCTAGGGATGAGGACGGACAGCAGTTGGTGAAGGGCCCCCCTCCCCAGAGTTCTGCTTATTGGCAGGCCCTCCCTTCCTTTAGTGGTCACTCCCTCTCTGAGAGTTCCAGCTAAGTCCTTGGACCCTGTCCATGTTTCCTGTGGACAGCACTGCCACCTGCTGGCTGTGTCTCTTAACACCTGGGATATTTCAGACTCCCTGAGCTGACTGAGAGATGAGAACACAGCATGGGTCTGCCAGTGCCAGAGGAGCACTTGGAACAGAGAACATCAAAGGGCACAGCCCAAAGGGGCCTTGGGGATCTCATTTGATGAAAACCCCTCATTGTATAAATGTGGAAACTAAACCCCACCCGGGGAAGGGAAGGACACCCTGACCTTGTCTTCTCCCCTGCACCCAGAGGGGGCTGTCTCACTTTTCCCTGCTCCTCCAAGCTAACCTGTCCCTGCCCTGGTAGACCAGGCCAAGCCCCAGGCCTAGTGTCCAGAGGCTCAGGGCCCTTCAGAGAGCTCTACTTCCCTCCCAGGGGAGGTTTGCCTTGTTTAAAACTAATTAAAGCAACTTGGCAGCTGCCAGAGTTCTCAGGGCAAGAGGCTGGTGGACTCCCAGAGGAGAAGAAAGTGACTGTAAGCCAAATACAGAAAGGGATGCTGGGTCCCAGAGGAAGAAAGGAACTTGCCTGAGGTCGAGTGGCAAGTTAATGGCAGAGTTGGAACACTTTAGACTCCCAGGTTCACTGCTATCCAGTGCCCCACATAGAAGCCTGTTGGCTCCTTCAAAGAATTAAAAAAAGGCTTGTGGGGCTTCATGAGGCTAGGCAGGACCTGAGAGATGCTCAAGTCTAGCCATTCATTTTAGAGGAAGATACTGAGGTTCAGAGGGGTTATAACTCACACCCTGGCACAAGATACCGGTGTATGTAAGGTGCATCATTTCTCCCCCCCTCCCCCCCATCAAATCTTTCCTTCTGCCTGTCTTCCTATTTCGGGTGAGGGTCATAGTCCTTGTCATAGTCCTCAAAGTCTCACTCTGTTGCACTCCCCCTTCATACACAGAATCAGTTGCTAAGTCTTGCCAGTTCCATTCCCCAACACCTCTCCTGTGTATCTCCTTTCCCTCACCTGGCCACCACCCCAGGATGGACCTTCCTCTCTTCTTCTGGATTACAATTGCTTCCTAGCTTGCCTCCCTGCCTCAAGTCCCTTCCTTCTCTAACTCGTCCTCCTCACGGACACTCCAGTGACTTCCCTTAAAGCATAGTTTGACCATGTTTTATGAACCCCAGAGGCTCCCTATTGTTTGAATTTGTTAGAATTTCCTGTTGGCTTTTGAAGTCTTTCACAGACTGACTCCAGGCTTGGAGCTCATTCCTCTCCTTCAGAAATTCTTTGGGCTAGCCTAACTGAACTTTCCCCTGCTCCTCGCCTGGGACAAGCCATCTCCCAGCTCTGTGTTTTTGCCTAGGCTTTTCTCTTTGCCTACAATGCAGCTGTCCCTCGTCCCCTCTGCCTCAGAGAATCCCTCAAGGCTCAGCTCAAACAGCACCTTCTCTAGGAAGCCTTTCCTGATTGCTGTTGTTAGCGCCTCCCTCCCTTCCAAAAATTACTTCATGTTTACTCTGTATCTATTTTTTATTCATATTTATCTCTGTTCGTGTTGCTTCCCCCGAGTAGAATGTGAGCTTTCTAGGGGCAAGGGCTACATAGTCTGTTTTTGTATTCTAACCACAGCAGTAAGACATTCCTAAGGTCTGTTACCACCCTTCTGTGAGGCATACCCTCAGCTCTCCCCTCACCCCGGCACATACATGTGCTTCCCCAGGGTGCTCCCCTCCGTGTGACTTAGCATAGGGAGGGCATGTGAGTCATTGAATCTCAAGAACTAGAAGGGACCTTAGTGATCATGTAATCTAGTCTCCCACCCTGCACAACCTTTCTGACCAGGGTTCTTGCAGCATCTCCTTGGATCCTTCCAGTGATGGGGAGCTTACTATTTCCCAAGGCAGCCCATTCCATTCCAGGGCAGCTTTAATTGTGAGGAAGCAATCTGTGACTGCCTGTCCTTGTCCTAACCCTGCTCCTGGGCAGGCTGCTATCCCCCAGCCTCTCAGTCCTTAGATCCACATACCTGAGAGTTGTCCAAAACCTCCTTGTGCAGGACCCTGGGCAGCGATACAATCCCAATGGTGATCACCCTCACTTTGCTGGATGTGCTGGCCAGAGAATGGTCTCGAACTGCCTGCCCAACATGCTTGGCCAGACCCACCCGCAGGGCGCTGGTGAATATCCATGCCCCTGCCAGAGGAGAACCCAGGGAGAGAGAAACAGGTTTGCCCTGCTTTCTGCAATGGCAGGTGCGGTCCCATTGGTTCTGATGGTTCTAT
Organism: Phalanger gymnotis; assembly: GCA_028646595.1. Lineage (NCBI taxonomy): Eukaryota > Metazoa > Chordata > Mammalia > Diprotodontia > Phalangeridae > Phalanger > Phalanger gymnotis. The sequence goes on from CM053623.1 coordinate 461,738,415, forward strand.
CCTCCTGGCATCTGAGCTGTTCAAGACACAAGATCATTTGGAACTGCCAGGGGCCCCTCATTTTACAAAGGAGGAAACTGAGACCCAGACAAGTGGAGGAGAAACCCAACCAAGGTCACACGCAAAAGGAGCAGGTTGTGGTAGGAAGAATGGTGAGCTCAGAGGGCTGGTCTTGACATCCAAGGATCCAGGAGAGAATCCTGGCTCAGCTACTTGAACCCCACATTACCTAAGGGGGCCCTGGCTGCTTCCTCATCTTGGAGAAGGGATTCTCCGTTTTATGCCCTGAGGTTCCTTCCAGCTTTGGCTCTGGGGAGCCGTTCTTGCCCTCTGCCTTCCCTCTTATGCTCTTTTGACTTGTCAGTAAAGTGCTTGGTAAACCAGAAAGTGGGAGAGGAATGAATGGCAGGAATGACAGGAGCAAAAATCCCATGAATACAGGCACCAGCCTATGCCAGATGGCCCGGAAAGGCTGCTTGGGGAATCATGAAGAGGAAATGTGGGCACTGGGGAGCTGAGGGCATTAACAGCACTGGTGCCATGCCTATCATTGACATGAGTATTATTGGTACCGTGCTCACCAGGGACATGGGCAGCAGCAGCCATAGGGAGCCAGGGATATAAGCAGAACCAGCCAAAAGGAGCCAGGGGCATGAGTAGCACTGGCACTGTTCCCACTGGGGGGCATGAGAAGTATTGTGTCCACCAGGCGTATCAGTAGCACCAGCAATGAGGAAACGGGGGCATCAGCAGCACCGGCACTGTGCCCACTGGGCACATCAGGAACACCAGCACTGTGCCCACCAGGGGCATCAGCAGCACCAGCACTGTGCCCACCAGGGGCATCAGAAATACCAGCACTGTGCCTGACAGGGGCATCAGCAGCACCAACACTGTGTCCACTGAGGAGGAGCTAGGACCACAGCCCTCACAGCAGCCATGCTCCCTGACAGGGCTGGAAAGGCCCACAGTCAGCATTTGAAGCCACTTCCTCTGGCTCCAGTTTCTGTGCATTTTCCCAGGTGTGCCATTAGGAAGGTGCTTTGTTGACCCTGAAGCACATTGAAAGGTGAGGGGTGACTGCCATTAGTGCACTTCCATGGCTTCCATTTGTGGAGGCCTCTTCTCTGAGCAGGCAGCCTGTTACTTGTTTATGAGACTGATGACGGACACAAGGAGATATAAGGCCAGGCGGCGATGCCCGAGAAGCTACCCAGGGCTGGGAATGTGCATTTATGGAGTGCCTACTGTATCCCAGGATCTCACTTGGTCCCTAGCACAGCCCTTCAAGGGCGGGGGGTGCTTTTATTATGCTCATTTTACTGTTGAGGAGTCTGAGGTAGATGCAGGTTAAGTGACTTGTCCAGGATCACTTAGCTAGTTAAGTGTCTGAGGCCAGATTTGAATTTGGGTCTTCCTAGCTCAGTTCTCTGACCACTGTACCACCCCACTGCCTCTGTTTTCATGTTTCAAGCAGCTATGTGATGTGGTGGCTATTGTGCTGGGCCTGGAGTGACCCCAGCCAAGTCATGTGACCAGCCTTAGCCTCAGTTTCCCCATCTGTAAAATGGGAACAATAACAGCACCTGCCTCCCACAGTGGTTGTGACTTACCCAGTAAGCTCACAATGGCCAAGCCCTTGGCACAGCACTGGGCACACAGTGGGCACTGCACCAGTGGCAGCTGTTCTCCTCATTGTTAGCAGGAGCCCTGGCTGCTGGACCATGCCAGAGGCCATGCACCCCAAAGAGGGCGCCAACTGTCTTCATGCTCCCTGCAAATGAGCCCTTTGGGGGAGGTGCCCAGCCAAGGAGAAGGAAGGGAAGCTCAGTGGTCAGGCCTGAGGAAGGGCCTCGGGAAGGAAGCTCCATCCCACAGACCTGGCTCTGGCCAAGGGGAAATCCTGTCCTCTCCTCCTCCCTCCCCCAAGCCCCTGGGGCAGAAGCAGGGATGTCTGGGAAGTGCGATGTGGGATCTGGCTGTAAAGCCCTTGTTCCTGCATGTGTGAGAGTGTGTGTGTGTAAGTGTGACTGTGTGTGTGGGTGTGAGTATGTGCATGTTCATGTGTGACTGTGTGTGAGTGTGTATATGTGTGTAGTGTGTGGCTGTGTGTGCATGTGCGTGTGTGTGTATGAGAGAGTGTGCATGTTCATGTGTGGCTGTGCGTGAGTGTATGTATGTGTGTAGTGTGTGGCTGTGTATGCATGAGCATGTGTGTGTGTGTGACTGCATGTGGGGGTTGAGAGTGTGTGCATGTTCATGTGTGACTGTGTATGAATGTGTGTGTAGTATGTGGCTGTGTGTGCATGTTCATGTGTGACTGTGAGAGTGTGTATATGTGTAGTATGTGTGGCTGTGTGTGCATGAGCATGCGTGTGTGTGCGTATGAGAGAGTGTGCGTGTGCATGCATGGGGGAGTCGGGGCTCCAGATGGCCATGTCCCAGTGATGGCCTGTCCCCGGCAAGGAAGGCAGGGTCTGACCTGTGCTCTGCATGGCCTTCACCAGTCCCTTCCGCAAGATGTCTCGGAGCCAAGGCTTCATGGGGAAGTTCCGCTCTTCACCCACCAGCGAGACGACAAGGTTGGGCGTGGGCAGGTGCCACTCACTGACCATGAACTCGAAGAGGATGCTGGGGGACACGGTGCTGGGCACCCTCAGGAACTGCAGAGGGCAAAAACGACCAGCATCGGACCAGCAGAAGTGGCTGGTACACGGAAACATCTCATAAACATCAGCTGATGCCAGGATTGTTCTGATATGGCAGCTGGTGTGGGGGCTGGCCCTGGCCTTAGGGAGCTCCCAGGGTGGGGGAAATGGAGGAGGGCAGACAGGACCTCGTCCCTAGGAAGCTCATAGCCCAGGAGTGTGTGTAGGTGAGGGGGCAGCTAGAAATGAGCCTACGACGTGGACTCTGTTAGGAAATCCTTGAGTAAAACAATAAAGGCCTGAAGAAGTTTGGTATTTTTGGCGGGGGGTGGGGGTTGGAGGGAGTAGGATCAGTGATCACATGTGCTCAGAAATAAAGCCGAACAGACCTCAATGGCATCTAAGCCAACTGTGCCTCCCCAAGAGTCTCTTAGGCATTTCTGCCAAGTGGCTGCACAGCCTCTACATGAAGCCCTCCAGTGGGACGGGCACTCCCTTCCACATTGGGACGGCTCCCGTTGGCAGCGGAATTCTTTCTTGGTCCAAGCCTAAGGCTCTTGGCAATTTGTCCCGTAGTGGCTACTCCAGCCCAGCTCCGCCCAGCCCAGCTCCGCCCAGCCCAGCTCTGCCCAGCCCCGCCCAGTTCCGCCTAGCCCTGCCCCGCCCAGCCCCGCCCCGTCCAGCCCAGCTCTGTCCAGCCCCGCCCTGCCCCACCCAGCCCAGCCCCACCCTGCCCCGCCCAGCCCAGCTCTGCCCCGCCCAGCCCAGCTCTGCCCCGTCCAGCCCTGCCCAGCCCAGCTCTCCCCAGCTTTGCCCAG
>CM053623.1:461742380-461762307 GCA_028646595.1 Phalanger gymnotis
AATTAGAAAATAAGATACACAGGCAATGGGGCATAGAAATTTATCTTGCCCTACAAGAAAGGAAGGGAAAAGAGGATGGGAGGGGAGTGGGGTGACAGAAGGGAGGGCTGACTGGGGAACAGGGCCACCAGAGTATACGCCATCTTGGAGTAGGGGCGGGGGAGGGCAGAAATGGGGAGAAAATTTTTAATCAAACTCCTGTGAAAATCAACGCGGAAAACTAAAGATATTAAATAAAACAAGAATAGTAATAATAAAAAAGAGCGCCTGCCTCCAGCCACAAGGCTCGGACCGTTAGCTCCGCATGATGGCGGCTCCCCTAGGGTTGGGTTTCCTGTGTTCTAGGCTGGGGCTCCTGGAGGGTAGGACCCTGTCGCCTTGTTCCTCAGCTCTTGGATCCGGTCTCTGGATGTTATGTGGGCTCTGATGGTGTGGATGCCGTACGGACGGTGACCACTGGGCTCCTGACCCCACTCTGCCATGACTGTGGACGAGACCGTGGAGCCTTCCCTCCAAGGGGAGACCGGCTCACCGAGAGCCGCTGCGAGAGGCCATCCCGGCCGGGACAGATGGCAGCCTCCAGAGGCTCCACGCTGGCCTCCTCTAGGACTGTGCTGGGCCTCAGCGAGTGACCCCAGCCCAGGAGCAACTGTGCATGGACAGGACTGGATGGAGCTCATCCCCGACCCGCAGCCTGCCCTCTCCCTTTCTCTGTCTGTGTCTCTCTTTCTCTCTATCTCCCTCTGTTTCTGTCTTCTCTCTCTTGTCTGTCTATCTCTGTCTCTTTCTCTCTCTATCTCTGTCTGTCTGTCTCTGTGTGTCTTTCTCCTCTCTGTCTCTGTGTATCTCTCACCTCTCTGTCTCTGTCTTTCTCTCTTTTTTCCTCTCCCTCTGTCTCTGTCTTTCTCTCTCTCTGCTCTCTCTGTGTCTCTGTCTTTCTCTCTGTGTCTTTTCTCTCTCTCTCTCTCTCTCTCTCTCTCTCTCTCTCTCTTTCTCCTTGTCTTTCTGTGTTCTCTCTCTTCCTCTCTCTGACTTTCTGTCTCTCTCCCCCTCTGTTTCTCTCTCTCTTTCTGTGTCTCTTTTTCTCTGTCTCTTTCTCTCTCTCCTCTCACCCCTCTTCTTCCCCACCCCTTCTCCACTATGGTGGCCATCTCTTCAATTGCCCTCCTCATTACTGTTAATCTGAGAATTTCCTCAGCCTCCCTCACTCTGCACCCCAAGGGGAGATCCACTGCCGAGCAGCAGGGAAGGGGCTCTGCCTGTGCCCCAGGGGGGCCTGCCCCTCAGGGCCTGGCATCGTCCCCCTCCCTCCCACCCTCAGGGAGGGACAAGGTGTGGTTTCTTAGTTAGTTTTGCAGCAGGAAGCTGAGAGTCTTGGCTTGGTGCCCTTGGGCCCATCACCAGTTCCAGAAAGGAATCGGGAGCCAACACTTCCCGCCTCTAGGTGCAGGGGGAGAGGATGTGCTGCTGCCCTTTGTAGAGCTGGAAGCCTGAGCCAGATACCTGGGTCCCCTTGCAGCTTCTCCAGGTCAACACCACCTGAAGCCACACCTTTCCCCACCCTCTGTGACCCAGAGGGGCCTCCTCCAGGAAGCCCTCCTGCTTGACTCTAGGAAGAAGTGCTGGCCTCTCCTCCTCTTGCCTAGTCTTTCCATCCCTCCCAGCTTTCTGGCCCTTCCTTGGCCTTCTGTTTTCCACAGACACTTCAGGGTCCAGTCAGGGTGGGCTGGAGCCTCTCCCCACCCTCACTGGTGCCTTGTCAGTGTGAACACCTACACCTCAGAAATCAGCAAATGCTCCAGATCTAGGCTTGAGGGATTGCTTGTGGATTGTCTAGACTGAAGAATGTAATAAAAAATACGAAGAATGCAGACTAAACATTGGATGAGTGTCCCCCCACCCCAGAGAGCTGGTGGTTAAACATTTAGAAGCAGAAAGAGCCCAGAGCTTGTCTGAGGAGGTGAAGAGGCCTCACTCACCTTGGAGGGCTCCCGGTATCTCCAGAACGTCACCTGCACTGCCACGAAGAACACCAGGGTGAAGGAAATGAAGCCCTGGGAGACAGAGAGAAGGCAGAAGGCACTGGGTCAGCAGCAAGAGGAGGAGGAAGAGGCCAGGGTGGCCCCCTAGCCCAGAGATACTCCCCGGTTCCACTAAGAACAGCTAAAAGAAGCAAGGCATTGAGAATTGGCTTGTGATCTTGGGATGATGTCATCGTCATCGTCCTCTCAGAGTGCCCAGTCTTAGCACGCAGGGATAGATGGCTTCCTTCTTTGTCCTTGGGTCTCCAGCGCCTGGTACCATGCCTGGCACACAGGTGGTGCTTAATAAATGTTTGCTGATGCATTGATTTCTATTCCCACTGAGCGTTGAGATCCGCCACCTGGACGGCCTCCTTTGTGTGGCTCCCTACAACGATGGGCATGATCCCTTAATGTAATGGTCTCCATCAGGGTAGAGAGATTAGACCTCTGGAAGTGAAGGCGGCCCCCCCACTTCCAGCCTAGCCACTAACTTCACTCTCTGACCACCTCCATGGACCTCAGTTTCCCCATGTGCAAAGCTGAGGGGTCATCCTGGCTGACCCCTCCCAGCTCTGACTCCCAGTAAAAGAACAGAGAATGCACATCTATCTGGGCCTCCAGGCTTGGTCACTACGGCCCAGTAAGTAGGAGGCGGCCACCACCCAGCTGGTGACCCCCCCTCCCCATCACTAAGCCGGACCAAACAGGATTCTATCCTGCCTTTATCTTTAAGGACAAGGAAGTCGAAGCTGAAAGGTTGGTGAGAGGCACCTGTGGGCAGGCTGGTCCAGCCCAGATCCTCATCCTGGACAAATGGGAAGGTGATGCTAATCTCAGGCCTGGAGCCAACTCTCAGCACAAATGCAGCTAGCCACCATCGCCTGGAGAAATAGGAATAGAAATGCAAATTCCAGCAAGCTCGGTGCCCCAAGGACAGCTGAGAGAAGAGATGGGAGGAAGAGGCCCGGGACCTGAGGGCTCTGGCTCAGGTTTGGGCAGGGCTCGCAGACCCCCAGGGCCTCTTTGGGCCGGGAGAGTCTCTGATGGAATATAAGCTACCCTGGACCCAGTGTTTCCAGCTTCAGTCTCCTCCTCTGGGTAATGGGGCTGGCAATCCTGGCACTGCCGACCTCTCAGGGGCGTGGTGAGCAAAACACTTTACAAACCTGAGAGCCTGAAGATGAGGGAGGTGATGTCTCTCAGCACCTGTCACATACCTACGGCTGGTGCACAGGGCAGGAGCTAGGCTGGGTGTGTGTGGAGGCTGGAAAGGTTTCATGGGCTGGGGGTGGGGAGGGTGTCTCTAGCCTTGGCCAGGGGAGGACTTCTGTGTCTGGGGGCTGAAGGATTCCAGGCTCTGAAAGGTGAGCTGTGTAGTGGACCATGGACAGTTCCCTGGGGGTTACCAGTGCCTGGCAGAGCGATCCCTGCTATCGGATTCCCCTTCCCAGGTGACATGATACTAGGAGACAGTCCTAGCAAGGGTAGCTGGAACCAGGCCCCCAGGGCCTCTAACCTTCCGCACAAACTGTAAATTGGTGACCCCTCCCTCGGGCAGCAGGACCCAGCCTCCAAAGCTGAGGCCCATGACCCCTAGCCTCGGGTGCTTGAGGACCTGGCTTCAGGGTCTTGCCAGACTATGGCCTACACCTGAGAACCCCAGTACAGGCTTCTTAACCCATCGCTTCCTCTGCCCATTGGTCCCTTCGCCAACCACCTACCACAGCTAAGGACCTTGTCTCTTTGCCAGAGCCCATTACCTCTGTGAACACACATGCCCTGCCTGCCCAACACCTACCCCAAGCCACGCCTCCTTGGGTCAATCCCTGGGCAATACAGAGGACTGAGGCCAGTGGTGGCCCAGAGCCCACAGCCTGCTGGAGGATGCTTCCTGCAGCCTCTGTCTCTGCTAAGACTCTCAGGCTCATAGGACTTGGATTTGGAGCTGCAAGGGCACTTCAGTATTGTCTAGTCTAACCCAATGCTACAAAGTAGGAGACAGGACCAGAGCAAGGAGGGACTTGCCCAGTCACCCCCTGGTGGGGCCTCCTTCTCAGCTGCCTATAAATGTGTATGTGCATGGAGAGGTGAGAAGGCAGGGCCCCGAATCATCGGCCCCCAGCCCTGCCAGGAGGGCTGGCCCCCAGTCAGTCAGAAGAGAAGCAAGAAACAGCTAAGCACCTTGAATTTGGGGTAAAAGCCCAGGGCCTGAAGTCAGGAAGCTCCAGGTTCCAATCTAGCCTCAGACACTTAGGAGCTGGGTGTCTCTGGGCAAGTGACTTACTCTCCGAGTGCCTCCTTTCCTCATCTAGAAAGTGGGGGTGATAATGGCCCGCAATGCCTAGGGTTGTTGTAGGGACCAAGTGAGAGATCTGTAAAGGACTTAACTCAGCACTGGCACGTAGTAGGCACTCTGTAAACGTGCTGCTGCTATCATTACTAGATGAAATCTGTAGCAACGCTTTGCAAACTTGAAGGTATGATATCAAAGCAAACTGTCATCATTATGACTCTGTATAAATAGGAGAGCTGAGGCCCAGAGTCCAGTCTAGAACCGAGATCGGAACTCAGGTCTCCCATTCTCAAATCCAGGGTGCTTCCCACTAGGACACATCCGTGACCTCTCCATAAGGAAAACTCTGAGTTTGACATACAGAAAAGAAGCCACAGACTGTGCCCCACCCCCAGGCTCCCCCAGCCAGACTTGAGGCAGACACCAGGGCTGCCCCCTTCCTCCAGCAGCCGTGGGCCCCTGGGGCAGAGGTAGGATGTCCCTCCCCACACTTCCACTTCATTGCCCCCCCACCCCATTGCCTTCAGGGATCCCTGAGACCTCTGGGCTCAGGGGTGGCTGAGGGACTGCTCTAACCACCCCAACAGCTCCCAGCAGAGAGAGCTCAGTCCAGGTACCCCAGCCCTGGGAAAGTGGTGCTGGGCTAGGATGTGGGCCTAGGCCTGTCCTGCCCCTTCTAAACTGGAACAAAAGCGGCCTGGTTTTGTTTTTCTGGCCCTCGGCCTTGCGTCCTTCACCCTCCAAGGCCTTCTGTTTCCTGAGGAACTGACCCCCTGAGAGGAGCAGCCTTGGGAGGTCAGGGCAGGAAGCAGCCTGGAAGACACCCCGCCCCTGTCCACAGCAGGCCCCTGTTTGCTAGGGCTGGGATGATAATTCAAGGGGTATGTGAGCACCTACTTCTGGAATTTTAGAACCCAGAGCTGGGCAGCAGCCCCAGAGTGGTGGTCCAAGGGAGCAGTGAAAAAAGTCATGCTCTGGTAACTGAGAAGAAATGTTAGCGGTCAAGGAGTCATCCAGAAGGGACGTGGCTGACGTCTTGGGCGTCATCCTTTCCTTGGTCCCGGCAGGGGACAGGGATCCTGGGGGGCCTGGACGGGTCCAGCCTCCCAGGGGACAAAGGAAGAAGAGGAGACCTCTTCCCTCTCTTGGGCCAGCTCTCCAGACTGCCCACTGAGCCACCTGGGCCCTCCCGCAGATGATTATCTCTCCTGCCTGGGACCCCAGGACACTTACAGAGGCATTCTTGGTCACAAGAAGATTCATGGGAACAAGGGAAAGGGGGTGATACTTGGGCCTGGATTTCCCAGATGTGGGGAACTTATCCTCCCTTCAGATTTGCCCCTGGGGTCCACGATCCCATAGCTGGAGGCGCTATATTAACGAACTGGATCATTAATGCTGCTTGTATCCCAAAAGCTCCCATTTGCCTAGACTTCTAGACCTACTTCCCAGAGAGGAAAAGTTAAGTTCAAAGCAGCTACTCCAAGCTGACTCCTGGTCAACCTTGAGTTTCTTGAGAGTTGGATGAGGGGGAATCAGAATCTGGGGCTCAGCCCCTCCCAGAGAGGACTGGTCTGCAGAGCTGAGCACCAAACAGCCCATCAGCATCGATTAAGTGCCTACTGCATGCAAAGCACTGAGCCAGGCACCAGGGATATACCAGGGGACTCCCGCCACCCCTATAGAGACTCTGCTGACCATCGGCCCCTCTCCCGATCACTGCCTACTCTCACAAGATGGTGCAGATCTGATCAGGGCCAGCCGTGGTGGGGGTGGGGGGGAGGCGCGCAGGGGCCAGCACACTTTCTCCAGGTCCAAGTCCTAATGTTCTCTGTCCCTGGGGTGAGAGCTGAGTCCCAGCTCTTATCGGCCACTTGCCACACCATGGCTTTGACCTCATCGACTCTCCCCCTTTGACCAGCCTGTCCCCTTTGTCTGTGGCCTGGACAGGAGGAACTCCCCTGCAGACCCCTCCACTCGGCAGCCACTGCTGCCTGTGTGCCTGGGCCAAGACTGGGCCCCTCTCTGGGCCTTAGCTTCTTCATCTAGGAAATGGGGGTAATGATCCCCCCCCCCACAGGGTCTTGTTTGTGGAACTTAAAGCAGGAGAAAAATTAGAGCGCTGTGCACGTGGTGTGTGTGTGTATGTGTGCGTGTGTGTGAATGTGTGTGGTGTGTGCGCATGTCAATGTGTGTGGTGTGTGTGTTGTGTGCACGTGTGTGGTGTGTGCATGTGCGTACGTGTATGCGTGTGTGTGTGTGTGTGTGTGTGTGTAACAGAGCATTCCAGGGATTGTGGCTCTTCCCAGAATGGAATCCGGGCACATGGCCAGGGCAAGGAGCCACCCCTTTAGGACTCAGTGTCCCCCTCTGTAAGATCAGGCCACGTGCCCAGCTGGGGACTGCCCAGCCTTCCCAGGGCACACGAGGAGCCAGGCGGGCCACTCTCTGCCCTGAGCAGCTCCCAGCTCAAGACGGATCCGAGGGAGGACGCGTGGGACTAGCTCGGGCTGCTGCCTTCACCCAGATTCGGAGCCCCCCCTCCCGTCCTGGGCACTGGGGGTCCGGGGGCGCCCCGCTGCTCGAAGGGCCGGACGAGAGGCCTGGAAGCCCGGGCCCCAAGCGGCAGCGGCTGCCAGGAAATCTGGGCTTTTCCCGTATTCCAGGCTGGGCACGGGCTGGCGGCCAGGCGCGGCGGCTTTACTTTCGGGGTCATCGCGCCCCTTAGTGGCCAAGGAGGAAGCTGCAGCCGTCCCTCTCCGTCACCCGCCCACTCAGCAAACACGTATCTACCCAGCGGCGGCGGCGGCCCGCCCCTCCACTTCATGCGCCACAAAGCAGACGGACTAAGGCAGGCCCTGGGCTGGGCCCCGGTCTCTTCATCTGCGGGACCAGGGGGCCGCCCCCCGCCCCAGGTGACATCCTGTGGCCTTAGGACCCTCATTTCCTGACGCCGCTCCCTTGTCTGAGCCAGAAACTAAGCCAACCCCGTCTGCTGGGCGCCCTGGGCTCCGGATCCACCCTCTCCTCCCAGCCTCCAGGGAAGCGGCCCGCGTTGGTACACACACACATGTACACACCACATATACAAGCACCACCCACATATACACACGTACACACTACATGCCACACATATACACCCCACACAGTACACATACCCCGCACACATATATGCACACGTACACACACGTGTACACACACATGTAGACACTACGCACCACATATATACACACCACCCACACGTACACACCACCCACACATACACACTATACACCACGCATACATGCACTCCACACGTACACACTACATATACACACTGCTCACACACACACCACACATACACACCACATACACATACCACACACACAACACACACATGCATACTCACCATACACACACCACATGTACACACATACACACACCGTACACCACACACACACTCCACACATACACATGTACACACACTATGTACTCATACACACCACATATACACCCCCACACACATACACACACACTACATGCCACACACACACCCCACAAACACAACGCAACACACATGCATACCCACCACACATACACACACCATGCACATACACACATACACTACACACCACACATACCTACCCCACACAATACACACCACATATACACACCACACACACGTACACACATGCACGCACACCATACACACTCACACAATACACATCACACACACATACACACCACATATACACATACACACACTACACTACACAACACAAAACAACACACACATGCATACACACCACACACACACATGAACATACACACATACACACACCCTAGCCTCCTAACCAGGCTTTCCTTTAGGCTCTGATCCAGGCCCTCTCTCCTCCCCTCAATGATCTCATCAGCTCATATGGGTTTAATTAAGCCCTCTGTGCTGACCACTCCCAGATCAACAAATCCAGCCTGAGTCACTGTCCGCAGCTAAACTTCTGCCCCGCTAACAGTCGGACATTTCCACCGGGATGTTCCAGAGATGCCTCCAGCTCAATGGTCCCAACCTGAGCTCTCTCCCCACTCCCCACCTCAAGCCATCTCCTCCTCTGACCTCCCCAAATTCCACCGAGGGCACTGCCATCCTCCCAACATTGGCTGACCTTCACTGTTCCCTTCATCTATCTAAACAGTTGCTGGGTCATCACCTGCAAGCCCAATAAAATAATGCACGTCTGGGCTTTGAGTGTCTGGACTAGGGCTTAACATACAAGCATGAGGGGCTCTCGGCAAGGAATGGAGGGTAGCTAATGAGGGCCACTTAGAATAGATTCGTAACTCCCATCACTGGGGCTTGGAGCTAAGTGAAAGAGGCAGAGGGGGCAGACTCACATAGCCATGGCAAGGCTTGTATCACAGAGAAGGCCACCTTGCTACTGACAGAACGATAGCCCAGGAGAAGACCAAGAAGGGAACGTGGCCTCCCGTATGCCTACATGAAAATGCATGAGATACAGCGATAGAAGCAGGGCCCAGAGAGCAGAGGAAAGGCAGGAAGCTGTCTGAGCTCTCCCTAATTTCCCTCCAAGCAACTTCTAGTCGAGCCTCATGACAAATTCTGAAGTGAAAAACTCACAAAAGATCGGAGCGAAACAGTTTTCTAGCCCCAGGTAACTTAGAAGGATTACCGGAAAGGTCTGCCTTGCTTGGTCAAAAGGGGAGGAAGGCGGCCCAGTGCAGGCCGTATCTGGGCACTCCAGCAGGAGGCTCTTAGCCACAGCACAGTCCAGAATCAGCAGACCAGCATCACAGTGGGCCAGTGATGAAGTGGCCAGGCCCACCAGAACTGAGGCCCTGGCCCAGCTAGTGAGCCCCCAGCCCTGGAAGTCCCAGGGCATTAAACATGACTAAGCCAGGCAACCCGAGGGCAGCAGGCTAGCCACCAACCCCAGAGCTCCCAAGCACCAGGAGAACCATCAGCCTGGGAGGCCCCAGCACAGCAAGCCAGGGACCAGGCCCCTGGCCCCTGAGCAAGGAGCTTGGGACAATTCCCCATGTGCCCCAGGAGAAGAGCTCAGCTTTAGAAGTCATGAAATAGGCTGGGAAATGAGCAAAACAAACAAAACAAAAAATCTCTGACCATAGAAAACTACAATGATGACAGGGAAAATCAAAACAAACTCAGAAGAGGACAATAGTGTCAAAATGTTTACATGCAAAGTCTCAAAGAGAAATATAAATTGGTCTCAGGCTTAAAAAGTCATCATGGAAGAGCTCAAAAAGGATTTTTAAAAATCATATAAGAGAGGTAGGAGAAAAATTGGGAAAAATAAATGGTAGTTATGCAAAAGGAACATGAAAAAAGAGTTAACAGATTGGTAAAGAAAGCACAAAAAAATGGGGAAAAAATTACCAAAATTCAATAAAGAAAACAATTCCTGACAAAGTAGAATTGGCCAAATGGAAAAGGAGATACAAAAACTAACTCAAGAAAATAACTCCTTAAAAATTAGAATTGAGCAAATGGAAGCTAATGATTCCACGAGACATCAAGAAACAATCAGACAAAATCAAAAGAATGAAACGATAGAAGAAAAGGTAAAATGCCTCATTGGCATAATAACTGACCTAGAAAATAGATCCAGGAGAAGTCCTTTAAGAACTATTGGCCTACCTGAAAGTCACAATCAAAAAGAGCCTGGACAGTATCTTTCAAGAAGTTATCAAGGAAAACTGCCTGATATCCTAGAACCAGAGTATAAAGTAATAATTGAAAAAATCCGCCGATTATCTCCTGAAAGAGATCCCAAAATGAAAACTCCCAGGAATATGATATCCAAATGCTAGGGCTCTCAGGTCAAGGAGAAAATGTTGCAAGCAGCCAGACACAATTCAAGTATTGAGGAGTCACAGTCAGGATTGCACAGGATTTAACAGCTTCTACATTGGAGGATCGGAAAGTTTGGAATATGATCTTCTGGAAGGCAAAGGAGGTTGGATCACAACCAAGAATAAACTAACCAGCAAAACTGAGCATAATCTTAAAGGGGAAAAATGGAATTCCAATTAAATAGGAGACTCTCAAACATTCCTGATGAAAAGACCGGAGCTGAACAGAAAATTTGATTTTCAAATACAAGACTCAAGAGAATCATAAAAAGGTAAACAGGAAAGAAAAAAACACAAGTTATTCAATAAGGTTAAATTGTTTATATCCCTATGTGGGAAGGTGATATTTGTAACGGGTAGTTAGAAGGAGAATATATAGACAGAGGGTGAAGGTATAAGATGACTTTGATGGGATGATACAAAAAAATTAAGGGATTAAAAAAGAGAACTACACTAGGAGAAGAGGGAAGGGATAGGTAGAATGGGGGCAAATTTTATCACATGAAGAGTCACAAAAGACCTATTACGGTGGAGGGGGAAATGGAGGGGAGGCATTGGAATTGGCCCAAAGAGGGAGCAACATACATACTCAGTTGGGTTTAGAAATCTATCTTATCCTATAGAAAAGTAGAAGGAGATGGGGATAAGAAAAGGAATGTGTGTGTGTGTGTGTGTGTGTGTGTGTGACTAATAGAAAAGAGGGCAGATTGGGGGAGGTGGCAATCAGAAGCAAAACACTGGTGAGGAGGGACAGAGTCGAAAGAGAAAGAGAATAGGAAAAACGGGGAAAACAAGATGGAGGGAAATAAGCATTAATTATAACTGTGAATGTGAATGAGATGAACTCTTCCATGAAACAAAAGTAGATGGTGGGGTGGATTAAAAACCAGAATCTTACAATATGTTGTTTACAAGAAACACATTTGAAGCAGACAAATACACAGAGTAAAGTAAAATGCTGGAGCAGAATATAATATGCTTCCACAGAAGTAAAAAGAAAAAAAGCAGGGGTAGCAATCCTGATTTCAGACAAAGTGAAAGCAAAATTAGATATAATTAAAAGAGACAGGGAAGGAAATGACATCTTGTTAAAAAGTCCCATAAACAATAAAGTAGTATCAATAATAGATAGATACACACCAAATGGCACAGCCTTCAAATTTCTAAGGGAGAAATTAAATGAATCCTAGGAGGAAATAGAAAAACTTGACTCATGGGGGACCTCAACTTTCTCCTCTCAGAACTAGATAAATGTAACCACAAAGTAAACAAGAGAAGACAAAGAAATTGAAGGAATTAGACTAGGTAATAAGGAGACAGAGCTATTCCTCTTTGCAGATGATATGATGGTATACCCAAAGAATCCTCGAGAATCAACTAAAAAAACTAGTTGAAATAATTAACAACTTTAGCAAAATTGCAAGATACAAAAAAAATCCCACATAAATCATCAGCATTTCTATAGATTACCAACAAAATCTGTCAGCAAGAGATAGAAAGAGAAATTCTGTTTAAAATAACTGTAGACAACATAAAACATTTGGGGCTCTACCTGCCAAGACAAACTCAGGAGCTAAATGAACACAATTAGGAAACACTTTTCACACGAATAAAATCAGATCTAAACAATTGGAAAAATATCAGTTGCTCATGGTTAGGCTGAGCTAACATAAAAAAACGGTAATTCTACCTAAAGTAATTTACTTATTCAGGGCCATATCAATCAAACTACCAAAAACGATTTTATAGAGATCGAAAAATGACAACAAGATTCATCTGGAAGAACAAAAAATCAAGAACATCAAGGAAATTAATGAAAACAAATGCAAAGAATGGTGGCCTCACAGCGCTGAGCATAAAACCATAGCATAAAGCTGCAATCATCAAAACTATCTGGTACTGACTAAGAAACAGAGTGCTGAATCAGTGGAATAGGTTAGGGACACAAGGCACAGTCTATCTAATGTTTGATAAACCCCAAGACTCCAGCCTCTGGGATCAGAACTCACTATTTAACAAAAACTGCTGGGAAAACTGGAAAATGGTATGGCAGAAAATAGGCATAGACCAGCATTTTACACCATACACCAAGATAAGGTCAAAATGAGTGCAGGATTTAGACACAAAGGGTGATGCCAGAAGCACATTAGGAGAGTAAGGAATAGCTTAGCTGTCAGATCTATGGAGAAAGGAAGAATTTGTGACCAAACAAGAGCTAGAGAACACTATGAAATGCAAAATGGATGATTTTGATCACATTAAATTAAAAAAGTTTTATACACGGGGCAGCTAGGTGGCACAGTGAGTAGAGCACCGGCCCTGGAGTCAGGAGGACCTGAATTCAAATCCGGCCTCAGATGCTTGACACACTTACTAGCTGTGTGACCTTGGGCAAGTCACCTAACCCCAATTGCCATGCCTCCCCCCTTCAAAAAAAAGTTTTATACAAACAAAACCAAATGCAGCTAAGATTAGAAGGGAAGCATAAAGCTCAGAAACTGTCTTTACAGCTAATATCTCTGACAAAGGCCTTATTTCTCAAATATAGAGAGAACTGAGTCAAATTTATAGGAATACAAGTCATTCCCCAACTGGAAAATGGTCAAAGGATACAAACAGGAAGTTTTCAGAGGAAGAAATTAAGGCTATCTACACCCATATGAAAAAGTGCTCTAAATCACTATTGATTAGAGAAATGCAAATTAAAACAATTCAGGTACCACCTCACACCTATCAGATTACCTAATATGACAGGAAAGGAAAATGATAAATGTTGGAGAAGATGTGGGAAAATTTGGATACTAATGCATTGTTGGCAGAGTTGCGAACTGATCCAATCATTCTGGAGAGCAGTTTGAAAGTATACCCAAAGGACAATCAAACTTCAGACCCATTGATCCAGCAATACCACTACTAGGTCTGTATCCCAAAGAGATCATAAAGAGAGAGAAGGACCCACATGCACAAAAATATTTACAGCAGCTTTTTGTGATGGCCAAGAATTGGAAACTGAGGAGATGCCCCTCCCCCCACTCTTCTGCCCAGCGCCCGCAGCCTCTTTCACAAACAAGGCCCTCCGTCTCTTGGCTCCTGGCATTTTCTCTGGCCGTCCCCCGGGCCTGGAAGGCTGCTCCTTCACTCTGACTACTGACCTCTCTGCTTCCTTTTAAGTCTCAACTGCCATCCCACCTTCTGCAGGAAACCTTCCCTGGCCCTCCCTCAACGCGGCGCCTTCCCTCTTTTCGTTATTAGCCGTCTATCCTCTATGTAACTTGTTTGTATCTATTGTTTTGCATGTGATCTCCTCAACTGGACTGTGAGCTCCTTGAGAGCAGGGACTGCCATTTGCTTCTTTTTGTATCGCCAGCACTTAGCACGGTGCCTGGCACACAGTAGGCGCTTAATAAATGTTTATTAAATTGAATTGGACAGGTGGAACGAGGTGAGGAGCTTAGGAAATAGATCACGAATGTTGTACAGAAGCATGATTACCTTCGTATTGGGGATGTGAAATACCTATACATCTCCTTCTCTCTTCTGTCTGTCTCTCTCCCTTCCTCCCTATCTCTCTCTCCCTTCTCTCTCTCTCTCTCTCCCCCTCTCTCTCCCTTTCTTCCTCTCTTTTCTCTGTGTCTTTCTCTCTTCATTTCTCTTCTCCCCATTTCTATGTCTCCTCCATCTCTCTCTTCTCCCCATCTCTCTCTATCTCATTCCATCTTCCCTCTCTCTTTTTCTCTCCCCTCTTTCCATCTCTTGCCCCCTCTATCCTTCAAGGTAGAACAATTGATATAACAAAAGCGTGGCTTGCCTTAAATATTTTGTCATCCTTCGGATGGTGGAGGAAGCAACAAGGGGAATTCTGTCGTTCTGAACCTGCTTCTGACCAGCAAGGAAGGACCGGGTGGGGCTCAGCATCTATACCTCTGAGGGTGAGTGACCCCTCACCATCACAGGGTTTGTGCTGGAGAAGGAGAGGCACAATCTGACCCCTTCCCAGGCTACAGAAGAGTAGATTTAGAAGGGTCTGAAGTCCTGGCGTGTGGACGGTACGGGCCGGCTCCATGGGCACTCTTGGGAATGCCAAGCCCAATTCGTCAGGGCTGTGGCTCAGATGGGATCCCGCAAATTAATATGTGGCTAGCGGAGTTATTCCGAGGGATGGGAGATTCCCAAGAATTTCCAAAGATGCAAGGGGAAGAGAAAAGGTATGTTTCCTGAAGAGCAAGCCATGTTCAGGCAGAGGATTCTTGTACCTCCTCAGATTTTAGGAGCGTATGTACAGAAGAAGGCAGCCAGGGGAAAGGAACGGCGATGAATCCCAAAGAGCAGCAGAAACTTGTAAGGACTGAGTCAGAGCAATCAACCCAAGAAAGAGTCAAGGCTGGGGATGGATGGTGAGGCCAACGGCAGCAAAAAGGGTTGGTTGTTTTAGGATAATGAGAGAGTCACTGGAAGGAACATGTGAAGGACAGACCCCTCAGCTCGGACAGATGGATGAGTAGATGAAATCGAGACTGTCACCGAACTGCTCCACCTGTTTTCTCTTTGGACCAGGATGGCTAAAACAGGCATGGTCAGCAGGGAGCAGAAGCCCTGAAGTGTTCCATCACCTGGCCTCCACCAACTGCCTCCTGGGTGCTGGAAGACCCCCAGCCAGGACTGGGGAGCCAAGGGTGGTACTCCCTGAAGGGCTTGGCTAACGGGGGCTGGCACAGGCCAAAGAGAAGGGAGTGGGGTCCAGGGCTCAACAGAGGGGAAACCGCAGAGCAGTGAATGTGTCTGTATGGCCTGTAAGCTTGTAGAGCCCAAGGTTAGTTGGTTGGAAAGTGCTGGAAATGATCAATGTAGACTCTCACTTTATTTAGACCCCTGGCCTATTTCCAGCTGAGTTTGAATCCACAGGAGCGGTGATTATGTTACTGTACTTGTGTTAGGCAATCTAGCTGATCGCTTTCTTAACCAGCGCCTGACGAATGAATGGCCAAGCCCAGTGTGGCAGGGGATGTGTGACTCAATGGCACAGGAGGTCATCCAGCTATTTTTGGATTGTATCTCCATCCTTGCTGTCACTTTGCTAAGGTAAGGGCCTTATAGCTCTTTGCCAACTTATGGCCAGTGGGTGGCCCGTCTGTGATTCTATTCCCCAATTCATTGCCGACACAGGGCCAATGAAAGACCAGGATATTTGTATGTCCCCTACTGGTTACTTCATCACAAGCATGAGCCGAAGAGTCCCCTGGGAGGTCAAGAGGCAGGTCTGTTGACCAATGAGCCTGTGTCTTATCGTGCCTCTTCTGTGTTTTCTGGGTAAGGCTTTGAGGAAAGGGGGCACCTAGACCGCAAGCAAAATCTGAGGTCCGCTTCAGCAGAGGGACTGTGACTCGGAGCTCCGCCTCAGTTTCTTTTATTCAACAATTTTGGACTGACCTCATTTCCCTATTGGGCAGGGTGACTTGATAGATGGATTTTCTGTGTTTGGCAAAGTTCTCCTTGTAGACAAGATGGGGAGACAGGAGTCAGGGACAGCACAGCTGTGTGGACGAATGTCTGAACTGAGAATAGCCATTATTGGTAGCTAGGGAGGAGGTATCCAGAGAAGGGCCCTAGGGATGAAGGTATAGATGGTACAAATTTAGGACGAGTCACTGGGGTGACAGTGGTGGGACACACAAAGGCCCAGACAGGCTGGATCAGGGATGTCACACTCAGACAAAACTGGGGGCTGCTGAGCCAGAATCAGGATCCCCAGGGGCTGCATGTTAACTGAGTTTTAAATGAGACACTATCCATGTTTCGTTGTGTTTTCTCTTATTTTGTTAAATATTTCCCAGTTACATTTCAAACTGATTTGGGCCACATTTGGGAGTGTTTTTGCTGCATGAGGCCCACTCTGCATTGGACAGGATGAAATTCAACAGGGACAAATGTAAAGTTTTGCTCCTGGGTTCAAACAATCAATTGCAAAAGACTAGGAGGCCTGGCCAGACAGTGGTTCCTGTCTAAGAGAGAGACTCAGTCTGAATCAATGAGTGCCCCAGTGGTGAAGGAAGAGACGTGGAGAGGCAGAGGGTCTGTGGCTAGTGAGGTGCCTGCTCTACTGTTCAAGGCCCATCCCAGACCACAGCTGGGCTTAGTTCTGGGAACAGTGTTCGAGAAGGACCTTGGTAAAGCAGAGGGAGGTGACCAGGATGGAGAAGGGCCTGGGAATCAGGCCCCCTGGGGATGTTTAGTCAGAAGACTCAGGGGCAGGGACTGGCCTGTAAGGGAAGAGGAACCTTCCTTTGCCTGGCCCCAGGGCCAGAATCAGGAGCAAGGCGTAAATTAGAGAGGCAGGTTTAGGCCTAAGGACACGTTTTTCTAATCTTCAGAATGATCAGACGGTACAAGGGGCCCCCTCTGGAGGCAGTGAGCTCTCCGTGGCTGGAGGGCCACTAGACAGAAGGATAACACAGAAAGTGCTGCACGAACCTCGAAGACCATGTAAAACCCAGCTATTATCATCAGCCTTGTTTGAGGACAGGTTTGACCAGAGCCCCTAAGGATCCCTCCTAGCCATGGGCCCCTCCGCTCACTGACTCTGGGAATCAGGGAGGGCCGTCCCTAGGTTGGGCTCCATCCTGGTTCCGATGCCTTCATCCCCTGCTTCTCCTCCCCCACCCTCTGCCACTCTCAGAGTCTGAGGTGGGGTGAGGGGCCAGAACCATTGTCTTCATCCCCGTTTTAAAGATGAGGAAACCGAGGTGAGGGAAAAGAAGGGCCTAAGCTGGTCAGACGGCTCCAGCTCCTGTCTCTGAATCCACAGGCCTGTCCATTCTTGTCTGGACCCCAGTGCTACCTGGATACTCACTGAGGAACTGCTGCCCCAGGGACCCAGTCCCCCAATCCCTGGCTACTCACCCCAGCCAGAAGGCCCTTGGCTTCCCACACCACACCCAGGATGCTCAGCACAAGCCCCAGGGTCAGCATCGAGGTCAGGAAGATGCCCAGGGAGAAAGCTGTGGGCCAGGAAGACGGGAGAGATTTCAGTGAGGAGAGGGAGCTCCTGGGGGAGGATGGGGGGAGAAACTGAGGAATGAGCTGGGCGGGGAGATAGTCAGGGGAAGGGGATCCTGGGGGGGACAGTCATGGGAAGGGGTTCCTGGGAGGGGGACAGTCATGGGAAAGGGCTACTGGGGGGACAGAAAGAGTCTTCCAGCCCCTGGGCAAATCCCTTCAGCCTCCAGCCTCAGTTTCACCATCTGTTCTAGCACCGACTCCCCTTTTTCTTGCCCTTTTTGAGCCTCCTGGGCCTGGGCTGAGGCTGGCTGCTCTCTTCCAGCCAGGTCTTCCTGAGGAAGCCCTGGCTGCTGGTCCTGAAGGACCCCCACAGAGAGGGAGGGGCTGGCCCCTCACCCTTCCCAGAAGAGAGGGGCAGCTTGGCACCTGAGGAGGCCCAGGACACCCCATGGGACGTCAGAACTGGAAGAGACTTGAGAAACTGTCTAGTCCAACCTCTTTGCTTTACAGATGGGGAAACTGAGTCCCAGACATTTCCAAACTCACACAGGAAGCAGCAGTTACTGCTTTGCCTTTGCAAAACATGGCCCTGCTGCCCCTCATTCAAATCTTGTTACTCCCTTGTACCTCAGTTTCCTTGAAACCCCAGAACCTTAAAAAAAATCAGAACTTGCTGGGTGAAGCCAGTCTGTGTCTTTGAAGCTGGAGGGGTGGCCATGCCCACTTGTCCAGAGCTGGCCAGGCCTCCTAAGGAGGACCTAGAGGCCCAGGGATCTAGAGCCGTGTCCATGAAAAGCTACTAGGGTGTGGTCACAGAGCTGAAGGATTTAGAACCAAAAAAGACATGAGAGCTGGAGTCCAAATGCTTCACTTTACAGATGAGGAGACCAAGGCACAGAAGAAGGGGAGGAGCTTGCCCAAAGTCACAGGGGAGCACGTGGTGTAGGCGCAATCTGAGCCCAGCTCTTAATAAGGGGGACCTGAGTTGTCACCCTGGCTGGCTCCTTCACTTTACAGGAAAGGGAACCGAAGCGTCAGAGGAGAAGCCCAGGATTGCCCAGAGCCAATGTGCCCAGGATGGTGCTCAGAGCAGGGGCTGAGGGAGGACTCACCCCAGTGGTACATGGGCCTGTAGGGGTCGCTCTCTGGGGAGACAGCATGGAGGATGACAAAGCGGTCCCCGAACCGGGTGAGGACGGTCAGGATGCCCATGGAGAGGCCCAGCAGCTGCAGGGAGATAGCAAGAGGCAGAAAGCAGCTGGGGGAGGAGGGCTCCTGGAACCCAGAGGAGCTGCCCTGGCCCCAAGGGGGAGAGGACCCCAGCCTCCCCCGAGACAGGACAGGACCATGGGCCATGGAGAAGGGCCTCCTTTTTGCTGGGGCCCTGAGGAAGTCACTCGATCCCTGTGGGTCTCAGTTTCCCTCTCCAAACAGTGGGAAGAAGTAACCACTGTCTCCTTCCTCCTTCTTGAGGCAGAAGGAAACATAGTCTTTGGCACAGGAAGAATTCTTCTCTTGGAAGAAGACTCAGAGGAATGGAGTAGCCGCCACCACCAAACAGACCCCTGGTTCCTGCTGCTCAGGCCTCCAGAGCCTTTTGGAAAGATGGGCCTTCTACACCAAACTGTGCCAGAAGCCTCTGGCCCCTGGCCCCAGCCCCAGTGGCTCAGTCTCTGTCTGGGCTGAGCCCCCTGGCTCTGGCTCTAAGCTGGGCCTGGGCTTGGCTCCATCTCTGGACCAGTCTCTCCCAGGTCTCAAGCCTGACACCTCTGCCTCTGCCTGCTTGATCCCACTCCCATTACTGCTTTTCTCTCTGCCTCCTTGACTGTCTGGAGGCTCAGCCCGGCCTCTGCCTCTGGCCCCAGAAGCCAGCACCTTCCTGCCTGCAGTGACAGGGGCCAGCCTGGAAGGCCTGTGATAGCTCAGTTTCTGGCCACCCTGATAAGGCCCTGCTCTCAGCGTCCAGCCAGAGGCTTCTGCAGCCTTCCTGCTCTGACTTTGGGGCCTAGCCTAGGTCCCTCTAGTCCAGCACCCTCACCACCCCCTGGCCCCCACTAACTCGAGCCACGGAACTTACCAGGGTGAAGAAGCAGGCGGCCAGCAGCTGGCACTTAGCAAAGCGAACCCGACGGTGAGAGCCCATGGTGGCAAGCCCTTCCTCTCCCCCAGGACTTCAGTGACAGAGGCCAACCCCAGCAAGCCTCGGGTTGTGGTTTCCAGCAGAGCAGAGGCCCACAACCACAACGTCCTCGGAAGGGCCGCAGAGCACAGTGGGAGATGTAGTTAGTGTGTTTGAGGTGTGGATGAGATGCTGGCTTTGGGGAGCCTCCGAATATAGCCTCCAGTCTGAGAAGAGGCCCGGGCCTTGGGGAGCCTCCCCTCTGAGTGGAACATGAGCCTCTGGCCTCGAGAGGCTTCAAGGGATCCCAAGAATAGCCTCCAGGCTGAGGAGAAGAGGCCCTGGCCTTGGGGAGCCTCCCCTCTGAGTGGAACGTGAGCCTCCAACTGCAGCCTCCAGTCTGAGGAGAGGCCCGGGCCTTGGGGGGCCTCCACTCTGAGGGGGACATGAGCCTCTGGCCTCAAGAGGCTTCAAGGGATCCCAAGAATAGCCTCCAGGCTGAGGAGAAGAGGCCCTGGCCTTGGGGAGCCTCCAACTGCAGCCTCCAGTCTGAGTCAAGAGGCCCGGGCCTTGGGGAGCCTCCCCTCTGAGTGGAACGTGAGCCTCCAACTGCAGCCTCCAGTCTGA
>CM053623.1:461762807-461796821 GCA_028646595.1 Phalanger gymnotis
GATCCCAAGAATAGCCTCCAGGCTGAGGAGAAGAGGCCCTGGCCTTGGGGAGCCTCCCCTCTGAGTGGAACATGAGCCTCCAACTGCAGCCTCCAGGCTGAGGAGAAGAGGCCCGGGCCTTGGGGGGCCTCCACTCTGAGGGGGACATGAGCCTCCAACTGCAGCCTCCAGGCTGAGGAGAGGCCCTGGTCTCCAGAGCTCTGCCCCAGGCTCGGAAAGCTCATCAGCATGGATACCACTAAGCTTCTCACCTAATTAGCAAAAATAATCTAAGGTAGGAAGCAGCTGCCTCTCAGCCCTTCCTCCCCTGCACCTCGGTCCCTGTGCTGGGCCCTCAAGCAGTAGCTCTGAGGGGGCTCTGAGTCAGCAGCCCCTCCCAGCCCGGACAGGCCTGGCTCTCCTTCTCTCTCCAGACTTGGGGGGGGGGGCAAATCCCTTTGGGAAAGGAAACAGAAAGCCTTCTGCTTTTAACTTGAGGCCTTGATGGGGTGTTCCTAAAGACTGGACACAGAGGCAAAAAGGCACGTTTTCAAAAAATGAAATGAAGGAAATTTTCAAAAACATTTTATTTAATTGGAACATTAACAAATAACATTTTCGATAAGGTCTCCGGCATCTGTGACGCAAAGGTCAGCGCTTGTGAGAGCTGTGTGAACTTGGTGCAATAACTCCCGTTGCCTTCAATTTTAGCACACTCACTTTTTAAGCGTTCGATCGAGCATGTCACGTCTGTGATTTTCGTCGAGTGCACCCTCTCCTTTAGCAGACCCCAGAACGAGAAGGCTCTGACAACACAGAGCCTTCGGTGAAACCGTCGATGAGACGTTAATGAGACGTCCTATGTGTCCAGACTTCAGGGACACCTTGTAGGACAGGGCCCGCTTGGAAGCGTGTGCAAGCGTGAGTGTGGGCGTGCGAGAGACGGAGACCCGGAAAGCTCGCCGACTCTCATCTGCCTCCAATTCCCTCTGACGTGACCGGGAGGCCTTGCCAGCCCGACGCCTTGGCCGGACCCGCCGCCCTTGCTCTGCCCACCTAAGGGGGCAGACCTGCAGGCTCAGAGGCCCAATCTTCTTAAGGATCCTGGAATCCAAAGCCCTCTCTTTACAGAGGAAGGAATCAAAGGCTCTCACCGCTCCCGAAGACGACTGAGACGCTGGAGGAGTCGGCCGTTCCCTTCTCAGCTCGTTTTACAGATGAGGAAACTGAGGCCGACAGGATTGTGCGACCGTGCCCAGTGTTGCGTGGCTGGGAAGCGTCTCTGTCTACTGCCAGCCTGAGGGATGGTCTGCGCTCTGGCCACGTGTCCCAGCGGGGCCTGGAAAGGCAACCTTTGACTCTGAATCCGATGCTCTCCTGGTCCACGGTCCTGTTCAAACCCCGAAGCGCAACTCAGAGCCCTCCCACTGAGGCCGGGCCTCTCTCCGCGCAGAGGCCTCCCTCCGTGCCCTGCCGGACGCCGTGACCACTAGTCTCGTTCCCTGTCTCTGGAGGTAGGAATTCTGGGGAGACCTCGTGGGAAGGAGGCTGAGAGATGGGGAGGGGCTCAGGGCAGGGAGGGTCCGGGTAGGCTTAGGTTGGGGGAGGGGGGAAATCTTTCTAAACCAATTCTCTACTTTTGTTTTTAGTACCAACAACTAGGAAGGAGACCAACAGAAAAAGGAGACACTGAGGGGACTTAGCATGGTGCTAGGCCTGGAGTCGAGAGGCCTGAGTTCGAATGCAGCGTCAGATACTGAGTGGCCGTGAGATCCCAGCGCAGGCACTTTCCCTCTGTCTGCCTCAGCTGTAAAAAGGGGCTGAGGGCAGCGCCCACACCCAGGACTGTTGTGAGGCTCAAATGAGATAAGAATTGTAGGATCTCAGCTCAGTGTCTGGCACATAGTAAGCACTGTATGTGTGCTTTCTTGCTATGAAATGTTGAATTTGTCCTCTGTGGCTTTTTTTAGGTATAGATTGAAATAGAAGTGATAGTAACAGGACCCGGCTTGCTTGTCTGGGGCTGCCCCACTTCCCTCTACTCTCTGTCTTCTGGGTGCCTTTTTAATGTCATAGGGATGCAATTTTCTTTCTTTTCCTTCCTCTCGCTCCCTCCCCCCTCTCCAGGTTCACTGCCCAACACCTGTCTCCTCAGAAGCCCAACCCGGAGGCTTCTGATGGGAGAAAAAGCAAATGCACCCATCGGTGGCTGGATGGCGTGCCCCTCGCCCCCCGGGGGGCTGACTCCCACACCTATGGTGCTTCTAACACCCCTCAGAGGGGTTCTGTCTGCCTTCACTGTGGCCACTGGGCCAAATGCTCTCCTGGGTCTGCTCCTGTCCTTCCTCAGGGAATCCAAATGAGCCACACAGACCTGGAGCCGACTTGTTCCCCCTTTCTTGGGGACGGTCACAGCCCATCGCTTTTGGGATTTGTGCAGCTGTCCCAGAGTGATGGGCACCCCTTTGTTTCCAGTTCTGTTACAATGAAAAGAGCCCTCTAAATCCTTCTGTACCCCTGGGGTCTTGGTCTCATCTCTTTGGGGTGCTCGGTATTGGAGTACTCTGTATTGCTGGGTCCGAGGCATTTCCCCCGTCATGACTTTAGACGCGGCTCCGATTTTGCTGTGGCTGGCTTCTCCTTTCGTGGCTCCAAGCTCTCCCCGAGGGATGCAGAACAAGTTCTCTCCCTAGTCTGGACCACTTCCCACATGTCAGGAAAACGAGGGTGTGGGCAGCTGGATGCGTCTTCAGAGGCCCGGGGTGCAATCCCAGCTTTGCCACGCCTGGGGAGGGAAAGGGGTGTTGCAAGAGGGGATTACCTGCAGGCCTGGCCCAGGGCCCATTTTCTCTTGAAAGGGGCCAAATACATTGGGGAAGAGCAAAGGAATGGGAAAAAGTGGGGGCTGCATGGAGGGCCAGGACAGGACCTGTAGGGTTGCCCTGCTAAGCACCATCCCATGCACAGTAAGCTTCTACTTTGGCCCAAGTTCAAAGTGGGGCCAGTCTTGAGGGAGTTAAACAGCTGGGCAGTGCCAAGAAAACCTGGAAGGGAGGACCATGCCTCTCCCACTCTCAAGGCCTTCGGGGGTCTTGCTGCCACCCTCCAGTGCCCAGGCAGGATTCCACCCAGGGAAGGCTCCAGAAGAGCAGGCCCAGGGCCCAGACCCTTTATGCTAGGACTGGACCAGAGACAGAGACAGAGTTATGGAGGCAGAGGCAGAGACAGTGTGTGTGTGTGTGTGTGTGTGGTCTGGGGCAGAGACACAGAGACAGAGATATGGCGACCAAAGCAGAGACAATGAAACAAGGATCCCAAAGAGATAAAAAAAGAAAAGAAAAAAAGAAAAAGGACCTACATATACAAAAATAGTTATAGTAGCTCTTTTCATGGTGGCAAAGAATTGGAAATTAAGGAGATGCCCATCATCTGGGAAAAGGATGAGCTGTGTTTTATGATCGGGATGGAATACTATTGTGCTATAAGAAAGGATGACCAGGCTGGTTTCAATAAAACCTGGAAAGACTTCCATGAACCGATGCTGAGTGAAGCAAGCAGAACCAGGAAAACACCGTACACGACAGCAGCAATGTCATGTAACGATCCACTGGGAACGTCTTGGCTCTTCTCAGCAACATAAGGATCCAAGACATTTCCAAAAGGGCCGTGATGAAAAGTGCTCTCCGCCTCAAGGGGAAGAACGCATGGACTCTGTACGCAGATCCAAGCAGACCACTTTCCACTTGAAACTTTTTTTTCCTAGTTATTTTGGTCTATGCTTTTTTTCCCCAACATGACGAATATGGAAATGTGTTTTACCTGACTCCACATGTATAACTGAGATCCAATTGATTGCCTTCTCATGGAGGGAGAACGGGAAAGGAGTGAATTTGGAACTCAATTCTTTTTAAAGAGAATGTTAAAAATTGTTTTTCCATGTAAGTGGAAAAAAATTAAGTTCCAAATTTTCTCCCTCCCTCCCTTCTCTTCTGGCCCCCCTCAATGAAAAAGTGATTTGATTTTCATCATACGTAGGACTCATGTAAAACATATTCCCAGTAGCCATGGTCAACTAGCATTTGTTAATCACCTATTCTTCCACGTTGCTAGACCAATAAGATGGAGAACTAGACATTTCCTCTGATCACCACAATCTCTCAAACTTCTCCGAAACATAAAGTGTGGGTTGAAGATAAAGCAATGTCAGCTCTTTCTACTCTCCAGGCCACTTGGAACCCACAAGATGGTTAAATACATGTACACATAGGATTTATTTATGTCTATTAAATATATAAACATTTAAATTTATAAATACATGTTATATATAAAATACATAAACAAACTCACGAGCTAATGTCTACCTTGAGCTTACTCAGCACCTCCTCCTCCCCTACTCGATGCCCACTCCCCTCTACATTACTGGCATTGATGCTGGGGCAGCCAGAGGGGCACCAGAGAGCACAAAGCAATTGATCTGGTATCAGAAAGATCTGAGTTCAAATGTGACCTCAGCTACTTCCTAGCTATGTGACCCTGGGCAAATCATTTAGCTCCTGTTTGCACCAGTTTCTCTACCTGTGAAATGGGCATAATAACAGTACTTACTTCCCAGAGTTATTCAGAGGATTAAATGAGATGATAATTGGAAAGCACTTAGCACAGTGTGTGATGCTATTTAAAGGTTAGCTATTGTCGTTGTTAAAGATTAAGGTAAAGTAACCGATGGAGCATGGTACTGCGCTTATACCAGAAAAAGGAAAAAAATCCTAACTGGAAAAACCTAACATTGGAGGCAAGTATAAACCTCACTCTCATAACAACAAACATTCCAATTAAATGAAAAAAAAAGTTACAGATTGAATAAAAAAAACTACCCTACGATGTTTGCCTTAGGAGAAACACATTTAAAAAACAAAAAAACATACACAAAATAAATCTGAGAGGACAGAAAAAATGTACTAGGTATCACATGAAGCCAAAAAATCAGGAGCTGCAATCATGTCATATGACAAAGCAAAAATATTTTTAAAAAAAGAAATAAGCAAGGAAACTATATTATGTTGAAAGGAACCATAGATAACAAAATAATATCAGCTATAAACTATCTACTTCAAATGTCTTAGCATCCTAATTCATAAAGGAAATATTATTTGAGCCACAAGAAGACATAGACAGCAACACACTTGTGACAGAACACTTCCATACCTCTTTATCAATTTTGGATAGGTCTAATAGGAAAATAAGCAAAAGGGGAAAGTGTGGAACTGAACAAATTGCTAGAGAAACTAAAGTTTAAAGTTAAAAGACTTGTGGTATCTTCTAAACGGGATTTGCAAAAGAATATACATATTTCTTAGGACCACATGGAACTTTTACAAATATTGACCATAGATTAGGACACAGAAATACTGCAAACAAATGTAAAAAAAGCAGAAATGGTTCATTCATTTTTTTTTTACAGACCATAAAGCAATACAAATTGTTTCAGGGACTACAAACCAAAAATGCAGATGTAAATAGAAACTAACAATGAAAACCTAAATAAAGAGTGGGTCAAAGAACAAACAATAACTATGTTAAAGAAAACGATAATGGTGAAAAACATACCAAAATTTCTTGGATATAGTCCCAGGAGTAAAGTAGTCCTCAGGAATCCCTAAAAATATACGTTAACAAAATAGAAAAAGAGAAAATCAGCTAAATATATTTTTTAAATTTGCAAGCCAACAAACAAACGTAAAATGCGCTCAAAAGAAAAGCTGTTAAAAATTAGAGGGGTAATAGAAAAAACTAGAAAAATTATAGCAACGATAAATACAGCGCAAGCAAAAGCTGTTTCTTTGAAAAGACTAGTAAAATTGATAAGTCCGTAGCTAACCTAATTAAAAAGAAGAAAACAGAAAATCAAATCAATAAAAAAGCAAATGAGAAATATGAAATCATAATAAAACCAGAAGAAGCCAAAAGAATAATAAGGACACATTAAGCCTTATTTTATACAAACAAAACTGCGAACACAAAAGAAAGAAGAAGGTCTGGAAAAAATATAAAACGCCCCAAGTATCAGGAAAACAGCTAGAGATGCCAAATAGCCCAATCTCAGAAAAGAAAACACAGCTAATTGTAAAGAAAACCCCAAGGAGGGGTGCGGAGGGGAGTCCTGATGAATTCAATCAGCCTTTTAAAGAACAGTCAATACTTGTATTTTACAAATTATCCTCCAAAATTGGGAAAGAAAACACTTTACCAGGCTCTTTCTATGAGACAAATCTGGTCCTAAAAGTAGGGAAAGATAAAACACAGGGCAAAAAAACTATAGGCCAATATCATTAGTGAATGTTAAAGAGTTTTAAACAAAATCGTGTCTAATAAACTTCCGAGATTTATCCAAGAAGTTGGCCATTACGATCACGTGGGATTTATACCCAAAACGCAAAGATGATTAACCTTAAGAAAACAATCAACATAATTAATCATATAAAAACCAAAACACCCAAAACCACACGATCGGATCAATGCAGAAAACGTCCAATACTCTTTTATGCTGATAAATCTCTAAAATATAGACGTAGAGGGACCTTTTATTCATATCATAAAAATATCTAAAGCCGAAAGCAAGGACCGCAGGCAATGGGATGCACTAGATCCTTTTCCAACAAATATGTTAGTATAGCAAGATCGCCTACTCTCTCCACCATCATTTTATTTATGGAAAGGCTAGCAACAGCAAGGAGAGAGCGGTTAAAGGAATAAAGACCACTAAAGGGGAGATAAAACTACCCTGTCTGCTGTTGATATGATGGCTTACTTGAAAAGTTCTAGGGAATCAGCAAAAATACTAGTGGAGACAATTAATAGCTTCAGCAAACTTCAGGCTGCAAAAGAAATTCTTAAAAATCAACAGAGTTTCTATAGAATAACAAAGCTCAATATAGAAAGAGAAACCCCATTCCAAATAAACCAATATAAACTGGATAAAAGACCTGGGGACGAAAGTCTTAAACACACAAAAGGCTTTTATAGCTTCAATTACAAAACTTCCTTAAAGAAATAAAGACCATCCTAAATGTTACTGTTGCTCTGAGATTTTCTTCACAAAGATAACAGAGCGTTTCTCCACTTCCTTCTCCAGCTCATTTGACAGATGAGGAAACTGAGGCAAACAGAGTTGAGTGACTTGCCCAGGGTCACACAGCTAACAAGTGTCCGAGGCTTCGATTTGAACTCAGAAAGATGAGCCGATGCACTATGGTACCACCTGGCTGCCCTGCACCCTTAATAGGCAGAGGACTGTTCAGTGCTCATGGCTAGGTCATGCCTATGGAACAAAATGACAGTATTACCAAAGTTAATTTACACTTTTAACACTATACCAATCAAATTATCAAAGGGATACTGCAGAGAACTCGCTAAGACGATAGCAAGTTTCATTCGGAACACCAAAAGAAATGGTGAAAAGCGGGACAAAGCGGGGATTTCAGACCTCCAACTGTATTATGAGGCAGCAGTCATCAAAACCATCGGTGACGGCTCAAGAATGAAGAGCGCCATTGGAACAAACAAAGGAGATTCAGAAACAATGGAAGTCAATGACGCAGTATTATTCTATTGGGCTTTGCTTTTTGAAACTGCCACGACGGTCTCCCCTTAAGGGAGTCTATAAGCTACAGAACACACTGATGGAAAACTGCTGACAATAATCCTTTTCAGAGGATAGTCCCGCGGCTAATACTCTAGCTACTATCCGCTTGTTTCTTTCTCCCTGATAACAAATCTCCCAAATAACATTTTGCCCCGACCACTGATATGTAAATCGGCCTGCCCCGGGGGTAGGGCGCCCAAAGAACCCCAGTCTCAGAAGCGTTTTGGAGCACCCCCTCCCTTTCCGCCTGAGTGCCCCCGTGTCTCGGTGCTGCCCTCGCGTGAATTATCCGCTACGGTGATAGGCGGTACCTCAGGCTTCCCTTTCCTCACTCTCCTTCAGCCCATCTCCACAGCTTGCAATATACTGAACGGATGCCCATTGTTTGACCTGTGATTCTCAGCGTCTGCACTCACGAAGGGGTTGTTTCCTTCAAGGTCTCTGGCTGGCCCTCGGGTCTCTCCTTGGAGTAAAGTGTGCACAAAGACTTAAGCTAACGATAGCCACACCTGTGCCCGGGGAATATGGCACTGTGATCTCGGTGTAGAAAGCAAAGCTCAATAGGGGAACCCTCCATTCTTCCACAAAAGATTCCCTTATGCCAGAGGACTGTCACAAAACACCCGGTGTCTAATCAAATGAAATACATAAATTGCCCAGGAAAAACTCCCTACTTAGTAAAATCTACTGGGAAAACTGAAAAGCAATCTGGCAGAAGGTAGGCTAAGACCAACACCTTAAACCACCCTCTTCAATACATTCTAAATGAATGAATGACCTTGATATGAAAGATCATGCTACAAAAAAATGAGAAAAGAAACAGATCCTATGCCTCTTGTGGGCAGGAGACCTATTCTTAACCAAAGAGATAACAATTACAAAAGACACAATTGATAACTTTGATTACTTAACTTGAAATGCGCCTAGGTTAAGAAAAGAAGTGGTATAATGGGAAAAATGTCTTTGTATCAAGTTGGTCTGATAAGGGTTTACTATCAAAGATATATAAACTCTATATTGATTTCTATTTTTCCTTTTATTTTTCTTCCTCTCTCTCTCTCTCTCTCTCTCTCTCTCTCTCTCTCTCTCTATATATATATATATATATATATATATATATAAATAAATAATAGCTATTCCCCAATAGAGAAATGGTCAAAAGATCTCTCAAGAACTACAAAATATTCACAACATGAAACAATGCTCTAAATCATTAATAGCAAGAGAAATGCAAATCAAAACCATCCTGAAGTTTTACCTCATATTCTGAAAATTGGCAAAAAGGACCAAAGATGGCCACAGTCAATGCTGGAGGGCTTGCTGGAAGATAGGCACACTAATACATTGTTGGTGGAGCTGAGAAATGGTACAACCCATTCTGGAAAGCAATTTGGCATTATATAAATAAAGTGACTAAAATGCCTGTGCCCTCTGAACTGGGGACTCCATTACTGAGCTTATAGCCCTAGGAAGCCATTGATAAGAAATTCCCTCTTTACTCCAAAATATTTATAGCAGCACTTTTTGTGATAACAAAAAGCCTGAAAACAAAGTTGATGCCCATCGATCAGGGAATGACCACACACACGGTGGTCCATGCATATAATGGAACGCTACTGTGCTCTAAGAAATGATGTGTGTGATGTATGCAGAGAAGCTGGAAAGGTCTAGAAGGATCAATACAGAGGGAAGTCAGCAGAACCAAGGAAACATTGTACATGGTAGAATGGTGACCCCCAAAACTTGAAAGTGAACATACTAAGATGACAAAGGTCAAGCCGGAATTCAATGAAGAGACAAGAGGGCTCTGGCGCCCTAGCCTTTGGGGATGGGGGGGGGAGGTCCACATGTGTTATGCACTGCACAGGTTTTCAGACTTAAAATGTATTGATTTTTTTTCTCTAAAAAATGCCATTGGTCACATAGGATGGCACTCTGGGAGGGGGGAAAGGGGAAACTCAGGATGCTGCAGTGATGTAGGAAACAGAAAGTCGCAATAAGCTTATTTTTAAACTGGAGAGTGGCCTTTCTTTTCTGTGTTCTTCATGCCCTCTCTCTTTTTTCCTCCAGAAGGCTGCACACAAAATCCTGCCCTCAAACCGTATACTTCTCATGAGTAGCTGGCTCCTTCTTCTGCTTCAGACAGCCAAAGCTTCTTCCCTCCTTGAGCTACTTTTACCAGATTCTGCCATCTTCTCAGGTGGCCCCTTCTGGGCCAGGTTCCTTCTAAAGCCCTTCCCCACTCTTCGCTGTTCTGGCCCCTTGGTTCCCTCCAGGTGCTCTGGGCTCAGATGCCAATGGCCCTGATTGTTCCTCTGACAAGACGAGCCCCCTCCCAGCCCCATTGGTCATCACCCACTCTTAGAAGGCTCTCCCTCCTCACCATCTTCTCCTGGCTCCTATGATTTCCTTTGAATCTCAGACCAAATACCCCCTCTTATAGGAAGCCTCTTTTCAGCCTCCTGAATGATATCGCTTCCTCTCAGTGGATTATTTCCCATCTTCCCTGTCTAGAGCTCGTTTGTATGCTGTCTCTCCCATTAGCCTGGTTGCTCCCTAAGGGAAGGGACTTTTGCCCTTCTTTGAACCCCAGCACTTAGCACTGTGGCTGGCATGTAGTAGGTGATTAATAAATGCTTGTTAACTTGACCTACTTGACTTGAAAAGTATGTCTACACTTGATGGCTGTTTCCTCTTCTCACTCTCCAGCCCTTTGCAGTCTGGCTCCTGTCCTCACCCTCAGCTGGAACAGCTCCTCCCAAAGCTCCAGCGGTCTCTCCCTGGCCAGTCTGACGGTTGGGCTTTTCTCTGTCTCCATTCTTCTCTCTGTGGTATGGACACTGCTGACCACCCTCTCCTCCTGGACGCTCTCTGGTTTTTGGCCTCCTGGCTCTCCTCCTGTCTCCCTGACCCCTCAGTCTTCTCTGTTGCTTCATCCTAGACATCACACAGCCCAACTGTGGATGTTCCCCGTGGCTGAGTCCTGGGCTCCCCCCTCTTCTCCCTCTCTCATCTCTCTCTTGGGGACCCCATTAGCTCCCTCAGGTTTAACTACCATCTCTGTGCTGATGCTGGACTCTCCCGGCTCTGCACCCACAGCCTCCTGGCCCTCAGTTTTTTTACCCACTGGACATTCAAACTTGATGCCTCAGAGATATCTTTAAACTCAATACACCCCAAACCAAACTCGCACCATCTCCCCAATGCTCCTTTTTCATATTTCTCCATGTCTGTGGGTTCCCACGATCTTTGGGTCTGGGATTCCCAATCTCAGCATTGTCTTGGACATTCGTTCAGTGGCCAAGTCTTTCACCTCTACCCCACGTGGCCGCCATCTTGGTGCAGGCCCTCCTTACCCAGGACAGCCTCCTCACGTCTCTCCAGATGTAGTCCATCCTCCTCTCAGCTGCTGCTGAGGGTAGTGTTCTTGAAGCTGGAATCTGACCATGTGACTCTCCTTCTCCACCAACACTAATGGCCTCCAGTTGTCTCTGGAACAAAATGCGAACTCTTTCCTTCAGCTTTTAAAGCCCTTTACAACTGGCCCCAACCCATTTTTCCTTCCTTTGCCTAAGGGCAGCTTGGTGGGACAACGGATAGAGCAGGGAGCCTAGAGTCAGGAAGACCTGAGTTCGAATTTGACCTCAGACACTTCCTAGCTGCGTGCAAGTCACATCACCCTGTTTGCCTCAGTTTCCTCATTTGTCAAATGAGCTGGAGAAGGAAATGGCTAAAACTACTCCTCTGCCAAGAGAACCCCAGAGGGGATCATGGACAGTCGGACAGGACTGAAGTGAACAGCAACGAACAATTTGCTTCCTCTCCATGCCTGGCACATAGTAGATACTTTCGCAATGCCAGTTGATGGATTAATGGGAGTGTTGTAAGAACTGAATCAATGACTCTGCATGCAAAGGTCAGCAGAAGCTCCCAACCTTCCCTTGATCTTGCTTGCTGCCTCTCAAACAATCAACCAATGAGCATTTATTAAACACCTACTGCATGCCAGATACTGCGCTAGGTAGGGTTTTAAGTACAAAGAACTAAACAATCTCAACAAGCTTATTGCTCAATCAGGAGAGACAACCAGGGCCTATAAAACATAGATCTAGAGATATAGCATAAATATGTGTGTGTGTGTGTGTGTATATACATATATAATGTGTAAACTGAAAAGATACCAACAGTGTAACCTGGCAGCTTGGCAGAGAGGGCAGCCATCAGGGAAGGCTTCCTGCAGAAGGGGGACCAGAGCTAGATGGGAGGGATTCTTAAGAGAGGGCCAAGAGAAGGGAGTGCATTCCAGGGACGGGGAACGGAGATGGAGAGTGTTGTCTGAGGCCTAGAGAGAAGACCAGGTGACGGGGAGTGTGGAGGGCAGGATGATTGCTCTAATAATATAAACACAACAATTATGTACCCCTACTATGCGCTGGCACTTCGCTAAAAGGTTTACATCTCATTCGATCCTCAGAGGCCCTGGGAGGGAGGTATCATATGTCAGCCATCACTGTACAGAGGAAGAGGCCCAATTCCTGCCTTCAGGGAGTTTACATTCTAACAACACACACAGAGCACACTCCACATAATCTGGAGGGCCCTGGGGGAGGGGCAGGAAAGGGCAAAGCCACTTGAGAGAGCTCCGAGGGACCAAGGAAGGTGTGCACCCCAGGCACATGAAGGCACAGCTAAGGGCTGTGGTGAGAAGGCACGATGGAACCTCCTGCATAAGAAACAGCAAATGGCTGAGTTGTCGGACAGGTGGAGAGTGAGCGGCCATCCTAGGCCGGAGAGGACAAAGCTAGGCTGTAAAGGGCTTTCCTGCCCAATGCTAGAGGCAATGATAGGGAGCCAGGGAGCCTTCTAAGCAAGGGAGTGACCCCGTCAGACCTGCCCTTTGGGTAAAGAAGTGACTTTGGCAGCCGGGTGGAGGGGAGGGACTGGAGGATGAAATGTTAATTAACAGGCTGCTGTGATCACCATCACCATAGATCGTTAACAGGCTGGCTGGTACCAAGGCAGATCCTAGACCCAGAGTGGGAGGAGGAATGGGAAGGCCCCTACCCATAACTCCGAGGCCTCCAACCAGGCAGGAGGTGGTACCCTCCACAGAAACACGGAGCGGACTGTAGGATCTTCGAGGGGGGCTTCTGGGACAGAGACTGGCTTCTCGAATGACTTTATATCTGCGACGTCTAGCACGTAATAGGACCTCAGTCAATGCTTGTCGAACGAATGTTAAAGAAGGGCGTGGGTGGGGACAGAAGGGACATAAAGGGCTTAGTTATGGACATGCTAAGTTTGAGATAAGGGTGAGGGTACGCACCCCCCCCCCCCATTTTACAGATGAAAAGACTGAGGCTGGAAGGGTTGTGGAAGAATGGGATTGAATCCAGGTGTCTCCAAAGCCTACATGCTATTCACTTTCCTGGGCTGAACCCCTGGGAAAGGCAAAGTCAACGTGGGAGAGCCAGAGAGGATAGTGATCTCATGGGGCCTGGAACAACAGACCAGTCACCAAATGTTGAAGAAGTGCTTGTGATGTTCTGGGCCCTGAGCTGGGAGTCAGGGGCCCTGGGTTCTATTCCTGGCTCCTTTCCTCATTCGCCAGGAGACCACAGGCACCTGGGAGGCCTCGGGCAAAGAATTCTGGATTTGGCATCAGAGGCTCTGGATCCCGATGCTAGGGCAGCCCTGACTATGCCCGCACGGCCTTGGAAAAGAGGCTTCCCCTTTCTGGATCTGTCTCCTCTCCGCAAAGTGAGGCCGTTCGGTCCAAAGGCCTCCGAGTCCTCTTCCAGTTCTCGACATTCTGTAGGCTCCTTCCCGGGACTAGGGGCAGGGCCAAATGATGCAGCAAACAGGAAGCGGTGCCCCTGTGTGTGCCCCCCCTTCACCCTGGCCCTGGGAAGAAGGGAACCAAGCTAAACGCTTTCCAGACTGCAAGCTCATTTAAGCCTTCTACAGAGAGACTTGGGGGATGAAAAAGGAGGCCTCGGGCCCTGGGAGCCATCTTTGGGTTTGGGGGGAGGGAAGGGGGGGATGTCTCTGAGATCATTTAATTCACCTCTCTCATTTCACAAAGGTGAAACTGAGGCCCAGAGAAAGCAGGGAACCGGAACATGGTCGGGCTGCTGGAGGCTAAGCAGTACGGTGGGTAGAGTGCTGGGCCTCTCATCAGGAAGACCTGAGTTCAAATCCAGTCTCAGACACACTAGCTGCGCAACCCTGTGCATTTAGCCTTTGTCTGTCTCAGCTTCCTCATCTGTAAAATGGGGATAATAGCACGGACCTCCTAGGGCCTTGGGAGGGTCAAATGAGACAATAATTGTAAATGTTTAGCACAGTGCCTGGCACATGATGGGGACTTAATGCAGGCTTGCTTCTTCTGTCAGGTCAGGGATCTTTTCCAATGCATTTCCAGTTCCTCGGAGGAAGGAGGAGCCCAGAGAGGCCAGGAGCTCCTGTGGCCACTAGGCTGGTCTTTGGCCCCGAGGCCATCCTGGCTCACGAGAGGCTCACTTCACAGGCATTCTGACCAGCCGCAAGAGCCCCCCCTCCCCTCCAAACCTCACTCCCTTCTACATTCTTGCACTATCTCACTTCATTTTCCTGATGATCCTGGGGCAGCCGGAGGCAGACACAGAGATCTCCTGTACTCTTCCCAGAGCTGATTCAGCCTGGACAGTGAACAGCGATTCACCTGGAGAGGGAGGGAGAGACAGGCAGGCAGGCAGACACAGGAGCCTGAGAGAGGCTCCAAGTGGAGACATGAAAGAAAAAAAGACTGAGTGGCAGCCACAGAAAAGCAGAATACAGAGGAAAGAAAAAGTGCAAGAGACAGAGACAGATCCACAGAGGAAAGTGTAGGGGAGACAGGCACGGAGGAGAGACAGGGAGAGACAGACAAACCAAAGAAAAGGCATGGGAGGAGAGACAGACAGACAGACAGACAGACACTCCAAGGAAATGGAGAAAAGACAGGAGAGAGAGAGAGAGAGAGAGAGAGAGAGAGAGAGAGAGAGAGAGAGAGACAGACAGAGAGAGACAGAGAGACGGAGAGAGAGACAGAGAAACAGAGACAGAGATAGAGAGGCAGAGACAGAGAGAAAGGCAAAAAGAGACAGAGAGAGAGGCAGAGAGAGACAGAGAAAGAGAAAAAGACAGAGAGATAGAGAGGCAGAGACAGAGAGACAAAGAGAGTGGGAGACATCCAGGCAAATATACCTCGAGAGAAGAGAGACAGAAGATCATGAGGCAGCAGTAGAAGGGACAGACATTAGCAGAAAGACAGACAGATGAAAGAGAGGGCCCCAAAAGAAGGAGGACAGTGGAGGAGGGGCAGTCGCCTTGAGGAGACAGTGGAGAGAGGAGAGGCCAGGACAGAGTCATAGAAGCCAGAGGTTCCCACCGCAGAGAGCTCGAGAGGCCAGGGGGCCGCATTTGCCCGCCGGACCTGAAGCCCCCCCACCCCCACCGCCTCCCCGCCCCGGGGAGGAAAGCTGGCCGAAAATTCGCTCCCAGCGGACCTCAGTTACTTCCCGTCCCAGACCCCCAGCTAGGTGAACCGACTAAAAGAACGAAGGGCGGGGAGAGGGCGGGTGCACAGGTGGGCGGAGGGCGGCAGTGCCCTGATCCCGCCCCTTCCAAGGTGAGCCAGAGCTTCATCTCCCAACCCCCTATCTGGGCCAGACCCCAGACCCCGGGGCCAGGTATTGTTTGGGGAACCTGGGCCAGCAGCCACGCGCCGGGGCCCGGGCCACTGCCATTGGCCCTCCCAGCTGGCAGCGATTGGGGGAGGCCAACTGGAGAAGGGGAGGAACGAGCCGAGAAAGGGAAGGGGGGCTGTGTGGGTGTGGGTCAGAGGCGAGGCGCGTGCGGCCCACCCCCAGCACCCCGGGGGACTCGTGCGGCAGCCGCAGCCTCCTCCCCACCTCCCTCCCCTCCTCCCGTTCCCGCCCCGCCCCGCGTGCGCCCAGCGCGTGGGGATGAAAAAGGGGCCCGGGAGGAGGACGCTTGGACAGCGCCCAAGCCCAAGGGGAGGGGAGCGGAGGGGAGGGGGGAGCAGGGCGGGAGCGCCCGCCCCAGTGGGGCTCAGCAAGTTTGGCTCCTAGGGGGAAGGGCGTTGGGGCTCCATGTGCATTTAAAAACAAGACACCCGGGCCACGGCCCAGAAAAGCGCAGCGACCAGCCAGCCAGCCTGCGAGCGAGAGAGCGCTCGCCGGTCGCCGACAGCACGCGCGAGACGCGAGAGCCCCACGCGCTGCCCCGAAGATCGCCGCCACCAGCCCGGCCCTTCTGTCGCACGACCTGGCCGTCCTGCCCGCCTGGTCCCCGTGGGCCCCAGCTGGGCGCTGCACCTCTCCGCTTCCGGCCGCAGCGGGTAACCATTGCCCGCGAAGGAGGTGGCCTCGGCAGCCCTGGCCGGGGCCGCTGCGCGCACGGGCCAGACCGGACATGGACAGCTGCGGAAGAGCGCTGAGCCAGCTGGCGCCCCCCGCCCGTCCTCTCGCCCGCAGCGGCCCCCTGGACTCTGGCGGTCAGAGGCTGCAATTCTGCGTGGCCCCCGGTGCCTACTCTCCGCCCGCCCCGGCGCCTTCCCACGCGTCCCTGAGGGCTGCCCGGCGCCGGCGGCCAGCGTCCCCAGAGCTGCTGCGCTGTAAGCGGCGGCCCACTCCAGCGCTGGGGGCATCGGGCCCTCTAGGCCTGCAGCTGCAGCCTCCGCAGCAGCGACCTCCGCAACAGCAGCCTCCGCAGCAGCAGCAGCCCAGATCCGACCAGAGCCCCGGGATAGGAGCGGCGGCCGTGGCCCGGCGCAATGAGCGTGAGCGCAACCGCGTGAAGCTGGTGAACTTGGGCTTCCAGACACTGAGGCAGCACGTCCCCAACGGCGCTGCTAGCAAGAAGATGAGCAAAGTGGAGACCCTGCGCTCGGCCGTCGAGTACATCCGTGCCCTGCAGCAGCTGCTGGCTCAGCAAGATGCCATGGGTGCCGCCTTCCCTGAGGGCCTCCTGGGCACGGGGGCCGCCGGCTCCACCGGGTCCCCGAAGCCCCCCGGGGCTGGGGCCCCGTGCGGGGGCAGTGGGGACCCTTGCCCGTACTCTGGCTCCTACGCGTCGGGCTCCCCCTCCTTCGACTCGTCGTCCCCTGGCCGGGAGGGCAGCTCGGTGCCCGGCTCCCCTCGCTCGCCTTACTCGTCTGACGAGAGTGGTTACGAGGGGGCGCTGAGCCCGGAGGAGCAGGAGCTGCTGGACTTCACCAGTTGGTTCGGGGGCTACTGAGAAGGCGTGTCCACCGCCCCCCCCCCACCGAGGTAACCTGGAGCGGTGGACAGGCAGAGACTCTGCCGGCCCCCACTCACACGCACCAGCTAGACGCCCCCTCTGATTCCCCCTCCCCACCACTGACACTTGCCGACGCGCCCTCCGACAGGAGGGCCTCAAAGCAGCCGGAGTGGGGCGCAGTCTGCCTCTCCCCCCCGGGTCCAGCCGCTGCCTGGGCTGCCTTTGTTTGAGCCGGTGATCGCCAAACTCCCTTTTGCTGGTTCGGCCGGCCCGGGAAGTGGGGTATTCCCCCCCCCCCCCACCCCGCTCCTCCGCCCCTTCGGGCTCAGAGCGCTGAAGGCGGGTGACTTTGCAATGCAAATGGGTCTGAGGAGGGAGGCTGAGAAGGGAAGGTGCGCCGGGAGAGGCCCTGACTCACGGAAAAGCTGAGCCCGAGGTTGGCTTTGAAGCCGCCGCCTCCGGGCCTAGGCCGTGAAACTCCGAGTCAACAGCGGCGGTGAAACTGCCAAGCTAGTTGTTGGGGGCGGCAGGGGGGAGGGGGCGGTCTGGCCCGGGCTGCACCCGCTGGGTCTGGGTGTCCTGCGGGAAGAGGAGGAGGAGAAGAGCTGCTTGCTTGGCTGGGGGGCCGCGGGGTGGGGCCGAGGCCGGCCCTGGGAGAACAACTGGTTCTGCCGGCTGCGCTTTATGGCGCTCGCGACGTTCATTCTCCGTTTCTGCCCCACGCAGCAGCACTGAATGCCGAGAGGACCCAGTCAGGACCTGACGGCTTTCCCTGCTCCCCTACCTGCGAAGGAGCTGCAGAAAGCCTGACCTTGCTACCTGCCAAGGATTCACCCTGGCTGCTGGACGGCGAGGGACCCAGGAAGCCTGCGCTTTGAGCCCTGCCTGCTGCGGCTGGCTGCACAGACTTGGGGGGAGGGGGCCTGGAGCGGTGGACAGGCAGGGGACAGAGGGGCAGTCTGGAAGCTACAACCTGTCTTTTACCTTCCTTCTCTCTTCCAGTCCCCTACTTTTTGTGTTATTTTGAGGGGGGTGAGTGTAATCACCCCTGCTTCTCGTTAAGGGGGGAGGGATTCTGAGGACAGAGAATCTCTTTTTTTTTAATGAGTGGAATTGTGGCCCAGAGGATAGAGGCAACAAAAGACAGATTTTGTACTGGAGCTTGGGAAGGCTGCAAACACCATCGTGGCTCTGAAGAGCAGCACCCTTCCCCAACGCCACTCTGCTCCTGGGGCAAGCCCACCGACCTGGCCCGGCTCTGGCTGCCTTCGATGAAGGCATTGGCAGATGACCTTGCGTGAGGGGCTGTCTGCCCTGTGCATAAGAATTACCCTATTTGATGGAAAGTGGATTTGATAAATAAAACACAATCTATTTATAACATGACTGTGAAGCGCAAGCTGGCTCCGAGGAAGAAACTTTGTCCCAGGAGAAGAGAGGCGGACAGTCTCTCTTTTGTGCCCGTTAGACCTTGGGGAAAGCTGAGGTGCTCAAGCGAGCCTTGGGGCCCCGTAGTAGGTGGAAGTGGGTTCCTCTGAAGAATCCTGTTGAAGGAAAAGAGACAGGACTCCCAGCTCCCAGGAGGAGGCTAGCCAGCCCTTGCCCCTCGGGCCTGGATCTCTGGGAGAGGAGAGGGCGTGGGCACTTTCCAACCTAGGCAGATGCCCGGATGCCTGTTCCGAACTGAGCAGGATGGCTGGAGGGGCCTGACCCCTTCAGTACAATGGAAGGGAGAGGGGACATAGTAGGTCTGATGCCCTCCCCCAGCCCTGGCTAACGCCTTTCCCTCCCTCTAGCCTGATGAGTAAGCCAAGAAACTAGGCCGCCTTTGGCTGTCCTGGAGGAGGGGGCAGGGCGGCTGCTAATCAGGAAACCCCAAGGCTGCTGAACTGGGAGGAGGCAGGCCTGTCCTTTCCCAGGACCCCAGCCTTGTCCAAGGAGCCTTAAAGCTTAGCCGTTGTGGGCTTTTACGAGCAGTCCAACCTCCTGCCTCATGGTCTCTGGAACCCGCTAACAAAGCAGCTGGAATTAGGGCTGAGCTGGGGTGTTCCCGGCATAACCATTAGCAAGGAGCGCCCAGGAATACTGGCCCCAGGCAGCGTCGGGAAGAGCCCCGGCAAGCCGAGGGTGGGGCAGGCCTTGCGGGGGAGGCGCTGCCCAGCCTTTCCGGGTACACAGCGCCTGCAGGGGCATGGAGAATGAGTGGCCTTCTGGGCACCCTCAGCCTTCGGGACTCCTCCACGTTGTCGCTGTTCTCGGTGCTCTGTTCTGGTCCCTGGGCTGATGATTCCTGCAGGACTAAGCTCTCTGCCGATCTCCCCACTCCACTGTCCATTAGCCTCTTCGAACTGGAGTCCCGTAGGCAGCTGAGACGTGATATGTCCAAAGCGGACTTCGTTTTCTCCCCCCTCCCAAACCTCCTCTGCTCCTTATTTGCTTGTTACTTAAGAGAGAGAGCTATCCTTCCAGTAACCCAGACTCCCAGCCCTGGTGGCCTCCTCAGTGCCTTTCTCACCCTCCATACCCAACTGTCCCCGAGGCCTGTACACTGTATCATAGTGACATCTCTCCACTAGGCTCCTCTGTTCTCAGATCTGCCCACCACACTGGGCCACTCTCCTTGCCTCCCTCCTGGAGTCTGCATGGCCTGTTGGTTGGCTTCTTCCTCACGCAAGTCTCTCCCTACTTCAATTTCTCCTCTGTGGCTGCCAGAGTGCAGCTCTGATGTGCCAGTCCCCATATCCACTTCAGACCAGTGACCCTGGCCTCTCCCTGCTATTCCTCCAACAGGCAGCTCCATCTCCCCAGCTCCTCTGATTTTCTCTGCCTGTGCCAGCCTTGCAGTATTCTCCCTGCTTACCCCTGCTTCCTGGCTTCCATGTTCCTCCAATCCTCCCTAAAATCCCACCTAGGACAAGAAGCCTCCTCCTCTGCCTCTGCAGCTGACCTTCCATTGACCCAGTCTGTAGCTTGTCTGTATGT
Source organism: Phalanger gymnotis (assembly GCA_028646595.1). Lineage (NCBI taxonomy): Eukaryota > Metazoa > Chordata > Mammalia > Diprotodontia > Phalangeridae > Phalanger > Phalanger gymnotis. The sequence continues at coordinate 461,782,696 of CM053623.1, forward strand.
GGCTGTTTGTCCCCTTCGTCGTGCTGTGAGGGCAGGGCCTGGCTTCTGCCTTCCCTGGTATCCCCAGCGTTGGCTCAGTGCCCAGTACACAGCAGGTACTTAAGCAATATTTACTGGCTGACGACCCCTCCCCCGGTGTCTTGCCCTCCTCCTCCCTCTCCTCAGACTTTTGGTGCTCCGGAATTCCTTATCTATTCTCAACTCACTCAACGGGCATTTATTGAGCACCTCCTCAGTACCAGGCCCAGGGCTGTGTGCTGAGTGCTGGTGGGCACCCAAAGAATGTCCTGGAAGTGCTTCCATTTCACTGAGTCACCCAGGGGAGGTGGGCTGAAATCCAGCAACCTCACGGAACGGAGTGAATGGACAAGTGTCTCCAACTGGGGCCTGGGCCTAGCTGGGATTTCACTGGTTGGCGGCATCTCCGAGATGAAGAGACTCAAGTCATGCACCTCTTTTCAAGGCTTGCTCCGTGTCCCATAGCTCTATCATCCCCATACCCTTCCCCTCTTTCCTCTATTCTAGTTCTCTCTCTCCATCTCTGTCTCTCTGTCTCTGTCTCTCTTTCTCTCTGTGTGTCTCTCTCTCTGTCTCTGTCTCTCTTGTGTCTGTTGCTGAAGTCAAGCCTCAGTCCATTTCTCTCTCACATTTCTTGTGGGGATGAAGCCTAACCTGGACAGAGCATCTTTCTGAAGTGTTTCCTGAGTCTTATAATCTGATAGAGGTAGCAACTTCACTGTTCTCATCACTTAAATCTCTTACAAATCTTGGGAACCAGAATAGAGCAAGAAAGACTAACCAAGAGCCACAGTGTATGATCCACATGATGCATGGAAATGGGCTGTCTGCATCAGGAGAGATCACTGGGGCCTGGACAGGCATCACCATACGGAAGCAAGGTCTTTGGGACTAGACTTGGTTTCAGAGAGTCTGGGCTTCCAAACTTGCCTCTGTGACACTGGGCCAGAGATAGATGCTCCCCAAGCTTCTGTTCCCATATCTGGAAAATGGGAGCGATAATGCATGAGGAGGGGTGGCATGGAGCAGCAGTGCAAATTAACATCTCTGGAACTCAGTTTACTAATCTGTAAAACTGGACCTGGCCATCTCTTAAAAATCCCTCTCAGGGGTTTTGTAAACTCTAGGATTCTGATAAGAGGAGGTGGGGCTTCCGCTGGGTCTGTCTAGATTGGGGGCTCAGAGCCATGCTAGTGAAAGGTTGGGTGTCGAATGAAATCTCAGCCCTAGGGAAGCCCCAACTCATTTCAGAGTGAATTGATTTAGAGTTGGTGATAGACAAGGACCAAGCTAGACCTTTGCACTTCCATGAAGAGAGGGTTTGCTAACTCAACCTGTGAACAAGATTGCAGGGGAATGTTTAAACTACTGAAGAAAAACTACATTCAAGCCCTCTCCAGACTCTAGAACTGCCCGAAGCGATTGGTAAATATGGATATTGTCTACTTTTGAAAGCAGATCCTTTCAAGACCTTCATTTTGTTAGCCTTAAAGGGACTTAGAGGCCTGAACAAGTTGTTGCTGTGGTTGCTTTAGTCACACTTTTCTCTACAAACATTTAGGACTTTCAATATACCAATAATTCTGATCTGCTGCTTCCCCCAATATTAGTTTAGGACAGTCAGTGTGGTGGAAGGAGAAAGTGCTAGATTTGGTGGCAGGGAGACCCGAATTCAAACTCTGCTTCAGGCACTTACTAGCCTCTCCATTTATGCTCTCTCAGCCTCAGATGCCTCATCTGTACAATGGGCCTAATGTTACCTACCTCACTGGGTTGCTGTGAGGCTCAAAGGAAAAACCTGTAAAGTACCTGAAAATGCCATATAAATGTGAGCTGTTACTTTTATTATTTATTCCTAATAAATATGGTTGGATCACCCTCGTGCGTTGCCTAGAACTCAGGCTTGGAGGTGAGACCCATGGGCTTCCTGGTCTGCCACTTCCATGGAAGACGGGCCGCCAAGGGCGAGCCCAGCCTGAGTCCACAGTAGCATGTGGAGGTCCTAGATGTACCAGATCTTAACTTGGGTCATTAAGCAGCAGTTATCAGAACTACTTGGTGCTGGCTAGGGTAGGGACACAAGAGACAGTGGTCAATGACTACAGTAATCTACTGTTTGATAAACCCCAAGACTCCAGCTTCTGGGATAAGAACTCACAGCTTGACAGAAACTGCTGAGAAAACTGGAAAATAATATGGCAGAAACTGGGCGTAGAGCAATGTCTTACACCCTACACCAAGATGAAGTCAAAATGGGTATGGGTAGATAAAGGCTGATACCATAAGCAAAGTGGCAGAGTGAGGAATAGTTTCACCATTAGATCTATAGAGAAGGGAAGAATTGATGACCAAACAAGAGATAGAGAACACCATGAAATACAAAATGGATCATTTGGATTACATTAAATTGAAAAGTTGTGCACAAACAAAGCCGATGCAGCCAAGATTAGAAGGGAAGCAGAAAGCTAGGAAACAATTTTTATAGCCACTATCTCTGATAAAGGCCTTATTTCTCAAATATACAGAGAACTAAGTCAAATGTATAAGAATACAAGTCATTCCCCAATCGATAAATGGTCAAAGGATATGAACAGGCAGTTTTCAGAGGAAGAAATTAAAGCTATCTATAGTCATACGAAAAAGTGCTCTAAATGACTATTGATTAGAGAAATGCAAATCAAAATAACTCTGAGGTACCACATCACACCTATAAGATAGGCGCATGTGACAAAACAGGAAAATGATAAATGTTGGGGAAGATGTGGGAAAATTGGAACACGATTGCATTGTTGGTGGAGTCCTGAGCTGATCCTACCATTCTGAGGAGCAGTTTGGAACTATGCCCAAAGGGCTGCAGAATTGTGCATAGCCTTTGACTCAGCAATACCACTTCTAGGTCTGTATCCCAAAGAGATCATACAAATAGGAAAAAGGATCCTCGTGTACAAACGTATTTCTAGCAGCTCTTTTTGTGGCAGCAAAGAATTGGGAATTGAAGGGATCCCCATCCATTGGGGAATGACTGAACAAGTTGTGCGATATGAATGTAACGGAATACTGTTGTGCTTTAAGAAATGGTGAGCAGAGGGACTTCGGAAAAACCTGGAAAGACTTAAATGAACTGATGCTGAGTGAGGTGAGCAGAACCAGGAGAATACTGTCCACAGCAGCACAGTACACAGAAACAGCCACATTGTGCAGTGACCAACCTTGATAGACTTAACTCTCCTCAGCAATGCAAGAATCTAAGACAACTCCACAAGACTCATAATGGAAAATGCTGTCCGCAACCAGAAAAAGAACTAGCGAGTCTGAACGCGGATCGAAGCAGACTATTTGCTCTCTCTCTCTTTTTTGATGTTTTGTTTTGTTTCTTTCTTGTGGTCCCTCCCATTGGTTCTCATTCTTCTTTACAACGTGACTGATGCGGAAATATATTTAATATGGATGTGTATGTGGAGCCTATATCAAATTGCACACCATCTTGGGGAGGGGAAGGGGAAGGAGGGAGAGAAAATTTAAAACTCAAAATCTTCTGGAAGGGAATGTAGCCGATTAAAAATTAATTAATTATTTTTTGAAAAAGGATGTGGAGGTCAGAAAAGCTGACGTGGTTTTGGGCTGGGTTTCACGACCAAGTGTCCCAAGCCAAGGAGGTGCTGGTCCCACCGTGCTCTGCCATGCTCAGACCATGGCTGGAGGTGCCACAGTATAGCAAGGTCATGGAGGACATAGAGAGGGTCCAGAGAATGGCAGCCAAGGTGGGGAGGGTCAGGCCACCAAGTGGTGACATGGAAAATAGAAGCCTGGAAAGGCAGCAGCTATTCTCTAGCACTGGAAGGGGGAGGTTGTTTGGGGCAGTGGGGGTGGGGGCCTGGGGACATGAAAAGAAGTGAATTTAGACCAGAGGTCAAGAAAACTTCCTGAGACTCCGAGCTTCCCAGAAGTGGGCTGGGCTGCCTTCGAAGGAAGTGAGCACCCAGTTACCTGCAGCCTCCAAAGGAAGGCTGGATGCCCACCTGGTAGAGGGGACTTGGTTTGAGCTGAGTTAGATGCCTTCAGAGAATCCTTCAGCCACTGGACCTTGAAGAGTGAGTCTCAATTTACCTTCCTCCTCCTGGGAGGGGAAGGGAAAGGCACCGACTGAGCCCTCCCCCAGTAGCCCCCCAACAGCCCTGGGACCTCAGCATAATGTGATGGCTCCTCTTTGCTTCTGCTCTTGTTCAAGCCCTGGTGAATCTTTGAGCTATCATTAGTGCAGGCTCGTGACACCCTCGCCCCGGGGCCACTGGGTACCTTGACAAAATATAAATAAACTCAAATTACATAAAACAGGACAACATGCCCTAACAACTGTCCCTGAGCCAGCAGGGAGAGAAGCCAGCATAATGCAACCCCAAGGAAAAGGAGAGGGCCACGTGAGCTCTGCCGCAGCTCCCCAAAGAGCCCCCAAGTGACCTAGAAATCCTAGAGCAAAGTAGCCTCCCTAGAAACAGAAATGGGTTGGGATGAGTAACCCCTACTTGTGGGACCTTGGGTAAGCCCCTTCCGCTCTCTAGGCCACCCCAGGACTTTCCTCTGTAAAACAAGGGGAGGTCTCTGCCAGCTCGAAATCCTGGAGTCCCCATGGCCCCCATAACCCCAAAGCTCTGCCTACTTTAGAAGGGGGAGGGTTGCCTTACATTGTGGTTTCCAGGAGCCATTCCTCAGTAGGCTAGTGTAGGTCTTGGGGGGGGGCAGGGTAGGAAGGGAGGTGTGTATGCGTGTGTTTGGGGGAGGGTTACCTGGTAAATCTAGGCTGCAAATAGAGTTGAAATGTAAAATATACAAGGCAGTGCACTGTAGAGTGTCTGAGTCTTGGTAAAGTGGGGGCTAGGGGTGGGAGAGTGATGGGAGGTAGCAGAGACAGAGAGAGACTGAGAGACAGAGAAGACATTTAGAACAGAGACCCCAGCAAGACACACTGCATGAGATGGGCAAAACACAAGAAATAGGAAGAGGCCAGAGAAGGACAAAGGCAGCGACACTCTCCAAAGAGAATAGAGAGGTAGGTACCAGGCTGCCCCTGACTCCTGCCCCCTCGAAACCCTAGCCTCCTGCCCTGGTCCCCAGCCCTGGCCAACCCCACCATCGACCTGCTGGGCCCCTACTCCTGAGCTGCTGGAATGTGGAGAGAAATCCTTCTGTGAAGCAATGAAGAGGCTAGGCGGCATTAGAGAGAGAACGATGTGCCCAGCACCGGCACCAGCAACGACATGCCCTGAGGAGAGGTTGAAAAGCAACATGGAGGGAACCCAGCCCCAGCTAAGGTTGCGGCTCTTGGCTGGTTAACCTTGATAGCACATACCCTTTTCCTTCAAAGAATCACAGACTCTCAGAGCTGGCCAGGAACTCAGGATAGTCAATTTACCCCAGACCTAAGCAAGAATCCCCAATGAAGCACACTGGATATGGAGTCATTCAGTCATTCCCTCCAGTGGGGGAGAAGCTACCACTTCTTGAGGCAGCACCTTCCATACTGGGACAACCTTAATTGCTGGGAAGTTCTTACTGATCACCAGCCTCCATTGACCTCTTTGCAAACACCCCCACCCTCACTCACATACCCACACCACCCCCCACATCTACCCCCCCCACGCATAGACACCCCACACACACCAGCACATCCACCCACCCACACTCACACCCTCAGACCCCACCTTCACCTCCATCCCCCCACACCCCCACACACATCTACCCCCCCACAGACACGCACCCGCACATCCACCCATTCACACTTACCCCCTCCACCCCCACACACACCCACACACCCATTGCTACTGGTTCTGCTTTCTGAGACCAAGGAGAACAAGGCTTATCTTGCCTTCGCCACAGTCCTTCAAATATTTAAAGACAGCTGCCGGCCACGTCCCCCTGGAACTCCTCTTCTGCAGGTTCAACACCCTTGGTTCCTGCAGCTGAGTTCTATCTTTAAAAATCAAAGTAGAAATAGTTCAGGTATGTCCTGGTTTTATTTGATATATTATTTGTCTTGAGAATGTCAATCAAGAACCAACAAGTCCTTGCTTTGTACCAGGCACTGCGCGCTAAGTTCTGGGGATACACAAAAGGCCCTTCCTCCAAAGAGCTCGTTGGGAGGGGTGACGTGCGACGAGATGCATACACCCAAGATCTAGACAGGATCAGTAGGAAAAGGAACGGAGAGAGGTCTCCTGCAGAAGGTGAGGTTTGAGTTGAGTCTTGAAGGGAAACAGAAGCCGGGAGAAGAGGAGTGAGATCATTCCAGGCATGGCGACAGCCAGGGAAATGGCAGAACAGACTCGAGAGATTTCCACAGGCTGGTCCAAGTGTGCCATGGTGGGAACCCGTGCTAAGTGGGTGACAGTGTCAGAGAAGAGATGGCCATTATTTCTTTTGAAAAATTGTTTTAAAATAAATTACTCAGAACAGTTATGCTCTTGAGTTCAGATAATTCTGAGGTCATTGAGGCTTCATGCTCAAGGAAAACCTACTGCAGGGCTGCCCAAAATATAGCCCGCGGACCCACAGGCGCCTGCAGTGCGATTGTATGCAGCCTGCCTGTGGGTTTTAATTTTCATGAGTGAACAAATAAAATAAAAAATTGCATAGAATGTGTATTAGATTTGTTAATTCCTTCGCTAATAAATAATCTCATTGATGTTAGTTTTCTTTAGTGTTTTTAAGCAGTATTACAGACTGAACATACCGCATGGAATTTTCAATCGATCCGTGGGATGTGTTCCATCTGGATGATGCAGATTATCAGTATGCGCCTACCTTTATACTGCTGTGTTGTGACTTTGTTGTTTTGTATTTGCTTTCGCGCATCGCTCTCTCCTTCCTTCCCCTCCCATTTCCTCTTTCTTTTCCTCTCCTCCCCTCCCCTTCCCTTCCCTTCCCTTCCCTCCTCTCCCCTCTCCTTCCCTCTTCTTTCCTCCCCTTCCTTCTGTCAGTGATATTATGAGCTCTCATTAGTTCTGTTATCATCTCTATGATCTCCCACTCCATATCTGTATCCCTAGTCTCTCTCCTGATGGTCTGGCAGCACCAGCTCTTTGGTGGACAAGTATACCTGGATGTCCTTTCAACCTTGCCATCTCAAACTGAGCATGGGCAGAACAGAACTCATCGTCTTTCCCCCTAAACCTACCCTTCCTCCTAACTTCCCTATTTTCCCCAAGGACTTCATTATCTTTTGGTCACTCAACTTTGGTGTCACCCTAATTCTTCCTTGTCCCTGATCTCCTAGCCTGATCTGTTATTGAGTTCCTGTTTCTGCATCCGTCTCTTCTCTCCCCACATTTCTCCCTTCTGTACAGCTGTCTCTGGAGGTCAAGCCCTCACTTCTTCTTCCTTGGAGGATTGTAATGACCTCATCATTGGGTCTATCTTTCAAAAGCAAAAGTCTGACCACATCCCATCCTTGCTCAAGAGCCCATAAGCCCTCCCTAGTGCTCTATCTAGGATAAAGTACAAACTTCTCAGCTGGTCAGTGGGAGCCAACGTAGGTTCTACCTGCCTTTCAAGTCTTCTTCATGATACTAGCCTTCACATACTCTGATTTCCAGACAACTTGGCCTACATTTTCTTCCCTGAATTCTGCATTCTATTTCCCTCCCCCATTCCCAAGATGTGCTTGACCCTCCCCCTGTGTCTCTTAGACTCAGTCCTGGCTTCCTTTAAGGCTCATCTCAGCTGCTCCCTTCCTGAGCTTCTCAAGTGTTGGTGGTCTCTTTCTCTTCAAATGATCTCTCAGATTTACTTGTACGTTATGTTGTGTTTAGTATGTAAAACAGAAGTAAAATAGAAGCTACTTGAGGAGAGGAACTCTCTCATTTTTGTCTTTGTGTGCCCACTACCTAGAATAGTGCCTGGCACATTGTAGATGCTTAACAAATGTTTCCATCATGGAGGAGAAGTCCATCAATTGGGGAATAGTTGGACAAGTTCTGGTATATGAATGTGATGGGGTACTATCGTGCCATCAGAAATGATGAGGAAGATGGTTTCAGAAAATCCTAGGAAGGCTTACATGAACAGAAGTAAAGTGAAGCGAGCAGAACCAGGAGAACATTGTTTCTATTAGCAGCAACTTCGTAACAGTGATCAAGTGGGAAAGACTTAGCTACTTTGATCCATACGACAATCCAAGACAATTTCAAGGGACCCATGATGAAAAAGGCTCTTTGCCTCCAGAGAGAACTGATGAACTCTGAGTGCAGTTGGAAGCACACATTTTCCACTTTTTAATTTTCTTGCTTTTGCTTTTTCTCCCCCCGACATGGATAATACATGAATTCACATGTATAACGGATGCCATACTCCTTGCCTTCTCCATGGTTCAGGAAGGGCTGGAGGGAGGGAAAGAATTTGGAACTCAAAATTTTAAAAATTGAATGTCATGGGGCAGCTATTTGGTGTGCTGAGTAGAGCACTGGCCCTGGAGTCAGGAGGACCTGAGTTCAAATTCAGACTGTAGACACTTGACTGTAGACACTTGACAAGGTCACTGTGTGACTTTGGGCAAGTCACTTAACCCTAATTGCCCTGCCTTCCCCACCATAAAAAATGAATGCCAAAAATAAATGAATGATTTTTTAAAAAATAAATTATTCCATCATTCAACCAGCCTTCATTAAGCACCTACTGTGTGTTATGTATTCTATCAAGCACAGAGGATACAAAGACAGAAATGAGGCCGCCCTTTCTTTCAAGGAATTCTCTACTGGGGGTGAGAGAATGTACACCTATAAGTACGTGCAAAATCAATACAAGATGGTGGAGGGGGTGGCTTCATGCGTGTGGGATGAACTTTGGAGGACACCAGGGATTTCCAAGAGTGGGAGTGACTCTCAGCTCCCTAGATCCAGCCCTAGAAAGCTTATATTTAAAGCCCCAAGCATTTGGAATCCATTAGAATTTATTGAGTTGGGAGTTACGTAATCTTGAGATCTGGGAGCCACCTTCACAGACATGATCACTGAACCCTTGGGAGCCAATGAGGTCATCAAGGGGATGTGGAAAGAGAGAAGAGGAGGATTCCAGGAAAGAGCCCAGATGCCACTAGTTCTGCTTTCCCTTCATTTTGACTGCACCTGTGACTATCAGTAGGGAGCTTCTGTAGGGAAGTGCCCAGTTTACCAGGGCATCTCTACAACTTAGTGACTCAGTGGCCTGGGGACAATTATGGGCTATGCTTTGCCTGAGGTCACGCAGCCAGTAACAGTCAGAAGAACCCAGGGCTTCCAATCCTGAGCTACTAGCACACACTGCATCTCAAGAGTAGGAATGATGTTGAAGAGGTGGAGAGAGCAATGCTGTGGAAACCCAGAAAGGAGAGAGTGTCCAGGAGGACCTTGAGAGGATGAGGGTTGGGGAAAGACCAGGGGATCTGGCGATTCAGAAGCTGCTGGTAACTGGAGGGAGCAGGGGCAGCTGAAGGGTGAGGCTGGAAGCCAGAATGGCTCCAGAAGTGAGTTGAGGCGTCAGGTGAATGCCTCTTCTAGAAGCTCACCTGTCAAAGGGCAGAGAGATATAGGAAAATGACTCCATGGTAGGACCTGGTGATTTGTTGTTTGTTTGTTTTTTTAGGACAGAGGAGACTTTGTAAGCCACAAGGAAGGAATCAGTAGATGGGAGATACCGAAGAAGAGAGACAGACAGAGATAGAGGGAGGCAGAGACAGAGACGGAAAGAGAGAGACTCAGAGAGAGAGAGACAGAGACAGACAGAGAGAAAGAGACAGAAAGAGAGGACAGAGGGAAACAGGGAGGCAGAGAGAGACAGACAGACAGATGGAGGGCAGAGACAGGGACAGAGGGAGACAGAGACAGAGACAGGAGAGAGACAGAAACAGAAAGAGAGAGAGAGAGAGAAAGATAGAGAGGATGATTAAGAGGGCAATCAGCTGGAGAAGACAGGAGGGGAACAAGAGCAGGCATACATAGAGAGGATGGCCTTGGTGAGGAACGGGCCACCTCTCCATCAGACGTCGGAGGTGCTGTTAACAGACTGAAAGCATGGGTTGGGACTGGGGCGTAAGGGATTTAAAAGCTAACCAGAGGAGTTGGTTTTTTTTTTTAATCTTAGCAGTGATAGGGAGCCAGTGAAGTTTCTAGGGCAGGGTAGTGACACAATCAGCTTCTAAGGTAAGGGGAGATAGACTGGAGGGCAGACGCTTGAGGCAAACAGACCACAGCAGGGAGGGAACTGGGCTGGAAGACTGCAAAGGTAGGATGTGTTTAAGTTAGGAAGGCGTTTACTTTTTTTTTCTCTACAAGGCTTTTATCTTGGAGGTAATGAGCAGCCATGGCATTTATGAACGGGGGAGGGATGTGGTCAGATGATGTTTTACAAAAATCTTGGCATCTGAATGGAGCCTGGATTGTGGAGGGACATCGTCTTGGCAGTTTGTGGGCAATTGCCATAGCTCAGGCAGGAAGAGACAAAGGCCTGAACTGCTTGTGCTGGAGGGGCGGCTCATTTGGGGGGATGTTTGAGGGTGGATTTTCAGTCTGGCCTGGGACAGACCTGATGGACCTCTGAGGTTTACTCTGGGCCTCTGAGGGCAGCAGTTTTTATAACATGCTGAACCCACACGCCCCTTCCCCTTTTTCTCTTCCCCATTGGAGATGATGGGGTTCCCACTTGCTGCCTACTGGGAGAAGAGCAGCTTGGGATTATGGGCTGTGCTGCCTATTCCCTCTCTGTTCCCTTCTGGCCCTGGCTGCTGCCCATCCCTCTGCCTGCCCTAGCCGCACGTGCTCATGGAGAGCTCCCTTCCAGCTGCCTCCCAGTACGGACCGGGGATCCTTGTCTGCTCTTTGGGTTATCCTAGCGTGGATGGTGAGGCTGACTTCCTTTGAGAGCCTGAGTGAGGCCTCGTGGTATATTGGGCCTTACTGCCATCGGTGCAATGGGCTAGGGCGGGGGTGGGGGGTGGGGGGTGGGGGCTGAGTCCAGGGCTCTTCTTGGTTTTCCTCCTCTAATCCTCCTGATCTGGGCAGAGCATCGAGCCTACTCTATTGGGAAGAACATTGACTGTAACCAGGATCCTGGTTTTCCTACTGATCCCTGGGCCTCAGTTTCCCTCCTTTTTTCCTTGTTCTTCCTTTTACAATGAGGGGGTCAGACCAGATGGTGTCATCGAGCTCTAAGCCCTGTGGAGAGGGTCTGTGTGGAGGGTCTGATGGACTGAGCCAAAGGGAGGAAAGCCCAGCTGAGCTGAGGGGCAGAGGGGCATGCGGCTGGGTGCCAGCCTGTGCGTGCCTGTGGCAGATTCCTGCAGGGCATGGAGTGGGGCCCCCATCAGTCACTCCTGGCGGCATCAGATGCTTTGAACTTTCCCAAGGGCAGGAGGAAACCACTGGGGTTTCTGGAGGCTTGGGGAGTAGGTGATGTTTGTGTTTGGGGATCCCCTCTCTTCCTCACATCCTGTCCTTAATCCCACCCCACCCTGACCCCTAACCATAACCCTGATTCCCCAGGGGAAGGACCTAGAGAGCAGGAAGCTGTGGCCTTGAGGCCAAGGGCCACACTTGAGGACCTAGAGGGCCACATGTGGCCTTGAGACCACAGGTTCCCCATCCCCTAAGACTCCTTCCCAGAAGAGAGTGGAGCTCAGGCTTAGAGAGCCTCTGGTGGGGAGGGGAGGTGTCCCATGGTCTGAGAGGAGGAGTGACTGAGGTCAGAGCTTTTCCTGGGGGTAGGGACAAAAGGAGAGGCCTTGGGGAGGGCTCAGAAGGGCCAGTGTGGACCATGTCTAGATCTATCCCTCCTCAAGGGAGTGTTTCCTGTATGCCAAGAGAGCCCTTAGCCCCAAAATCAATGGGAAGAGGCCTCAATTCGGTTAGAGGACTTAGGTTTGAATCATGCCTTTAGCCCCAAAGATAGTGGGGAAAGGACTTGATTCAGAGGCAGAGTACCTCAGGTGAGCAACGAAGGGCTTGCATCAGATGCCTCTCAGGTCCTTCCAGGTCTGTCTACAAGTGTGAGGAGCTTCTCCTCTATCCTAGGCTGGCATTAATCTTGGGGGCTTCTCTATAATGATAACCCGGCCCAGAGGTCTCCCGAGAAAACTCACAAGCTGATGGTTCCTCCCTACAAGGATCAGGCTGCGCAAGCAATGACCAAGGCCAGAGGGGCTTGTCGTGGATCTCAGAGGCGTGAAGGAACCACTAAGGACTGTTGGCTAGGACACTGCCCATGAGGCACAGCTGGAGGGGGATGAACCTGAGAAGAAGGGGGACCCAGAGCCGGAGCTGTCTGACAGCGGAGCCCAGTGGGACGGGTATTGGAGGCAGATGAGGCCTTAGAGGTCGTCTCACCCCTCCCCCTTTTTATACCAGGAGAGAGTTGAGGCCCAGCTTGGGTGAAGGACATTTAAGCTGTGGCTCTAGGCTCCCTGCTGAGAGAGAGTCTGTCCATGTCCCTTCCCCCCAGGACCCTCCCCGCCCAGCCCCACTCAGCCACCCAGAACAGAAGATGTGATTCAGGCGGGCATTTAGGGTTAGGATTCCTCTGACCTCCCCTCCACCTTTGTTTTCAGCGTTCCACAAACTCTGAGAGGGAACCAAGAAGGACTGGGTGGCCTGGGGAGACAGGCCCTGGGGAGCGGGCCTCTCATAACCACCCATCCTTTCCAGGGTTGTTATTGGAGGTGGAGGGGTGAATTTGGGGAGGGGGGAGCTGGGAGAGAAGGATCCAGGCTTTTCCTCAGTGACTCCAGAGCCTAGGAGGAAAAGGGAGAGAGGGGAAGGAGGGGGTGGGAGAGGAACCCTTGCTGCCAGTGCCCCTCCCCCAACAGGTGCAGGGCACAGAGCCATGTGCCCATCTGTTCGTCCCCTTTCCTCCTCCCAAGGTCCCCATGGCTGCTTCGGAGCCCCCCACGCTCCCCTCAGTCTTCTAAGGGGCCCCGTTGCCCACCCCCACTCCCGCCTGCCCACCAGTGATTAATGGGGCCAATCAATCAGCGAGGGGCCCCTGAATGCAGCAGGGCCCTTGGGATGAATCCAAACCTGACTTTGCCCCCAGTGGCCCGGCCCCCTGCAGTGAGCAGCTGGGCCTGCCCAGGGACCAACCGATTCTGGGAGTCCCCAGGCAGAGGGAGCCTTTCATATTGAAACGGAGGGGGTGGGAGTTTCCGTGGCTCTCTGGCCAGAGCTCAGACCACTGTCCAATATGCCATGTTGTGGTGTGCCCAGACTCCATGTGCAGATGTAGCTGGGGTTGGTTGCGCAGACATATATACGCATACATCCGTGCTTACTCACTTACATCTATGTCCAGGGCTGCCCATATAATCACATATACATCCACGTGCAATATATACCAACACGCGTTTCAGGGATGTTTGCACACACTTATGTGGCTGAGCTGACGGTACATCCAGAGACTGTACGTGTACAATTCACACACAACTTGAGCCACCCATGTACACACACAAACACGTCTACACAGGTTTCTAGGGCTACATTGCAAATATACATCTGCACATAGAAAAACCGCAGGACTTCCACAGTACATATGATACATGCATGTATACCTGGGGTCACGGTGCACACAGGCATAATAGGGGTTGAACACATGTGCGTGATACATGCTTGCAGGCATCGTGAGGGCTTCACGGTACATGCATACACAAGACAGATGCATATAACCAGGGTTACATATTCACACACATGTGTAGGTGGGTCATAATACACGAACACACATGCATACGTGCATAACACGCACACATGTGTTGAGCAACTCACGCCTTTAGGCACGCGCACATATATACATACACGGCTGCCATCCCAAGTACAGAGCTGCATTAGGTTACAAGTTCATACAAGTGTGTGTGTATGTGTGTGAGGGGGCATCTTGCTCCACTGGGCACAGAACAGGGAAGAGGCAGAAGAGGCAGGGGATATGCCCCCCCTCCTCCGGTCTGATTCTGCGGCACCCCGTCCCCCAGTGCCCTCCCTGGCCCTGGTCCCCTTGCCAGGAATTGCAGGGGTGGCTTCCCCAACGCACCTCTTGGACCCAGGGCCCCCTTGAAAGCCTTTCTGATCCTACTACCTACACACACACACACACACACACAC